>JARHVA010001655.1:1322500-2522500 GCA_037957365.1 Torreya grandis
TTCTCTCTTTCAATATTGATAAAATACATTGTGATCTAATCAAGGAGGATGCAGTCACCCTAAACACTATGGATGAAATAAAATATTAACTCAAGAAGGTGGTTCATAAGGAAATATTCAAAGAGAATGCCTTTAGTGTAGCTTCCATGTTCATGCTCCATGAAATTCATGTATCACTAAGAGAAATGAATAATCAATTGACTGAACTCATATAAGCCTCAAATCCTATGTTGCTAGTTTTAAAAAGGTGTCTAACATGTTGCAAGCACATGGTAGTATCAAAATGGAGTGACATTACTAAGGTAATGAATAAATTCATAAAATTTAAAGCTATGAATAGAAAAAAACAAGTCAGAAGTTCTATTGTTGCTCAAGGTTCTTTAACACTAGCCATTACCCTAAAAAATACTTCCTATAGAAGTTTACAAGCTTTTCTTTCCATTTTTGTCATCCTTATATTTTAAGAAAGTTATATTTTCCCTTATGTAGTTTTGAAAATAGTGAAAATAAAATAGGACAAAATTATGAATCTGAATAGTCACATGGAATGTGAAGGGTCAGTTCATTCCCTCTTATCTTTATAAATAAGAGAAATGGAAATTGTAAAAGGGATTTTTTGATGTCCACGAGTATTGAATTTAGAAGGTAGGAGAAATAAACTTTGTGTTCAATCATCAACCAAGAACCAATGAATTTCAAAACTTTATGTCTTACTTTCCTTTATGAATCTATATTTTTTCTTATGTTAATACATATTGCATCATTTTAAGCAATAATCATGGTTGATCTCAAGTAATCATGTTGTTCCCATTAAACACTCTCTTGTTGCATTATTGAATGAAATATGTGTTTGCTCGTTCATATGTGACTCTTCACCTTCTCTCTTTCCCCATTTTAATTTGCAAATTAATGTTGTAAAATAAACCCCCCATTCAACTTGTAAATAATTTAAATATGCTTAACTTAGGTTTTTTATTTTAATAAAGGGAACCTCCCCTCTTAATCGAGGAGAGACTTTTTGTCTCCTTCACTATTTTGAAAGCCCTATTTGCCACAAGTACCAAATATTTCCTAAATAAATATGAAATTGAAAATTGAAATGCCTTACGTATTAGCTACAAATCGGTTGGTTCTTTAACAAATATTTTCAACTAAAATTGGTCTATAAAATAATGTGAGAATGGATTACTTAGGGATAACTAGATTAAAAAGAAAAATGACTTGCCTTGAGTGAGATACAACCTATACAGGATGAAGACAAGGACGTTTGGCATATGGAGGAAGGTTTCATTTTGTAAAAGGATGCCATTATATAAAAATAGAATAATAGCTTGATAGATGCATCGAGAGGAGATCAACAAGGAAAAACCATTGTATGGAATGCATTTTTTAGCAATATTGAGCCAGAAGACCACTTTTACAATGAAAATGCCATGAAGAGGATCAGATCGGATTAAATTTAAGAAAGGACTTTGGTAGTTAGAAGACATTCATTTAGGAAAATGCACTTATCATCAAAAGGGAAGATGCCTTTGAAGGGAATTAAATTAAGGATAAATCAACCAAACAAGGAGATTTGTTGCCTGGAAGGCTACTACATAACTATATTTTCAAAACTATATTTTAATTCTATTGTTTATTTTATAAATTATGTTGTAATGGGTTATATTGTTTTTTTTTTGGGGAAGAGTTATGTTATACCTTTGGTTGGACTACATTTGATGTCTTATACTACATATATATTGTTTAAACTATGCTTATTCTCCTAGAATGCATCTTATGTCTTCTTAACTGCATCTTCTTCTGCTAAGTTTATTTCTAAATGGGTTGTGTTGGGATGCATTCCATCTTATTCAAGTTGCATCATATCTTTTGCAAGTTGTGCCATGTCTTGTTTAAATAAGTATATATCCTCCTTGCCTGCATTTACATCCCTCATAATGCATAAGATTGATTTAGACTATGTATAAATTATCCAGAATGGCACTATGGAAACTTGTCATGCATTTAACAAGCCAATCTTGTCTTATTTTTCTCAATCTCAATAGTAACTTGTCAAGATAAATCTCCCTATTTATATAAATAATTGGCTTTCCCTTTTAAATGGACTTTTGATGTAAGTTTAAACAATATGCCCTCAGAATGCTTCCAAATTACCAGACATACATATCAAGGCATTTGTAATGGTAGTACCTGGTAAAACTCCTTTCATTTTCTTACCTATGGAAGAAAGGTCTTATTTTGGTGTAGGTTGTAAGTATACTCACAAAGTGAAGTAAACCCAACTAATTTGATAGTTAATTTTGCTTGCCATGAATTACTTTGATGATGATTATATATTTTATATTATGTTTTAAATGCTAATACAATCCATAGTTGCTAAATGAAACCAAGAGAGGATATATATATATAATACTTTGTATTCTACCAATGAAAATTAATTGTATCTTGTTTAAATATAGTGATACAGTCATAAAAAATTCACCTAGCCACATGGATATAAGAGTTGGCTTAAATTCATAACTTTGACATGATATATATATATATATATATATATATATATATATATATATATATATATATAATACTTTGTATTCTACCAATGAAAATTAATTGTATCTTGTTTAAATATAGTGATACAGTCATAAAAAATTCACCTAGCCACATGGATATAAGAGTTGGCTTAAATTCATAACTTTGACATGCTCAATCAAAATTTGAATATTAGTGATGACCAAATTTTAACTACCATCATTAAGTCTAAAAATTAATGAATCTATTAAAATAAATTAATACGATGAATTCAATAGATTAAACTTGTCTACATGTTTATCTAGCGTAAAAACTTTATTCATGTGATTTTGATACATTCATGTTGTGGCAACTTGAGATTTTTGGATATGAGTATTTTTATCTTAAAAAATCATATTAATATGGACCAATACAAATGGTAATCATGTTTTATACCTTAAAAAAAGTGAATTTGAAAATTAAAGCTTAATTGAGTAGTTCATTTTACCAATTAGATTATTAATATAATTATTTTGCAGAATTTAAATGAGGTCATAATAAGGACTTCCCTAATAAATTATATTACTTATCTCTTAAAAATTATAGAATCACTCATTTTACTATGAATTCTAATGTACTTAATGGTTAAGAAACTAAACAATTTTCTAGAAATTAATTGTGTCACAAAGTAGTTGTGATAACACGAATCTAGTGGTCAGTTATTGAAAACATGAGTCTGGTGGTCTCATATTTCTCTTGGACACATGGGCTTTTAAAGAAGTGATCATGTCATCATTGAATTCATTTATATTTTGGTATACTTATATTCATAATTATAAATGTGACCATGATTTTTAAATCATAAGATATGCATATCATCATCCGTTGAAGTAGAGCGTTAAAAATATTATTTGATTAACTTCTCATCCTTTCAAATAACATGACTATGCAATAAAGAATAAATTCATTTGAGTTCAAAATGATTATTGGGAACGAATGAGATTTTATTTTAATACTTTTAATTTTTTCCTATATGGATGTCATTAAATTTTTGTTTCTCAAGTAAGAGTTTCTTTATCTTTTTTCCTTGAAATGCATTCTAATTGGGAAGATGTAAGGTTATGTATTTATTTATGATCAAGTAAAAATGTATTGCTCATAGGTGTGGAAAACATGTAAATTATAATTTATTGAATTATCCTCATAATATTATTTAGATATGATCTTTGTATAGTATTTATATCTCATTGCCTAGAGCTTTGTCTCCTTTGATCATGTTTCTTTCAAACATGACTAGAGAAGCTCCTAGACCTTGATCATGGCAATCTTATGATTATAAGTAGAACTGCAATCATGAACTAAAGGTCCTTGGGACTGAAGACAAGTTAATTTTTTAACTCCATCACCATATTTTAAATTATTTATCAAACATAAGGGTATAACTTATTAACATTCCTTATAAGCTATTGAAATATCGTTAAGGTGTGTGACCCATCCTTGTGCTAGTATTTTGAAAATATCAATTTCATAATAGTATGGAAAATTTATATGTGATGATTAAAAGATACTAATTTTTCTTATTTAAGCTAATCCCAAACAACAACAAAAATATTTTTGATCTTAAATATTTAAATGCATTTATAATAAGGATTAGGATCGTAAATACATTGAGGAAATTATTAAATCTTGTTGGATTTTATCCTTCGATCAAGAATTATGAGATATCAACCAACTTTAAAATTATGAAATTGGATGCTTGAAGTGTTTTAATACTCATGGATATTCATTAGGATAATAAAAGAAATAGAATAAATATAGGTTATAGGTTGGATTTAGGCATGACTTAGTCGTGTTTAATCCATAAATTTTGCATCCTTAGCAAAATTATATTTTACCTTTAATTGAAAATCCTAATATGATATTTGGGTAAATTATATATTGGATTTGTTAAGTGCAACCTTAAAATATTTGTGGAAGATGATCAATCAATATATGCATAGTAAAGGATAATCCATTGAGATTGGGAAACCTATATCCCACACTTGTACGTTAATTTGACTTGAGATAATGAAAACTAAGCCCATGTTAAGTAATTGAATACCATTGGGATGGGTATTACTCTAAATATAGATTTTAATTCCTTAATTAGCATTTATATGGGCATCAAACCACTTTAAAATTTAGTCTTTTACTTTTGATCATGTTCTTGGGTGCAACTTGGATTGGTGATACAATTATGTTTATCATGCATAAACCTCACTATTGGAATTAGCAATAGGTCTTCATTTGGACTTGTAATTACTAAATTAATAATATTTTCATATGTACATAAAAATGGATAAATGGGATTTAAAGTATGTTAAACCTATTCTACTATGGGAACAATATGTCAACCTATCTTACTATAGGAAGAAATATGTCAAACCTATCCTACCACGGGAAGGAGTAAGTCAACCTATCCTACTGTGGGGAATTATATGTCAAACCTATTCTAATGTGGGAAGTATTTTTTCAAACATATCCTACTACAGGAAGGAGTGTGTTAAAATTGTCCTAGAATAGGAAGCAATGTGTCAACCTATCCTTATACGAGAAGTAGTTGTTAAATTATTATACTTCAGGGAACAGTGTGTCAAACTATTCTAGTGTGTGGAGTGGTATGCTAAATTATTTTTACCTTTTGGCATTCTCTCTAACTGTCGATCATTTGTATCTATCACCTTTATGGAAGGGAAGGCCTACTCTCAGTGGATGAGATGAGAGTAGGGGATCCGAATGACTTTGTGGTTAGAGGAAAATCCCTCTAATGATGTTATCCCTCTTTTGTTTCTATTTTGGTCTCAACAACAATGATGGACTATAGAACTCTAGAGGATTTAGTTATGAATACTTTCTCTTATGATCAATTGGTGACTATATTGAATATTATATTTTTATATGGAAATATTAGAATTATGTTTTAGAAAAAATGTTGTAAACAATTATAGGTTGTTATTTTTAGATTATATTGTATATTGGAACTAATCTATTAAACTTCCAAAATATGAATGTTGATTTATCCTCTTAGATATTGTTACATTATACTTGCAAAGATATATCCTTAGTCATTTGATATGATGGCTACTTTAATTACTAGAAATAAATACAAATTTGTGTTATGAAGTTATCTTTAGTTGCACTCTCAAAATGGTAGTATATTTCATTATATATGTGTTGATTATAGCATTATGTATGAATTTTGATTTGAAGATATAATCATATAATTAATTTACCATTACAAAAACCAAGTGTATGGTTGATTTGATTATTATTGTGTAAATGAATTTGTGATTTTAGTTTGATTAGTTATCACATGTGATTGGTTTATGACAAACTTGTTTATGTAACTATTTAATAAGGAATGAAATTTGTAAGAAACCTTTCAGGTTGATAACATGTAAAAAAATAAAAATCTGGTATGTTTTTTTAGTACATGATCGGAGGTTTCTTACATTAACCTCAAGATTAATTTGCATATGTGTATGTACACACACACACACACACACACACACACATATTTGTATATTATGATTCTTAGAGATGTAAAATGTGACAAAAAAGGGAACCTTTTGGTAATAAATTATATAGGTAGATGAGGCCATTTTAAAGTCTCATCACACCCTCCAACTTAAGGTTTTACACATCTCTTATGTAAACAAAATTAAATTGGGAGGGTTGAGAATAATAAGACATAATGTAGGCACACATCTTACTAAAGTCACAAGTGGTTTCATCCCCCATTGTCTGTTGAGGAAGATATCCTCTCGTCTGCTTCAAAAATTCTCATTTCTTGTTCTCTTCTTGATCATTAATTGACTATGTTCCATACCAATGGGGGATAGGAAACCAAAGGTTGGGCATTATGAACTTCATTTGTATCCATCCAACCATGTTTACCTTTAAACATTCCATAAAATTAACATATCTCTTATTGCTTGCTTTAAAATTATAAACATAATATGTCTCTCCCTGTCACATGTGAGGGATCATTTCTTCCCACCTTGTCTTACATGCAACCAAGGACTCTTTGAAAATATTATTATACAAGGAAATAAATGTTTGATCACATATTGTCTATAAAACTAAACTTCATAATTGAAATCAAAATTTTGGATGAGGTTGTCCCATTAGTTGATTTTTTTTATAGGGAATAGAAAATCTGACATGAGGTTACATGGAGTGGATGTATTTGTTCTAGAATATGCCTCTATTTCATGTCCTCTTCTAAATTTATTCCTAACATATGAATAATAGGTGTTGAGTTGCACATCTCCTACTCTGGTATTAGGATTATATTCTTTGTCAAGGGTTACCATAATGCTGATAAAATTCATATAGTGAATCCTTATATTCCTTAGTACCATTAAGATACTCATTACAAAAATCAAAAGTTGACCCTATAAAATCCTTCTCAAATCAATCTACCTATTTGAAATGAAATCCATTTCTATTGGAGGTACATGGCATATACCATAAGAGGGGATCTACAATGTAACATTTTCATGGATAATTCACAAACCCTAGGAACCAAAGACTCAAAACCCACTATAGTTATTTCTTTCTTCCTTGGTTCTTTATCTTTCCCTACCAATTATTGTTCCAAGTCATTATTTTCATTTGTCAATAGCTGGATCATTTTCTATTGACCCTTATAGGTCATGAACCAACTTAATTTAAATGCCTTAAAAACATCTTGGTGTCCTTTCCTAGAAACATAATTTGTATGGGTCTTATCAAGTCCTTTTGGCATACTTTGTTGTGTAGTAGTAGCTATTGCTTCCTTTACAAAATTAGAAGCTAAAGATTCCTCAAGAATAATAGTTGTAGCTTTCTTGGTTCTATTATATATAGATTATTCAAGACTCATTGTTATAGAGGTATGGGGTTCATTTGTTATAGGTTCTTATGGTTTACTTGATGCATGTTCCTGTGGTATAATAATTATAGGTTCTTGTTGTCCAATTGTTGCAGGTTATATTTCTTAATTTATCCTTTCTTCCTCTTCTACTGCCACCTTTTATGGCATGGAAAGTGGACACAAATACAAAATATTCCAGACCTAGTTTGGAGGCTATTGATAGAATAAGTTGTTCATCTTTCTTATCAATTACACATTATTTCAACTACAACCTCAAAATTTTAACCTTGGTTAAAAAGTCTTTTAGGGTGTTATAGTCATCTGGGCTCAATAATGATTTCATTCTCCACCTCATGGCCACTCATCACATCTTACTTCCCAAAGAGCACTCCCAGAGTAGTCCACACTTGAGTAGGTGTTTTCACATATTCTATGTGAAAGAGTAGATTAGGAGAAATGGAAAGACATAGTAGTCCATGGACTTTATCGCAATGGTTGAACCATTTAATTTTTTCATATAATATTTTAAGTTAAGTCTTAATGCCCATTATAATTTGATGGTAACCCTTGGATTGTAAAATAATCTCCACTCTGGTTTTCTATTTGTGATAATTAAATGGTGTGAGTAGACTCATTGGACTTGAATCCATAGCATAGAAGAAAAATTTGTAGAAATTAAAGAATAAATGAAAAAAAAATCATAACACCACACAATACCCCCTTAGAACTATCAAAGTGACCCTCCTTAAAGTTGTAAATACAAGCACACTTGTATAGATGTCAGACACAACTAAAAATACATCTTGAATAATTTGTGCATAAGTATGAAAGAACTAGAGGGACATCAGGATGAATATATAATACATATAAGAGTGTACAATAGTTTGTTTTAAGGTAGATGTCATGGACCCAACATTATTACCCATGCATAGAGCATGAAAAATAATCACTTTTGAAGAAGATGACACTCAAATCCGAGTTACTGATCAAAAGTTATAGTTATTTAAAAATCTAAGCTTGCATGAAAAATTTGGGTAGAAATAGTGGTGGAAAATATTTTAAATCAATTTCCTCACCAAAAAAACTTAAGGCCCTTTAGAGCAAAATTTAATCACTTTTGGGTTAGAAGCGAACAAAGGCTTAGCTTCGATATGACTAGGGGCTACGGGCTAAGATGGGTGCTCTCCACCTCCCTTTTTTTTATTATGTAATTGATAGGTAAGTGACATCATTCAAAAATTACACCACTTTTTTAAATGACTAGTGTTACACTTATGCCATTAAATTTGACATCCCCATAGTCATTGTTGGAGTTTTGGAGGTCCCTTGCAACTGTCAAGATTTTGTGTTAGGGTTGTAACAACCTTCTACAATTGTTGAGACTTTCAATAGTTTTGGTAGTACTAGAAGTTGCAATAGTTTTGGTAGTGGAATTTTGGATGGCAGGGCTAGGAGGCTCTTTTATAATTGTCAAAAAAGCCCAGAGTTCTAGTAGTGTCAATCTTGTGGACTATGAGTGCAGTCGATAATCCTAACACATCGAAATTTTGTATTTTTAAATCAATCAAAAGTTTAAACATCAAGATTTTGGACTATTAGAAAATTAAAAAGTCTAAATGAGGTTTTGGGCTGCATAGATAGCTAAAAATATCGATGTCAAGGTTATGGACTGTGTGTGCAATCTAAAGTCTTGATATCAAGGGTTTTGACCATGCATGTAGTCTAAAGTCTTGATGTTAGAGGATTTGATAGTGGATGTACCTCCAAACTTTGATGCTGAGGGTTTTGATTATGGATACAAATCCAAACTCTAATGCCAAGGGTTTTGAATATGAATGTAGCTCTAAACTCTAATGCCAAGGGCTTTGATTACAAATATAACTACAAACTCTAATACTAGAGTTTTGAATGATGGTTGTAGGTGGAACTTCTGACAAGTACAAGCGAGGGTGAAATTCCTACCAAGTCCAAACTTTATAGATCTAGAATGGCTATATAAAATCTACCAAATAACCACCAATGATCTAAAAAAACCTAGAAAATTATTTTCCCTTAGAGAACCTGACTGTACAGATTTGTGCAAAATCACCAAAAAAGTCTTGAAACCCTCCAAAATGGTCAAACTGACTCATGAAACTAGGTCGTATTTACAGCTAATCCTAGGATTCTGGCATCTTTTGAATCTAATGACACTATCCATTTTGTGATTTAAAAGTACAGCTATATAGTATACATGGATTTTCTTGAAATCCCACCAAAGCTATGAAAAACTAAAAAATCAAGAAAACATATAAGATACATGCAAGAAATATCTCACCAATAATTTTTAGAAATGGCAAAATGGCCATCAAATAAGAGCTTTGATACCATGTTACATTGATCCAATATCCTTGAATATCCAAGATTGCATGAAAACCTTAGGATTAGGTGAGTGTAATATTGCCACAATAAAAGTTGCATCAAATACATAAAAAACTTCATTAACTAATTAGCCAAAAAGTACAAAAGAAGTACATTATTAGTGAGAGATTAGGTCACCAAAAAGGTAACAACTCAACTCACAATTAACACATTAAGTGTATTTTTCCTAATGGCCTTAACAACCCTGAGCAAGGTGACTAACAACCATGTAGTTAAAATTAAAAGCAAGAAAAAGCCTACACTAACAAAATGATCCCATTTTGTTGTAAATGTTATTTTCATTTGATCCTCGATTATGATAAGGATCTAACTGTATATATTGAATCTATCTATGAATAAATAGACTTCATGACTCAAAACTGATTTAAGTACTCCAATTGTGAAATGTACTAGGAATTGATCATTTACACTACATAATTCAAAGCTCGATAGTCACCACAAACTCGAATTTCCCTAGTTTTCTAAGGTTATACCACCATAGGACCAAACTAATATGATTTTTCAATCAGATATATTATTTCATCTTCTTACATCTAGTTTATTTCCACTTTGAATTTCATCTTCATGTTGGGATTTAATCTATAAGGGAACTTTTTGATTGGCCTTGTGCATTCTTTCAACTCAATGTGCATCTTCCCTAGTGAATGGTCGACACATTTAACTTTTAATAAATTAATAAAAAACACATCCTCATAGTCTCATAATAATTGAGTTGTCTTAGAGTTATTTGGCTGCATATAATAGTCCCCAATGGTTTCCTATTTTGGTATTTTGCATATACCAATAAAATGTATTCCTCATTGATTCTTGATATATCTTACTTTGCCCTACTTGAATGGAATCCATTAGTATTCTTTCACCTTCTTGCTATAGGATATTGACATTTCATAGTTGTTCCTCTTCAAAGTTATCTACATTCTTTATTTTAGGTTCCTTTGTATCCTTCTCAGGTTTAAAGAATCATTTCAAGTCTATATCTTCTTTACTTTCACTATGATTTGAGTGATTTGCACTATTCTAGGCTCTATTACAGGACTTCAACAAGAATTAATCTTTCTCCTTTTTGGCCCAGTACTCCTTGATGGTTGTGTGTAGATTTTTGCTTAACTCACCTTGTAATGTTTGTATCTATGTAACAAATACATATTCCTCTCACCCATGACACATGAAGATTTTTAGTTTTTGTAGAGCCTTATGCACCATTAGATTTTCATCTTCAAATACAAACATCTGAATGAAATTCAACTAGACTTATGGCTAATTTTTAGTCTCTTATATGAGTTCTTGATGCATATACCAAATCCTAGGAAAAGGTGCTAAGGCATGTTGAAATACATGTCCCAATATCTTGGCTCTACTTACTAAAATGACCATACTTCAACACATTTATGATCATGCATTTTAGGGCACTAACCCTCCTAGAAGAATGACCACTTTTCAGATATGAAAGTCACAACCTAAAATCTAGTTTGCAACATTTCAAATGCTTCTTCCTAATGAAGTTTATTAGATATGTGAGTAACCCACCAGCTCACAACAACTCCTTTGAATTCATAATCAAATGCACCAACTCACATGTTGATATATGGGACATGATTTTCTAATATGTAAATAAATTATGCTAAATTTCACATGGTAAAATATTAGGGCATTTATCTTTCTATAATATACACCATTCACATGGACCTTAATTCATGATCTCATTGCACTTAATTTATCATGTGTGCATCTAAATCTCCACTTATGGAAGAAGTTGCTTCCCATGGAAAAGTTCCTTCCTTTTTAGGTTTAGTGTAATCTATATCCATGGAAATTACCTAACGTAGGTGATCAATTTCTGACTTAAATGGAGAACACACATAATGCGACTTATATTATTACAAGTAGAACTATGGGAAAATATGAAGCATCTATGTAGGTCTAGCCATAGACTAGTGTGTTTTCTATAGCTTTGGTACATGTTGTTCATGCTGCAAGAAGAAGGTAAATTTTCTACTTCATAGGGATTTAGATTTCCATTATGTGCTAACTTCAAACCATTTATCATCCTTACAGGCATATGTTGATTATGGCTAATTTAGTATGGGATATGTCTTATGCTCAGCCTTATTCAAAGGTATGAAAATGACAATGTCCCCCTAATGTGCTTCCATCTAGTTATCAATTGTTTTGATAGTCAAACAAGCATCATAAGCCCATTTTCCCCTAATTAATGCAAGATAGTGCATGTCATCAGTCTTCATATCAATTACTTATAGACACCCAAACAAACTCAAATTGACCACCTTTATCTCAACATCTTGAAGTCTCCCAATAGGCTCAACTCGACCATAGTTTGCCAAACTAAGAGTAATAGGGTTGTAACATGGGTTTGGCCTTCGAATGGCTTCCCAAGTTGTTTTGGGAATCATGTTCACAGTGTTTCCAAAATTAAAAAACAAAATTAGGGACTTCATATCCTGCAAGCTCTATATCCATTATGGCATCCACATCCCATGGCTTTTTGGTATTGACATACCAAACTACCTTATCTACTCTTTGTTGTCCTCTTTGTGCATAATCTAACAACTTATGAAATAAGTTTGTTATATTTTGGGAAATGTCCTTGTTTTATAGAGTACTTACCAATTTGAGTGAATCCATTAGAGCTATGATCGTTCTTTATTATCACAATATTCAAACGATATGGCCATACATTTGAAGTGTTCACTATTACAGAATCTCTTTTTGAATCATTTTGATTCTATATTAATTATATCAATTAGGTTGATTCCTTCATCTAAATTATCTCTCTCGTAGGATCTAGGTACTTATCCTATTACACTTATATGATCAAATTTTCTTTAGGCATCCCTAGTAGTGGAACAACCTTCTCCTTATTCTGATTTCTAGTGACAACTTAGGGAAAAGGTTGATTTTTAGGGTGAGACTGCACCATGTTAACATTATGCATTGTATTTTCCTTCCTATTTTTATCTAAAATAGAGCAATATTTATTATTATATTGTCCAACAACCCTACAATATGCACAAAACATTTACCTCTAAAAATTTTAGGGATAATTACATGTGATGTGATTTAATTCACCACACATATAACAAGTAATCAACTACCTAGAATATCTATTTCTTTGCCTTTGATTTATTTTTCTCCTTTGAATTCACCTTGGTAACCTCCTTAGGATCATCCATATCCATGTGTTGACCCCCAACCTTTTTTTTGTCCATTATACCCTTCAAATTATTTTTGAGGAGTTACCCAGCTTGACTATTATTAGGGTGATGCAGAAGTCCATCCTTATTGATATTGAGGAGATGGATGTGTTCACCCTAATCAATACTGAAGAGACTAGGGTGTCTAACCTAGTTAATATTGTGGTGATTATGGAGTACACCTTGCTCAATATTTTGAGGAGATGGAGAAGTCAACCCAATGGTAGGATGTGCTACTAGAAGACCCAAGCCACCTTCTGCTAAAATCTCAACCTCTGGGTTAGGCACACCAAACTTTACAACCAGAGATTATTATGTAGCTATTGTGAAAACATTTCTAGTGATATTCTCTTTCATCTCTTGAAAACCCCTATAATTCTTGTCATGTTGATTTTGATATTTGTAGAAAGTGCAAAACATGTTGTGAGATTGTTTCACACACTGTTGTAATAAGTGACATTTCATAGTAGAATATCTTACAGTGAAACATATTTCATTGAAATCTATTTTAATCTTTGGAAATTGATTCATGTGATGTCCTTCTTGATCACACTCAATGCACCATACTGACACTCTCAGTGTATTTCTCTCTTGAAATTTCTCTATTATACATAAGATTGCATCTAGGTTAACATTATTTTTTGTAACACAAGGAGGATAATCTCCACAATATTTTATTTTCACCACTTGGATCATAATTGATCTCGCATCAACTTTTATAGTGAATTGAGCTTATGCTATGACAAAATTAATCTTACTTCATAAACCTTCTAAAAAATAAGCAACTTTATTTGAGTCTTGAAATTAAAATTGGAAGATGAGACTATAAAATAGTAATATGAGAACAATATAAGAGATACATACAAATGCTAGCAAACACTCACTTTCTAAATATGTAGAGTGATCATAATCACATGAGAATTTAGAAGTGGTGCTATTAGCCTCTATATTATCATCAATATTTGTATTTACATCAACTAGATTATTGGTCCATTCATTAGCATAATTGTAAGGGATTACTATAAAATAAAGTTTTTTATTACATTTCTTGTTATCCATGAGGTCCTCATAAGCAATGTATTGATCATCAGGGAGTTTAAATATGAAATCCAAAGGATGAGGATCTTAAGGTTTTTCATTATGGGTATTCATTTTAAGGATTATAAACCCAAAAACATCCAAAAGAAAACACATGAAGGCTGAGGCAATAAAGAAAACAAGCATCACCTAAATTATTCCCAAATTAGATCTAGAAAATAAATGGGCAATCTAAAACTTTATAAAGTTGAAACCCTAGGGTAATATAGGGTTTGATTTAATTTGATTTAGAGGTTGGGTTCACCAAATGTTTAAACTTGTTTGGAAATAAGGGTAGAGAGAATATCCTAATCAACTAAGGAATAGACTATTATATAAACAGACCAATTAGATAATTCAGATTCACAATATCTCTTGATACAATATTAAATTATGAAAATATGCTAAATATAAAAAGTACAATGCCAAACGGTAATTTGATTCCTTAAACACAAAGATGGAATACTACTTATATTATTGAATGACGTGCAAGTAGATCTGGTAAGTGCAGATGTATAAAAATTCAAGATGATGCTTAGTTATGATTCATTAAATTATGGAAATCAACTCTATGCCAACCTAGACACTATTGTCAAAATAGGGACACTACCATTGATGTTTATATATAAAAAACAAAACTTATGTCTAGTATGAAATACTAGTCCTTTTATGAAAATTCCACCTACACCTGTTAGGGTTCACTATCACCTTGTAAATTATATGTTTAGATAATGCACACAAGTATGAATATCAATGTGTAGCTCAAACCCTAGGTCTAATAATTAAGATATTTCACCTTATAAAACAATGGTTAGTGGGCTCCAGTGAAGTTGAGTTAAACTCAAATACCCCTATATTAATGAGTACTACCTACATAGCCAATACTATGAAGAGGTCCTTAGACTAATGTAGTTTCGCCCCTTATGTGGACTTGTGTGAATAATTATGCAATATGTTATAAGCAAGTGTATGTAGTGATATATCTTGTAACTTGGTAAATATTGCTCATGGACTACTTTGGATGCTTTAGACCTATAATAATAATATTCTTATGACTAATTTGGAAATAGGAAAAATAGGGAAATTGTGCAATCTTGAGAGGTGTTTTTACTTGGTATAAGATATATGTGTATTTGACTTTTAATTGATCTCACTTGATGTGTATTTAATTTGTAAATTTATAATTTGTATTTGATGAAAGATTTACAAATTTGACCTTTTGTAAGGTTTGAATACTAATGTATGCACCTAAATTCGCTCACTTTATTTAACGTCACTAATATTCCTATTAGTCAACATTAATTTCACCTACCTCATCTAATATTATGTATCTCATCCTAAATTCACCTCTTCTAGTTAAATATATAATATCCCCCTCATCACTTATTCATTCACTAACCTTATTCCTATCCCACCAATCTATTAATTCTCCTAAATCCCCATTATCTTATCATAACCCCTCTTATCCATTGTTTTGGAATTTAAAATTCCCATGGCCTACCTACCCACCTACTAAGCCTACTCCTAGGCTTTCCTACAAGCCTACCCTCCCTAGATTCTCTAGAATCACCTAATCACCTATTTAATCCAACCCTAATCATGATTAAACCTCTCAAAGGGATTCTAGAGGTTTCTACCTCTACAACCTTCTCTCATCTAGAATCCTTCAAAGTAATTTTTATAATTCCTTGGATAATCCTCCACCATAAATCCCAATAATCCAACTTTGAAATCTAGCCATAGATCTTCCCTTTCTCTTCTATTTAAACAAGCCACTCCTCCATGCCCAAACTAGCAATCACAACCATTGAATCCATAGAGTCTTCATGTCCATATTAGATCAACTAATTCATATAAATCCATAAATCAATCCATCATAATGTTGAAATTATGAGTCCATAGCAATCCATAATCATGAATCAGTTTGAAGATCTTGGAGGGAGGCTAGTTGAAGCAAGGAATCAGTAATAATTTCTTATTGTTTTTTATTTGTTTCCATAATCTCTCTTAATAGGTGTATTGTGAATTTTGGGTGTAATTTGTCAATATGTAGATAATTGCTAAAAAAATTACAGTCGCACAACTAACAACAAACCTATGACACTAACATTGATGCTAGTCTCCTAGTTTGGATGGCAATGTCCTAGAGGATAGATAATTATTGAAGATTTATAACTAATAGTGGAAGTTACATATCAAGTTTTAAGCATATTATAAGCTACAGGTGATCTAGGTAATTATAATATCAAGGTTAGACTATAAGATAAGTATATAGGCACAGTAATATGATGAATGTGAGCCTTGTGATATCAAAAAGGTCTTAGATTAAAGGGTTGAGCCATGAGTGATATTTGTCAAGTGTTCAAGACTAGTTTATCATATAAAATATGTATTTAGTTTCTATAG
Organism: Torreya grandis; assembly: GCA_037957365.1. Lineage (NCBI taxonomy): Eukaryota > Viridiplantae > Streptophyta > Pinopsida > Cupressales > Taxaceae > Torreya > Torreya grandis. The sequence goes on from JARHVA010001655.1 coordinate 1,339,025, forward strand.
TTGTATACTTGTGAATGAACTTGCGATAGTACCTAGTGTGACCTATGAATAATTGCACCTCTGATGGGCTAACTAGTGGTTTGAGTCCCATAATGACTACAATATTTGCTTGAACTACTAGAATCTCATCACTACAACATGTTCCAATAGAATGGTAAAGGCTGTGAAAAATAGGCTCTTTTTTTGATTGAGTGTAATTTACAGAGCTCAACATCTTTTCAACACCAATCACAACTTTGAAAGATATTCTTTGAACATGGAAAATACTATTGTATCATCTATATAGACTTCTAAAAAGTCATGAATGAAGTCGTTAAACATAGTAATAATTACTTGGGAAAACATTGTAGGTGCATTCTTTAGCTTTTAGAACATTACCTTATACACAAATGAGCCACATTATGTTGTGAAGGTTGTTTTCATTTGATCCTTAGTTATAATAGGGATTTGATGGTAAATATTGAATCCATCGATGAATTATTAGACTTCATGACCTACAACTAATTCAAGTAATTCAATTGTATAAGGGATTGGTAATGCATCATTTACACAAGCATCATTCAAAGCTCGGTAATCACCATAAACTTGAATTTTCATAATTTTTTAGGTTGTACTTGTTGACTAATTTGACCCCCTAGTAAAATTAGGTCAACCCCCTATATATTAAAACTTTCTATAGGATCTTGTTAAGTCATAACATGGTCATAAAGGTCACTCAATGTGGTTAAACCTTGGTCATTTGTGTCATGATCTTAAAATTATTTCATTTTACCTTTGTGGTCAATCTAAGTGACTTGTATAGTTTTCCACCTAGGATAGATGTGTTATGTGTACTATAACATCTCATGTGTCAATTAGATGTCAGATGGCAATTTAGAAACTGAGTGATGTAGGTTCAATGTCCATCTAAGAAGATAAAGTAGTTTCAAGCATTTTTAAGCAGTTACACGAATAAGGACAACCGCCTAGCATATGTCGTCACTTAAAGAGGATATATATAGGCCCCAAAAGTATTTTTCATGCTTAAAAAGCTTTGACAGGCCCAAAAATGGTGAAAACTAGGTTGTCTCTTTCATCACTCCCTTGGACAAGGTCAAACAAGTCATCAATTTTCTGTTAGTATGAATAGAATGAGAGGAGTTGTTATAAATGCACTTGGTGTCTATTATTACTCATAATGAGCTCTCATTCTATGGTCTTATTTTTTAGATTGGTGGGTTGAGCTTTATGAATAAATGTTAAGACTACTAATGTCTTCAATCTACCTGCACATTCTCATTGGCTCTGATTTTCTTCTATATTTGCTTTGACCTGAGCAAACTAGGTGATGTATGTGTAATTATAGAGTATGACCATCATTTTCATATGGTTTTTAAAGTATTCCAAACATGTGGATGTTAAAGGAGCAGTAGAAACACTCTCTTTAAGCCAGAAGTGAACACTTAGTGGTCTGCAGAGTATGATTTCCATAGTTACAGAGTCATATCTCAATAAGTGGGTTAGAGTAAGGGTTAATAAGTTATTTTTTCTTCCATATTAATACAATGTGGATTCCCAATATCATTTGATCATATAGGTAGTTATTTGAGGTCATGGTAAACCTGCATTCTCATTGTTATTCAGGCAGAATGTATATTGAGTATTTACATCTAAGAAGTTGAAGGTGTTAATGGTCTGCAGGAAACTCAAACTACTTATTCAAAGCCCTAATAGATTTACATTATATTCAAGGAATATAACATTTTTAAAGTCTCCGTCATCTTCAAGAAGAGGACTGAGCATTCAAAACTATGAAACTATTACCCTTAGTCAAAAATGGATGGAAACCTATAGAAGTGAAAAGATCACAGAAGCTTGAGATACTGAAAAGGTTGAGAGGGATCTAAGAATGAGGATTTTAGGTCTAAGCACAAGATAGGGATCATATCAACTTATTAAAATGGTGAAGCCTCTTCAAACCTAAGCCTAGGATAAAATACTTGAGTTCAATGTTTTCAGAGTTTGAAAAGTTTTTTGGTGGAAATATTGCCTTAATTTCTCTGAAAGGAGATTTTATTTAACATAGAGCTATCTTAGGATGAGGATCTATGAGGTATAGACAGGTCTGATGATTTCCTTCTTGTAGCTTAATCCTCAGATTCACAGTTGAACATGAAAAGAGATAGTTTAGTCAAGAGAAAGGGATGGTTAAGTAGACCTCCAACTCAGACGGGTTTCCATTGAAAACACCTAATGAACAACAATACTCTTAAAGCCAAAATGGACTTGTAATATAATAGTGACACAAGGGTTGTATGATTTCAAGACAAAGTGACTCTATTCAAGTGAAAATGATATTATTAGCTTCAAGAGAATATAAAGGTGGAAACATAGTGCCTAAGTAATGTATCATCACCTATAGGAATCTATTGACCTCCTTTATTGCCACCTACAGGTGACATAGTCAAAAAGTCTGTAGACTAGCCTAGGCTAGTGGAGAAAGATGGTTTGAAGGGTTGGCAAAGGTGTAAGGTGGGTGAACATTTTTATACCAGCCTCACACTTGTCCATAAGATATTCATATGATTCTAATATGTAAGGATAAAAAACAAAGACTAAGTTTCAAACTTTAACCTACAATCAATTCAAAGTCTGTGCACAATCATCAGTCCTATAAGCCTGTCTTAAAGCATTTGAAGTTTTGAGGAGTCTTGGAGTATGCCAAAAAAATTATATCTTTGTAAAAAACATAATCATGACCTATATTAAACTCTCATGGCCTTATTTTGGCCAAGAAAATATGGGAAGTGCCCTTTATTTTGTCTCAAACATAGGGCACTCCTAGTCAAGATAAAACTATAGGCAGAGCATATCCATGATGAAAAAATGAATTGATGGATTTGGAATGACTATGGAAGATGAATAAGATTTAATTGAATATAAATGAGCCCATATAAGCATCTATAGTAACTAAAAACCTCTATATGTAACCATTTGCTTAATAACACAGTCTAGGCCTATTAGACCTCAAATTGAGTATGAGCCCTCAAGATGCCTAATGCCATTTATATGACCATTAAATCCTTCCAATAATTTTTAGGGCCTTCAGGGTAAATTTTAGGATGGATTATAACATTTCATTTGCATAAGGAATCACAAGAATAGTCAATTTGGCCTAAGACTCTACAGAATGCAAGAGAAAGCTCAAGAAGCCATTTTCAAATGCTCATATCTATATGGATTGACTGCATGGTGCCTCAAGGAGCTAGGAATAGTAAGGGGTCCTACACTTGGTCTCAGTGGAATTTTTTTGGCATCTGGTTTTAATAAACCATTATTAAGAACCATAATAGCTCAAAACCCTCCTAAAGCCTTTATTTAAGACCCGATGAAGAAAATATGAAAGGATATGCATTCAAAGGTGGTCAAATAGTCATGAAAGTGATCTGAACCTATCTAGAACTCTCCTGAGCTCCCCAACATTTAGATATTTCATACTACCTCTTATACAGACAAGCCTAAAACTGAGTTTCTTATAGGTTTTTAGGTAATTTGTAGGTACATAAAAGAATGAGCAGATGAAAGTCATTAAGGGGGGTCTTTAGAGACTTTTCCTAACTCGTAAAACTCATTTCTCACCATAGATAAACATGGAAACCTCTCTGCTAATATTTTCATCATATGCAGTCTTGGACAAACAATGAAAAGGCAAAGTGACTGCCTAGTGAGAAGATGAGAGGTCTAATATTAGATCTTATTAAGGTCTAATTGATGGAGTAGAAGATAAAAGGACTTTAAATATATGTCCTAACATCTCTTCCATGGATTTCCTTGAGTAACTGCTAATCACCTTGATGACAAATGTGAATATTGAAGCCAAGAGGGCTAGTAAATGACTACAAACATTGAATACAAGTGTCAAGAGGAAGGATATTAGTTAGGGGTGGTATATTATGATTTTCATATCTTGTTTCCAACCTCCCTAAAATAGTGCATATGTGTCAAGGATTCCTAAGGTGATTTAGAGTAGTCAAGTGAAATCATCACTAAAAGGTAGTTTCAAGAAGGCTATTTGAGGTCTCTATGCCAACTTGAAGGAGAATGATGAATTTATGATGGACGCTTGTCCATTACAACCTTATAAACTCTTTTTATACTACATTCTCTTGACATATAACTAGTTTCCAAGTCTTGACACTTGGCTTTGTGACCTTTCCACTTCCCTTCTTCTCTATCCTCTCCTATGCTCTATAAATGCAAGCCTTTTTGGCTTTGTAATGGAATCCACACCTGGTATGGTGAAGCCTTGATGGTTCAAAATCTATATTTGCCTTTGAAATAAATATTTCCAATCTGGTTTCAATCTCATAAACTTATTTTCTAAGTGTGTTAAGTACCACATAGTGGAATGTCAAGTGATAAGTATATATCCTTGCCTTCTCTTTACTCTTCCATGTTTGATGTAAGTAGTTCTCCCTCTAAAAAGTCACATGAAGTGTAGATAGTGTATTTGTCTATCTACAAGTGTAAGGAGTAGCATTATTTTTTATAATATAAACTTTTGTTCACTCACCTTGAGTAGTGCAATGCATATCATCTCCATGTTTGAAATACTTATGTTAAAGCAATCTAGGATGTTGAGACTAGTGTTGTGAGTCGTGTTTCATAGTGCAAGTGTATGGTAGTCTAGTGGAGATCTATCTAGTGTATCACCTCATTATCATAGGTTATTTTTCATGTTCCTTCTATCCTTTTTCATCCAAGCAAGCAAGTAGTGCAGGAGAAATCTGTAAAATTCTAATCTAGGGAGCTAACCCTTAAACCTAGAGGTTTACCTCTGCTATAGGCAACCCATAAGCCTAGAGGTAATCCAATGTTTCAATTAATCTAGAGTAGACTTGAATAACCTTTCTAGGGTGTAAGGTTGAGTGACAATAATACCACCATATAACTAAACCAATCTAATTTTTAAACTAGATATATTGTTTCAGCGTCTTGCATTCAGTCGATTTCTACTTTGTTCATCATCTTCATTATTGGGATTTAATTTTTAAGGGAACCTTTTAATTGGCCTTGTAAATTATTTCATCTTAATGTGCATCTCTCCTAGTGAATGGTCTACATGTTTAACTTCTTATAATTTATTAGGAAACACATCCTCTTAGTCTTGTAACAACTGAATTGCCTAAAAAATATTCAGTTATGTCTAATAGACCCCAATGGTTTCTAGTTTTAATAATGTGTCTCTACCAATGTTCCAAATTTTATTTCTCATTGATTCTTGATCAATGTTTCAATTAATCTAGAGTAGGCTTGAATAACCTCTCTAGGGTGTAAGATTGAGTGATAATAATACCACCATATAACTAAACCAATCTAATTTTTAAACGAGATATATTGTTTCAGCTTCTTGCATTCAGTTGATTTCTACTTTGTTCATCATCTTTATTATTGGGATTTGACCTATAAGGGCACTTTTTAATTGGCCTTGTAAATTATTTCATCTCAATGTGCATCTCTCCTAATGAATGGTCTACATGTTTAACTTCTTAGAATTTAATAGGAAACACATCCTCTTAGTCTTGTAACAACTAAATTACCTAAAAAATATTCAGTTATGTCTAATAGTCCCCAATGGTTTCCAGTTTTAATAATGTGTCTCTACCAATGTTCCAAATTTAATTTCTCATTGATTCTTGATATATATTGCTTTGCCCTACTTTAATGGAATCTGTTACTTTTCTTTCATCTTCTTGTTATAAGATATTGACATTTTATAGTTATTCCTCTTTGATTTTCTTTTTGTTCTTTGTTTTAGGTTCCTCTATATCCTTCTCAGGTTCAAAAAATATTTTAAATTCCATATCTTCTTCACTTTCACTATGATTTTAATGTTTTACACTATTATATATTTTATTATAGGACTTCAACAAGAATTCATCTTTATCCTTTTTGGCCTAATACTCCTTGATGGTTGTGTGTATATTTGTTCTTGACTCACCCTGCAATGTTTGTCTCTACGTAGCAGGTACATCTTCCTCTCACCAATGACACATGAATATTTTCTATTTCTATAGAGCCTTATGTGCCATTTGATTTTCATCTTCAAATATACAATTTGAATGAAATTTAGTTGGACTTATGGCTAGTTTTTAGTCTCTCATATGAGTTTATGATGCATGTACCAAGCCCTAGGCAGAGGTGCTAAGGTGTGTTGAATCTTGGATCTACTTTCTACAATCATCATACTTCAACACATTTATGAACATGTATTTTAGGGCACTAACCCTCATAAAAGAATGGCCACTTTTCAGAGATGAAAGTTGCAACCTAAAATCTAGCTTGCAACATTTCACACACTTTTTCCCAATGAATTTTATTAGATATGTGAACAACTCACCGACTCACAAAAACTCCTTTCAATGCATAATTCAATGCACTAACTTGCATGTTGATATATGGGACATGATTTTATAATATGTAAATAAATTGTGCTGGATCTTTTGTGGTAAAACATTAGGGTGTCTATCTTTCTATAACATGTACCATTTATATGGACCATATTTCATGATCTCAATGTACCCAATTTATCATGTGTGCATCTGAATCTCCACTTATGGAAGAATTTTCTTCCCATATAAAAGATCTTTTTTAGGTTTTGTGTAATATTTATCCATGGAAATTACTTAATGTAGGTGATCAATTTTTGACTTAAATGGAGAATTCACATAATGAGACTTACATTCTTCCATGTAGAACTATGGGAAAATATTAATCATCTAAATTGGTCGAACCCTATACTTTTGTGTTTTCTATAGTTTTGGTGCTTGTTGTTCATGCTCTAAGAAAAACGTAAGTTTTCTTCTTCATAAGGCTTCAAATTTCAACTCTGTGTTGAGTTCAGACCAACTATCATCCCTATAGGTATATGTCAATGATGGTTCTTTTAGTATGGTATATGTCTTATGATGAGCCTTATTCAAAGGTATGAAAATGACAATGTCCCCCAGTGTGCTTCTAGCTAGTTATCCATTATGTTGATAATCAGACGAGCATCATAAGCCCATTTTTTACTTATCAATGTAAGATAGTGCATCTCATCAATCTTCATATCAATTACTTCGATATCCCCACACAAACTCAAATCAAGTGCATTTATCTCAAAATCTTAAAGTCTCCCAATAGGCTCAACTTGACCATAATTTTCCAAACTAAGATTAACATGGTTGTACCATAGATTTGGCCTTCCAATGGCTTCCCAAGTTGATATGGGAATCATGTTCATAGTGCTACTAAAATAAAAAATAACAATAAGGACTTCATAACCTACATTATCTATATCCATTATCACATCCACATGCCATGGTTTTTTAGTCTTGACATACAAAACTACCTTATCTGCTCTTTGTTGTCCCCTTTGTGCAAAATCCAACAAATTATGCAATATTTGTTATATTTTGGGAATTATCCTTATTTCATAAAGTACTTACCAATTTGATTAAATCCATTAGACTTATGACTATTCCATCTTGTCATAAGATTCAAATGATATGTTCATACATTTGAGTGTTCATTATTACAAAACTCTTTTTGAAACATTTTGATTTTGGATTGATTGTAACAACTAGGTTGATTTATTCATTAAAATTCTCTCTCTCATAGTATTTTGGTACTTATCTTGTTACACTAATTTTATGAAATTATTTTCAGGCATCCCTAGTAGTGGAAGACCTTACTCCTTATTCATATTTCTAATGATAGCCTAGGAAAAATCTTGATTCTAAGGTTGAGACTGCACCATGTTAACATTGCACATTGTCTTTCCTTCATGTGTTTCTTTAAAACAAGGCAATATTTAATATTATGTTGTTTAAAAACCCTATGGTATAAGTAAAATGTTTGCCTTTATGGATTTTAGGGATAATTACGTGTGATGTGATTCAATTCACCACACATATAACAAGTGATCAGCTTCTTGGACTATCCATTTCCTTGCCTTGATTTTTATTTTCTCCTCGAAAGCCACCTTGGTAACCTCCATTGTATCCTCCTTACCCTTATGGTGACCCCCAACCTCGTTGTCATCCATCATACCCTTTATATTTTTTTGAGGAGGAGGTAGCCACCCTAATTGTTGTTGGGGTGATGCAGGATCCCATCCTTGTTGATATTAAGGAGATAGAGGTGTCCACCTTAATCAACATTGAGGAGACTAGGGTGTTTAACTTGGTTGGTATTGTGGTGACTATGGATTCCAACTTGTTTGATATTTTGAGGAGATGGATAAGTCCACCTAGTGGTAGACTGTGTTGTTGAAGGACCTCAAACACCTTATGTTGAAATCTTAACATCTAAGTTAGGTGCACCTAGATTAGTAACTATAGACTGTTGTGCAACTACTATGAAAACATTTTTGGTGATATCATCTTTCAGCTCTTGAAGTGCCCTACAATTCTTTTCATAATGATTGTGAGATTTGTAAAAAATACAAAACATGCTATAATATTATTTCACATACTACTATAATAAGTGACATTTCACAGTAGAATGTCCTGCAATGCAACATATTTCATTGAACTTTATCTTACTCTTTGGAATCAATTCATGTGATGTCCCTCTTGTTTGCACTCAATATACCATACCAACATTTGCAATTTTTTTCCCTGTTGAAATTCCTCCATTCTACATAAGATTGCATCTAGCTTAGCATCAATTTTTGTAACACAAGGAGGATAATCTCCACAGTCTTCTATTTTATCCACTTGAATCATAGTTGATCTCACATTAGTTTTTGTAGTGAATTGAGCTTGTGCTTTGGCAAACTGAATCTTGCTTTGTAGAGTCAACAATTTTTCTAACTTCCTTCTTATGATTTCATAATTTATCTGAAACTTCATCAAACCATTGTTTAGCTCTGATGTCTTCTAAACTACTATATTAAACTATCAAATTAGGCATAGGGAATGCATCCCCTTGGAGTGAATAAACCATATATATAATTTTTATCTTACCTAAATCTAAATATACTCTACGTTTCATTGTGACTTTGAGAGATTACTCTTCTTCATCCCTAAATAATTATTGCCTCAGTAACTACTTCCTAAATTTATTATTACGTTGATTTGTTACTTCATTGTAACTTTTTCTCTGCATTTATAGTCTTTTTATTCTTATTTATCTAGGTTGGTTCCCAACTCTTGATTAGTTTCCACATTTTCTATGGTTCCTTCGATGTTATGCACTCCTCAACTTCATATACTCTATATTCTCCTAGAGATATAGTTCCTCCTTATTTCTGCTCAACTTCCTGACTACTCCTAATTGTAATTACTTGTGGCCCTTTGTCCTCTACACAACTTTGCTTGTTACATCTCTTTTATTGTCGTAACTCTCATTGAAGTCCTAAAATTAGTTTCTCATTTTGTTTCTCTTTATTATCCAAATTTTGGATTTAGGTTTAGATTTCTTGGTTCAATTCTTATTCATTCAACTCCTTATAGTTTTCATCCCCATAGTGGCATAAGTGACTATTCTGTGTTGGTTGTAATTATCACTATGGCCTTTTACACAACCAACATCTTCAATAACACTATAAATCATTATAAAACTTGCCCCAAATTCCTCTAACAAATAAGTCATAAGCAGCGCCAAACATAATATATCCCTAGACAATAAACACTATGATATACTCATTGACTATAGTCCTTACCTAGTGATCAATCACATGGGTCCAATTAGTATATAACTTGTACAAAATTTCCAACATTTTGTTATTTTTAAAGCTAGGTAACAACTTTTGATCAGAGCATGGACTGATTTGGGGCATAATTAGGGGTCTAAATCACCATGTGATTTATTAACCACCTGAATACCACATGTATACTAGATAATACCAGAGGTATACCAACTATTACCAATAATGGCCACCACCAGCCTTGATAATAACCAACAACCATCAATGACCTAAAAAATATAACCAACGACAATAACTGACCTCATATGCCTTTTCTTAAGATTTGAACTTAAGTGGGGATTGAAATATCTAAGCCACTTAACCAACTCACCCACATCTTAATGGCATAATTTTTACAACTTTTATTCATTCCAAACAAAATGGTTTGTTTCTCATGGTTTGAAGCAATAGTATTCTAGTCTAAATAACCATGTTGCTAGCAACTTTAAAAACTCGCAATAGAATATCTCATAAATTTCACCATGGATATGTTTATAAATGACATCTTCTACATAATCTCTTATTCTTTTGGCTTCTTCCTCTATGAACTTATGTAGCTTGTCATCCAACCAATTTTCAAGATCCCTCTAGCTAGGTGACCATTTCAACATATTTGGGTCCCAACAATGAAACCATTATTATTAGTAGTCCCTAAAATCACCCATTATGACGTGCTAATTGTTGTAGTCTATGAATTACAATGTGATTCTTAATATTCTACAAGAATTTACAACATGTTCAAGTAAATGTTATGCATATTCATGTACAAACCTTTCTTTGTGTTATCATTAGTGTATGTACGTTTACAAGTGTTTTATCTATTTAGATAGTTCATTGATAATTTAACAATAAGGATACATTCAATCATAGGGAAGATGTAATTAATTCAAGGATATATTACATGTGTATATTATAGTTTTAAACATAATACTCAAGGAATATCATGTATTGATCTCTATTGTATTGTAATTCAAGTTCAACCTCTTCTTTTATAAAGACAACATATATAATGTTGCGAAGAGACTATGACTCTTCATTTACATGACCTTTTAGATTATTGAGCAAATAGAACCATTTAGCTTCTATAAGCTTTAGATTTCCTCAATGAGACCATATTTTATACAAAATATACTATGTCACACATTTTCATCTATTTATATTACAAAAATATTCATGCGGCTTATGCTTTGTATCTCCTATTAACAAAAAAATATATCTCTAATACCAAGTGATACATTCATGGTTAAGGTGTCAAATAAACAACAATCATGAAACCGAAGACTCAACACTCATAGATGGACACACACAATATTTAAACACAAAGAAAGAATCAAACATAAACTTTATTGATTCAACGAGGAAATTACAATGCACGCACAATGAAATAATTGTAGTCATACTTAGACTATAAACACATGTAGTGTTACAATTTTAGTCCTTTCACAAACTAGGCTCAATCCTACAGTTCTCTACTCAAACTTGCACACTGTAATAAGTCTCTGCTTATAACTTTTTGATGGATTCTTCATAACTTATTCACTAATATCTAGTTGTTGAATTTATTGAACTGCTATACTATTCTAAATTAAACACTTTTCTAAGAGAGTTCATCTCCTTATATAGACACTCCTTCAAGAAATGTTATGGAAGTCTAATCAAACCCCTTTCTAAGAGAGATTGTCTCCTTATAATGACACTCCTCAAGAACCATTATGGAAGTTTAACTATTTTAGTGTCCCTTAGGGATGATTCAATTTCCCTTCACATATCTTCATCTTCCATCCATTGTAATGTTATAATTTTACATGCATGGATATTCACTCTAGCATTCACACAAATAAGGTTCACATATCACATGTTGATGCATAGTTTGCATGGTATTCTAATGGAATACTATGCAAAACAATGCTACATATAATTATTGTGACTCGTGTGAGGACATCGATCCTTAAGCATTTCCTTTTGTGAGTGAATATTTGATATTCATTTTACTAGTGAGTTTTATACTACTTGGGAATACAAGATGAGCCATTTGCATGATGATTCACATAAATTTATGCATTCATATTCAAATGAGATAGTGTAGAACATAAGTGTAGGTGTGTACGATGACAATCTATTTCATAAAGATATGCACATGGTTGAGTACTTAGTCACATATCCTTATAGGCCAAAGAATGCAAACTTAAAGTGTTATGCATGAGGTGTAGATCTTGGAAGTTTCACATGGACACTAAACTCTCAGTTACATTGAAATTGATGAATGCACAACAACCCAAAGTTGCACATTACTTTTTGGGAACTTATAGTCTTACTAAGCTACACAAAATTTCTCATTCGATCTAGAATGATGTGTAAAACTTCATAGATATAACAATCACAACTGAACTTCCATGGAATGAAGAAGATAGGTTTAAATATATGCATAACTTTGTAGATGACTATGAATACTGCACAAAATTATAAAGTCCTTGTTAGAAGTGTATTCCTGCATGAATGTAGTTGTGAAACAAAATAACTTTGGAATCTTGAACACTACTTATTAAACTTGTGTTTTTTTTGTTGATGCAGGATTTGCTTATGGACCAAAATGCTACTACATGGTGTAGCCTACGATGGTATACATGGGTGGTGGTGGAGTGTAATGTCTATGAATGTGTTCATAAAATTGGTATGATTTAAATTTGACATCCATTTGACCATCATAGAGCAGTTGAAGAAAATGAATCCCTACCATTTTTAGACATCATGGTATGGTCTCTTAACCCATAAAGTCTATAGGAATAAAATGCATATTGACCAATACCTTCATGCAAATTCTCACCATCATCCAAACTAGAAAATGGGAGTCTTAAACACTCTTTTAATTAGAGCCACAAGGATCCTAGATAAAAATCACATTGAACAAGGAACACTCATGATAAGTTTTTAGGAACAATGGATATTCCAACCTATAAATTAATAATGATTTTGTGAGAGTAGATCGGTAACAAAGGAGAACTCAAATGTCTACCAATGATAGCAACATAGAAGAACAAAAGGTGTTCCTACCTTTCGTACAAGGTGTTATAGATAACATTGCAAGACATTTAAAAAAAAATAACATTATCACTATTTTATTGTTTCCCAACAACATTAACAAACTCTTTAAATTGGTAAAATATCCCATTAGATCTTATTGAACCAAAATCATAAAATTGGGTTTATAAAATTTCATGTGCTTGTGGAAAATCATATATCAGTGAGATCAAGAGGTTGATTGGTACAAGGATTAAAGAGCACAATGCTAACCTTCAACATAGTAGAACTCACAAGTTAACATTAATGAAGAATTATCACATTAGTAAACATCCCATTAACTTCGCAAACACAAAAAACCTTGGCAAAATTTGATAATTGGTCCAATAGGTATATATGAGAAGCCATCAAAATTGTTAAAAACAAAAACTGTCTGAATCAAGATGATGTATTATTAATTAGTCCATCTTAACTTCCATTAATTGTAAATTATTAACACATTATATCAATTTTATTTGTTTATTTCTACACTACTTCATGTATTTATTCAAGTTAGGTTATGAGACTTTTTTTGACATCATTCTTGCTCTAATGATGAGGCTAAGAGGTGGCTTGAAATGCCTACAATAATTATGGACCAGTTCATAGCTTCTCCATTACTTGATGCGAACACATATAGAAATTTATCATATTGCTTGAAGAAGGCAATAAAAAGTCAAGATATCTTTGACATATAGTGGAGTTTGAAGCCCCATTTATTTTTCATTCAATTTTTTGTTAAGCCTTACATAGTGGTGCACAAAGATTGAGGCCATCTATGACTTGTCAATAGTTAGTAGAAAATAAATAATAATAATAATAATAATAATAATAATAATAATAATAATAATGAAATTGTTAATCAATATGGAACCCTTCAATAGACAAAACTATGTAACAAATCCATGATATACGCCTTAAAATCACCTTTTATATACAAACATATTTAAGATATCTCAACTAATTTAAGGTTTTTCTTGACACACATACTTCATTTTTTTCATAAAAAATATTAACTCATATTTGATGCATACTTAAATATGAGGTGGTTTCACACCCTCTCATTGGGTGGTCCCATGGAAGGGACAACCACAACTATTTTTGTGTTGTAGGTGGTCCCATGCAAGTGTAAATTTCATGGGATAGCAAAAAATATAATCTTTACCTAAAAAATAGAAGTAGTGACTACTTAGGAGAAAGGTTTTTAGAGATGGGTAGATATCGAGGACAAAGATTTGAAGCACCTGCATAGAATATTTAGGCACTATAAAAGTATTTTACAACTAATAAAGCTTTATTCTAAAAATATTTTATAATTCTTTTTCACGTTCAAACTTCATAAAATTTTATTTGTAAGTATAATATAACTAGCATAGATATCTTAAATACATCTATCTAAAAGATGTTGAGAGATATCAATCTCAATGCACCTATCTAACCTATGTCATAATACCAATATAGGCACCTTGAGATTGATATCTCTCAATGTCTTTTAGATATATATATTTAATATATCTATGCTAATAGAATTTGCAGGTTGGTATGTACAATTCATACTAAATATCAATTAATGCAGCATTTCATGTTCATCCAAATAAAAAATATATATCACATTAAATGATAATTATTGAAGCATTTAATATTTATCTAAAATGGTAATATACATCACATTAATAAATACATATACATATAAAATGCATAATGCACAATTCACACTAAATATCAATTAATGTAGCATTTCTTGTTTATCCAAATAAGAAATATATGCCACATTAAATGATAAATAATGAAGCATTTAAAATTATCCAAATGGGTAATATACATCACATTAAATTCAAATTAAAGAAAATAATTTCATACACATCAATATGTGAAAAGAGGTATAAAATATGTGAAAGAAAAAATTGTTATGGAAAGATATTACATATGTAACATCATTGTAGTTTCAAGGATTTGAGTCTCTCTTTTCATCATATTTCTATTTGGAAAGTTATTTTCCTATTATTAACTATTCATATCAGTTGTATGAAAATGGAGACAAAATTCTGAGACCTCACAAATATTTTACACGTGAGATCGCCACAAAAGTTAATCTTGGTCTTTCTTTATGACCTATATCAATTGTTGCTCTCAGAAAGAGTCAACCCTTGTGATTTTTGTATTAATAATCCCAAAGCCAATTGTAAAGGTAGTTGTCATGTTCGTACCCTTTGTAATGGTGTAATTGGAATTGTATGCATATTTGCATATGTAAATGGCATTTAAGAGTAACTGTCAAATTACACCATAATATATGTAGGTGGTTATGTTGGGGCACTTCTAGGTTTGTATATTATACTTTAAATATATCACAGAGATCCATTTACAAGCCTTGATTTTATCCATAGGTTTTTAGGTTAACAACACCCTTGCATCCTTAGCAATTAATAACTCCACATCCAATTCATTATTCTGACCTCCTAGTGGATTAGTACTACCTATTTTGGTTACAATGTTTTATGCGATTGATGATTTTAATGATTGCAATTTCATTCTGTTATGTTTTTTCACATTATCATTTATTGTAAATAAATGAATAGCATTGTCAAAATCTTCCTTGATGCTTGGATGTATTATACTATTGGTTCTTGACATCAATGATTTCCAATCATCAATAGTCAGATGTGCATATCTAATATTTGTGCACAGTTGATGAAACCTTTGTTGGTCCTCACTTTCTCCTTCTTATCTAAATACCTTATCTAGAGTAACAATAATTTTGAATTCTTCCCATAATATTTTTATGTGTCTATTACTATTGTATGGTGTTTTATCACTCACAAGAGGTAGCTGGCCCAAATCTCCCACTAATATGATTGATATGCCTCCAAAACTCATGTTTGCATTTTTAGGAAAACCCTGACGAAGTTGTGCATCTATGTTTTACAACAATTTTTCTCTAGTGAAGCTCATTTCATCAATCAATATGTATTTTATATGTCGAATTTCTTCTTGGAAACTTATGAGTCTTATTCCTTCTAATTCAATAAAACTCGCAATTGGTATTCATTGTACTGAGTGGATTGTTGAAGCACCACTATTAAATGTTGCAACTCCGGTTGGTGCAAGTAATAAAAGTGGAAAACATTGCATAGTTGATGATTCATTTTGAAAAGCTTCACAAATGGTGCCAATTAGATGTGATTTTCATGTTCATGTTGTTCCTTGAACTATCATGCATAGTGGTGCAACACTTTGAGTTTGAAGAAAATGTCTCATGATCATATCAATTGCCTTTTTTTGTTTTACACCTAAGGTTCCATATGGAATATCTCTTATTATATCATCTGGTATGAGTAACCCATTGTCTTTCATTATGCTTATGAATTTTATAGCTAAAACTGTGTATTCTTCTCCTTGATATTAATGATTCCATGATGATTGTTTATCAAGATCTATTTTGCCCAACATATCTATTTTAGATACCTCCATAATTTGTCCACAATGTAGCCTTGAGATGATTTTCCACTCATGTTTCCACTATATTTTGATGAATGACTTGAACATCCTCATCTTCAACATCACTTTGATTTTCATGATCATCTGGCATAGTCTTTCGCTCAACATGCCAAAGATTATAATTGAATGACTCCTAGTTTAATATTATTATATTAACATCAAGTCCAATATCTATTTGTATATCACAAAATGGCTTGTAAAGCAATAATTCTGACCAACAAAAATCAACCCATTTTTCTAATTCCCACATAGGTATTATAGTAAACCTTAGGAATACTCTCATAATAGTTATCGTACTCCTATCCTCCCATTTATTATCTCACATTTGCTTGAATTATATGACCATGATCTAGCTATCTAAATAAGTGAAAAACTTTTCATTGCACAATGTTTATTTATGTATCGATAAATGAAAGATTTTAAGTGTTTGTTATTTTCTTGTTTTGTAGTTTGTCATTGGTTTGAACACCTTACGTGAAATATTCAAAGTGACAAACACTCTACTACTTTCTACAAATGAAAGCTCCAACAACATAAGACTTGTTTCCTATGCCCCAATATCTCTTGTGATAAGGGTTTCAATTAGGAGTCTTCTATATGCTCTAACTGCTAATTCATCAAGATTTTCAATGTTTGTAAGAGACATTAGCATTTGATGATATGTTTCATAACTCTTCTCAGCTTTTACTAGATATTTGATAATGTATGTGATTACTGCATGTTTCGAAAACACATGTTGCCAATCTACATTTGCTCTCCATAATCATAGTATGTTTTGGTTATGCATCTTTATACGATCATCATTTCTTCCAAGCTCTTACTTTTTATCTCCTATTTTTGGGTCTTGAAATAATTTTGATCATCTTAGATTTAACGATCATGGTGCATTGTACCTATAATAAATCATAAATCATTCTTAGTCTTGTGAGCATATTATGTTATATTTTAATCTATAAAAAATGAAAATACGAGTCTCTTACCTACAAACCATCTTTCCTCTTTTCTTATGTAGGCAGGCACCCTCTCTACACATTGTATGATGTCCTACATAATTAAGTAGCTATTCATAATCATGGTCGAGATCCACTTGTGTTTGTTGATGTGTATTTTGAAGACATAGATGTTATGTAAAATTTTGAAATACCAATATTGCATCATATATAAAAGTTTATTTGTAAGTACGAGATATATTAATTATTATGTAAACATAGTTTTGGAAAGGCTTGATATCATACTTGTATGTTTCATTGATGTGGATCTCCACGTGGATTCCATGCATAGACAATAGAATCAAAGTATGTTTGAGCATTTTGTAGATCATGACTATTTGTCTAGTCAAGGTTCTCTATGTTTGGTGCTCCCTCTAACCATATGAACCCATACACATGTGGTGAACCTCAATGTTTCCATTCATATCTAGACCAATGATTTTCACTTTCATTCCTTTTTGTAGTATCTCCTTTTGGAAAATTACATGTCGTAGGTGCATGTAGTATGCCACCTCATGAGGATAGTCAATAATATTTTGTCAACACCATTTTTGAGATTCTTGGGGATTTGTTGGTGGGGTTCTTAGCATCAACGCATGAAAATTGGGCCAATACATATCAACTGCACTCAAAGTGAAGAAAATTATCGGTGTTTCATTTTGATGCAACATATCACTTAATTTTGCACAACTATTTTCCCGATAAGACCTTGTACCCATCAATGTGGTATGAAAACACATCAAATGATCAACTAGATGTGAGTGGGGAACATTGTCCATATGCTCACGTAATTCATTAATGGTGATTGGCATGTCTTGAAGACTCTTTTTCACAAACATTGCAGATGAATTTTGTGCATGATGTCTCATAATCAAATCTGCCTCAAAGCACATTTGAATATTTATACATAGTCATTTGCATGTGAATCAAACTCCATATGTACAGAGTTCATTTGGTCAAAGATATTTTTATCAGAATCAGATGGTAGTTCAGTAAGTGCATTTTCATCAATATGAACATCTCTATAGAACTTGTCATGTTCTATTTTATACTTTAGTGCCCTATAAACCCTCTCTCTATTAACTGTAAATTTGTCATTTGTTCCATGTTAGTCTCTTCTTCGAATAATAATGATTGGCAAATCTTTTATCTAATGTGGTAAAACCTTAGCAATTTCTTTCACTTATTGTGGAAAATTTATCATATGTCCTTTATATTTATATTGACCTCTAATTGCGTGCGTGACTTTTAAGATTAGATTGACTTGTGCTATTAACATCTCTTCTACTTGGGTTAAGCATACAAGTTATAGCGGTTATGGACCAGGATCCATATTATTTGATGCTGAAAATCGATGATCATTTTTCTCTTATTGACATCTGTGGCAAATTGGACCTTCAGGTGCTCGTAAAATATTTATGTTGGGGTAACTTTCTTGACAAACAAAACACATACTAGGCGAAACCAATTTTTCTAAATGATGGTGAAAAATAATTTGTAATGTCTTCAAATCTACCTCAATATTTCCACTGCTATCATGTGTATTTTATATATTATTCTCAACATAATCATATCATCCATAACATTATAACATTTCTTTCTCTATTATTTAGTGTGTCTAACACATGTTCTATGGTCACGAAATTCACTTCTTCAGAGTTTGCATCAACATTAGCATTCATTTGACGACGCCTTTGAACTGATTCACGATTACATTCTTGTAGTTGGTTTCTTTATTCCTATGTAAATTGATAAAAATGCATTTCTCTTTGCTTTCTTATTCTTAATCTCTGTTGATCATCTTGAGAAGTGCATGTGCAATATGTTGTCATTTCTTGGGCATGTTGTCTCAGTAATGCTTTTAGCTCTTCAACTGATATTTCTACCCTATGTTTTGCACATCTTTCTCTTTCATTTTCATTACGTTGTCTTTGATCCTCTGTCATTTGTTCACATTGTTGTCTACGATATTATCAAGCATATTCTCTTTGCTACCCTTCGGTTTCAAAATTTAATCGTGACCAAGCCATACATATATTTTATAGACATCAAACATTCAAAATTTTATCAATTCAAAAAAATCATAATAATATAAGGTCAATAAAAAATAACAAAATATTACATACCAACTAAAAATAATAAATACTATGCCATCGAACGACATGTTGTCATTCGGTAATATTATCGCTGAATGATAGTTACCATTATCATTAAACGACAGCTATGCTGCGAGCGGTAGCATATAGCTACCATTACTATGCTATCAAAAGATAACATTGCTATCGCTTGACAACATGTTATCGAGTGACAACATTTTTATCGCTGGATAACATAATTGTCTTTCAACAACATTATCATCGAACAATAGCTATACTGTCGAGCCTTGGTAACATGTTGTGGTTCGACAATATGTTGTCATTCGGCAACAATAATGTTGTCACTCGACAACATATAACTACCATTATTATGTTGTCGAACGATAGTATTGCTATCGCTTGATAACATGTTGAGTGACAACATTATTATCGGTCGACAATATAGCCGTCTTTTGGTAACATTGTCGCCAAACAACAACGATGGTGTCGACCCTGTCAAGCGACAATATTGTTGTCAATCGTAGTCCAAACAACAGTAAACAAATGCCTTCCAAACTTGATTTATGCTTAAAAAATAATTTGTGTTTGTAATTTTTTTACTATATGAGTTGCTTCTTTGTTCGCTATTTTATTTCCTTTCTGTAATGCTTCTTTGTTGTTTGTATATTTTTTGGTTGAATGTTTTCTCTCATACATACATATATATATATATATATATTTTTTTTTTTTTAAAATAATGTATCGATTGATTATATTTTTTTCAAACAATATATCAATTGATTATATTTTTTAAAATTTTATTGATATGTCGATATTTTTCAATTTTATTGATATATTAATTCACGAAAAATAAAAATGAACTATTCATATCACTACACTCCTTAACTCCGTGGTGTAGATTACGTAATCATATATTAAAACTCATAAGAGTGTGCGTATTTGCTCCACAATACCATTAATTTTGTTAAAGTGAAATGTAGAAGTTCTAAGCTACGATGTTGGAACTAAAATATTGGTAAAATACAACGCACGCTTAGGAGACACGTTGCATAAATATAACCGTCCATTTCCAATGAGAACAGCCGTCCGATCTAGGGCAATGTTTGGATCTCATGATTGTATACAAAGGTCGATTTTATTGAAAAGTAGGGTTTCATCGCAGGTCTAGGGTTTGGAGGGTTTTATTACAGTCCTAAGGTTTTCTTTGGTTCGAGTGTATTTTTCTGGTTCAGGTAAATTCATACTTTTTTCCTTCTTGCTTAGTGTTTGAAAATATGATGTATTGTTAAAATGATTTCTTGTTAACCGTTTCAAAATAATTTGAAAGTTTAAAGTTTCCATTTGATGATTTGTGATGTTGTTGCTGTGGTTGAGAGTGTTTGAATGGATTTTATTAAATAAATTTTGCTGCTATAGTGTAAAACAAATATTTACGTCTGTATTCGGGTAAAAAAAAATCAATGCACTTAGGGTTTTTTCCTGCCCTGATGAATTTAATGCTTTTTTGCAAAGATTATATTTGTATCAGCAAAGTCTGAGAAAATGTGGCTTTTCGGTTTATTCCGTAAGCATTATTTCTGTGTATGCTCAAGATTTCCTGGTTGTAAAATACAAGCACGAACAGTGTAAATAAGATCGGATAATCTTACCTCTTCTACGTAGACTGGATATCAATTTGCCATTTGATATTATTTATATCTTTTTTTGATTTGGGAAAATGGGGAATTAATTAAGTATTAAATGTTTTAGGCTTCCATGGTGTTTGTTTATGTGATAGTGAGTTTCTGGGATCACAACATGAGAGTTTATAAGTCCCAGTATTCCTTAGTTGAGTTTAATTTTCTGGTTAAATCTTGGATGAAGTTAAGGGCTGCTTTTGTAGAATTATAACTAGCACGGACCACATTTGTAAGATTTGTAAACATATGCTAGACTGCACCCCATACTTGATACATCACAAACTCACCAAGGGGCCGCCTTATTGCATTGCTCTCATGAGGGATCCCATCATGATTACACCTAGGGGAATTTTTGATCCAAATCAATAGAAGAAGAAATTCCGCATAAAGAAGCAGCTGTAACATTTCTGGTGCCTTCAGCCCACAGGTCTTGTTGACTTAATTAAAATCATTTCATTTCAATTTACCACAGCCTAAGGAATACTTTTTTGAATTTTTATATGCTTTGTAATTCTATGTTCTGTTTTGAATAGAAGCGGACATTGAATGATCTAAATTAAAATATGTATTTTTTTCATTCATCACAGCTCACATTCCTTTAAAATCTCCACGAGATTTAAGTTTATTACATATCTGCTTTGTTCATTCTCATTACTTATAATCTGTCTATAAACAAGTGTACTGTGTATATCTTCTGTATCCTCTGTAATCTGTCTTTAAAGAAGTGTAAGATGTATTTTTTCATGTGAGCAGAGAATCCTTCCTCCTCTGTGTCTCCTGCATCCTTGTAAATACTCAATTTGGATTGGTCGTGGTATTTTTGATCAGGATGCTTGAGGACTTTTGATATTTCTTCTCACAAGTTGTTTCCTCGTATTCGCTTCAGGCTCTCTTCTTTTTCTGTAGCTCACCCAACCATTGTTTCCCAAGTTCCTAATCTGCCTTCAAACAAGAGTTCTATGTGTCTGATGTTTAATCTGTCTTTAAAGAAATGTGAGACATTTTTTCTCACATTAACAGAGAATCCTTCCTCTAAGACTCCTGCATCCTTGCAAATGCTCAATTTGGATAAGTGGAGATGTTTATGATTGGGATGTTTGAGGGCTTTTAATATTTCTTTTCACAAGCTGTTTCCTCATATTTGCATCAAGCTCTGTTCTTTTTCTTTAGCTCACTTAACCATTGTTTCTGAGTTCCTTTCTCTGCCACTTTTGCAAATGTCACGTGGAGAATATTATCTTTTGTTTTCCGTGCCACACTAAGGTACTTTCAATGTCTTCAAAACAGAACATAGAATTATGAAGCATATAAGAATTCGTAACAAAAAGCTCCTTGACAGGAACAAGATATGTAAGTGTGAGGAATCAGGCGCTTTGCCTCTTCATGATAGGCAAGGCTTTTTTGTTTTGTAACATATTAATTATATTCTAATGTGGGTGAAGGTTGGCATATTGTAATAGTTATAATGGATGTGATTCCTTTCTGTACGTGGGTTCTATCTGTTTCTGAATATGTTCCACAGCAGGTTGTATGCATATTCCTGCATCTATCCTGGATGGGGGTGGCCTATCCGCTAATAATTAAATTGTGCATTAAGCCTCTCTTCTGCCCAAGATTTTGTCATCTTGATTTCTTATGGTATCCCTACTTGAGAAGTGCTTGGATTATACTTATCTTCTCCCTTAAATTTATAAAATGTGCGGTGGAGCCATTTGCCACTATGCAGTCTTTTAATGTATACTTGATATTTAATGAGATACTGCCAACGTAATTAATTTATTTAGATTGTAGTTTTGATTAGGCTCTTTTTGGATTTTTGTTGAAATTGCTCCATTAAGGCTATGGCTAACTGGTTTTTGATTTCAACTTTGAAATGAAAATAGCTGATCTTGGAATGAAAGTGTTCTTGGTATATAGTTTGTACTTCTAGTAAGCTAAATTAGTTTTGACCTTAGAGTTTTCTTTTACTAGGTCTTCTTATGCAATAATCTTTCAATTTTTTTGGTGTTGTTTGACTGGTTTTTTGGTAGTATTGCATTAACTTACTTTCATTCCTTACTTTTTCTTGTACAAAATATTTGAATTTGATGATTTTTTGCCGTTTAAGGTTTTCCTCCTATAAAATTAAGCATTACTTTGTAGTAGAAGCTGGCTTCGGTTTCCTTTTGATCTAAGTTATTGTCATTGGGTTGATTACTTTTCTAATTTTTTCTGTTTTTGTTTCATTTGTGAGATCTCTGTTGTTCAGTTGTATTTTGTTTAAATTCTTCAGAATAGTGTGCGAATTGTGGAGGGGAACTGCAAACTGCATAGAAAGTAGCTTGCAGCAAGACAACTTCATTACAATTTTGGTTCAAAATGGTAAATAATGAGTTCTCCCTACCATGCCATTTGAGCTAAATAGTGATGGCGAGAGTAATCAATTACCAGTTTTTAAAAGTTTCTGTTGAAGCCATAATAATTTGTGTTGTCATATATTTTGATGGGAATTGCAGGGGCGTGTGAGAACAAAAACTGTGAAGAAGTCCTCTCGTCAGGTGATAGAGAGGTACTACTCCCGAATGACACTTGACTTTCATACCAACAAGAAGATTGTTGAGGAAGTTGCAATTATTCCCTCCAAGCGGCTGAGGAATAAAATTGCTGGGTTTTCAACAGTACGTACTTTTATCTTTGACTCCAGATTTGTTAAATAATTCAAGCACATATTCTTACATGCCTGTTTTTATTTGCAAATAGAGGTGTAATGTTCCTCATTTGTGTTTGTTTCATTGTTCATACTCAAGCATTTGATGAGGCGCATTCAAAGAGGGCCAGTGAGAGGAATATCACTGAAACTTCAAGAGGAGGAACGCGAAAGGCGCATGGATTTTGTTCCCGAGGAGTCTGCCATCAAGACAGATGTGATTGAGGTATATTCTTTTGATTCTCAATTGGAATTTCTTTTGAATACAATTGTATCATGTTACTTGAAAACTGTGAATGATCAGTGCAGAATTTATGTAAATTGAGCTTTTCTCAGATCTATTTGTCAGTGATGAATAAGTTACACTTAGTTAAAGTAATATAAGGTTTTGCGGTAGAATGACCAAAGAGACGACTTTTTAAAGCAAGTGATGTTTTGGAGTTGAAATTTAATATAATTCAACAATGCATGGGAAGTACCCCATTTGCAATCCTGTGAACACAGGAGCAATAGTTTTTTGTCATTATTTTTCTCAGATGCATTTACTGAGTTGTGTTTACCAAGCAAGGGGTAGATTAGTGAATTGTTTTACATGATAAGATTCTCAGATCTATCAGCCTTCTGATTGCAATATTAACTACCGGGTAACAAGAAACGCATAGGTGGGCCCGGCTTCCTCATTTCCAGGGTGATTCAGAAGTTGGCAATGTTGAGGCAGCCAAGAAAAGCTATTAGAAAATAGTTAATTATTGCTGTTATCATGTCCAACTTTACTGCAGGCTAGGAATTCTAGCTGGCTTTTACCAGCCACTTGGGATGTTTCCAGGAAATACCCCATGTATGTTTAAGATGACGATAAATGTTTTCCGCTTACACTTGCAGTCACTTAGAAGCATATTTGGTGTTTGAACATATTTTAGTGGCAGAAAATGGCTCTAAACTCTAAAAGCAGAAAATAGCTTTTAAAAGGCCAGCAGACGTCATTTTTTTCATTGAATTGCTCTCTACGTAGCATTGCTCTCTACGTAGCAGTTTGCTCTGTGAAGCTAGGGCTGTGGAGGGACTGAATTTTACCAAAGTTAAAGACTATATAACTAAGATAGTCTGTCATTTAGAAAATAATACCTCATTAGCATGCGTTATTTGATCTTAAGCTGGCCTGATGGGATAAGTCTTGCTTCTATGTTCATTTTTATTTCAATTTATTTAAATAAATATGTTTTTTTAAAATTGCCTTTTTCTGAGGCATTCCCTAAATTTGCTAGGGTTGCTGTCCAAGCCCTACACCATTCCCACTCTGAAGCTTTTCACCCTGTTGTTGGCTAAGTTTAAATATTTATTTTCATCATGGTCTACACGTTGTTAGCTGGGTATTTTTGAGTCCAGTATGTGATTCGTTTGCATGCTTTTTATGCAGGTTGATAAAGAAACTATTGACATGCTTGCTTCATTGGGCATGTCTGATTTGCCCGGGGTTGTCAAGCAGGTATTCCTTTGTTTCGAAGCTCCTAGTTATTTTTATAGTCCCTGTTATATCACGTATATTGGCTTGCAGTGGGTTTCTATTCACTTGAATTGAGCTACTTGTGGAGATATTCGATTCTTATCTTTTGTACTGATTTTGATAGAATAAGATATTTTATGTGAAAAGTCTAAGCTTTATAATTTTTTTCAGGCGGATCCCCCTGTAGGCGGTAGTTTCAGGCCAGGTGGTTTTCAGGCTGGGGGTGGTTTTCAAGCTGGGGGTGCTCCTGGAAGGAGACTTTAAGGAAAGCCTCATCTTCAACATGTTTTAGGCGGATCCCCCTGTGGGTGATAATTGCAGGCCAGGCGGATTCTTTGTTGGGATGGTCTTGGCAGGATACTTTATGAGGTGTTTCTAATGTTTGTGCAGAGTTTAAGCCATTGAGTTCATAATTATTCTCAATTTTTTCTTTGAGTCTTTTGAATTGATATTTGGGTATATTGGCTGATTGAGGATTTGATTTTGACGAGGGCTGAAAATTTTATGATGTTCAAGCGCAATGATTTTGTCCTGGATTTTTTTTGGCTTTAGTCACAATATGCACTCTTATTTACATGGGTAGAAGTATCCATTTTGAACTAATTGGTCACAAAATATGGAAGCTTCATCGTAAAGCCTCACTGGTTCCTGTGTGTTTTCCGTTGCTTTTATGATCTGCTATTTTGGTATGATTTTGATATTTGAGATTTAGTGTTTTTATATTT
The DNA here is from genome assembly GCA_037957365.1 of Torreya grandis. Lineage (NCBI taxonomy): Eukaryota > Viridiplantae > Streptophyta > Pinopsida > Cupressales > Taxaceae > Torreya > Torreya grandis. Next base: position 1,364,971 of record JARHVA010001655.1, read on the forward strand.
GTCTAATTGGGATTTTGATATGTTGTTATACACTAAAACATAGTAATCCACCAAAGCATTAAAAAGAAGATTCGGAAATACAATTTGTCTTGTATAAAATATTGTATAAATTGCTTCAATTTAAATTAAAAACAGGTTTTAACCGAAATTGTTACAATAAGTAAAAAACAGATTTATGGTTAAAATCGTGTAAGAGATCTCTAATCAACATTTTGGAGTCATCGCTCTCATCAGGTTGAAGAAATAAGAGAATAGATGAATAGATTGTAGACTCGTAGTTTTATTTAAATATGATGCCATGATAATGAGTGGTTGCGTAAATTTCCTTATTTATTAATTTTATTTACTGATATTAAAGAGAGTCAAAGGATACCTGCCCACAAAAGGGTAGCGTAAGGTAGAAAGTTAAAAATATATATGTATAGAAACTTAGATGAAAGAACATATGGTTTAAAGTTTTAATTAGATGCTGACAATTGAAGGAAGAAGGTAAATGATCGAAGCGAGAACATAGAAATTCAACTTTAATTTTTTATCTTCACCCTTAGATTCTCAAGTTCATCTTAGTTAAAATTTTAAAATGCAGGTTCTTACATCAAATTTTTTAGTATATATATATTTATTAATTTTTATTACTAATTTCAAAGAGTTAAAAGGATGTCTGCCTACCAAGTAGCTGTGTAAATTTTTTAAGAATAAGTTTTAAAAACAAATATATATATATATATAGTTAAAAGGATGCCTGCCTACCAAGTAGCTGTGGAATTTTTTTAGAAATAAAATTTTAAAATATATATGTATTTTAAAATTTTATTTCTAAAAAATTTCCACAGCTACTTGGTAGGCAGGCATCCTTTTAACTTCTTTAAAATTAGTAATAAAAATTAATAAATAAAAGAATTTGTCTACATACTTGTGATTAAGGCATTTCATTGATATAACCCTTTAAATAGAACACGAGTCTGCAATCTATTCATCAATTTTCATATTTTTTCACCTTGATGATGGTTCACGGAATTTACTTTTTTTAATTGCAATTAGAAATGTCAAATTACGGCATGTTGAAATGTTAAATCATTTGTTTTTTTTAAAAGTAATTTCTTTTATGCTATAATTATTATCCATTGTCTTTGAGCCGCAATGCACACCAATCGGAACCTCAATGAATGTTGAATGCGCCAAGCTATGTCTTCAGCAATGAACCACAACCATGTTGATTATTTGTTTTTGTTGAGGGGGATAATTTTTTTTGCTCTTATTCCAAATGGGTCATTTGCAGGTTAAAAGCTAAATAATCTTTTCGAACTACTTGAATGATTAAACTTTTGAATGCAATTATTTGTTCTTATTTGAAATGGGCATCTTTGCATCTTTGCAAATTGAAAGTTAGAACATTGTATGATTAAATAATGAAAGTTTGAACATTGTATGATTAAATAAACTTTCAAATGCCATTTTCATTCGAATATGCTGTAAATGATTGGGGCCAATGCTTCGACATCAAGGCATTATGTTCCTTGATAGGCTTTTGATTGATTATAGAGATAAGTAATTCTACGCTACTTTAAATAGGTGTATTTGACTTTGAGCTGAGGCAAATACAGAGATTCCAATTTTTTTGCCAAGCCCACTAAACTCTTCAATGCACAAATATTAACGGACTTAGTATAATCTCAATGTGTAGTTCTACTTGAGTTCAACCCCAAAAACACAATTTGGAATGCTTTATGAACTTATAATAGTTAGTGTGGTGTATTGTTGGAAACATAAATAAAAACTTTTTGTGATAAATCATGAATGGTAAAGAATTGTAAAGAGCAATAGAAAGGAACCATGAATGGCAAATATAATTGTAAAGAGCAAGCAAAGAACAAAACAATAGCAAACACAAAAATTTAACTTGGAAATTGAAGTGTAGAGAAACAAGGGTGCTATACGCCGAGCCCTTGCGAGAGCTTAGTATAGTTTTGAAATGTAATTTAAGTATTGATCATAAAGCAAACATAAATTGTTTCATAGTGACAATATTTGTTGTTAACACCACTCATATTCTACACCATGATACAATACTGAAGGATACTTAGTTTTTTTAAATAGTTGCACTAGGTTTATGTATTATTTTTTTTCCCCTTTTTCATAAAATTAAAAATTAAGTATTACAACTAACTAGGATTACTCTGACAATATCAAGATATTTCGTTAATAGATGTGTCATTGTTGTGCACATTTCAATTTTTGTCTATTAATAAATAATTAGACAAAAAATGGTTATAGATAATAAATCCCTATAATCTTCTTTTCATCATTTTATATGTTATGAATGACTTTAAAAAATAATTTCGATCTAAAATATTTTGTACATTATTTTGATTCAAAACTATTCAAAAATTGGAGATTTATTTTGTTTTCTTTTATAATTCTATGACAAAAATTATACAAATTTAATAATAATTTAAATTACAAATTTACAAATTTAATAATAATTTAAATTTCAAATTTTAATAATTTTTAAAATTTAACAATAATTAAAATTGAATTTAATAAAAAGGTCCTTCAACTTTTCACACAAATTTTAAAATGTTGATTATATATACACACGAATAAAATGATAATAATGAAGTGCCATGATAATGAGTGGTTGGGTAAATTTTTTTATTTATTAATTTTATTTACTGTTATTAAAGAGAGTCAAAGGATACCTGCCCACAAAAGGGTAGCATAAAGTAGAAAGTTAAAAATATATATAATTATAGAAACTTAGATGAGAGGACATAGGATAAGGTAGAAAGTTTAAAATATATATATTTATAGAAACTTAGATGAGAGAACATATGGTTTAAAGTTTTAATTAGATGTTAGCAATTGAAGGAAGAAGGTAAATGATGGAAGCAAGAACATAGAAATTCAACTTTAATTTTTTATCTTCACTCTTAGACTCTCAAGTTCATTTTAGTTGAAATTTTAAAATGCATGTTCTTCCATCAAAATTTTAGTGTATATATAGATATATATATTTTAAAACTTTTTCCTGAAAAATTTATACAACTACTTGGTAGGCAGGCATCTTTTAATTTTTTAAAATTAATAATAAAAATTTATAAATAGAAGAATTTGCCTACCTACTTGTGATTAAGGCATTTCATTAATATCATCTTTCAAATAGAACACGAGTCTACAATTTATTCATCTATTTTCGTATTCTTTCACTTTGATGATGGTTCATATAATTTGTTTTTTTAATTATAATTAGACATGCCAAATTGCGGTATGTTGAAATGTTAAATCATTTGCTCTTTTTAAAAGTAATATCTTTTATACTGAAGTCATTATCCATTGTCTTTGAGCCACAATGCACACTAATGGGAACCTCAATGAATGTTGAATGCGCCAAGCTATGTCTTCAGCAATGAACCACAACCATGTTGATTATCTATTTTTGTTGAAGGGGTTTGAATTTTTCGCTCTTATTCCAAATGAGTCATTTGCAAGTTAAAAGCTAAAATATCTTTTCGAACTACTTGAATGATTAAACTTTTGAATGCAAAAATTTGCTCTTATTTGAAATGGGCATATTTGCAAATTGAAAGTTAGAACATTGTATGATTAAACTTTCAAATGCCATTTTCATTAGAATATGTTGTAAATGATTGGGCCAATGCCTCGACATCAAGGCATTATGTGTCAGGATCTTGCTCCTCAATTAGAGCACATATGATTACTTCTTGTATTAGCAACTAAACATGGAATTATACTAGAATCCATAAGTAACTAGAAATATGAAACAACACAGGATTTGAGAGACAATACACAATTGTATTAAATACTTAGAAGAAAATACAATAAAGAAGATGCCACTTCTTCTTCCACCTCAAAGGTTTGCCATGCCTCAAGACCTTCTTCCCTCTCTCTTTCGGTCCCGACAATCAACTCAAATATAGAATTGATGTTCACCTCTCCAACCAGTCAGTAACACGCTACCAGTACACCAAGTACACAACCATACTTCAAGTAGATCTCCTGCTCTCTGCTACTACCTGCAAATCACTAGACCTTACTCACCATGTAGATATCTCTACACCCTTGAAGAACCCTTGTCCTTGCCTCACCAAGTCCTTATGATTCTTCAACCAGTACCCCGGTGGATCAGCTCCTAGACCTTGCAGACCCTGCAACTCTCCCTGATCATACACTCTCAGCACCCCTGTGGAACTAGGAAGAGCTACACTAGCTCTCTCTAAAAGCTCAATGGCTTTTTAGCACACTTTTACAATACAACCAATGAGTATCTTAAATAGATCTCATGCAAACAATAATTAGACACCTAATTACAATAATTAGATCCGCAGCTTCTAGTCTAAATTTGGCTCTTGACATGCAAACACTTGGTTCGTTAGCTAACTGCCCGTAACATTTGCAGTCCGAACCACACAGGTGACCGACGTTGGTCCCTGTTTGCCTGGGGGTGCCGACGCCGGCCGATCTCTGATCGACGTCGATTGTCTTCTGCCTGTACCCTGCCGACGTCGGTTGTCCTGACCGACGCCGGTGACTGTAACACTCAACAAACACTCTGCAACCTCCCTAACTCCTCCTATTTGCATCCTGGTGAAGCTTTTAGCTCCACAACCTAACAATCTCCCACTTGGAGATAAACAGCTGCACTTGTACCTATATCTGTACCTCGTCTAATCTATTTCTTGGCTTGTATCCCTCTTCAAGCTCAACCCTGAAGACCAACCATCACACACCCTGTGATGCCTTTCCTGTCATCCGAGTACCCTGCCACATCCGAACCTACAAATCCATGTAGTGAAGACCTTGACCCTGCATCGCATGTCGACCTGCTGCTGGTCCCTCTTAGATACCTAAGAATCTACCTTCTCCGAATTGGCTCCAAACTCTCTGACAACTCCCACTGATTGGGAAAACTCAGGTCTACACTAGACCTCATGTGATTTCGAACCCTGTTCTAAGCTCCGCTTGAACTGTCCAGCCCTTGGTGTGCTTTCTGATTCTGCATCCTGCGTAATGAACCTCGCCAACACCTGATTCACATTAGCTCCCACTGGAGACCAAATCTCCATGTCTCTTATGCCAAAGAATTTCGCTGCTCCAAATTCCCCCTGACATACCTCTGAACTAACCTTACCTTTTAGCTCAGCAAATCCCTGTATGTACAAAACCTGCTAGCAAATCATCCACATACAGTAACTGGATAATGTCGCGACTCATCATCCACCTAGTAAGAACAAACACAATAGTTACACTGACATTGACTGAAGCCATGCTTAGTCATCCACCTGTCAAAACCTGTACCACTGTCCTGCAGCTTCTTCAAGACCATATACCTTGGCCTTCTGTCTCACGTATCCATTCACTCTCTTCTTTAACTATGGAAATCCATCCGTTTCTCAGTGCTTACTTCCAGCTGACAACTCTACCAACAATACCTGTTTGGTTCTTCTCCAAGGACTCACACTCCTCATCCATGCCAAGCTCCCACTGTATCTGGATTCTACCTGCATTGCCTCTTCACATCTTCCTGGTTCTCGACCATCAGTAAGCAATATAAAGAAGGTGAACAACGAATATGAGGTTCACTTACCCTTTCTGACCTCAACATGAGCGTTTGAGACTTGTTGACAGCTTGCTGTCCGCTCACTATCCGTTCCAGTGACCGATGTCGGCCATCTCCCAATCTGCTCCCCACCGATGTCGGTTTTCTACGACTGACCCTGTCTACCGACGTCGGTCCCATTACCGACGCCGGTGTACCTATTGCCGATGTCGATCACTGTATGACTGACGTCGGTTCCTGCTTCCCGACACCACCGACTCTACTGATCTACACATGACCGACGTCGGTGCTTGTCTGTTCGACGTCGGTTCCTGATGACCGACGCCGGTATCTGTGTTCCCCTGTGAGTGATAACTTTTTACCCGTGAGCTTTGCATGGATCAAAATCCTGTTCAAATCAACATAACCCTGCTCAGAATAATTCAGTTCCCTCACCTGATCTCTGTCCGTCATCTCCTCCATGAACACCAAGGCTTTCCAGTTCTTTAGCTTGTCAAAAACATCTGTCTTCCGCTTCAGAACATGCATTCCCATCCTACATATGTAACCAAGCCTACAAGGCCACATCTCTGTAACAGAAGGTGAATAAGTAATATAAGTAGATAGATAAAGGATACCTACTTTCTTACCACCGTCTAATTCAAGTGCATCCGCTGTGAGAGTTACTGTGCATCTCCCATCACCTAACTTTCCTGAAGAAATTAGATTCATCTCCAAGACTGGTACCTGCATAACCTCATTCAACACCTGTGTGTTATCTGTCTGCAATTTCAACTTCACTTCCCCTTTGCCAATCATTTGACAAGGCTCTCCAACTCCTAAATAAATCTCTCCAAAGTCTCCAAAGACATACCCATGAAAAGATGCTCTATTTCGAACTGCATGGAAAGAGGCAAAAGAATATGTGAACCAAGATTCCACTTTATCTAGAACATCCTGTGCAACATCGCCTGCAACATATGCAACCCCTGTGAATAACCTCTAATCAACAAACACTACCAGATCTGAAACCACCTGTTAGTAACCCAACCAAAAGCTCTGATACCACTTGTTAAGATTGGTATCAACCTGGTCCACCTGCTCAACCTGGCTCTGATACCAACTTGTCAGGGTCTTGCTCCTCAATTAGAGCACATATGATTACTTCTTGTATTAGAAAATAAACACGTAATTATACCAGAATCAATAAGTATCTAGAAATATGAAACAACACAGGATTTGAGAGACAATACACAAATGTATTAAATACTTAGAAGAAAAATACAATAAAGAAGATGCCACTTCTTCTTCCACCTCAAAGGTTTGCCACGCCTCAAGACCTTCTTCCCTCTCTCTCTCAGTGCCAACAATCAACTCAAATATAGAATTGATGTTCACCTCTCCAACCAGTCAGTAACACACTGCCAGTACACCAAGTACACAACCGTACTCCAAGTAGATCTCCTGCTCTCTACTGGTACCTGCAAATCACTAGACCTTACTCACCATGTAGATATCTCTACACCCTTGAAGAACCCTTGTCCTTTCCTCACCAAGTCCTTATGATTCTTCAACCAGTACCGCAGTGGATCAGCTCCTCAGACCTTGCAGACCCTGCAACTCTCCCTGATCATACACACTCAGCACCCCTTTGGAACTAGGAGGATATACACTAGCTCTCTCTAAAAGCTCAATGGCTTTCTAGCACACTTTTACAATACAACCAATGAGTCTCTTAAATAGATCTCATGCAAACAATAATTAGACACCTAATTACAATAATTAGATCTGTAGCGCTCTAGTCTAAATTTGGCTCTTGACATGCAAACACTTGGTTCGTTAGCTAACTACCTGTCATTCGCAGTCTGAACCACATAGGTGACCAACGTCGGTCCCTAATTGCCTGGGGGTACCGACGCCGGCCGATCTATGATCGACGTCGGTTGCCTTCTGTCTGTACCCTGCCGACGTCGGTTGTCTTGACCGACGCCGGTGACTGTAACACTCAGCAAACACTCTGCAACCTCCCTAACTCCTCCTGTTCGCATCCTGGTGAAGCTTTTAGCTCCACAACCTAACATTATGTTCCTTCATAGGCTTTTGATCGATTATAAAGGTGAAGCTCCGAATGAGGATGAATTATAGAGATAAGTAATTCCAAGCTGCTTTGAATAGGTGTATTTGACTTTGAGCTAAGGCTTGTATTTAGAGAGATTCCAATTTTTTGCCAAGCCCACCAAACTCTTCAATGCACAAATATTAACGGAATTTGTATAATCTCAGTGTGTAGTTCTACTTAAATTCAACCCCAAAAGCACAATTTGGAATGCTTTATGAACTTATAATAGTTAGTGTAGTGTATTGTTGGAAACATAAATAAAAACTTCTTGTGATAAACCATGAATGGTAAAGAATTGTAAAGAGCAATAGAAAGGAATCATGAATGGTAAATATAATTGTAAAGAGCAAGCAAAGGACACAAACAATAGAAAACACACAAATTTAACTTGGAAATTGAAGTGTAGAGAAATAAGGGTGCTATGCGTCAAGCCCTTGCGAGAGCTTAGTATGGTTTTGAAATGTAATTTAAGGATTGATCATAAAACGTACATAAATTGCTCCATAGTGGCAATATTTGTTGTTAACACCACTCATATTTTTTACACCATGATACAATACTGAAAGAATACTTAGTTTTTTTAAATAGTTGCACTAGTTTTCTGTACTGTTTTTTTTCTCTTTTTCATAAAAATGAAAATTAAGTATTACAACTAACTAAGATGACTCTAACAATATTAAGATATTTCGTTAATAGATATGTCATTGTTGTGCACATTTCAATTTTTGTCCATTAACAAACAATTAAACAAAAAATGGTTATCGATAATAAATCCCTATAGCCTTCATTTCATCATTTTATATGTTATGAATGACTTTAAAAAACAATTTCAACCTAAATATTTTGTACATTATTTTGATTCAAAACTATTCAAAAATTGGAGACTTATTTTATTTTCTTTTATAATTCTACGACAAAAACTATACAAATTTAATAATAATTTAAATTTTAAAATTTAATAATAATTTAAATTTCAAATTTTAATAATTTTTAAAATTTGACAATAATTAAAATTGAAATTAATAAAAGATCCAACTTTTCACAGAAATTTGAAAAAAATTGATTATATATATACACAAATAAAAATAATAATTTATATTTCAATATAAATATTAAGAGATTCTTTTAATCGAACATTAAAACGATGAATTTTTTTAATCACAACTTTAAAAAAATCAACATCCAACATTAATTTTGGTAATTCGATTGTTTTGTTGTGTCAGTTTTCCAAATACCTTCAAAAATATCGAACCTTGTTTACGTTTTTAAAAGACCATCAAATATTCCTAATGTCCTTTACATTAGGGCTATTAAATTTATTCCCTACGCATCATAATAAAGTAAAATGGAAAAGAAAACCTTAGGAAAAGCAATGGCACATATTCCAAGCAATGACAATTCATATTTATTCCATTATAAAGTGGACATGGTTGCCACTAATTTATTGCTATATGGTACATTGCAAGTGGTTGCATATGGAATTGTGGCTGTCTCGAATGCCAAGATTTATTAAGCATCTGTTCTCATATCACATATGCATCAATTTTTAAGAAAAATACGAACAGTAAATGTATTTCTCCTCCACTAATTAATTAGAGAGATAAAAAAAAATATTATATTTAATGTATTAAAGATCTTGCATTTTGTTTTCAATTATTGGAGATTTGCAAGTTAGGTTAGAGGGTAAGTAAATCCACTTCAACAAAATTACAGAACCATGCATCTTTTCATGGAATATCGTATTACAATTTACACGATTTTTAAAAAGAAAAGAAATATAAAAATACAATAGTCTCTTGTAGTTAAAAAGAGTGAATTCAAATGTGTAGCCACAACATAATTCATAATTAGGAAGAGCAAATTTCAAACCTTCAAAATCTCTATAAAATTACGTTCAATTCTTCTTAATTTCAAACCTTCAAAATCTCTACAAAATTATGTTCAATCATTGCAGGGTACATAATTGACAACCTATTCCATGGTATGCCAATGACAATATAACTATGACTATTGTGAATTTTGTGGTATAACAATAACAATAAGTTGTAGACCCCTCTAAAATTTGAACTATTTTTAATTTTATATCATCATAAATAATATCATTTACTTTTTATGTTTTCTTGCGAGTTATTTGAATGAAAAAATTCTCTCAACAAATATTCAAATTATGCTATTATGTTTCATTTTTGTTGTGTCAGGGCTCTATAACATTTTATGTTTGACTAAAAAATTTTGATATAGAAAAAATAAAGGTATCAAAAATGTATGAAGTTCACTATTTTCTTATTAAATTATTAAAATTCTACAATTAAATTATTTTTCAGATTCATTTCACAAATTATTATACATTGTGTTGTGACAAAGGTTATGTGCTATACCTTTTGATATGTTGAAATGCAATCACAAATCAAACATGATATGTCTTAAATTGACCGCGTGGTTGGAACATAGAATGTGAGACACCGAATGCAATCAAACAGGGGTTTCCTTGACCAACTTCTCCACTGCTAAGAGCGTCCAGATAACCAAAAAAATGCATTTCAATAACGATGAAGTGGAGCACAACAGATTGAAGTGTTAGAATGAAAATACATGCTAAGAAATTAGATAATAACTGTAACTAACAGATCTTTGCATTTTAAGACATGCAGAAAAATACAGGAAAATATATATTTGTAAAAGCTTGTTTAGTTCTTCCGATTTTATGATAATTGTGGTGGACTAGATTGCTAGCGTAAACTTTAGTGCAGCTTGATTCTTATTAAGAGGAATTTAATTTCCATGTTTTTGTTTCCACTTTAAAAAAATAAATAAAAACTTACAATATTACATAAAATGTCTCAGATTATATCCATTACCTGATCCGGCAGGGCAATATTTGCATCGATGCAGTGCATTATTTGTTTTTTGTTTGATCTGTGTAAGACTTGGTTGGTTTTTTTTAGATTTGTAGTAATTCACATGGACAAGGTTGTAATATTGTGAAATTTAGTGTAAAATCGTGTATGGAAAACATGCTGTCTCGAGGTCGAACCGCACAGCAAGGAAAAGAGTCGTAGGGAGGCCAGCGCAGGCTCCTGCCACTTGGCTCGAGACGATCTCCACGCTATCAGAGACCTCGAGGTTTACTTATTCTGAAACGCTGGGGAAATGTCCCATTGGTGACCTTTCCTTCGGCATAAACTTCCTTTTAAGAAGACAGGTACTTTTCCTTGCTTAAACTAAGTTTAAGAATTTAATGCAGCAATTTTTGACGGATCACGTATGGCTTGATTCTGAGAAGCCAGGCTGGGATTTTTGAAATGCAATTTTTGACCTAATATTGTTGTTTTTCTGGTTTCTGTACATCTTCTATTAATGAAATGTCCACCAAAAACTTCAGTTCTTTTCGTTCTGAAAAACCATGCAAGGATTTCTCAAATGCAATTTTTGATCCAGTCGTGATTTGCCTGGTTGCTTTACACTTCTATTAATGAAATATGTAACAAAACCTTTGGCTTGCTTAGTTCTTAAAAACCAAGCAAGGATTTGTCAAATGATATTTTGAGCTAATCATCTGATTTTCCTGGTTTCTTTGCATCTTTTATTTATGAACTGTATTCCCAAACCTTTAGCTCTCTCATTGAAGGAAAACTGTAATTGTTCTTACCACTAGGTGCAAGTTATCTCAACATCGCCCTCAATGCTAAAGTTAACTGATTCTTCATTAAAATTAGAATTTTATCAGGGAAGACAAATTTTATACGAAAACAAATGTGATTCGTTTAATTTTCAAACTGAAGGCAAACATTATGATGTCACAAACATATGATATTGTAAGGGATTCTTATGGTGCTTAATTCTGAAAAGACTGGTAAGGATTTGTTAAATCCAATTTTTTTCCTTCTAATTGTGCGTTTTTTCTGTTTTTTTTTCCATCATCTTTTAATAAATTGAATAGCAAAACCATTGGCTCCATCAGGGAAGAGGAATTTAGATACAAGTAATCTTAACTTCGCCCTAAAACCAATACTTCATAGATTTCTCGTTAAAATTATAATTTCTATGAGAGACGAAAAATATGCCAGGAAACAATTGCTGTTATAACACATGTTTGTTTAATTTTTATGCACCTGTCCAAACCCTCGGCTGGAGTGTCCGCCCAAATTTAATTAGGCTTCTGCGTCCAGAATGCGTCATGGTATAAGGACTACGACTACGTTGTCCAAAGGAAACACTTCGAACCTCAGGCGCTCGTTGCCGATGTCTTCTGCGAAGAACTGAACTGCTGGTAGGGGCAATCTTCTGCCCAAATCGACCCCAGGTAAGTCCCGTTGTCTCCTTTAAAAGCAACGTATGTTGAAAGTGTCGCAGTGGCCATGAATCGATGATATCAACACTCAGTTTAAATTTAATCAGTATTAAAAGTGTACTTTTGTGCACAAAATGACTTCCTCACATCCTAGAATTAAACTTTCTTGGTCGTTGTGAAATTGCCTTTGCATATATTGATAAGTATGTAATAAGCCCTAACGGGAATTGATGGTTATGTAGTGGCCCACACAAATATTGGTGGATATGTAACCACCTTTTCAAGGAAATTATCTCTTACACAACCACCCTTGTATTATTAGTTTTGGCACCATACAAGAAAAACTCAAATTAGGCCAGCCTTGTTGATTAATTCCAGTTGTTCTTTGGTTGGTTGATGAAGAGGTTATATTTTTTTTTATCTCTACAGTCCACACCTCTTTTATGCGAGAAACTAGTGGTTGATGAAAATTGGAGGAGCTCTCCTACTTTCTCCTTAAAGTACTTATCTTCCCTGCGTCTGATGCTGACTTGCAAAGACTCAAGTGACCCTCTTTTAGTCTCTATGGCTTTCCACTAGCTCTATACTCATATGCAACTCCCCTTGTACATCCAAGACAAATCATTCCATTAAAGGTAGCAATTGTCCTTCCTCATCCAAGATGGATGACTCATAGGTGCAAGTTTGCACAATTTACTATTGAGTACAATGGCAATAATGGACTTGAAAACATTTTTTCCAATTTTCTCCAAGATGGGGAATGGCCAATACCTTAGAGGTTTGGTTTTTTAAAGTTTGTCCATGATTTGTTTAGTTTGTCCATACCTTCTGTTTCCTATTTTAAAGGTGTGCTCCTTCCAGTGTTGGTCATGTCTAACCTTGTACGTAGCTTAAGATCTCTCCAATTGTTCTTTCATTTTGATATGGCTTTTTTTTTTTAATCCTCTCAATGAATCTTGTTGTTCTTGCCACTTATAATTATAACTCTTCTCCTTCTCTTTGTTGTCCCGTTCCAACATCAATAAGATTAGAAGGTAAATAATCTAAACATGCTTCAAAATGTGACTGTTAGTTGATGTAAGTAATGCCATATTGTTTAAGAGTTGGATTTATGCCAATGGCTCATACCAAGTTCTTGGATACTTGATGATAGGGTGATCCATGTGCAGCCTTTGTGCGGTTGAACACACTTCTCATTTGTTCTTATGTGCAGAGCTTGCACGTCTCACACAACCTTGTGCACTCTTTTGTTCGAAGCTTGCACACAATCTTACGCATAAGTCTCGTGCCTGCTCATAGATTTTCATGCAACAATCACCTCAGATCGTAGCCTACACATTGCACTATGCACTCCTCATCTCGCAGCCCCATGCACTTCACTGGCATTTGATCACATACTCGTCGACTCCTTCGGTCCCTACTTCAACATAACCACTTATTAGTCTGCCTCGACTGTGTGACAAAACAACTAGTCATTAGATGCTAATAGAGGATCTTGGGATTGGAAATTGTTGAAGACAACCTGAACATTATCTATTCAGATTATTGCTAGCTATCACATCTGACAAGAAGATTCGAACACCCCCTTGATCACTGTGCATCAATTAATATTGCTCTTGTATTATATATGTTGAATATGTAATATATGCATCTGGCCAATGATAACTAAGATAATTAGTCAGGTTGATGCCATTACATAGTCGTGACACAAATAGCTTGCTTCGTGCATCACTCTACATACATTGTAGACATTATGCTTTATTTTCCCTGATCTTTCATTTATGAGTAGAAGTTGTATTTCTTGCAAGTAAGACTTCTGCTCCATTGAATGTGTGTTTGGTTGTTCCATCTGAATACATCTCTATGCATTCACTCTGTACAACCAAACTTGGTTGTCCCTTGCACACTTGGTCTCGGGCCTCGTGGTGTAGATTATTGGTATCAGAGATGATCTCTATTCCTTTCTATGTCTGTAACCACACGAGCACAATGAGAGAAAGAAAGTTTAATAGTTAGATCTGTTTTAGAGATTCCAAAAGAACATTGTAGGAAAAACAAGATGGATGATGCCCATAAGCAACCTAAGGCAGCCCTATAAGTTCAAAGGATCATTGTCGATACACTAGAGACACAACACACTAAAATTTTTGGTCAGTTCCGTGAGTTAATGATGTAGCTCAATCCAATGCCTTCCCATCCATCTCAATAGTACGCTCCACAATGGTTTTAACAATAAACCCCCTTCAAAGTACAAGTCAATCTCAACATCCCTCTGATCGAAGGCAAGATTGATGCCAAAGCAATGAATGCCTTGATTCGACAACTCAAGGCATGCTTCTCAGTAAATTGCTTCACCGATGCTGAGAAGATTACCTTCGTAGTACTAAAGATGTCCACTCTAGTCGTTTACTGGTGGGAGACTTTTAGTGCACAACATGTGTTCCAATCGAATCATGAAAGACTTTTGTCGATGTGCTGAAGGAATACTACCCTCTTTGACACTTTGAAGATGATTGCATCAAGTTCTAACCATTGCATCAGCATAAGGATCAATAAGTAGAAGACTAAACCAACACATTCAATGACTACTCTGTTTACTTAGTGCGAGAGAACTTGAGCGAATAACATAGGGTGATGAAGTACATCAATGGACTCTCACGTTATATTTGTGCAAAGTTGGAGATCTTGACTTCTGACATTTTGAGACAAGCATATCACAATGACGTTAAGATCGAAGCCAAGTCAAGGATGAAGAAGGGTTCCACCTCTTCATGCTGTTGGGTCGTATGATCCAAAATATCTTTAATTACTTATTTTACTTTATTAGTAAATTAATTTACTTTATCTTGTTAAGGTTAGTTAGTTCACGAGAATTGGTTATATCCCATAACCAATTGTAAAAACTTATAAAGCTTTTACCTGCATTGTAAATATTAACTTGAAATAATACCTCAGCCAACAGTGGTATTAGATCTCGGATGAAAGAAGATATGCAGGAGGATTGAAGAAATTGATAGAGCCACATATTAAAGGAGGAATCATGAAGTTTGAAAAACTCATGTTTTACACAGACAGTATTGTTTTGCTGATTGAAAAGAATGAATGCGAGTTCGGTTTGAAGCAGCGTTCCCAGATGGCGAGTACTGGAAACTTAGCCAGCAAAAGATAGTCAAGCTTTTGGATTTGCATTGAAACCAATAGATACGTGGGCTGTGTGCATATAACAAGCGGATTGAATATATATATTTTTATCGACAAATGCCATCCATCTCTATTTCTTAATCGCCCTTGACTTTGTGGAACTTGGAGTACATTCCATCAATGAATAAGTAAACGCCAAAAGAAGCAAGGGAAATTCCAAGGCCTGGCGTGGCATTGCAAAAATGGTTAGAGACACTACTTTGAATGCAAATTGCCTTTCAGACATTTCACAAAGATTTTTATTTTGCTACATTGAAGCATTGTCACCTATGGTGCACCGGGAAGACTGCAAATATTAAATGTGCCATTCGAAGAGAAAGAGCCCTGTACGGTGCATTAGAAGAAATATTTAAAGTTTTGAAAACCTAAATCTGCGTGGCTCCATCAAAATCAAAAGGCACAGTCAAAATTTGGCTAAAATATGTTGCCGTATAAGTAAGTTTTTTATTTATTTTCACATCTGAAATAAATCAGGATTCAGTTGCATATGATTGTCTTCATCTGGGCGAGTTGGTCTAAGAGGAAAATTTAAGAAACTGTAAAATCAATGGTCATACGTCCGATTCTCATATATATAACATTTTGCATGCGCAATACTTACAATTTGCCTATAAGATGATATAATGAGAGTCTTTTAAAGTAAAGCTTGATTCGATTCATAGTGGAATTGGCAACCATTAATTTTTAAAGGCATTTTGTTGGTTAAATTTAGTAATTTGAACAAACTTAGTATTTTGATCTTATCTCGTGTAAATGAAGTTTTTATAAGTGGTGGAAGAATTAGAATCAAATTTATGGATGATATAAAGGTGTTTAGAAAATTCATTATTTTTGTGATACATTCTTTAAAAATTATGTATAAACGTATATTATTGGTCGAAATCGATACCTTTCAAATAAAAAATTTCACCTTACCACCTCATGTTCATGTTATCGATGAATCTATTTCCCTTCACAGGTTTCAGGATCCTTTTGATTGACACCATCTAAGTTACAAATGGAGGTTAGAGAATCCTTTGGACGCTGGAGGATAATTACCCTCTCTAGTTAGCTATTCACTCGGAGTATGGGTTCAATGCTTGAATGGTAAATTTTGGCTTGTGTTCTTGCTTTTGATTCTATTTTTTGCTTTCTATATTTGATATTCATGACATGGAGCAGACAAAGTTAAATTTTTTTCTCTCGACGCATGACTACCTCTCCCCTGACAGGGGAGAAGATTTAGTCATTGGTCAGAGTTCAATCAATCGTCGATGACAATATGAGTTGATAGCGGTTGCTAGCATTAACAGTGTTGAGCAAATGTCATCAACATTTGTTAGACATCGAGAAGATGTGCCATACAGAGTACGAGTTTGTCACTTGGATGGGTTCCTATGTGGGACCTTATGTGGGTCGATGTAGTTGGACATGCCTGATCATGTTCTACTATCGTACAATACATTGATCACTAGGGTTGAGTAGACCTTGCTCGTGTTCATCAGTGATTTTTTACCACAACTCACAGGGGTGAGCTTCTTTATGGAATGACATAGTTTTTGGTTAGTGTCAGAGGTATAGTGCACCACTTGTAGTTGTGACATAGATCTTTTAATGACTTCAGAGTCATTGTTCTAGTTCATTCATTTACTATACCCATTTGGATCAAGAGGGAGTTTGTTGGGTCATATGATCCAAATTATCTTTAATTATTTATTTTACTTTGTTAATAAATTAATTTACTTTATCTTGCTAAAGTTATTTGGTTCATGGGAATTGGTTTCATCTTGTAACCACTCGTAAAAGCTTATAAAGCTTTTACCTACATTGTTAATATTAACTCAAAATAATATATTATCAATTTTGTGTAGAAAAATTTAGTCATGATGTAATTTCTCTCCTATTCCTGAGCCAACACATGCAACACAGTGCACAAGACCCAACCCTCACACAATTTCACATCATATCCCCTTGGGCAAAAGCATTTCACTTCTCACAAAGGTGAGCATCCTCAGAAGACTGTGCAACACTCAAAGGCTCCTACATCTTTTGCTTCAGACAAAGGCAATAAGAAGTCAAGTGATAAGTGGTGTCATCACCTTCACTCATCCACCCATGACGACTCTGAATGCCATACACAATAGTCCTTGATCACACAGTCTACATCGGGACCCACACCGATGGATAATGATGATCGAGATGCCTCTTGTGTAAGCACCAACACCATTGCAATCAACATTTCTAAAGAGCATGAATGTCTCTTCCACACCAAGTTTTGGGTGAAGAGTCAGGCTCTCCACATCATCATCGATAGTGGAAATTAGAAGAACATCATTACGTAATCCACAATTTAATGCCTTGGTATTACCTCTACTGTGCATCCTAAGCCATATTCTTTGGGGTGGTTGCAACAAGGGAAATATATATAGGTCCAATGACAATGTACTTTCCAATACAAAGTCAAACATATGGAGGATAACATCACTTATGATATCATACGTTTGGAGGTCTGTGACATCTTGCCAGGGAGACCATATCTATATGATTGTGAAGCTACATATTACACCAAGCCACAATGTTGGACTATCTGTGTGCAAGATCATTTTTACCACCTCTTCGAGTCAGCACCCATAACCACAATAACATTAGTCTCTACCAAATAATGTCACAAAATTGTCTTACACACATAGAAGTTTGCATTGCTCATGGTTTGCCCGGACACACCTACACATACGATAAGCACACTTGGCAGTACACACCACTTGCACAACATCACATCAGTAACTCAACAAGTTATTAGAGTAGCACAATGAAGTCTTTTTAGAGCCTAAAGGCCTTTCAACACACTACACAACAAAACACCACATTGATTTGGTCCCTCGATCTGCGCTTTTGAATAGCTCCCTAAACTATAGATTAGTTAGGGAGAATGATGAAATCTAGTGCCAATTATAAGAGCTCCTTGATTAGGGCAAGTTCGGGCCTAGCCCTTTGCCTTGTGGGAGTATGATAGTCCTTGCACCCAAGAAATATGGGTCCTGGTGACTCTACATAGACTATTTCACACTCAAAAAGATAATGGTGAAAAATCAGTACCCGCTGCCATGCATCGATGACCTTTGTAATCAACTTCAAGGCACTCAATACTTCACCAAGATCAATATGAAGTTAGGTTACCATAAGGTTCCAATCCATCCTAAAAACATTTGGAAGACAACATTCAAGACATGGGAAGGATTGTATGAATAGTTGGTCATGCCTTCAGCGTAACCTATGCGCCAACCACTTTCATGTGTTTAATGGATGATCTACTTAGGCCTTTCCTCAAATCCTTTGCCATCATCTATTTGGATGACATTCTCATCTTCAACAAGACTTGGGAGGAGCATATGGAGCACGTCTCACACATTTTTGATACCTTGTGTCAACACAAGTTTAAAGCCAACTTATCAAAGTGTACGTTTAACACTGTATAGATCCAGTACCTTGAGCTACATCATTGATCGCATAGGCATCCATGTATATCCAGAGAAGATCAAGGTGATCCAAGATTAGCTTATTGTATGTAATCTCATAAAATTAAGGACTTTTCTTGAACTTGTTAATTTCTACCACAAGTTATCCTTGGCTTCTCACACATCTCTTGGGCTCTCAGCCAGATAACACATGCAAAATCCAAGTTTAAATAAACTCATGCACAATAGTGTGATTTTAAGTCACTCAAGCAATGCCTCTGCACAACACTTGTTCTTGTAATGCCTGACATTATGCATTCCTTCAAAATTCAAACTGATGCACTTGACTATGCACTCAATGTAGTGCTCATGTAGCATGGACATCTGGTCACATATCACTTAGAGACATTCAACGACATGGTGCAAAGGTACTCCACCTATGAGAAAGAACTATATGCCATTGTTTAATCAATTAAACAATGGCACCATTACATTGTGGGGAAGGAGATAGTTGTTCATTTAGATCACAATCCACTTCAATTCCTATAGACGTAAAACAAGCTGGATAATATGTGGCACATGAAATGGATGAAGTAACTATAATAACTCCATCTCGTGATCAAGCACAATAAAGGGAAAGACAACAAGTCAACATATTGCCTTAGTTGATTGTTGGTTCACACGCTCATCATGGTGTTGGATACATGCAACCATAAATTCACAGACTGGGTATCCCTCTACTCAGCTGACTAGGACTTCACACTAACTTACACTATCCTAGTGCAACATAAACAAGTTTAGGAGTTCTACTTGTCTGACCAACTTCTCTATAAACTCATACATCTCTATGTTCCTAATGACACACCTTGCCAATGATTCATCTGGGAGGTGCACTATGTGAAGACCTTATGACACTTCGGCATGATAAAGAGTCTAACCACATTACAAGCACACTTTTACTGGTCGTACATGTGCATAGATGTGGAATGCCATATCAAATCTTGCATTTCTTGTTGCATTTCCAAGCCAAAGAATATGAAGCTAGGACTTTACACACCTCTCCATCTAGACCATGGGAATATATCATCATAGATTTCATGATTGGGTTGTTAGTGATGAGACACAAGCATGACACTGTGTTCATAGTAGTGGACATGTTTTATAAGATGACTATCATGGTTACAAACAAGAAATATATTGATGCAACTAACATTGCACAAGCCTTCTCCAACCATGTTTGGGTTTATTTAGGCTCCCAACATCTATTATCTCCGATCGAGATCCATACTTTACAAGTCGCTTTTGATAAGCATAGTGGGACTTGATAGGTATGTATCTGGATATGTCAACAAATTTTCATCCACAAATAAATGGGCAAACTAAAGTGGTCAATTGCACACTTGTTTATCTTCTACGAATGTACAACCAAGCACATGCTCACACTTGGGATGACAATCTCTTATACATACAACATGCCTACAATAGAGCATTGCATAGCTCTACAAGTAATAATCCATTACAAATATGTCTTGGGTTTCAACCTTCAGTGCCTCTAGACATATCCTACCATGCACTAGTTGACATTGAGTCACACACATAGGAATGGGAAGCAAATAAAGTTGAGAAGTTTTTGTGACACATCCAGTCTATTAATCAATAGGTTCAACAAATTCTCTCTCGCACTCAAGTAAAGTACAAGGAGTGACATGACACACATGACACACCTCATGCATTCTAAGTTGGTGAGAAAGTTTGGTTACACCTTCAGAAGGAACACTTCAAAGGTCCACACAAGAAGATCAAGCCTTTGCACTATGGTCCTTACACCATCTTGTGTGTACCTAGTGAGAACACCTTTATTCTTGATCTAGCTTCATATTAGGGCATGCACCCAGTCTTTAATGTGGAACTTCTCAAGCCTTATACTCTGCCACTTCTTGAGCCAATAATGATACAAAATCCTTCTAATTTAAATCTTGAACACTTACAACCTATAGAGAAGGACCAAATCATCGAAGTGATAGACACACACACACCACCATGGCACACATCAACTTTTCTGAGTACTCAAGGTTGGACAATATGCCGATCAATCTAAGTGGTACACTTACCAACAAGTTCAAGGGTAATCTCCGTAGCTGTACACTGATGCAATGGAGACTATTGTTCTTCAAGAAAGGGTAAATGATTTTTGCGCATCCTCTGCATAAATAAACACACTCCTCTTTTATTCTTTTTCACAAATCTCTCACCTCTCACACAAATCTATGTACTCCTTTGTTTGAAACTTGCTCAAAACCTTATGCACAAGTCTTGCATCTATTCATATAATTTCATGTAATGATCACCTCAGATCACATATTGTGGATCACAGTACGTACACCTCACCTTAGAGCCCTGCACACTTCACTGGCATCTGCTCATGGACTTATCGACTCCTTTGGGCCCCACTTCAGTATAACCATGTGTCAGTCTGCCTTGATCGTGCAACACAACTAGCCGTTAGTTGCCAATGGAGGATTTTAGGATTGGAAGTCGTTTAAGATAGCATGGACATTAGATTTTTAGAACATTACCAATTACCACAGCTAATATGAAGATTCAAACAACCTCCTTAGTATCTTTACAATAATTAATAATGATATTGTATTATGCATGTTAAATATGTAATATACACATCGGGCCAATGATAATTAAGATAATTCATTGGGTCAATTCCATTACACAATCATGACATAGATAGCTTACTCCGTGAATCTACTCTTCATACACACACTATAGACATTATACTCTATTTTCCCTATTCTTTCATTTATGAATAGAAGTTGCATTTCCTGCAAATAAGACTTTCGATCCATTGAATGTGTGTTTTATTTTTATGTATGAATACATCTCTGTGCATTCACTTTACACAACTAAACTTGATTATCCCCCACACACCTAGACCTGGGCCCTGTGGTGCGAATCATAGGGTCCCTTATTAGACATACCAAAATCCTATTTACAACTTCTATTTGTTCATTGATTTGAGCATGGAAAGCTATGCTTATTTTGAGTTTGATGTCCATCTTGGGCCACAAGGTGATCTATAACTTTGTAAAAAAACTTTTTATCTTTATCTGAAATAACAAATAATGAAAACTAAAATGCACCCAAACATTAGAAAAAAATAATTTTGCTATGTCATGCACTTTTACTGTTTTCTTACAGTGAATCAAAACACATATTTTGTTAAATATATTTAGAATATATAAATAGTTGGGACTATGCTTAGACATGGTAAACCTCCCACAAAATCCATATACATGTACTCCCATGGTCTTGTAGGCAAGTGTATAAGCATGCAAAATATTCTTTCCTAACACTAGGCTTGCTTGGACAACATGAATTGCATCCTCAATTGAATCTAGCTACTTCATGTGTATTGGGCCAATATGCATGCATTTGTAAATGAGCCATGGTCTTGTGAACATCAAAATGCACTAAAAATTTGACATTATGTGATTCCCTTATTAACCAAAGTATTTTTGAATTTGGCACACATTATTTGTGCAACATGTGGAGCAACCCATCCCTAAGGTAGCATTCGCCCTTGCCTTCAGCTTCTACTTTCTTGACCTTGAACTATTGGAATGTCTCCCCATAATTCACATCTTGTACATATGCTTCCTATTAAACCTCATTTATAAAATGCCGAAGTTGTGACACTATTACCAAAACTAAAACATGCTTTGTTATTGATGGCCTAGATAACATATCTACCACAAAATTTGTGCTTTCCTTCTTGTACTTATCATCAAATTAAATTGTTGAAGAAAATCCATCCATTTGTAATGCTTTTCTTGTTGCAATTTATTTTGTGTTTGAAAATATTGAAGAAGGTTATGGTCAATTTGCACAATAGTTTCTTTTCCAATTAAATAATGTTTAAATTTTTCACTTTATTGAACTAGTGCATAGAAATTCTTATTAGCTATGGGACACCCTATTACTACAAAAGAAAATACATCTAAATGATAACAAATTGGGCTACCTCCTTGCAACAAAATTTCCCCCAACATACTCACTTGAAATTTTTTCTACCTCAAAGAGCAAGCACTAGTGCATGGCCAATTTTATGTTTTAAATAATTAAAAGCACCAACATATTCCTTACCCCAGAAATATATCTTTCCACTTGATGCAGTAACATGTAGAGATAGTACAATGGAGAAATCTATAATCTTCCTCCATGCATGATACTATTCCAAAAAAACTCCTTCTCTATGGCACTCCTAGATGTCAATTGGTAATAACCTCAACATTTTCTTGATCCACTAATAGTTTCCTCCCTTCAACCACATGCCCATAGTAGACTAGCGATTGTTTTGTAAACTCACATTTTTTTTTCATACAACACAAAATTATTTTTTCTTCAACACTTATGATACTTGTTCTGAATAATTTGGATGTTCTTCCAATGTATCATTTAAAACCAAAATATCATCTAGATCCACTATAAAAGACCTCAATCCATTATTCATCAATGTTATAAATATAACACGTGCATTACATAAACCAAAAGGAAGTACCAACCATTCATACAAACTTTATTTTATCTTGAAAGTTATCTTCCATATAAACAAGATGTTACCTGGATTTGGGATCCAACTTTGTAAAATATCGAGATTCTATAGTTAGTCCAAAAATTCATCAATCGTTGAGAGTGGATACCTATTTTTGATTGTGATCTTGTTTAAATCTCTATAGTCTATATAGATTCTCACGAGTTGTCCTTTTGTACCATCACAATGGGTGATCCACATGGTGAGGTACTTGGACACATGACACCTTGTTCCAACAATTCTTGAAGTTATTTCATTATTTATTTAATCTCTAGAAGTAATTATGTGTACAAATCAATTTTAGGCAAAAGAAATCTAGGCAAAAATTGAATGTAATGTTCTACTTCATTTTTTGGTGGAAATTTTTAATGAGTTTGGAACACTCATTGAAAATAATTTATAATTCATATAAATATTTCAAATCCTTGTTATCACAATCAATCTTGAAAATTTCTAGCCCATCTTCTTTCTTATCCTTCAAAAGAATTAATGAAATTGTTTGTTTGTTTGAAGGAGTATTTTTGTTCGGTTGACACTTACCATGTGTAATCACCTAAAAATGACACTTGAGTGCTAAGAGTGATACTTGAGACCACCTATCTCTGACTTAGCCTTAGACCTATCTTAGGGCCTATTTTCACACTTATCTAGATTCAAATGGGCCACATGCATCCCTAGTCATCCTTAAATTAGTCCCAGACCCTCATTCTTACATCTTGGCCCTTCGTGCCTCAGGTTCTACCACTTGGACACTAGCACTATAATAGGGCCAGTATCGTCACATGGCACTAGTGTTCCAATTTAGGCACTATTGTCCTTTCCCTACTTTTTCCATAAATAAATATCTTTTCAAAACTTAGACCTCATAGGGTTAGCCTATACCTCTTTTAGCATCACACAAGTACCAAAATAATATATATACATGACTGTTAGCCCTCTAACCACTAGATGGAAATTAGATGGAAATTACACATACAAACTCAAAAAAAGTTGTGCATAATTAAGATTATCAATCCCTATTCTGCCCTAATTCTACATACAATCATCTACAACATTTTAAAGCTCATATTACTTAGATTTTTAGTCTCAAGTACATTCAAAGTACTCAGTTATATAATCATACTAGCTTCACTTGCACTTGCACCAGCACTTAGGTGGGAAGAACTATATTAGGACTGATCCCTCTTTAGAGTATTGGTATGTTGGAAACTCTCATCACATTGGGGTGTTGAGGATGTCTAGCCTACCTCACTAACAAACACACTTTACTGCTTGTATCAATCAGATGCACTAGTAACATAGAAGATTAGGGTTTGATCATAAAATCAGTCAAAATAGAGATCTACGAGGTTTTAGAACTCGTGCATGTAAGAATAGGCTTGATAGACCCAGACACAGGTGCACCCAAAAGTTCAGAAAAATCATGTATAAAGGACATTAGCACAAAAATAGGGACACTAGTGCCACATGGCACTATTATTTAATTAGGGAGATACTATCCAAAAGAGGTTTTGACACCTAGATCCTATTTACGACACTCAGACCAACCTCTATCTTAGTTTTCAACCTTTGGATCATTTGCCTTAGTCATTTTCTAGCTAAGTTCTCATTTACAATATTTATTACTATTTTTAGAAAGGTTAAATATTAGTCAACTTTGTAACAAATTAGTGGCTATATTTGTTACATATTTCTAATTGATTACTATACTCAACTCTTTAACAACATAAGATTTACTTTCATCTAAGGCCTAAATAGTTAAAATATTTGGTGAACCCGACTTACTTCGAATACCACTCAAACCCTAACCCTAAAAAACCCTAGAGTTTATGTTTCTATCCTTCTAGGACCATCAACCAAATTTATATTTCATATAATCATGATAATAATGACAGAGGAAGTTAATTTTCTTTTGATGCAAAGTTTTCTAGCTTCTCTTGCATGCTTGTTTCCTTTCATTTGGAATGACTTCAAAAATGACATAAAAACATATCTACATGATGTTTTAAATAAATTCAATTATTTATCATATTTCATAGCATGTTATCTTTCTCTTATGTGGAATTATATTAACAATCAAACCCTTACACACATAAAGTATTTAGCACATAAGCCAACAAATATGTTTCAAGTTTCAATGTCATATCTTATGCAAAAGGAAGAATTTTTTTCTCCTCCTCATCTCCATGAGGGTGATAGTTACTTTCCCTCTAACCACGTTCATGCTATCACTCTTCCATGAGATGAAGCAACCTATACTATTGTTACTAATGCCCATACTTAGTGTATCCACACCTCCCTCTATAGGGTGTGTGCCTACATGTTCAATCAGAAACAACTAGGGTTTGCACTTGTGAGACTCTAAGGAATAAAATTATTAGTATGAGCAAGCTAATATTAAAATTATATAATAAAAATCAATTATTAAGTTAAAATGTAACATTATTAGCAAATCACATTACATATACATCATCTTCATAATATGAGAGTGCCAACCATGCATATGTATCCATAACTAGCAAAGGTGTGGCCATCACTCTTTCATATCTAAATCATAAAGTTAAACACAATGCATCTATTATAAGTGATTCAAAAAGCCTAAAAGGGTCCAATAATATTTCAAGTGAGATACTAAGGGAAATCATTAATATAAATTGATTAACCTACCTCCTCGATGCTCAGTGAGGGGATCCAAATATTTTTGTGCATATCATAGAATGCATGGGTACCACACAGTTTCATGTTTAACATTTGAAATGAAAATACAATAGATAATGGATACAAATGACTCAAATAGTGACACATCATTCAAACAACATACTATGACACATAAACAAATTCACAAATGGTCAAATTCAAAAATAATACAAAAATGGTTACCAAAGCGTAACTCAAAACAACAAAAAGTTCACAAAGCACAATCATAATGAGAAATAATACAACAAACACATGTAAAGTAAGTAAAAGATGCAAATCTACCTCTCCAAAATGAGGCTTAACTTTCAAAGCAGTATGGGTTTGGTAAAAAATATCTACAATAATTTGATTATCATGTTCAAGCTTTGGGCAAGTAGGCCGAAAGCATCACTACTCCTATTCTAGCAATTGATAATATTGGTCAACAAGGTTTGGGATTTATTGAACATCCCAAGGCAAATGATTCACAAATATAGTTTATAAAGGTAACAATTTCAGATACATAGGAAATGTTATCAAAAGAGCAATAACTTAAGTTGTAAATTTAAAATCATGCTAAGCCAACAAACATTCTTAAAAAAAGCTTTCTAATAAAAGAGCCTCCACAACACCATATGCCTACAATAAGCACAATTTCAAAAGAAAAAATCACAATATATATTTCAAATCATAATCCAGAAAGGTCAACTCCACAGTACGAGGTAATTTCCTCTAACATTCTAGGCTATTATGATTATTATGATTAGGATGATGAATAATACTCAGATTCATACTGCAACACCACTTAACTACAACATAGCAAGCACACTGCACGAGAGATTATCATTCCTATTTTTGACATAAACCACATTGGTAGTGAGTCTCCCATGAAACTCATAGGTTAGTATTGTTCCTCCCTTCTTGTACATACTTTCCTTCTTTCTTGCTCCTTGTATATTATTTCATTTTCATTTTATTTGTAAATAGCTTATTTCTAGAAAATAAAAAAAATAATATAATATGTCAAAGACACAAAAAAATTCAAATATTTAATTTAAAAACACATAAAATTTAGATTGCATGCATTGCCATGTTTACATTTCTTATATTTCTCAGACACTACATATGTTATCTATTTTAGTACAATCAATTTTATCATATATACATGCTTCATTTATTCTTGTTGAGTGCTTGCATATTATCTATAGGACTTAGGTCCACTACATTGATCCAGATTTATTATTATCTACCCATTGGGGGCCTATGCACAGATACATAGGTTATTCATTTGACACATTCACCCATTTGGGGGAACTCTATACACAATTTCAATTAGCAGGTTACATCTTTCTATACTCTACATCACAACTTTAGCATTGTTATATCTTGATATTGATCATGTTACACTTACTCAGGATTTTTTCCAACTACTACTACTTTAGAATCAACATATGTACATCTTGGCTCTTACATAGATTTGTATTACATATTCATGCATACTTTCATTTCTAGATTTCCTAGTTAGACTTGATTGTATCTCTATACTTCTTCTATTAGAGGGCATTTGAATATGCCATTACTCTGTGGCTCTATGGCACATCTTTTCACTGTATGCATGCTTTGGATACGTGCTTATGTCCTTGTGTGTACTTTTATTGATTATGTATGCAAACATTTGAACATGTATGTCTATGTGGATCTAAGCCAAATTACTTGTTATTTGTATATTTGGACATTTGAACATGTCCTTATATGTCATGATTTCTCAGATTTAGTGACATATGCCCATGTCTTTTATATTGTATCCCCTTGGCCTATTGTGTGTGCTTCATGTGCATTGTATGTATGATTTATTGTATACATCATAGCCATGACACTTGTCTCTTGCTTGTTACACACTCCAATTTCAAATGCCATAAGAGACCTCATGCATTTCCCCTTATTACATGGGTGCCATGATGAACATCATGCCCTATCCCCCTAGGTAGCTACTTAGTCATTACTCAAATTTATTATTCCATACATTTTATATCTATCTTGACAACCTTGTGAATGCTAGACATAATATACATTGTACATTACAAACTTATGCTTAGATTATCTTACATTTTGATGTTATATATACACATTATATTGGATTATTACGTAGATATCATATATGCTCTAGCTAACATACACTTTGTAGGGATTTTTATTTTGAAGATAGTTCTTACACAGGTAAAAAACTCCCCTCAAAAGAAGGGCCATTCACAGGGACTTGTCATAGAGATCAGACTATCAAAATGCACTTACAGTATAATTTTTAACACACATGATCAAATTTCAAAAATAAAACTCAAGTAAACACAATGGAAAATAGTAACATAGAGATCAGTTACAGTTACACAAAAATCAAAATAGTCAGACATTAGCACCCAAATTGGGACACTAGCACCACATGGTGCTACTATCCAATATATTCCACTATTGTCTACTAGCCTTAGTCTCAAAAAAGAAGGATAAAAAAGTACAATAGGTATAATCTAAGTTTGCATAAGTTCAATTATAGATTAACCAATGTTGGCTCAATTAAGCTCATATTCATACTAGTTTGCTCAGATTGGGGGCATTATGCATGATATGACCATTCCCATTTTCAATTTAGATACTAGATACATATTATTACAACTCAATCCAAAATTTATATGCTAAAATATCAACTTTGGGGGCATGTGCATGGCACATTATTTCTATATGCTCAATTATACACTGGTTGATCAGATGGAATGACACACCCCATGTCATTCTCTACACTATATAATTCAAACACCATGTTATAGGTTACACACTAGATTTATGCCTTACTCCATATATAGTTGTTGGCATTCTTGAGTGGTCAAGAGCTTCCTAATATACCCAAGTGGTTGTAGGGCTGACATCTCTAATTAGACATTTTCAGCTATAATATGTAGTTTTAGTTTTAGATGCATTTATTACACATGGGTAGGTAATGATGGAGTCATAGTCTACTTTATTTCTTGATCCACCTACATGAGATGGTTGGGTATACCATTAATCCAATCCAAGCTATTCACAGGTCATGATCCACCAAGCAAGGATGGATGATGATGGAGTCAAATTTGGATTGAGTTCTTGAGCCACCCACACATGAAGATTATGCAAGCCATCAACTCAGTCCAATCTCACTGATTGATCACTATATACATGCACACACACATATTGTCACCAAATTTATGCATTGGTTCATGTACCAGTGAGGTGTATTTATTTATTTCCTATCTCTTTACTCAATTTTATCTCTTTACTTAGTTTTATTTCTTTACTCAGTTTCACTTATTCACTCAATTTTGTCTTTGATTTTGATATCTCTTAAGTAAGAAATGATCTATCCACATTTCACTTACAAGACACACAATGGAGCATGCTTCACATACTCAAATCTAGATTCACATGATTCACCTCTTAGGTAAGTCCAAGTATGCTTCTTCTTCTTTTATCCTAGTCATTTTGATTTACCGCATTTCTATAATAAAGATGAGGCATATGTAATCAACTAAAAATGACACTTGAGTGCTAAGAGTGCTAATTGAGACCACCTATCCCTATCTTATCCTTATACCTATTTTAGGGCCTATTTTCACACTTATCTAGCCTTTGTGTGTGCCACAAGCATCCCTAATCATCCCTAAATTAGTCCTAGACCCTCATTCTTACATCCTAACCCTTCGTGCCTAAACTTATGTCACTTGGACACTAGTGAGATAATAGGTATAATAGCATCACATGGCGCTAATGTCCTAATTTTAGTGCTACTATCCTTTCCCTCCATTTTTCACAAATGGATATCTTTTCAAATTTTAGACCTCCTATACATACATGAATGTTATCTCTCTAACCACTAGATGTAAATCAGATGCAAATTACACATACAAACTCAGAGTAAGTTGTGCACAATTAAGGTTATCAATCTCTATTTTGCCCTACTTCTACATAAAGCCATCTACAACATTTTTAAGCTTAGATTACTCCAATTTTTAGTATCAAATACATTCAAAACACTCAGGTCTATAATAATAATATCTTCAATTGTACTTGCACCAAAAATTAGGTGGGGAGAACTACATCAAGATTGATCCCTCTTCAGAGTATTGGTATGTAGGCAACTCTTATCACAATAGGGTGTTGAGGATGTCTAGCCTACCCCACTATCAAACACACTTTACTGCTGGTAACAATTGGATGCCCTAACAATATGGAGGATTAGGATTTTATCATAAAATTAATCAAACCAAGTCATTTACATGGTTTCAAAACTCATGCACATAGAACAAGCTTGATAGACCCAGACACAGGTACACCAAAAAGTTGGAAATAGTCATGCATAAAGGACACTACCTCCAAAATAGAGACACTAGTGCCACATGGTGCGACTATCAAATTAGGATGCTACTATCTAGAAGGGGTTTTGACACTTGAATCCTATTTGTGACACTCAGACTAGCCTCTACTTTAGTTTTTAGCTACCAGATCATCCATCTTAGTGATTTGCCAACTAAGTTCTCATTTGCATTATTTATTACTATTTTTAAAAAAGTCAAATATTAGTCAACTTTGTAACAAATTAGAGGTTGTATTTATTGCATATTTCTACCCTAATTTACTATACTCAACCCTTTAACAACATAGAATTCACTTTCATCTAAGTCTTAAAAGATTAAAACACCATGAAAAACTTAATTTTGCTTTGATGTGCCTTGATGATATAATTGATCTCATCTTTGATCCATGTGTATATGTTAGCTCTCCTCATGAAAATAACACCTATAAGATATAAGTAAGGACTTCCAAACCTTGCATCAAATACATCAAGTGAAATCACATTTACTTCTATATGATCAACATATTGTGGGTTGATACCAAATTTGAACCTACATCTCTTAGTTACTAGAGTCTTTACACACCTTTTCACCCAAACCAAAGGACATAGATGTCGATGATAAAAAAGGTTTATACCAATCCACTTAATAACTTGCTCTAAAATCAAATTATACTATGATCAAGTAGATCAACCATCGCAATTACCTTTATTTTTTTGACTTGGATCTTGATTTAGATTAGTTTGCTCATTTCTTCTCTCTATTATTCCTTGCTAGCTACATTGGTACGAATACAACCCAAGTTTTCATCAACATTAGAATTATCCTATATCTCCACCTTTGGTTTTATTTCAAAGATGCAATGGAATTTTTAGGGTCCTCCTTGAAATGATTCCTGGGACAATTTTGGATATAACTTCCAACATTACGTTAGCATGTATATATATATAACACAATGACTACAAAGTTATTTTAGATCCTTACAAACATGTACAAAACATTGGATTTTATTTTACCTTTTCACTTACCATTTTTTAGGCTAGCACACTTGCAAAACATTGGTTTTTTTACCTTTTTAAGTATGGCTGATTTTGTCCTTCAACTATTTTTTTACCTGATTATAATTAGAGGATTCTCCCCTCATCTTACCTATTTTATTACTCAACATAGCCTGCTTGCACACTTACCACACCAAGGCCCTTTGGATTACTTGAGATAAACCATATTATGATACATGTATGAAGACTTCCCATGTACTTGGTCAAGTTATCTTTGTCCTCCAAGTCCAAACCCATCCTTATAGCTTGTCTACTAAATTCCATGTTGTAACCTTGCATAGTTTGACCACTTCCTTCTTTGAAATACTGCCACTTCATTTTTTGATAAGTTTTATGCCAAATAGGATTAAAACATCTATGCAATAATTTATTGAATTCATTCCACCTTAATTTTTTATTCATTTCATAAGAGAAAAATTAATTTTCCAACCAAATTAGAGTATGCCCTCCCATTTTGAGATGTGCAAAAGAAATCTTTGATTCTTCACTAATGTTATGCACACTAAAATATACCTTTGTTTCAACCATTTATCTAACAATGTGATATTTGCTTTTCCTTCAAAATATCTAATCTCAGTTTCAAATTTGAAAAAAGTATGATCAGATGATTTTATGTTAGATTTACCTTTGTCTTTTAAAGGTTTCACTTCTTTACCCACGAGTTTCTATTTC
Organism: Torreya grandis; assembly: GCA_037957365.1. Lineage (NCBI taxonomy): Eukaryota > Viridiplantae > Streptophyta > Pinopsida > Cupressales > Taxaceae > Torreya > Torreya grandis. Next base: position 1,396,958 of record JARHVA010001655.1, read on the forward strand.
TTTCCTCCATGGGGGTTTTCTCCTCCTGTCTAAACTTCTTCACTAAAGCATGAACTACCATGTCAATGGATGTGTGGTTCCTAGTCATGAGCTCTTGTTGTTTGGTAATGGGTTCTTGGGAGTTTACCATACATTCCATTCTTGTTTCCTATGCATAAAATCTCTTGAAAAGACCATCTTTACCTTAGATCGCCATTTATTTCACATTTTGTTTCCATTTCATTTGTATAAATATTAAGATCACAAGTTACCAATGGTTCTTCTTCTTTCTATTATTTTCATTGCGATACAAATGAACCACAAACCATTGACAATACCCAAAGCGTAACATTGTTTTAATACCAAAATGATATATAAACCCTCATAATCAATTGATTAAAGACATTTTTTGAATTACAATATGTTGTCCTCCTTGAGTTAGACTCCAAATTGATAGTTTTGAATGCATTATGAACTTAGAACTAGTGTAGCTATTGTTGGAAACTTAAAAATTACTTGCAAGGATAAGACATGAATGTAGCTAACCAAAAACACCAAAGATGAAGTAATAAAAATAATGGACACAAATAATTTAAACCTCAAAATCATAGTATGGGGAAAAATAAGTGGAACTTGCAATAACTCAACTTTATTGATATTTTTATAGAAAAACAATCTATAAAGAGATTACTAAAACAAATGCAAAAAAATATCTATTGTTTGCTCACTCCACTCATCTCTACACTTTTATTCCTCCTATAACCAAGTGAACAACAAATATGCCTCACACACATGCTTACAATTGGATTAAAGTCTCCAATTTATCATAATCCAAATTTAGAGAAGAGAGAAACATAAAGAGAGTTGAGAGAAGCTCAATTAATGAGAGGACAAATATTAGAGCCTATTGAGTTGATGTATATTTATGTAACCTAGTTAAATGGACTGAAAACATTTTATGCATGGTAATAAGATGAAGGAAGTGTGTAATATCTATAACACAATTGATCATCAACAAAGAGAGTATTTTGGTTTCTATTCTAAATCCTATGTTTGTGAGTGTCCTTGAGAGAGAGAAGTGAAACATCACTAGGGAGTAAGGTAACCATTCACATGGCCTCCTCATTTTTGTATGCATTAGTTGATATCATATCAGTGTTTTCCTTGTTAGTATGTATGTGAAGACTCTTATCATTGGTAAGTTGTGAATGAAAAGCTTGTAGTTTGGTGAAGATATGACACACATACCTAATCTTGATAGAAGAATATATATACCAATGGAACCTAGAGTTTAAGACTTGGTGAAGATGATAAAATAATCCAAACAAGATTGTATGCAATAGATAAATCATAAATAATAGGAACTCTTGTTAAAGATGTAAATGATGATGAAAGAGAAAATTATCAAGAGAATGAAATATATGAGATAGTAGATGAACCTAAGGATAAGTTCATCAAGCTATTGAAAAATGGGTAGTAAACCAAAGTTGGATGCCCTTTTCTACAAAGGAATTTTGATCCCTGAGGATCTCATAGGTTAAATGATGAGAATGGATAAATACTTTGACTACACATTAATGGAAGACCCCAAGCAGGTGAAGTTTTCATGTATGAAGTTGAGAGGTCATGAATCATTGCAGTGGGATCATGTGCAGTTGGAAAGAGAAATAAGAGGCAAATATAAAATCAAAACCTGAGAGAGGATGATGACAAAGGTGGAAGGCAAACTCTTGCCCATATATTATTAGCTTAGTTAGTTTATAATGTTGATGAACTTGACACAAAATGAGTTGTATGTGAATGAATACATATAGTATTTATAAAAGTTGAATATTAGAGTTGGTCATGTGGAAGATGATTAAGAAAAAATATGTTATGTAAATGGAATTCATATTTACATTCAATATTATCTTGGAAATTTTAGATGAAGTCGATGGGATATGCTTATCAATGTGCATTAAAGTAGAGGAAAATTTGTCTTGGTGGAAACAAATGAACTCTAGAGGTAGAAGAAGGTTTTAAAGAGGAAAATGACACATAAATAGTGATAGAGGAAAACATATAATGAAGGTGAATAAAGTACTTTAAAAAATAACAATCAGAACTAAAGAGGAATAGGGATTAATTTTAGAGGTAGAGGATTCATGGGTAAGTGATTAAAATTTGTAGAGGTTGGGCACAAAGAATTTAAATGCCTTAAAGCATTTTAGAACAAAAATAAGAGGGTGAAGAAATAATCACATTGTTCATGTATTTGAAAAGAGTGTTGGATATCCAATACATGTAAAACATATGGAGTGTGGTGAAGCTCTTATAATGAAAAGAGTGTTGTTGAAACCAACCAAGGGAGAAGATGAATTGGTGAAAAGAATGAACCTATTCTAGACCATTTTCAAAGTGGAAGCTAAGTGTTGTCAAATTAATTATTGATAATGGTAGCACATATCATTTGGTTTCTAAATAAAATGTAAAAAAAACTTGGGTTGAGAATATTTATGCATTAAAACCTATACAAATTTTATTGGTTGGTTAAGGGTCATCAAATGTTGGTGAATGAGAAATTTATGGTTAATTTTTAGATTGTTTCATATATGGATGAAGTGGTGTGTGATATTATGCCCATGGATTTTTGTCGTGTGTTTTTGGGAAGACCATGACACTTTGATAAAAGAGTCATATATGATGGTAGATAAAATACTTGCATGCTTTTGAACAATGGTAAAAATAATGCATTGAACCCATTTAAGGAAAGAGATGGGCAGTAGTCCTAAAGTTTTGTTGGTTTCTAGTACATAATTATTGAAGGATACAAAGAAAGAGAAAGCATGTTTTGATTTCATCCCAAAGCCAATACAAGTTGTGATGGCAAACAAGGTGAGGGATATTATTTTTGATGTCCAAAATTTATTAGAAGATTTTTCTTCAATATAATTTTAAAGGATTTTCTAGATGGACTACCACTTATGAGAAGCATTAGCCATCATATGGATCTAGATCTTGGATCAAGTTTGCCAAACAAGGCAACATTCATGCTAACACCTATTGAGCATGAAGAGGTAAATAGACAAGTGAGTTATTGTAAACAGGTTTAATAAGAGAAATTTTAACCCCATGTGTAATTCCAATAGTATTAGCCCCTGATAAGGGTGGAGATTAGAGGATGTGTATGATTTCTAGAGCAATCAATAAGATCACTATCAAGTATAAATTTACATTTCCACAAATTATTAATTTTATGTATTGTTTAAGTGGAGCAAGGCACTTCACAAAGATATATTTGAGAACTATTTGGATGATATAAATTTTAACAGCTAACCAATCAACCCATTTACTTGACATGAAGGTCAAAATAAAATCAAACCAACTTTGATCATGATTGGACCTAAGAACTAGAGAAATAGATCAAGTGTGAAGGGTACTTTAATTGTCAAGTTTAACTACATGTTATCGAGAAACGTAAAAAACTAACAGACTTAGGGTATTTTGAATCGTTAGATCTAAGATGTCATTAACCCACAAAAGAGTAAAACTATTGATAATTTTTTTTCTTCTGAAATTAAGTTAAAGGCACAATGAGCCAATTTACTCTACATTACGATTGATTCACTAGAAAAGAAACTATTGAATAGACTATCTTGAATTGTGAACTAAAAGAAAAATTTATAATCAATATACTTTATTGATTATAAATTTATAATCTGTTTGTATCCCTCTTCAAGCTCCCACCTGAAGACAACCCACCACACATCCCGTGGTGTACCACCTGTCATCCGAGTACCCTGCCACATCCGAACCTACAACACCTGTAGTGAAGTCCTGACCCTGCATAGCAACACCTGCTACCGGTCCCTCTCAGAAAACTGAGAACCACTTCCCCGAATTGGCTCCTAACTCTGACAGCTCCCACTGCATGGGAATACTCAGGTCTATCCCAGACCTCATGTGATTTCGGACACTGTACCTGTCCAGCCCTTAGTGTGCTCTGGCTCTGCATCCTGAACCTCACCAACACCTGATTCACATCAGCTCCCACTCGAGACAAAATCAACCTGTGATCTCCATGCCTCCCATGTCAAAGAATTCCGCTGCTCCAAACTCCTCATGACATGCCACTGAACTAATCTTACCCTTAGCTCAGCAAAACCCTGTATGTACTAACCCTGCTAGCAAATATACCATCCACATACAGCAACAGAATGATGTTGCGACTCATCATCCACCTGGTAAGGCAAATCACAGTAGTTACCTGACACTGACTGAAGCCATGCTTCGTCCTCCACCTGTCAAACCTGGTACCACTGTCCTGCAGCTCCTCAAGACCATATGCCTGGTCTTCCGTCTCAGGTATCCGTTCTCTCTATTCTTCTACTAAGGCATCCATTCGTCTCTGTGCTTTCATCCAGCTGGCAAACCTACCAAATCTCTCCCTTGGTTCTGCATCATAATCCTGCCTAGCTCACACCTGTTTCCTGGATCCTTCCTGCTATATAATCAGCAACATGTATAAAGAAGAGGAACAACGAATTTGAGGGCCTACTTACGCCTTCAGTCCTCCGTATGGGTGTTTAAGACTCCTTGACAGCATGCTGTCCACCCAAAATTTGTTACAGTGACCGACCTCGGTCACTCCACAGTCTGCATCCAACCGACGTCGGTTCCATGCGTCTGTCCCTGACTACCGACCCTGCGGTGTCCCTTCTGCCGACGTCGGTCCTCCTGACCGACATCGATCTTACATACTACCGACGTCGGTCCCATGACCGACGTCGGTCTTACCCTGCCCGACATCACCGGCTTCGGTCTGCACATGATCGACATCGGCACCTGTCTGTTCGACGCCGGTTCCTCCTGACCAACGCCGGTGTCTGTATTCGCCTGTGAGTGATGACTTATTACCCGCGAGCTCCTTTGGATCAAAACCCATGTCCAAATTGCTCTGCTCAGATGTATCCAGCCTCATCCACTGAACTCTGTCCGCCATCTCCTCCAAGAACACCAAGGCTTTCCAGTTCTTAAGCCTGTCAAATATATCTGTCTTTCGCTTAAGAACATGCATCTCCTCCCTGCTCATGTGACCTAGCCTACGAAGCCACCTCTCCGCAACAGAAGAAGAATCAGTAATATAAACAAGTAGGTAAAGTATACCTGTTTTCTTACCACCAGCTAATTCAAGTGCTACCGCTGTGAGAGTTCTTGTGCATCTCTCATCACCCAATCTTTCTGAAGAAATTAGCCAAATCTCCAAACCTGGGACCTGCATGACCTTCATCAACACCTGTGTGTTGGCCGCCTGCAATTTCAGCTTCACTTCCCCTTTGCCAATTCTTTGGCAAGGCTTACCAGCTCATCTACCTGGGGCTGCATGGAAAGAGGCAACCGAATATTTTATCCAAGATTCAACTTTATCCAAGAAACCTGCAAACACATCCTGTGCAACAACACCTGCAACATCTGTATCTTCAGTTTCTTCATGCTGATCTGCTACCAACCAACAATATTCTTTTACCTGCTCTTTCTTTCCATCGAACCGTGAGTAATCGTCTGTGCTTTTCAACTCCTCCATTCTTAGCTTACTTTGATCTGCCATTGCTCTACTCCCACTCAATCAGAAACCCCTGAGAGTGCCCTGTAACCAAAACACAACCTGCTTCCTGCAACCTTAGCTCTGATACCACTTGTCAGGAATCTAGAACAACAAACATGCTCTGATCCCACTTGTCAGGATGCGAAACCGGAAACATACAATTGATTACCAAACTTCAAGCAACTTAATATGCGAAAATAACCAGATTCACCAAGTAACTAGAATTCAGAATAACACAGCATATGAGAGATAATACACAACTTGTATTAACACTTTATACAGAAAAGAATACAATAAAGAAGATGCCACTTCTTCTCCACCACCTTACAGAGGTTTCCCACACCTCAAGTGAACAGTAATTCTTCTCCCCAAAGCTCTCCCTCTCACAGGTCCCAACACCCAACTCAAATACAGAGTTGGTGTTCACCTCCCATGCTCCACGCACAACACAAGTGCTCCACGCACTCCACAAGCACTCCACGTGCTCCACAAGTACTCAAGGTACTTCAAGTAGATCTCCCATGAATCTGCAACAACCTGCAATTCAACAGACCATACTTATGGAAGGAACTCCCTTGCCTTCCTGTCTTGCTCTATCCGAGTACACACCTGTACTCCAAGTAGATCCTGCCTGATACTGCTCCCTGTTGTGTTGCTGTCTATATGACCTTGCACACCTGCAAATCAAACAACGGTTCTGCTCACCTGTGAACCTCGACCTTGCACACACATACACCTGCAGATCAACGATCTTACTTACCATGTAGATCTCTTATATAGGCCATGCAACTGTGACCAAGATCCTACACTCCTGAAGAACCCAGCTGGCTCTCCAATCCAGCACCAACACACCTGGTACTGTGGCACTAGGAGGAACGCACCATTGCTCTACCTCACACACAGAAGGAGCTTATAATTATGCTCTCTTACTCCCTAGCACACTTTTCCAATACAACCATGAGTCTATTATATAGATCTCATCCAAACAATAATTAGACATCTAATTACAATAATTAGATCCGCAGCTCTCAGTCTATAATTAGATCTCTTCATGCAAACACTTGGTTCGTTAGCTAACTGCCCGTAACAAGCGCAGTTCGAACCACACAGGCGACCGACGTCGGTCCCTGTCTGCCTGGAGGTGACCGACGTCGGCCGATATATGACCGACGTCGGTTGCTTCCCTGTGCTATCCTGCCGACGTCGGCTGATCAGACCGACCCCAGCTTCTCTGCAACTCAGCAACCTCCTCTCCTGTTTGCATCAGTGAAGCTTTTAGCTCCACAATCCTAACATAAAACTATTGATAATTTTTTTTTTTCTGAAATTAAGTTAAAGGCACAATGAGCCAATTTACTCTACATTACGATTGATTCACTAGAAAAGAAACTATTGAATAGACTATCTTGAATTGTGAACTAAAAGAAAAATTTATAATCAATATACTTTATTATTAACTCACTTAAAGAAAATAATTATTTAAAAGTTTCTTCTTAATAAGAGCTTAAAGTTATAATCTAATCTCCACTGTTATTGAATTATTTATTGTAAACACTATTGAATAATGTTCATGATTCATAAGATGACATAACTTACCACTATATCTAATATAAAATGTGATCAAGCCCTTAAATAAAGAGTAATATTGATTAAGTAATTCTATGTCTATGTATTTTTTTATTAGATGGGGTAAACAAATGGGTTAAGGGACCCATGCCCAATACAAAGCTAAACCAAAAGATATATAATAACAACAAACAAAGCAAAAAACTGAACAAAGTCCTAAAAATCAACCAATTAACAACAAGCTACAACCACAAACAAGCCACCACAAAGAACCTGCAAAAAAAGACAACAAAAAACCAGAAACCAAGAAGTTACGAGTCCAAGTCCTCTGATTATACGTAAAGTACTAGCTTGCTATTTTCAGTAGTTTCTTTGTGCTTTTCCTTGCCCTTGGTTCGATTATTAATACCATGCAGAGAATCTATAATTTACTTCTTCCTCTTAATCCCCACAGTTCTAGCTTCTGCCTTTTCCTGACCTAAGATTTAAGATGTAATTAACCCACAAAAGAGTGAAACTATTGATAATTTTTTTTTTCTAAAATTAAGTTAAAGGCAAAATGAGTCAATTTAGTCTACATTATGATTGATTCACTAGAAAAAAAACTATTGAATAGACTATCTTGAATGGTGAACTAAAAGAAAAATTCATAATTAATATACTTTATTATTAACTCACTTAAAGAAAATAATTATTTAAAAGTTTCTTCTTAATAAGAGCTTAAAGTTGTAATCTAATTTCCACTGTTATTGAATTGTTTATTGTAAACACTATCGAATAATGTTCATGATTCATAAGGTGGAATAACTTAACACCATATCTAATATAAAATGTGATCAAGCCCTTAAATAAAGAGTAATATTGATTAAGTAATTCTAGGTCTACATATTTTTTTATTATATGGGGTAAACAAATGGGTTAAGGGACCCATACCCAATACAAAGCTAAACCAGAAGATAGACAATAAAAACAAACAAAACAAAAAACCAAAAAAATATTTAAAACTCAACCAATTAACAACAAGCTACAACCACAAACAAGTCGCCACCAAGAACTTGCAAAAAAAGACAACAAAAAACCATAAAGTAGGAAGTTAAGAGTCTAAGTCCTCCGATTCTGAGTAAAGCACTAGCTTGCTATTTTCAGTAGTTTCTTTATGCTTTTCCTTGCCCTTGGTTTGATTACTAATACCCTGCAGAGAGTCTGTAATTTCCTTCTTCCTCTTAATCCCCATAGTTCTAGCTTCTGCCTTTTCCTAACTAGTATTCCATGTCTACGTATTGATATCAAACACAAGAAACAACTAATAATCTAAAAACAACTATAAAAGACAACCTAAACAAGAAAGATTGTTGAAAACAAATCTAATCTAATAAAGAAAATTGAAACAAATATATAACTGAACTAAATAATAGTATCATATTATGAACTAGCATTACATGTTAAAATTAAGTAAAAAAACAAAACTATAAAAAATACTCATTGTAGTTGTATAGATTAAATAGATATGCATCAAATATATATTGAAGTCAACACTATTGAATACAATTATTTGTAAAAGAATAAATAATCTAAATGATTAATTAAAACTTATGAAAAACAAGAAAATGTCATAAAATCTCCCACGTGAAATGTTCATTAATTGATAGAAATTAACACAATAATTTGTAAACATGTGACTTAAACATCCTACAATCACCAAATAATTAGTTCTAGATCAACAATTAAATGACCAAATCGATTCAAAAAAATAACCAAAATATACTTAAATGCATTCAAACTTGATACTCAATAACTAGAGAAAGTGCCAAAATTATTATTGAAACTAAAACCTAACTCATAATTTGTTCTCACAAAACATGAAAATTACATGATAAATTAAATTAACATAGCTCTTAAATACTTGTGTGACCTCCATTTGTAAATGGATCTTCTAAGCTCTTAAATAATCTCCATGTCTTCTTCAAAATTAGTTATAAGTATTTTTTATGACTTAAACACTTTATGTTTCTTTTAGAACAAAACTAATATCAAGTCACCTTCGCATAAATTAAAACTAGTTAACATAAGTCACTTTATAACTAAATTTTATAAATCATCTATAGAACTTAGGAAACATTTGAAAATGTGGTTAACAAAAAAAGTAGTTAAAAAAAAAACATATCTGATGCGTGGGGCCCCACAACTATCTAAGTTATGTCCAAATTATTAAGCTAAAATTATATATGCTTTATTCTTGATGCATTTTCAAAACCATAAAATTCAATGCAAATCTTAAACACTTTCTCGTATACAAGTATCTTCAAGGAATTAAGAAGGACAACTCTTATGAGTTTTAAAACTGTTGGAATATAGTTTATAGAAATAAAAAATAAAAACATAATTGAAAGTGAATGACAAGAGATGATTTTTGTGTAGGAAAACAAGAATTTTGAAGCCCCAAGGTCAAAGACAAGATCTATGTAGTGTTTGAAAATAAAAAAATCTGTTAAAACTCTAAAGTATAAATCAAGGCAAAATAAACAATGATTGAAATAAGAGTACATGTTCACCAATATGTCTTATCCTATTTTTGACAAAACAAATTTGTAATGTGCTTTAATACGTGTAAAATTAGAAATATCATAATGCTAAATATGTATAATATTTTACTATTTTGATTTAGACAAATACTGTATATGAAAACTTGTTATTTTACGAAAACAACAAGAAGAGATATAATTATCTTGGATAAATTTTTATTAACTGTTATAATAATCTGGTAGTGAAAATAATAACTAGAGGTGACTGTACAAGATAATGATTAGAACCAGGAATAAAAATAGAATCTAAAAAGGTCCATTATGCGTGGACGACATCACAATGCATTCTAATCTAGTGACTACATAGTTGTCCTAGTTGACTGTGACATGTGCCTAACAAGAAGAGATATAAAAAGTAGAATTATGAAAATGAAAAATCAGATATAGATATAAAAGATATCTCTAAGCATGACCAATATAAGTAGATAACAATTTAGTGCACTCAAGTTTTTTGAATGTGTACTTTTCTCTATTGATTGTAACATTAAATTTATCATTTCTTTACTTGCACATGCAATAATTAGGGCTGTGGATGTGTCTGAAAACTTTTAATATCATGCAAAGTACCTTCAATGAAAAAATCCTAGTTTATTGTGCACAAACCAAATTATAATCAAATGGTGCGGGTGGATGGGGGGAAGTGGAAAAAAGAATCAGGTAGAAGGAATTGAGTTGGACTGACTTTGGTCAAGCCATGTTGAAAGTCCAAGCACTGCACTACATTGCCAATACTCTAAATAAGTCTCAAACTTACATTTATTTCTATCACTTACGTGTATGTGTGAAATTATGAATACAAGTCTAGATGTTATTTCTCCTATTTTACCCTTGGCACAAGTATATAAATGAAGACTCAACCCTTAATATACATTCAGCAGACCTATAAATAAAACATAACAATATTTGAAGAGATTTTAAGAGTGACTAGAACCATCCTTAATGCCTTCGAGAAGCCTTATATTTATAGATGTTTTAATTTTAAAATTGGGACCTATTGACATGTAAAATCTAGTTCAAGAGAAGACCCAATGGAAAAAAATAAAAATAAAATCAAATGTGACTCAAAAAAAGTTCTAAAAGTTATGCTTAGACAAGTCCATCTTAAACAAAGTCACAAAGCAAAATAGAGATAAATTCAAATAAAATGTGTCAATAGATGTTTCATTTCCTGTCTAGTTTATGTGGATTTATCTAGAAGGACAAAGGATAAAAAATGGGAATCCCCATGACAAAGTGGAAAGATAAATAACCAATATACAAACTCACAAAGCAAAATAGAGAGAAATTCAAATAAAATGTGTCAATAAACGTTGCATTCACTGTTAATAGTATTTTCACATAAAATTTCAATATATGACATAAAGTTTCACTGTTAATAATATTTTCTTATAAAGTGAAATGGAGGGTTAATAGCCTAAAACAATAAAAAGAGTAAGGGAAATGGAACTCTGATTCTGTACAAGAGTCAACAAAAGAGTGCCATAAGTAAACATGCAATAAAATAAATTGAATATCACAAGCACAACACCAACAACGTTCTCACAACCTTGTGAGGAGAGGGGAAGATTGTTTTTGACCAAATAATTGAACATGAAATATTCTCATGGAAAATCTTAATAGGCATAAACAAAAGGTGGGTATCCTCACTTGGCATTGTAACTTTTTCAAACAATGCAACTAACAACAGTTTATCATAACCTGTCAAATTTTGTGCACAATTTAGAGCATTGTACCTAGGTAAGGGCATCCATCAAATTGCAATGGAGGGGAAAAGCATTTACCCTAGAATATATATTATAATTGATTTTCAACCTGGATCAGTATTTTAATTACCTATAAACTAAGATAAGCTGAGAGCCACTGAGGAAAAACTGCAGTCGCCAAAATGGGTATTTGAAGTGGTAATTGATCCTAAATAAAAAGAAGGAAAAAACATGAAAGTGAAAGCAAGTAGAGAGAACATTTACATACACCTGAAAAAAACATTGTACAGATAACTTTAACATAACAAATAAATGTCACAAATAAATGTGATATCATGGAATTAAATGATTACAAGTTGAAAAGGCCTTACAAATTTTTAATAAAATACATTTAACGAGTGTAATGTCAAAATACACAACCATTTCCAACATCCTCTCAGACTCTTCCAAAATGGGATGTCTCAAACACAACATGGACATGGTGAAAAAATGCCTCAAATAAATTTGGCCTCATGGGCTGCAACATAAGTCCACCAACTATATTTAAAAAAATGCCTTCAATAAACATGCGCTGATGGATTTTGATGACATAAGGATAAACACAAACAGGGTTGTCAAAAAAATCTTTGATATATTTAAGCAAGTGTAGTTGTCAATTTCAAGGCCTATGGCTATGTTGCAGCCTTTGCCAGCATCCTTCTAGCATGGGCCAAAATCGAAGATTAAGACCCAGATTGAGTATGGATTTTTTGCTAAGTTGAGTATTCCTCAATTTTTAATCTATTGATCAGTCTTCCCAAGTATATAACCTATTATCAGGGACCTTGAAAACCTTGATTCCCATATTCATTCTATATTTATTTCTGGTTGCAAGATATAAATGAAATAACATTTATTTATTTATATTGTTCAGGATGAACCATAAAATTTTCTAGGAAAATAATAAGACTATAAATAAGAAAAAGCAACCAAATAACAATTTATTTATTGATCAGTTTTGTGTAACCCCAACCTGTAATAGTAGAAGCCAATACAATGCACCAAATTTTTTAATTTTTATTAAAAGATTAAAACATTACAGATAAAACATGCCATTTTTTAAAAAGGAAGACCATTTTTTTAAAATTCTAAAAACAATATAAACCTTTTTCACCCTAAAAATTTGACAAATAACCTTCTACCTGATTAATAAGGAGAGAAGGGGGCTTTCATCCCCGCAAAAAAAATCGATTACAATCTTCATTGCAGTTGTTGTAGACTCTTGGAAGTTAGTAGCTACTTAACAAGTGTTGCAGATTTTTTTTAGCAATATATAATGTTTTTTTTTGGATATTAGATCCAAAAACCTAATCTTTTGAATGTGTTTTTTTTTTTCGGGATAAGTTTGCTTACTTTATTTTGGGCACACTTGTGGTCTTTTACCTTTAAATAAATCAAGTTTGATGCTCTTAATTTGACAGTCATTCCTAATATCATAAGAGGTTTGGCTGGATTTTTTTTGTCAAATTTGTAATCATATATTTCTTTTTTGAAATGAAAGATTTGTTGGATAACATTTGGTTATAGTTGTTTTTTTGGATTTGGATGCATCTTTTAAAGCAATTTTGGGTTTTTTGTTTTGTTAGTTTGATAGATTTGATTTTATTGTAAGAATTATTTTCTATTAATGAAAATGGTGAGGGACCCCAAAACCTTCTTTTACCGATTAAAAAAAGGAATAAATATGAAATAGAGATAAAATTGAACTATTTATTGTATCAAATTATGAACAAACATTACATGTTAAAATTAAGTACAAAAAAACCCAAAAAACTACATATTGTATTTATATGGATCAAATAAATCAGAATTTATATTCAAGAAAATTCTATCGAAATAAAAATTGAAAAATACAACTTACAACTTATGAAAAATACAAAATTGTTATGCAAGCTCCTACATAAAATACTTATTAATCGATTGCAAGTACTAAAATCATTTCTAAACATGTAATTATATACATCCTACAATCATGAAACAATTAATCCTAAAAAAATAATTAAATATTTAAATTGATTAAAAAAAAAGAATATAAATTTACCTAAGTGCATTCAAATTTCATACTCAATCAAAGAAAGTGCCGAATTATTACTACAACTACAACTTAACACAAATTTTTATCACATAATATGAAAATTAGATGATAAATCAAATTAGCAGAACCCTTCTATACCTCTATGACCTCCCTTTGTAAATAAATCTAATAAACTCTTAAATAAATCTAATAAACTCTTAAATAATCTCCATGTCTTCTATAGAATTAGTTATAGCTAATTATTCTCACTGGAGACTATAACAATGACTTAAAAACTTTATATTACTTTTAGAAAAAATCTAATCTCAAGTCACCTTCGCATAAGCAAGTTATGTCACTTCAAAACTAGATTTTATAAGTCATCTAAAAATTAAAAATGTATTTTACTATTAAAATGTTTGAGGATATCATATATTACAAAAAAAAAAAATAATACATGAAAGTTATATAATAAAATACTCTGTTGGTATTCATGATTCAAATTAAGATGTGGAGGGCCACAACCATCTACTATATAATCAAATGTTTAAGAAAAAAACACACATTATTTTTCTTCATTCTCCTTATAAAATCACTTTCTTAAATGCAAGCTTATTTAAAGAATTGATTCTACCGCACAAAATTTCACATTGAAATTATAAATGATCAATATTATATAATCTCTATTTAAAACTCATTTAATCAATATTGGATACAACCATGGTTTAAAATCACTAACGTTTTTTTTTTATATGCTTGAAGGTATCATATGGAATTATTGAATTATATAGCATGTCGACATCTCCACCTATATCTCAGAAATAAATATATAATAGATTTATAATATTGAATAAGTATATATCTAAATTAATGAGCTCCTTTAATTAAGTAGGTACGAGTAAGAGGTGTCCACACTATCCAAATCATTGAGAGCATGATCCTACTTTAACCGAGGAACATATTAGATCCACAATCTTCTTAATTAATAGTTAAACATTTGTAAAAAAAATTAAGGAATTTGAGTTGTAAGACTAATTTGCTAAGTAAAATTAGTTTCAACTACAATTCCTATTCCCTTAAACATTTGTTTTTAGCTCAATAACACCATAATAATGCAATTTACTAGATGTAGACATGTATCTCCTTTTTTATGCATGATTCACACAAAATCCAAGAAATCATCTTGTACCAACAAATCCATCTACAAGATTGAGATCCCTTTCATTTAGAAACCTCCCTTGCTTTTATCTAGAGAAAATTGTATAGACAAAGTAAATGCAGGCACCTCGAGATTGTTCCAAAGGCTTTCAAATCAAAAATACCTTGTATCCAAGGTTTTTCTGAAACAATATATATTGTGCTTTTGGGGTCAATTTCAAATTATGTTTTTTTTTATTATTTTGTGGAAAACTATGTTAGATATTTTATGCTTTCACAATTCATACACAGTGAATATAATAATTTTTGGAAAAAACTATATTTTTATTTAACTCAATGTTTAGGATCATTAAGTTTAAGATCTTTCATAAAATAAAGATTAATAATTAAACATCAAACCAACATCATTTAAATAATGCATAAATATAAGCCCAACAACTCGTTGCAACATACATGGCAGAACTTTATTACCTCTAAGAGGAAATGTGAAATAAGGAGAATATATATTATCTTATGGTTCAAATTAAATTCACATAAAACCCCATCCTCAAATTTCCTCCAAAATAGGATGTCTATGAACATGCAAATCAAGATCTTGTTTAAAGTTTAAAAGAATTTCATACTAAAGCTCAAACAAAGAATTGAAATGATGTCCCATTATCAAGCATATGTTTATGTTGTTTTGTTTTTATTCTTTTTGGGAGAGGGGTGGGGGGCCTAATCCATTTTTATATAAAATCTAGATTGCTTGGGTATATTAACCACATTTATAAGCATGTCATGCTTTTATATCTTCATGTATGGTTGTATTATGTATTTAAATTCTTCTCCTCACAAAACCAATAAATATTGTGTATTTGAAAGCACATTAAAATCAATATTAGACTTCATATGCTTATTTTCACTATAAATTAATTGAAGCAAATATTAATAAACTTCAAATTTTCATTAAATCATATATATTCCTAAAGAAATTCATAATCAAAGGTGTAAAAAATATCGAAACATGGTTTCCATGCTGTTAAAGTGACTAGTTTTTAGAAAGAGAAAGTTTTTTATCATTGAATATAAAACAATAAAATGAGATGAGCAATAGTAAAATAGAAGTTGACCACTACCAAGGACTCATGTTATGTTTTGACTTAATGCAAGAAGCGATGACACTTGAAGGGTAGTGTATAATTTGGAAATAACATAGTGGTTATCACTAAGTCAGATAAGGGAAGGTGATATGTGGAAGGCCACATTTAATATGCATGATGGGTTGTATGAATGGATTTTTATGTTATTTGGATTGTCAAATGTACCTAGTATAATCAAGAGATTTTATATATGAAACGTTGAATTCATATTTGGGTAAGTTTGTTATTATTTATTTTGATGATATTTTGATTTTTTGTCATTCAAAGGAATAACATTTGTTGTATTTGAGGTTGGTTTTGAAAAAAATAGAGAAGAAGTTACAAGTCAACTTAAAAAAGTGTTGCTTCATGAAGGAGGAGGTTGATATATTTGAGATTTGGGATTTAAAAATATGGTTTGAAAATGAACCCCAAAAAGGTAAGATCAATATTTAATGGCCATCACCAAAAATTATGTTTAAGATTATATTTTTTCATGGGTTTTGACACTTTATAGGATATTCATTAAAAAATTTAATGGCATATATTCACCCATTACAAAAGCTATGAAGGGTGATAAAAATAAGTTTAAGTGGATTGTTGCAATAGAGGATAGTTTTCATTGTTTTAAAAAGAAGGTTATGAACAATAGTTGTTAGCATTGCCCAATTTGAGTAAAGTGTTTTAAGTTGAATGTGATGCAAATAGGAAAACCATAGGATAAATCCCAATAAATTAATCTCATTATGACTTTAGTGATAAGTTGAATGAATCCAAGAAAAAATATTTGATATATGATTAAGAGTTTTATGTTATGGTATAAGCTTTCAATAAGTGGAGGCATTATTTGTCGCCCAAGGAGTTCATGTTGTACATAGATCATTGGGTATTACAATTCATAAACAATTAAAATAAGTTGAATAAAAACCACATAAACTGGGTTGAATTTCTTCAACTTTATTCTTTTGTTTGAGGTAAAGGACTAATCAATCTAATAAGGTTGCGGATGTTTTAAGTAGAATAAGTCTTGTCGTGAATGACCCAACTCAATAAAAGAATTGTATGAGGAGCATTTGGATTTTTGAGATGCTTTGAAAACATGCATATATCCAACAAAAATGAAAAAATTTCCATGGCTAGAGTATATGTTACAAGATGATTTTTTTCCAAGAGAAAAAGATGTACTTACTTCAAGGTTTTGTAAGAGAGAAATTATTGAAAGTGAAGCATAACGGAGGCCTAACTAATCATTTTGGTGTTGACAACATTAGTGCAACTGAGTGAAATTTATTATTAGCTAAGGATGATAATGTAAGTCAATAAATCAATGCAAAGATGTAGGATTTTCCAACATGCCAAAGCCAAATGTCATAAATCCAAGATGTATCATCCAATACCAATTTCGACAAGACCATGGGAAGAGTTGAACATGGATCTCATTCTTGGGATTATAAGAATATAAAGAGTTAATGAATCTATTTTCATTGTAGTGGATATATTTTCTGAGATAGACCACTTTATAGCATACAAGAAGACTACTATTGCCACAAATTTTACAGATTTGATTTTCAAAGAAGTCATGAGACTACATGGGTTTCCAAGGAGCATTGTATCACATAAAGATATTAGATTTATTGGGATTTTTTTATAAAATATTATGGAGTAAACTAGGCATAAGACTTGATTTTAATTCAACCTATCATTCTCAAATGGATGGGAAAATGGAAGTGTTAAGTATGAATCTTTATAATTTACTAAGATGCTTAGTTGGAGACAAGCCCGAACAATGGGATATGGCATTGGCACAAGTTTAATTTGCATATAACAACTCAGTGAATATAATTGCAGTGATGAGTTCATTCCAGATTATATATGCATACACTCCAAGAGAAGTGAATGAATTAAGAAGCATTACAAACATGAAGTGTTGAAGCTGATAAATACAAAAAAAATTATGCATGATGTGCATATGGATGTTAAGAGAATATTAGAAGAGAATAAAATAAAGTATAGGAAGCATGTTGATCAGGGAAGGAGAGAGTAAAAGTTTCACATTGGTGACTTGGTTTTGGCACGTTTAAATAAGGAGAGGTTTCCAAAGTGAGAATATAATAAGTTAAAGTGGAAGAAAATCAGACTTTGAGGATGTTTTAGAAGGTTCTCAGTGAATGCTTATGAGATTGAGATACTAGATGGAATGGATATTTCACTTATGTTCGATGTAACAAATTTTTGTCTTTACTTTGAGGTACAAGTTAGTGGGGAAGGACCAAGTTCAAATACTTCAAGTGTAGAAAGGCATACACTATAAAATTTGGTTTGAACATAAATAATTATAAAATAAAAAACATAATAAAATCTTTGAAATACTCAACACACATATATATTATTCATTAGCAAATGTGAGAGAGCTATACATAACTTGATCTTATTATTTAGGATTCAACTTTGATCCTATTATTTAGGATTCAACTTCTATCATTATTTTCCCATTTATCACTTATTTATGTGACTATCCTATCCTCTTAACTAACCCTATAAAATAGATTTTTGATCAAACAAATAAACTATGCCTTATTCACCATTTAAATTATGGCATAATAATCATGATTTTTCTCGACATTCCCCCCTTATTACAAAAATAGTTTAACTATGAGATAATACACATTGCATCAGAACTAGGACATACTTACATAGTTCAAGTTAATAATAAACTATTTATGGATGAGACATACTCATCAATCCATTACAAGAAAAAAAAATATGAGCTAAGACACCCACATTGTCTCATACAAACACATATGTGAGCAAGACTCACACAAGTGTTCACAACTAACACACTAATTATGAATGAATAGGGATAAACCTTATTATTCATCATACACATGCTTATAGTAGGAGTGGCCTCACTATAAAAACTTCATCGAGAACTAATTTTCACTAAACTATATAATCACATTTACTGCTCAAATCAGTAAACATATTTCTTCCTCACTACCATGGTGAGGGTCTTCATCACCTGTAGTAAAACCATAATGTTATCCACTACTTCATAGTTTCCAATGATTTATATCATAGCTTACCATCTATTAGATCCTTTGTCCTTTGTATACAATTCATTAGGATATTCCCTTGTTTGTTATAGTAGTAACAAACATATCTATTCCTTGGTGATTTGGAGGTTGAATCACTCTTATTTGTTCGAGATGAAAGATTTTTTTAAAAAACCATAACTTATTTTTTTAATTAATTTATTTTAACTATGTTTTCTTCATCAATAAGAAAATAAATTAAGTTCTATAAACTAGGATTTATCTTAATTGAAGTATCTAAAATATTAGAGTATTTATTTGGCATGTTATTTAAAAAAATTGTCTTGACATCATCATCATCTACTTCAGTTTGTATTCCTACTAACTTAATTAGAAAATGGTGAAACTTACTTATGTGTTGCACCATGTTGTAACCTTCTTCCATCTTTAGCCCAAAAAACAATAACTTTAAATTCCTTTTGGCACTAATAATAAACCTAACCAATTGACTCAGTGCACACTAGATGGTCTTGGAGGATTTATAATTATTTATATGATGCATATATGCATCAAATATACCTATAAAAATGATGGCCTTGCATTGTGATATTTGATTCTCCACCTAGTGACTTCGTTAGCATTTGATGGTTTTGGTATTTTTCCACTAACAATTTCCAAGAGTTATTTTTCTATTAGGACTAGTTGTGTTTTGACCTCCCAAGTGTGAAAATTGCAACCTCCAAACTTTTCAAACAGACCTAAATTTCCATGGCTACAACCTCACCTTGATACAAACATACTTATAGGATGTCTAGTTCACTGGAAAATACATTCACTTATGATGAACACAATTAACATGGGAAAACCATATATGTTATGGGAAAACTAACTGTTTACCCTAGTTTTAGTTTTACATAATATAATGAATAAACTATTGCAATGAATGTATTTGATACTATATCTATGAAAGTACATAATTCAAATATACATGATTGGATAAGTAACAATAACAAGACAAAGTGGTAAACAACTAGGTTGTGAAAAATGAGCAGAAATGGATAAGGAATGATCATACCTTATTATTGTTCTTAGATTATGAAATTTTAGATTTAGAAATATGACTATGCATTGTTTTGAACTCTGATTTGACACATGGATCCTCCTGGATAGTTTCACAGCGTGTGTAAGGGTTCCTTCGACATATTTATGCTAGTTAAATCTGCATTGTTAGTTTTTTTTCTCTATTATAAAAAATCTAACTTGTGTAGGGTACATAACACGATTCTTCTATAGCTAATTTTTTTCTTATTTTATGATCTTATACATGCACTTTATTAATTTGTTAAATAATTTTTTTTAAATTGTTGATTCCTTCTCTTTGACTTAGATTGACATTCAAAACAAAAAAATGGGTTATAAAGTCAAGAAACTATTGAAGTGATCATCAAACTATGCATTCCAAATGTTGGAATCAAAACTCCATGTTAGGATTACCCTCTATTTGGGATAATATTTTTTATTCCTAATTTTTTAGGTGTGTGTAAAATTTATAATTATGTGAATTTTTAATTCACATAAATCTAGATTTGATGAGGTATCTCTAACCTCTCTTGTCCTTTTGTAAGTTTTTTGGATTTACTTGCACAAGTAACTCCTCCCCCCAATGTCACACACTTGCCTTCACTCTTTGGGGAATAAGACATTTGACACACAGTATAGAGGTATTATAAGGTCATGATGAGATTCTTTGTAACTCTCAATCCAGAGTTTTGTCCTCCTCTTTTCTTCACTTGAATCTCTCTTCTCTTCTCTAGTCTCATTGTTTATATGCTTATTGTGAGAACAATTCTTCGCAAGCCCTCTTAATAAAAATGTGTTTTTATCTATTTGATGAGTTCCCACTTCAAAACTTGCATATCACTTTATATGGCTTGGTTCACTATTGAGGTAATTTGACTTCTTGTTTGCTTGTATTTTAACATTTTCTAATCATGATCTTAGCATAATACCTTTATGGTATTAGAGGATTGGTAAAATTTTAACATTGATTTGTGAGATGTGCAAACACTTTGAAAGAAATTTTGGTTTATTTGGAAAGAGTTCTTCACCCTTGCCATTAATTTTTGAATCTACCTCCATCTTTAACATAATTATTTTCATTGTTTTATATATTTTTTCCTTCTAACCTTATTTCTTTCCAGGTTGCTACCAAAAAGGATCATGTGGTTGAATTTTCTTGTTTCAACTACTTTTCCCCTTGAAAGTACATTCTTTTTTTCCTCTGTATTGGTTCCTTTTATAACAATTATATTTAACATTTATCTAGTTTGGTCATCACTTTAGATGAAAGCTTAATTAAATCCTTATTCCTAACTATTAATACTTGCATTTCTTGTCTCATATTTTTACACTTTCATTTATTCTATCTTTACTCAGATATTCTTGTTTTACTCAAGTCTGCACCTTAATATTGCCAGTGCTTTGCATCTCTCAATTCTTTGACCATTTTTCGTTTTAGCTACTAAGCATGATGATGCAAGAGCATCACCATCATTTGTAAATATTGGTTTATTTCACATGTTTTGAGGCATTATCAAGTGGTTAGAATCATGTTAGGTCTATAGGAATCATTCTTAGGTGTTAGAGTGTTGTCAAAATTGAATTTGACCCACTTAGACAGTTTTCTGCATAAATGGTCAATTCAAATATTTGAAAAATCTTGTATTGATTCTCAAGTTTTTGATGTTGTAAAAGGTCAAGATGTTATGACCTTGTGTAATAATGGGTATTTAAGAGTGATTAGTGTTATTTTTTACATGTTAGAAGGTTAAGGTAGTTAAAAGACACTCCCAACATACAAGAGGGAGTTAGTAGGTAGTTAGGACAGTTTTGGAATAAAAAGAACTTGTAAATGTCTTTTGTGGGTAGTCAGAGTGAGGAGAATGGGGTTGGATTTGAAGGAGAATGAAGATGTACCCCAAAAGGAAATGAAAAAGAAGTTTCTTGTTTTTGAAAACTAGATATTACAGACCCTGTTTTCATTTTTATTATGAGTTCTTGGAAATTGAGTTATCTTGTGAAATGAGAAATTGTGAACAAGATATTATGGTAAGTGTATTTTGTGACTTGTCATAAAATGATGTCACATTGAGGTGGAATGTGAGTTATTGCTAACAAGATGCATAAAGAGTTCCTAGTTGGGTAAATAAACTTGCAAACCTTGTTTTCTATAGTCTATGCTTTATAAGATTGTGTAAAACATTATGTGTGCAAGAAAGGACCTTGTGGGAAGTGGTTTGGGAGTGTACCAGTGATTGGTAAGACTGTGTTCATATGTCCTTGAAGTTCTTTGTGTAATTTCTATTCATTTTGAAATGTATTTCAGTGAGCTATGTGTCTAGATACTATGCAGTCTATGTTTTCATTCATAATCAAGTTCAAATGTGTACTTAAAGGTGAACATAAGCATACATAGGAGATTATATGACTTGAGAAAGGAGTAGGGAGAATATTCATACCTGTCTCAATCAATAAGAGTGTTTGAAAACCTGAACTAGGTTTGGAATGAATAAAGAGTTGGTCTTCTGGTTACATAAACCTATGTTTACAAACATAATCATCCTCTAAACTTGTCCAAGAGATGAATAAAGACGTCCAAGTGGTGAACCAACATTTGGAAAATGTTAATAGTGGTTAAACAAACCATATACATTCTTTAGAATTATATGAAAGTGGTTATAACGTTCAATATTACTAAATAACCCTTCTTGGGCTTGATAGTTTGCAAACAATCTTGTTATAGGGTTTCAAACAATAATTTATTTTCGAAGCATCCTCATTATCAAACAATTCCAAAAATTGGTAGTTAGTTAGATATTCAATCATACTAAAGGATTTATAGGTTTATATCATGGTTTGGTATGAATCCATACAAAGAGAAGTGATTGTGTGTATAGAAGAGGAACAAAGGCCTACTAGGCCTAAACAATAAGCAAAAAGAGCATGGTAAAGTGGTTTAGGAGTTGAGTCTGGGCACCAAAATTCATGAAAGACAAAAAGAAGATAGAGGGTAGTTGAGATGGAGGTTAGTTTTCTAATGTGATTATGTAGAGAACCATACTAACAAGAAATGTGTAAAAAAACGCTACAAAGGAGCTTGTTTAGGTGAATGAAGTTGTGGGTAAGGTGCAAGATACATTAAGAAGCTTTGGAAGATGGATATAGAGACTAAAAGAGTGTTATTAGAATGATATTTTTGTTAGGAAACTTCAATGAGCATTAGAGGAAACCAGGGTCAAGTGGGAGCCAAGTTTCAAAGAGTATTGTCCAAGAAGGAACCTAGTAAAGCAAGACACATGTGAAATAGGTATCAAGGAAAAAAGGGAGAATGAAACTAATGGAAAAGGTGGCGAAGATTAATTTATGATAAGAATGATGAAGGACTGAGTTGGAGAGTTTTCAAGAGGGAAACAAAATGTGGAAGAGTCTAATAACTAAGAAGTGCCAAGTGATTACAACCTTAAGTTCCAAGATCAAAGAGGCCTAAACCAATGTGATCAAAGATAGGTGGAAAAGACAGAGGTAAGTGTGTGTAAGATTGAGTTTATATTCATGTATGATAAGATTAAAGGGATAGATATGCATCATTTGGTATTAGAGCAAAAACATTTTGTGGCAAGGTCTGTTTTAGTTTTGTTTGAAAGAGTTGATTCAGTTTGTGTGTACACTGTGTTGAGATTATTTGAGATGTTGTTGGAAAAGTGGATAATGAAAGTTGTAGGAAAGAGTGAAGAGGCTATAGGTATGTGAGAGATAGGTAGAAATAGTTGAGAAAAATAAAAAGAGAGGTGTGGAAAAACCCTTAAGCCAAGAGGCTTAGAGTGAGAAGAGCTAGTGAGAGCTCCAAGAGAGAAGTTCAAGAAGAGAGCTTAAGAAAGAGAGAGAAGTCCTAGGTGAGGACAAGAGAGAAAGAGACTTTAAGAGAGAGAGTCAAGTGAGAGAGACTAAGTTAATGGTCAAGAAGGCAAGTAGGAAGGCTTGTCAATAAAAAGAGTAAGATCAAGAGAGAGACCTAGAGAAAGAGTAAGATAGTGAAGAGAAAGAGTGAAAGAAAAAGATGAAGGGCTTGATGAGTGAAGATTGCCACAAGAAGATGGACAAAGACAAAGAAGTGAACCAAAGAGAGTTAGAGAGAGAGAGAAATAGCTGAGATGAAGGAGGTTTTCACAAGGTTAGAATAAGTCTTCGAAGAGATGAGACCAAAATTTAGTGTATACATCAAGAGGAAAGTGAGATGGCCTCTCAAGTAGTTGATGGAGAAAAGGAGAAGACAAAAAATGAAGATGATAACAAAGCAGACTAGAAAGAGAAGAAAAGGGGAAAAAAAGCTTCTAATGATTAATACTAATGATTTATTGAAATTTTTGTATACATGTAAAAAAATGCATGAAGGTGAAAAGCATTAGAAGCATAAGCAACATGCTAACGATGAGGAAAAAATGGATTGGACAACTAAGTATGATGAAGAAATTTTTTACTATCTTGAATAAGGTAAACCATTAGATGATGAGTAAGAAGAGAGAGAGTTTGTAATAGCACCATCCCTCATGACAAGCAAGGAGGTAGATTTCAGTCAAGGAAGCCTTGAAGAGAGCAAAGAAATACAAGGTATATGTATCCATGTTATGTTTAATAAGTATGTTGATGTGAATATTGATGAAGATGAATTATATGAGAGTAAAATGAAACAAATGAACATGTTGATGGAAGGACAAGAAGGTACAACAACATAAAGTGAAGTGATTGACATGTAGGGAAAGCTTATGAGGTGACAACAGTAGAGAAGGAAGAAAACATGGTGAATTGCTTGAAAGACTATGTTGTAATAGATTGAGGAGATTTGTTTGCCACCAATGGAAGACCAAAGTGGTATAGATGAGTATACAATAGAGAAAGATCAGATATGGCAACATATAATGCAAGAAATAAAGGATTTAAGTCTCAAAGGAGATGAGAACTCCATCATAGCAGCTGAGTTGGCATTGAGAGTAATCTTGAGTCAAGATGAAGAATAAATAGAATTTAAAGAAGAACAATGTGAAGACTAAGAGAACAAGCAAGAGGTAGTTTTATTTGACTTGTTTGCTTCATGTGCATGTTTTTGGATTCAAAGGAATGAGCAATAATTGCCCATGATCAAATTGAGGATGCAAAGCAAGAGAAAAAATAACAAAGTAGGAGATATCATACTTGTAAGCAAGCATAAAAAATGTCTATATGTCTCAAATAGGCCTTGGAATCCAAGTGGACATGAACTTGGAAGAAGGATGTCACAAAGAACATCAAAGTCAAATCATTTACAAATTTTTTGGAAAGTTTTCTTGCTCCTCGGTAGTATGATGCAAGAACATCACTGACATTTGTAAATATTAGTTTATTTCACATGTTTCGAGGCATTAGAAAGTGGTTATAGTCATGTTAGGTCTGTAAATATCATTCTTAAGTGCTAGAGTGTTTTCAAATTTGAATTTGACCCACTTAGACATTTTCCCGCCTAAATAGTCAATTCAAATATTTGAAAAATCTTGTATTGTTTCTCAAGTTTTTGATGTTGTAAAAGTTCAATATGTTATGACCTTGTGTCATTAGGGGTATTTAAGAGTGATTAGTTTTGTTTTGTACTTGTTATAAGGTTAAGGTAGTTAAAAGACACTCCTAATGTACAAGAGGGAGTTGGTAGTTATGACAATTTTGGAATAGAAAGAACTTGTAAATGTCTTTTGTGGGTAGTCAAAGAGAGAAGAATGGGGTTGGATTCAAAGGAGAATGAAGATGTAACCTAAAAAGGAAATGAAAAATAAGTTTATTGTTTTTTAAAACTAGATATTACATACCCTATTTTCATTATTATTCTCTGAGTTCTTGGAAATTGAGTAATCTTTTGAAATGAGAACATGATAGTATGGTAAGTGTATTTGGTGACAACTTGTTATAAAATGATATTAAACTGAGGTAGAATGTGAGTTATTTATGAGAATATGCATAAAGAGTTCCAAGTTGGGTAAATAAACTTGCAAACCCTATTTTCTCTAGTCTATGCTTTATAAGACTGTGTAAAACATTATGTGTGCAAGAAAGGACCTTGTGGGAAGTTGTTTGGGAGTGTACTAGTGATTGGTAAGACTATGCTCATATGTCCTTAAAGTTTATTGTGTAATTTATATTCATGTTAAAATGTATTTCAGTGAACTCTGTGTTTAGATACTATGCAGTTTGTGTTTTCATTCACAATCAAGTTCAAACGTGTACTCAAAGGTGAACACAAACATACACAAGAGATTATATGACTTGAGAAAGGAGTAAGGAGAAGATTTAGACCTGTATCAATCAAAAAGAGTGTTTGAAAACCTAAACTAGTTTTGGAATGAATAAAGAGTTGGTCTTTTGGTTACACAACCCTGTGTTTGTCGACACAATCACCCTCTAAACTTGTCTAAGAGATGAACAAAGACGTCCAAGTGGTGAACCAACATTTGAAAAAGGTTAGTAGTGGTTAAACATACCCTAGACATTTTTTATAATTATATGAAAGTGGTTATCACATTCAATATTTCTAAATAACCCTTATCGTGCTTGACAGTCTGTAAACAACCCTATTTTAGGGTTTCAAACAAGAATTTGTTTTTTGAGCATTCTAATTGTCAAATAATTCTAAAAATTGGTAGTTAGTTAGATATTCAATCAAACTAAAGGATTTATAGGTTTATATTTTGGTTTGGTATGAATATGTACAAAGAGAAGTGACTGTGTGTATAGAGGAGGAACAAAGGCCTAATAGGCATAAACAATAAGCAAAAAGATCTTGGTAAAGTGGTTTAGGAGTTGAGTCTAGGCACCAAAATTCATAAAAGACAAGAGGAGGATAGAGGGTAGTTGAGATGGAGGTTAGTTTTCCAATGTGATTATGTATGGAATTGTACTAGTAAAAATTGTGTAAAAAAGGCTACAAAGGAACCTGTCTAGGTGAATGAAGTTATGGGTAAGGTGCAAGATACATTGAGAAACTTTGGGAGATGGATATAGAGACTAAAAAGAGTGGGAATAGAATGATATTGTTGTTAGGAAACTTCAATGAGGATTAGAGGAAACCAAGGTCAAGTGGGAGCCAAGTTTCAAAGAGTATTGTCCGAGAAGGATCCTAGTAAAGCAAGACAAGTGTGAAAGTAGATAGCAAGGAAACAAGGGAGAGTAGAACTGATGGAAAAGGTAGTAAAGATGAATTTGTGATAAGAATGATGGACTGAGTTGGAGAGTTGTCAAGAGGGAAACAAAGTGTGGAAGAGTTTCAAGATCCCCAATGATTGCAACCTTGAGTTCCAAGATAAAAAAGGACTAAACCAATGTGATCAAAGCTAGGTGGAAAAGGTAGAGGTAAGTGTGTGTAAGATTGAGTTTCTATCCATGTATGACAATATTAAAAGATACATTTGCATCATGTGTCATCTATAGTTATACATATTTACTTAGTTCTAGTTTAGATTTTAATTAATTGAGTTTTTTTGGCATTTTAATTATCATATTTACACTGTACGTGGCCACTTGGCGCATTTGGTATTGTGCTTTGCATGTTTAATTTATTTACGTGTAAATATTTAACCATAATTTTTGTAATATATTTCTCTTTAACCATTAGCATTTTTTTTCATTCCGCATTTTGTTCTATTGTTGAGAATTAAAAGCCACTTTAAAATATACTTTATGAAAGTCAAGTTTTTTGTAAAAGTTTTTTATTACATGTGATTTCCATCTAAACCAAAATAATCTTCAAAGAATATGTTTTTTATTACATGTAAAAAAAATAGTTTAAGAAATCAAGATTTTTTAAAACTTTACTCAACAATAAGCATTCAAATCAAGTTTCGATCTTTTTTTATTTTGGTGTAGACTTACATTTACAAGTTAATTGATAAAAAATATTTATTCATAAACTATTATTCATTTGAAAAGTTTTTTTTTTTCTATAACTTGAAATTTACAATTTTGTTTTTAATAATCATTTTAATAAACTTAGCCATTACCAACATTTGTTATGCACTAATGCAATATACAAATTTTGTGGATTTAATTACTATCATCGTGTTTTTTTTTTTTCCAAAACTAGTGTGCTTTTTTTTTTTTCAATCTAAACATTTTAATGATCAAAGTCTTTTCCTTGCACATTACCATGTTCTTTGGCCAAATTGCCAACCCATCATTTTTTGGGGTTTTTATACCTCCCACTTGCATTTTAAAGTGCTTTAGAGATTTTTATTTTGTATTTTGATTTCTAGGGTTGGGTGAGATTTTGAGGCACAATGACTCAATATCTTCTTGAATTTAAGCTCATGTCAACCAATTACCACTTATGGAAATCATACGTGCATTATATTTTCACCTTTGAATACTTATTGCGTGTTGTAGATAAAAAGGACCCAAAACCTAATGAAAACGTTTCCATCGATGTTCAATAAAAATAAAAAGTCAAAAATGAAGAGGCTTTAGGATTGATGGGTATGGATATAACCTTTGAACTGTATATATTTACATTGATGGTTGTATTCTTGCATCCATTGATTGATCTAAACTAAACAAAATTATTCATTATTCAGGATCAAATTTATGATTTAAAGTATAATAAGTTTAAAACTATGGATGATTTTTTGACCAAAGTTTACTCTCTACATTTATAATTGATTGGTTTAGGTGTTTCACTTTTAGAATTTAATTTAATTCACATTGTCTAGACTTTTTCAACAATTTATTACAAATATTCATTCACAACTTGTTATTCTCACTTTAGTTACTCAATTGACGTTTGATTGATTTTGTATTTTGTTGTATCAAGAAGAATAAATGTTAATTCAATTTAGTATTCTTAAAACCAATGAACGTGCTTTTATCTCTAAACACCAACAAAAAAATATCAAATATCATCATGCTAAGTCACACAACACACATGACAAAAAAAGATAAAAAATATAACTCAAAATCTAGGAAAAAATTAGAATGAAATTATTGTGACAAAAACACTCATGACAAAGATCATTATTTTAATAATAAATGAGATATTAAAAATAGGAAACTTAAAGTTAAAGACAATACTAGCACTAACAATAATAAGATTCAAAATAAATATAAGTCTAATACTAGAGTTAATTTTACTTGCAAAGTGTGCTTCTTCTATTGAATGGATTGTTGATTGTGGTGTTACTCAACATATGACATCTGATATTGATTTATTTACTTATTTAGAGTCAAATATTTCTAACAATCACTTAAGTCTTGTAAATCATGATTCTTATAACATTGAAATGATAAGAACTATTAAAATACCTAATGGTGAATTACTATTGGCCATATGATTGTCATTGATGTCAAAGGATCAGGTAGGATTGATGGAGAGAAGACCATGTTTTAAAGTTGCATAGTGCAAAGTTGTCACGCTTTTACAAAAACTATTTCTAGACCACTTGAAGAGCAATTGATTGAAGATCTGTTATGGGTTTTTTCTAGTGCTTTCTAGATATATGGTTCATAGGTCCAGTTGAGAAAAAATGCACTCAGAATTGATTTATCTTTACTCTCAGACATTACAGGGTTTCTTAGTTAAACCCTAAGGGTTTAAACCATGATGTTCATAGGCATGTTCTAGTTTTATGTTGATTGGCTATAGACGGAAACTAATTACTTAAGTCTTCCTCATCATTGTGCAATCGACCCTTTTGACCTAGTAATTATCAACTCAAGCAAATGTATTAAGACTTTATATTTTCTAAGTCCTTGACTTAAGATTTATCTCAGCTCAATCAATGATTAACACTTAATCGTATGTTAAAGATCCAACAAAGTGTAGTAAAATCAATTTGTCAAAGGCACCTCTGAGTAAAAATGCTAGTGACAAGTGTCACAATCACGGAGCTTACACAGTAAATCTATAGAGTAGTTTAAAGTCAAATGGTCCAAGATTAACGTGGGAATGCCAAGTGTCTCAATAATGAGAAATGGCAACAAAGGTATAAAAGACATGTGAAAATGCCAAGTGTCACACTCATGAGAGTTAGTCAGAAATAAAGTTTGAGCTTGTTAGAAGATCAAACAATGAGTGGATGATCATGCAATAAAGATCTAACAGAGCGAGTGGAATCAATGAGATAAAGTGCTTGATGTTTATCGACATAGAGGTGAGTTAAAGATCGAGCTAGTTTGACAAGATCGATGGACTGTATTCATTCCAAAGACTCAGGAAGTAGCAAAATGAGATTAAGAGCTTGAGGTTAAATGTTAGAAAGAGGTAAAGTTCATGCAACTATGAAGATCTAATGGCACATAGGTGATCAGATTAAAAGATCCAATGGATGTGTTTTAAAGTTGAAATAATAAATCTTGAAAGCATACAAGGATCCAATGGAGAGCATGAGCTTGTCAGACCTTGATCTAACAAATGTGTTTTAATGTTGATCAAATTGAATGTGGACCATTAGATCATGGCACAAAAGTTAAGACCAATGGCCAATATTTAAAGATATGTTCATCCCAATGGTAAAGCCAAGGAACATGCAGGTAAGCCATAAACTATGACACAAACAACAAAATTGATTGTGGTGATTGATCAAATTTGTGTAATATGGCATGTGCATCAAAACTAGAGTCTAATATATGCTAAAAATAGTAATGAGACTAAGAATCATGGTAGTGAAGCATGAGTTCAAGACACGAGAAACTTAATGTTCAAGAAATATGAACTAAGTCTAGAATTTGTGTGATGTGTTAGCAAAATAAACTAGAGTCAAATTGAGTGAAAGAGGTAGAGAGCAAGAGATTGATGAAGTGTATCAAATAGAGAAATATAGAGACATAAAGATAGAGGGGTAGAGATGAAGAGAAGAGAAGAGAGAGAGATGTATAAAACATAAGAAATTACAGACCAGACTTGTAACAAAGAATTGAATTAGATTCATTTATGAATCAAATTTTTAATCTGGAGTTGCAATTCCATATTTTAAATTTAGATCTGATTGGTGGGTGCCATCAGATAAATTGAATTGGTGCTTAGTTAGGGAGTTGGTGCTTCTTTAGAGTAGGTGATCTTAAATAAATGGATTGATGTCTCATTAGAGTTGGTTCCCTTAAACATTGTAATCAATGAGGTTCTTTATTATGAGGCTAGGTTAGAACAATAGATTCTATCAACAATTCTCATGGTGGTTTTTTCCTTATTGGGTTTTCCACGATACATCTAGTGTCATGCATATTTTTGTGTATGTGATCTATGCATATATTTTTAATTTGCATTAAAAATTTAAGAAAAGGACTAAGTCAATTTACTGATTCATCATCCTCTCAATAGATAGTTGTGTTCCAACAATTGGTATCAGAGCACTAGTTCCTTAGAAGAAACTTAGTCAGCTCGGGTAGATCTTAGACAATGAACACAAATGGCTAGTCAAAAAGACTCTTCCTCAAACAAAGCACCTCTCTTTGATGGATCAAACTACGTATTTTAGAGCATTAGAATGGAAACATATTTATCCTCATTAGGGTTTGATATATGGATGTCTATTGTAAATAGATATACAACCCCTACTACAACTCCTACTGATCAGGTTTCAAAGAATGAATATCATAGCAATGCTAAGGCAAAGAATGTTATTCTTTATGGATTGTCTAATTCAGAGTTTGTCAAAGTGATGCATTGTCAAAATATACATGATATCTGATACAAATTAAAGAGCATCTATGAAGGTGATGACAAAGTAAAGTAGACCAAACTACAAACATTCAAAGACAAGTTTGAAAGCCTTAAAATGAATGAAGAATAAAAAATTGTAGACTACCTTCTCAGAATAAATGAAATAGTTAATGCAATCAGAGGCCTTAGAGAAGAGATGAAATAATAAATCATTGTAAAAAATATCCAAATTTCTCAACCATTAAGGTATGACTCTAAAATATCTACAATAGAGGAAGTAAGAGATCTAGATAAGCTCACTGTAGATGAGTTGCATGGAACCTTCACTGCCTATGAGATGAGAATGAGAGAAGTAGATAATTTCAAGAGAGAAGCTGCATTCAAACCATCCAAACAAGTACAAGCAGAAGCACCTACATCAAGTTCTGCGGAGACTGATGAAGAAGAAACAAACTTTGTCAGAAGATCAAGAAGAGGGTCTATTACATGATGTTTTTCTTGATATTAAAGTTTTTTTTTTTTTTTCCATTCTTAAATTATGCAAACAGGGCTATAAAGTTGAATTCTTGCATGACACTTGTTATGTTAAATCAAGCAAACAAGATTTTCAAATTGTTGCTACTCCTTTCTAGATAGTGATAACTTATTTAAGTTTACTGAATTCCATTCTTCCTCTTATAATACTTTTTTGCTTGCTTCAATATATGATAACTTATGGCATGAAAGATTAAGACATATTAATAACAAAAATACTGCACTCATGAATAATATGATGCATGGGTTACCTTCAATTCCTCTTACTGATTTTGTTCCTAGTGGATGTATGGCTGGTAAAACCCATAGAGAATCTTTTTATAAAAATAAATATTGGCATGTAACTAAAAAATTCCATCTAATTCATAATGACCTTTTAGGTGCTATGTAAACTAAAGTTTTATTAATGGTGCAAAATATGTCTTAACCTTTTTAGATAATTGCATTAGGTGAATTTAAATTTATTTCTTAAAATCTAAAGATCAAATTTTAGATACTTTCATTGAATTCCATGCCTTTGTTAAAAAGTAATTTGGTTGTTCTTTATGTATCTTACGAACTGATAATGATACTAAATATGTCAATAATGATTTTCTTATATTGTATAAAACATGATATTAAATGTGGACACCTAAATCTGGCCACCGATAACTTCCAACTAGGCTTTTGACCAATTTTTACCAAAATGCACAATTTAGCCTAAAAACACTAAACCACATTAAAAGAGTTGAAATTGATATATCCAAGTGCTGATTTTGGCCAGGGTATCATTAAATGAGGTAATGCAATTTATAGGTCAACTAACTTTGATCAGATCATTTCAAGTCAAAATGTCAATTTTGGACCTAGGTGCTCTAGATTGCTCTTTTTTGTCAAATCTCTTACTCGAGACATGTGCCTTTGTTATTTGGTGTTGACCATATCCTAAATGGGATAACGGTTCCAACACATTTGACATCACATCATAATTCTAATTCAGTCAAATTTTAGGTCAATAACAAGACATTTTGACCAATTTAAGTAATTTGTGCACAAAGAGTCAATGTTTGCATTAAAGTGCTTAATCATGCTTAAGAGCCAATTAAACCAAATCATGATCCTAATTAATAATTCCATAGAACTTGTTGAATAATTTTTTTTTGGAAATGAATATTGAATATCTACATCATCAGGTGACATCATTTCTTAGGAAGACATCCCTAGGCCATAAATACATAAAATATCAAGATTCACATCTCACATGCCTCATTAGGACCCTCCATGCCTATTCAGTGTCCCTCTATCCAAGATATTAATGGAGATATTTGTAGAATGAATTTTATATTTAGATTTATCATGGCCACACATCTCAATCTTGAGATGAATAGTCATGGTTGATCCTAATACCATTCTAAAAATCTATAAATAGAAGGCCTTGCCTATTAAATTTGAAGCTCTCATATACCAAAGTTATGATGCTGAATTGATTTCAAAGCTTCATGTAAATTAGTGTTATAATGCCCAAATATTGAGCCAAGCCAAGCCAAAGTCAAAGGTGCCAAGTAGAGATGGAGGTAGCCACACTTCATTGATGCAGACTTCATGAGCACAAAATCGAGCAAGCCACTACAACAAGCATTTTGGAGCATCCAAAGAAAGTGAAGGAAGGTCTTTCTTTCATATCTTAGTTGTGTTTTTCATCTTTGTTTTGTTAATTAAGTTCCCCTTTTGAGATAGGCTTAGGATGTTAGTTTAGTGTGTTTTTGATTGATTTGTTTTATTCATTAACACAATATTAATCTCCCCCTTTTGCAATCCTATGTTCACAAATGGCACGTCCGGTGGGACTTTAGCTCCATAAAATTGATCACAAGGCTCTTTCAAGCAACCTACTAACCAATTTTATACAAAACCTTAGAGTGAAGGATCCAAAGGAGTGAAATTTTAAGTCAAAAATCTATTTTTTTGGGAAGTAGCATTTTTGTTTATGAGTATCGTAGTTTTACTCTCTGTTGCAATATTGTTGTTGTCACAGTAACAATTTTGTAAACAAAATCATTGTTTGCTAAACAATGATTTTGTAGCCTTGAGCAATGATTTTGCTAGTCAGAGCAACAATTTTTTAGAATAACAATATCCTCATTCTATGTAGCGATATTGTGAATTTGGCCAATGATTTCGTATCCAAACAATAATTTCATTGATTTTGGTAACGATTTCGTAGAACAATTGTACAGTGATATTGTTAAAATTAGAAGCAATTTCATAGGTGAATAATGATATTGTGTTTTCTATTTGGTCTAACCCATAACAATGATATTTTTGTTTGAAATTGTGATTTTATAGGGAAAAAGTGATATTGACTATGTAACAATGATTTCAAAACAAAGAGCTTGTTTTGAGAAGTTACTTCACTCATTAGCAAATGTGTTTCAAAGCTAAAAGACATATTCACTTTTTCATTATAGGGCTAGCTTTAAATTTTTTGTTACATATTTTTTAGACCTTCTTTGAAAGTTTAAAATGGACTAAGAACTTTGTTTTGGTGCTTAATGAAAAACTAGGATGCTTAAGTGAATGTTTTGACAAATTATGCTTTCAAAGTTACAACTTAAGACCAAGGGGTCAAAAGAAAACCACCTAATCTTTTGTTTGGTGCTTAAAATTGAAATCACTTGTCAAATCTTATCTTCAATAGTTGTTTAAACTTAGAATATGATTAGCAAAAAGATGGACGTGTGTATGCTCTTCCATCCATCCCTTTTAAGGAACTTTTGGAATCAAAAGCATCATCCTTATTGCAAGCATGCCTAGTCCAAAGCATAGAAATAATGTCATCTAAATTACTCCCCAAAAACTCACAATAGTTTGGGTGATCTTGAAACGACCTTAAATTCTTTCTATTAGATATTTATTTTATTGTATCTTGGCTTGCGAAGGGGACTACATTACCTCTCGTAAGTTCTTTAGGGAAGCTTTGACTAAGGGTTTCATCTCTCAACACTAAATTTAACCACTCCCATTAGGATCAAAGGTTTGAGTGGTTAAACCACCTTCTAGTATTGGATTTGCACATGGGACATATCTACACTTTGAACATCACACTACATTGAGCAGCAAACGATGAATGTAATGGCTAAAAAAAGGAATAGACCTTTTTATAACAAGTCAAGTGCTATGGACACCCAATTATGTGCATTTTTTTACATTGTGACATGGAAGTCATTGTGTAATTGATCTATCTAGACATTCAAAAACTTGTAGATCTTAGACAAATCCCCACTTACCACAGAAGTGTTGTTGGTGCAAGGTGTGCCTCAAGGTTCATGTCACATTACTGTCATTTGAGAAAAGGGGGTGTAAAAACCCTACTATATAATGCATATTTTATTTTTTGGATGAACATTAAAAAATCCTCTCAAATGATGTATATTGATGGATTATAACAATACCAAACAACCTTGTCAGTTTAAGACCTAAGGGCGATTAATTAGTTGGTTTTATCGTAGATTAAAGTCTTGTTTGGAGTCAAAACTTGGTGTGAACAAATGCTAAAAACCAAAACACATATTCCTCATTTTATTTTGAACAAAGAGATGTTATGCTATCCACGTGAATCATCAATTACCTTGTTCAAAGTTCATTAAAACTTGGAGTCATATCATCCACTTTGGCATGGTTATGTTGTCCAATTAAGTCTAGAATTTTACGAAACATTGTTTAAAGTCCTTCATTTATAATCTAAATTTAAAATTGCACATTTATAAGTTCATAGGGTTGATGTGTTAAGTGGGTTTTCCATTTGCACTAAACTTGAGGGAACTTAGGCTCACTTTCTAATTTGGGTTGAAGGCCATTCAAGACTCATAATCATTATCACCACTTGGTAGACTTAAGTCATTTTGTGCTAAACACTTGCACTTTGAGTCTAAGCACCAAAAATTTTGTGTTACCATCCTATTTCTATCAAGATCATT
Organism: Torreya grandis; assembly: GCA_037957365.1. NCBI lineage: Eukaryota > Viridiplantae > Streptophyta > Pinopsida > Cupressales > Taxaceae > Torreya > Torreya grandis. Next base: position 1,432,953 of record JARHVA010001655.1, read on the forward strand.
GGAATACATACTTTTTTGCCTTAGATATATTGTCAAAACTTTGAAGGTATGTATGTATTTTGAGTTAATAAAGCTAGTGTTACACTGCCAAATTTGTGAGAAACCATCTTTCCCTTAGTGAATTTTTGAAACAATTTTTTTTACATCTTTTTGAGTAGTCTGTGTTAAGTTGTGGAGCTAAAAGCTTCACCAGGATATTAATCAGGGAGTTGTTGAGTTCAGTTAGTAACCGGCATCGGCAGTATTGCCGACATCGGTCAGGAGCAGACGGACAGAAACTGACGTCAGTCACCTGTGCATGTGCATGCAGTTTCATGTGTTTCCAAAACGTGTTTCTAGAATTAGACTCATCTAATTTTAAGAGGTCCGAGAGTGTTTGCATGTTGAAGACTAATTTAAGTCTTGAGTCTGTGTTTCTAATTATTGTAATTAGAGGTCTAATTATTGTATGCATGGGATCCTATTTAAAGACCCATGAGGCATGTATTGTAATTAAGGAAAGTAAAGCATTGAAGCAAGAAAGCAAGGTCACAGGAGATCTGCAAGGTGCAAGGTCAAGGAGATCAGCTGAAGCATTCAAGGAGGGGATAACAACTTAGGTTGTTGAGTTAGTTGTGGTTGAGAGAGAAATAGATAACTTTGAGGGAAGATTACTGAAAGTCTTAGAGGTGTGGGAAGCCTTAGAGGTGAAAGAAGACTGTGGCACTTCTTTATTGTATTTCCTTCTGAAGAGTATTTAATACAAGATTGTGTATTGTCTCTCATATTCTTTGTTGTTTCAAGTTTCTAGTTACTTAATCATTCTTGTATAATTCCGTGTTTAATTGCTTATAAGAAAGGTAATCAATTGTGCTTCCTTAAAAAGTGGTATCAGAGCTAAGGTTGCAGGGAGCAGGTTATTATTTGATTACAGGTCATTCTCAGGGGTTTCTGATTGAGTGGGAGTACAACAATGGTAGAAGAAAGTAAGTTATGAATGGAGAAGTTTAACAACAAGAATTATCAACATTGGAGGATGCAGATAGAAGATTATTTGTATCAGAAAGATTTGTACTTACCATTGGGTGGGGTTGCATGCAAGCCCACAGATATGAAGGATGAAGAATGGAGTGTTCTTAATTGGAAGGCTCTAGGATCCATAAGGTTGAGCCTTGCATCGTCTGTGATTTCTAGCTTATCACAGTGTAAGACAACGGAAGAGTTGATAGAATCTTTGGCAAATTTATATGAAAAGCCCTCGGCTTCAAATAAGGTATTTCTTATGAAGCAGTTATTTACTTTGCAAATGCAGGAAGGTGGATCGGTATATACTCATCTTAGTGATTTCCATGGTTTGGTAAACCAGTTAGCTTCACTCAATATTATTTTTGATGATGAAGTAAAGGCTCTCTTAATTTTATGCTCTTTACCTGAAAGTTGGGATAGTTTGGTAATGGCAATAAGTAATTATGCGTCTACTTCTATAATCTTAAAAGTTGATGATGTTGTGAGTGTAATCTTGAATGAAGAAATACATAGGAAAAGCATAGGTGAATCATCAGGGAATGCTCTAAGTGTAAAAAGTAGGGGAAGGCAAAGAGAGAAGGTCGAGCAAGGGAAATCAAGGTCGAAGATGGAAAGGAGATCCAAATCCAGAAATGGAGGTATCACCTGCTGGTTTTATGGAAAGAGAGGACACACAAAGAAAGATTGTTGGTTGAAGGATAAAGAAAATCAACATGAAGGTAATGAAGAAGCAAAAGATGCAGGTATTGTGGCACAGGATGCTCTCATACTTTCTTTGGATAGTCAGTTAAAATCATGGGTTTTAGATTCCGGTGCTTCTTTTCATGCAACCTCAAATAGAGATTTGTTCCATGAGTATGTCTAGGGAGACTTTGGAGAGCTTTATTTAGGGGATGGTACGCCTTGTCAAATGGTTGGCAAAGGGAAAGTGCAGCTGGAATTGCATACAGGCAACACATGGGTGTTGAAGGAGGTTATGCATGTCCCAGTCTTGAAGCAGAGTTTGGTTTTTGTAGGAAAGTTGGGTGATGAGGGATGCACAGTAACCCTCACAGCAGATTCTTGGAAGGTTACCAAAGGTGCACTTATTTTAGCAAGAGGTAAGAAAGTAGGTACTCTTTATCTATCTACTTGTATTACTGATTCTACTTTTGGTTTATCTACTTCAGCTGTAGATTCAAAGATGTGGCTTAATAGGCTTGGTCACATGAATAAGAAGGGAATGGATATTCTTGAGTCAAAGGGTATGAGTTCAGATTCAGAGGACATTGATCGAGTTCATTGCAGGAAAATGAAATTTGATGTTTTTGATAAGAATAGGGAAGCCTTGGTGTTTATGGACGAGATGATGGACAAAGATCAGTCACAGGGGCTAAATAATTCTGAGTAGGGTAGTATGGACACGGTTTTGATCCAAGATGAGCTCGTGGATAAAGAAGTCATCACTTACAGGAAAACACAGGTACCGACATCGGTCACATGGAACTGACATCGATCAGGCAGGTATCGACGTCGATCATGTGCAGACCGATAGAGTTGGTAGTGTCGGGTAGGTAGAACCAACGTCAGTCAAGAAAGAACCAACGTTGGTAGTAGGTCAGTCGCATGGAACTGACGTTGGTTGGGTGCAGACTGAGAGATGGCCGAGATCGGTCACTGGAATGAATGTTAGGTAGACAACAAGCTGTCAAGAAGTCTCAAACACCCATATGGAGGACTGAAAGGGTAAGTGGACCTCATATTCATTGTTTACCTTCTTTATATTACTTGTTTCTTACTGATGGTCAAGAACTAGGAAGATGTGAAGAGGCAATGCAAGTAGAATCCAAGAAACAGTGGGAGCATGGCATGAATTCTTTGGAAGAGAACCAAGCGGGAGATTTGGTAGAGTTGTCAGCAGGGATAAAAGCACTGATAGAGGAATGGATTCCCAAGTTAGAGAAGAGAGTGGATGGACATGTGGGATATAAGGCCAGGGTATATGGTCTTGAGCAGGCTGTAGGACAATGGAGGTTTAACCATTGTGTTTTCTTTACCAGGTTGGATAATATTAACTACATTATCCTGTTACTGTTGTGTGTGTATTTGTTGCAGGGTCACACATGCAGGGAGTTTCTAAGCTAAAGGTAAAGTTAGTTCAGATGGGTGTCATGAAGAATTTGGGAGTAGCAAAATTCTTTGGCATGAGAGACATGGAAGATCACAGGTTGATTTTGTCTCCAGTGGGAGCTGATGTGAAGAAGGTGTAGGCGGGGTTCAATATACAGGATGCAAGACCGGTAAGCACACCAAGGGCTGGATAGTTCAAGCTGAGCTTAGAATAGTGTTCAAAATCACATAAGGTCTGGTATAGACCTGAGTTTTCCCAAGTAGTGGGAGTTGTCAGAAAGTTCAGATATGGCAGGGGACTTGGATGACAGGTATAGCATCACAGGATGTGTGGTGGTTGGTCTTCAAAATTGAGCTTGAAGATGGAGGTGCTTGAGATGGTTAGTGGAGGTTGTTGTACAGGTATAGGTGTAGCTATTTATCTCCAAGTCGGAGATTGTTAAGTTGTGGAGCTAAAAGCTTCACCATGATGCTAATTAGGGAGTTGTTGAGTTCAGTCAGTAACTGGCATTGGTAGTATTGCCAACATCAGTCAAGCAAGGACCAGGGATCGACCGACATCAGTCAGGAGCAGACGGACAAAAATTGATGTCAGTCACTTGTGCATATGCATGCAGTTGCATGTGTTTCTAGAATTAGACTCGTCTAATTTTAAGAGGTCCAAGAGTGTTTGCATGTTGAAGACTAATTTAAGTCTTGAGTCTATGTTTCTAATTATTGTAATTAGAGGTCTAATTATTATATGCAATGGATCCTATTTAAAGACCCATGAGGCATGTACTGTAATTAAGGCAAGTAAAGCATTGAAGCAAGAAAGCAAGGTCAAAGGAGATCTGCAAGGTGCAAGGTCAAGGAGATCTGCTGAAGCATTCAAGGAGGGGATAACAACTCAGGTTGTTGAGTTAGTTGTGGTTGAGAGAGAAAGAGAGAACTTTGAGGGAAGATTACTGAAAGTCTTAGAGGTGTGGGAAGCCTTAGAGGTGGAAGAAGACGGTGGCACTTCTTTATTGTATTTCCTTCTGAATAGTATTTAATACAAGATTGTGTATTGTCTCTCATATTCTTTGCTGTTTCAAGTTTCTAGTTACTTAATCATTCTGGTATAATTTTGTGTTTAATTGCTTATAAGAAAGGTAATCAATTGTGCTTCCTTGGGGTTCCTGATAGTCTGGTGGTGTTACACTGCCCAAAACATTTCAAACATTGTTTCATAGACCTTTTGCATAGAGTTCAAGATTGCACACATTTTTCAAGCCAATTCGAGTACACCTTTGTGAATCTTTGTATAACACAGTTACACCGTTCATATTTATCTAGCTTTTTTGTTAAAAGAACCAAGTTTTATACCATTATTTGTGAGAAAAAAAACTATCTCTAAGGTGTTTTTTGTTTCATACCTTATACCTATTTGATTGAGTTCATGTCCAAGAGTCAAATGCCTAATTTTTTTTAGAAGTGTTTCAAATCTATTAGATTAAAATCTCATCTATTTTAAAGTCTAGCTTTTGACACCGTTTGGCCAAGAGTCCTATCACATGCCTTTTTTGAGCCTAGCTTTTGACATTGCATTTGGCCAAAAGACATAACAATGGTTTATTTCCTAGATTAGATTGATTTGAAACACTTTGACCTTAGCATTTGACATTTTGATTTTCAGTCCATTTAGTTAATATTTTTTATATAAGACGTGTAAGGTTAAATACTTAATGTTAACTTATTTTATCACAAATCATTACATAAATCTTTCCATCCTTTTATGAATCTAGACTAAATATGAACATCATCTTTTAGACATTGTCTTTTTAGAGTTTGTAGAACTCTCTTTCCTTTTTATCGTAAAACATTCACTATGGATCTCAACATGTATTCTTACACTCGAAGTGGACTCATGTATAATCTAGGGATTAGTAATGTGGTTATGTAAGAAGAAATGGTGTAAGACCCCTATGTAGATAATATTGCTTATGAGACGGATCCTTACCCCTCTTATAATAATCAAATAAGGGCACAAAACCAAGATCCTTTGGCTAATTATTTGGCTAATACACCACCATATTCAAAACAGGTCCAAGAACAAACTGTGCAATACCTAGCTATGGTAATTGTAGTTGAAGAAACTTTTCCCCAACAATCATACTTTGTTAATGCACCTTCCACATATAATCCTTATTTATTTGAGTATCATTTATTAGAGAATAAAGATGATATTTTGGTTAGAGCCATATAGGTAGGGGCCAAGTTTCTGACAGACTTCTCCAATGAAAGTTTACCAAGCCTAGTAAGAATGCCTCACAACATATTGTATAGTCAATACGCTTCTTCTAGCAAGCCTTTAGCTCTAGTCCAAATGACACATTAGGTCCCTAATATGCCTAATGAAGGAAAAAACCTCATGGAAGACCACTTTAACCAAATGCAGACAACATATCAAACCTCTTGAATCTAGCAGGTAATTTCAATCAAATGACCATGCTGAGTAAACCTCGTATTGACTTAATTCTTTCAAAAAGAGTTTTAATACAGTTGACTGATCAAGATAATCAAGGTGTTGACCCTTTTGCAAAGAACACTTCAATCGATAAATTATTTAATATGCCAACCATCAAAGAAGTATCTTCTACTTCTATGCAGAATAATGGCTAAAACATAGTGGATAATGCACAAGTAACATCCCATCCAAACCAAAGTGGTGTTAACATGTAAATAACTAGCCAACAAAATGTGCCTTTCGTTAACATTGCAAGTGGTTCTCAAAATCAGGGAGTAAGAATTTCTACATCCCAATATCAACTAGCTACTTCTAATCCTCAATCAGTCACTTCTTCAAGTGCACAACTAACATGATTACATAGCCAACTGACAACCAATGTTATGCCTGAATATCCAAATGTGACAAATCCTACTCCTTAACAAGTGACAAGTGGTATTCCATAACAATAGGCACAATTTAGTGTACCAACACAATAGAGGTCGAATATGTTGCCACCTCAATAGGGGCAACTAATATTCAACCTTATCAAGTAGTAGCAAATATACCTCTTCAGTTTCAAGCTAGTGTGTCAATTCAAAACCAAACGATGTCTAACCAACAACATATAAACATTGGTCAATAACAAATGTTGAATATTTAACATTCATTCACTTCCCAATAGGAATTCATGTAACAAGGAGGTTCTAATGTTTCTCAAGTACCTATTAGGTGACAATTAAATTTTATTCAAAATGTGTCACTCATTTAAAAATGGGATCCTGGTTCACAAGTTCCTACTTAACAACAAGGTTTGATTACTAAAAAACATGTCCCTTTTTAACCACAACAAGTGCAATATAGTTACATTCCTTCATCCTAACCATAAAATCCTCCACATCAAACCTTCATAACCAATCCTAACTAGAATACTGGACCATAACACGTGTAATTACAACAAACAAACCTTAATCTACATATGCATATTCATGGTCCATTTCCCAACCAATCCCTCATACCCTAGCAAATATCTCCATTATACTCCGGTCTAAATGCTCCACTTGTCACTGCCCAACCATCTACCTAGTTCAATATTCCCACAAGTTTCCTAGAGAAAGAATTACAATAAATGAAGGATGTAATCACTGCCATCTAATATGGGAAATAGGGTAAAAAAATTTATTTGGACAATATATGTTCCTATCCTTTTAACATGGACTACTTATAGATTTCATATCCTCTAGGATATGAGCCCCCAAAGTTTGATAAATACAAGGGCAAAGGTGACCCCAAAGCCCATTTAATATAATTCTTTGTTGCATACTAATCAGTGGCATATAGTAACATATACCTTTTATTTTTATTCCCAAGGAGTTTAGTAGGACAAGCCTTGGAGTGGTTTTTAAAGTTACCTAAGAATTCAGTATCTGATTTTGATGGCCTTTCAGAAAAGTTTGTGCAACACTTTTCCTATAATATCAAACATGAGATTTCATTGGTTGATTTGACACAAGTAAAGCAAAAGGCTGGTGAGAGTTTTGTGAGTTATTTAGAGTGATGGAGAGCCCTTGCACGCTGATTCACCCATAGTTTACTAGATAAACAATTAGCCATTATTTTTACTAAAAATTTGCATAGTGAGATAATTTATCATCTGAAACTACAATATGCACATACTTTCAAAGAAATCATTGATAAAGGTTTATTGATTGAGCGAACCCTTATTAATAAAGGAATCATCAAGATCACATCAACTAATCAGAATCAAGGTACCAATCAGGGAAATAGTCAAAACCAACACCCAATCCAAGCGTAAGCATCACAACCAACACAAGCCAATAACCAAGATAGACCAATGTAATTCAAACGTAGTAGGAATGTTGTGGGAAATAGAGTAACCACGTCACGTCATGTCTAAACAATGTAAATATCATCTGCACCACCTTTTCAACTTACTCCTACTTGACAACCTCTCCAACCAACACTACAAGCACAATAGCTTAGTCCTGCACAATAAATATAACCACCTTTACCATTGCAAGTTCCTCCTCCAAGCATAACAATACCTACTCATCATGTTTTTAGTGACCTTGGAGAGCCTATTGAATATATGTTTCAAAAACTTACTACTGCTAATTTGATTAGTTGGCTTATACCAAAGCATTATCTGCAAAGCATTCCCTATTATAATTGGTACCATGAAAATAAATTATGTGAATATCATCAGGTCAACGGGCATAATTTATGAAGATGTGTGTAAATCAAACATTTGATTGAGAATATGTAAGAGAATGGGGAGATCACATTAGATGGTGGTGCTTTCACCTCTAATCAAACTCTTGTGATATATCAAAACCCTTTTCCCCAACATAACAACCAACAACAACAACAATAGTAACAACAAAAACAATAACACCGATCAATGTAACAACAAAATCAATAATATCAAAATCCAAGGCCGAACCAACAAAACCAATAGAATCAACAACACCAAAATAATGGACAAAACCAAGGTCAGAATGGTAACCAACAAACATACCATGCAGTTGCACAAGATTACAATAGAGTTGTAGGCCATATTGCAGGAGGTAGTGTTAATATTATCTCCATTAATCTTAGACCAAATTTTAATCAAATGAGACCATTGATGACCATACCAAACCAATCCAATCACTTTGGTAATCCTTTGACTAGGGACCACATACAGGGAAACCAACAAATAGGGATTCCCACTTTTGGACCTTATACCGATAACTCAACCTTGTCGTGTGACCACACACAAGAGCACCAACAACCGAGATTTATCCTATCTAGTTCTACACCATCACCATCATTTTTTAGCAATCATGGTCCTGTAGTCAACTCTAATTCTACAATCATAACTCAAAGGTCAAAGATTACCACCCAAGCCCACAACCATCTACTACCTCACCCATTATCCAACTAATAGTTCAACCTCGAAATAAACCATTTAACATTGTCCAAGATAAGAACTTTGATATTGTGGAACAATTACAAAAGACACCAACATAGATCTCCATTTTATAGATTTATTGTGAACTTCGACAATCCATAAGAACATTTTGAATGAGTTCTTAACCCATTCCACTATTGCCATTGACATATCCCCTAATAAATTTCAAGCTTTGGTTGGACACCTAGCTCCCACCCAACAAGTCACATTCAACCAAAGTGATATGTCTTCTCTTGGCCTGATCCATAATAATCCATTACACATAAAATTTTATATAAAATGACATAAAGTGAAATTTGTCCTTATAGACAATGGATCAGGCCTCAACAAAGTGTCTCTAAATCTCATCGAGCTTCTTGGGTACACAATGATAGATCTACAACTAAAAGCGATGACTATCAAAACTTACCATAATCATGAGAGAGAATCACAAGGCACCATTAGCCTACCAGTTATCATTGGGCCTTTGATCCATGATACACTTTACCATGTCCTTGATCTTGAGTTGTTATATAATATGCTTCTAGGTAGGCCTTGATTACATGAGATTCATGCAGTCCTATCAACATTGCACCAATGTATCAAGTTCTCCTACTTAGGGATGGAAGTGAATATTTTATAAGATTTGCACCCATATGAGCATTACAAACATCTCAATGCTAATTTTCAAATCTAAAATTACCAATACAACATGAATCCAAGTTCTAAGCAAAATAAAGGAAAAGCCATACTTATTCGTTCTCTAGAGGATAATTGCATAGATCCTAATACCCTAGGTTTTCTTTCCCACATGCCACCTCCTGAAGCTTCCAATCATTACACCATTTTGACTAATGGCCCAAGAGAATATTTAACACATGATATCTTTCATATTATGAATATTCCATAGAATCAAAAGTCCTTTGAAATACATAAATCTAAGTCACTTCGTCCATAATGACAACAAAAGAGCAAAGATAAAGGACTTGCCATGTTTGTACCAGCGTCTAGCCTAAAATGAGACCCTCTCAAGGGAGATGAATCATGGTTATACAATAACAGCCAAACTAATTTTTATAAGAGTGCAAAGTATCCTATTCCCAATAGGATCATGGAGAATAAAGACGATGAAGGAGGAGACCTCATACCTAATCAACAAGGAACACTTGAGCCAATTTTCATGACCAAATGTAAAAGATCTTATGGACTTAGATTTAAACCCCCTAGAGGTGAATCCATATACTTTACTTGTGTTCCATCACCATCAACTAGTGACAAAGATGTCGATATTGAAGTAGAGTCCAATCATAGCTTTTTTAATGACCTAGTTGAAACCAACCTGTTTGATAACAATGCCATTTATACCCTTACCCTAGTCATTTGTGACAACCCACTATCATTATACTATCCCCAATTGATAGATTGAGACCAACAATAATTTAATTTATCTTTTGATGAATTTCATAATGATGAGGCATTCTGTGATTTTCTAGGCCTTAGAGATAGCATTCTGTTAGGAGATCATAAATCAAGGTTTTCAATCACATTGGATCCTGAAGCCTATTTTAGAGAGTGGATGAACACCCTTAGCCAAAAATAAATAAATAAAACATTGAGGTCCCAAAGTTAAAACCTCTTTGAGGCACTTTTTGACTAGGGAAAAAAATAAAAAAAGGTCAGTTTAGTGGTGAAAACCTATTTCAAGTGCCATTAGATAGGGGTGTTCAGTTTTTTTCAAATTTAGACTAGGAGACCACCAATGATGGACTTGCCTATGGATCTGAGTTTAGTTTTGAGTAACAAGTGTTTGATCAAATTATTGAAGAATTCTTGACTATTTTTGTCACATGGCCAGATCCCCCATTGGGGGACTTAGATTCATCATGCCTAGGAGAAGTTGAAGAGCCAGTCCTAATAGAAGTCTCTAATATAGCCCAATAGTTTGAGTCTTTACCTAGTATCCTAGAAGATAGTTCAACCCTTCTAGTCAAGGATACAACAAAAGTAAATATCAGGACTCCATCGGACCCAAAATAGATAAAATTAGGTGCATCTCTCATTGAGGAGGAAGGTGAAGTCTTTACGACTTTATTGAGAGGATTTGTAGATATCTTTGCATGGGCTTATTCTGACATGCCAAGTTTGAACCCCACCTTGGTTTTACATCACCTTAAGGTAAATCTCGATGCCAAACTAGTTAAGCAAAATTTATGCAAGATGCATCTTTGCATTGTTGTATTAGTAAAGAAATAGTTAGAAAAATTATTAGAAGCAGTATGTATTCGATCCATTGACTACTCAAAATAGATATCTAATGTTGTACTTATTAGCAAAAACCCTTAAAAAATTATAATCTGTACTAATTTTTAAGATATAAATAAAATTTTCCCTAAGGATGACTTTCCATTTCTTAATATTGACATGATCATCAACTCAAAAATAGGTTATGAAATTATTTCACTCATGGATGGCTTTTTAGGATACAACTAGATCATAATAACACCAGAAGACCAACACAAGACTGCATTCACCACTCCATGGGGCACATTCTGTTATTAGATAATGTCATTTGATCTTAATAATGTGAGAGTTACATATCAAAGATCTATGACCGTCATATTCCATGATATGATACATGACATTATTGAAGAATATGTCGATGACATACTAGGCAAATCAAAGACCAGGGTTGATCACCCAACAATGCTATGAAGAATATTTGAAAGATTGCATGAGTATAAATTCTGACTAAATCCAAAAAAATGTGTATTTGAAGTAACATTAGGGAAATTACTTGGCTTCATCATGTTTCATCGAGGCATTGAAGTTGATCTAGCCAAAGTCCAAGCTATAACAAATATGCCACCACCAACCAATTTAAAGCAACTCCATAGTTTGCGAAGTAAGATCCAATCTATCTAATGCTTCATATCTCAGTTAGCAAACAAGGGTCATCCATTTACACATATTCTGAAGAAGAGAGTTGCATTCCACTAGGATAATCATTTCCAATCATCTTTTCAACAACTAAAAGATTACCTATCAAATCCAACTATTTTGTTACCCCCTATGCCAAGAAAAGCATTTTTATTATACCTATCAACTACAGAGAGTGCCTTGGGGGCACTTCTAGCTCAACATGATGAAAATGGAAAAGAGCATGTAGTATACTAATTAAATAATACATTGGTCATGTATGAACACAACTATACACCTATTGAAAAAACATGTTTAGCCATGGTATTTGTAGCTCAAAAATTGTGACACTACATGTTGAACAATAAGACCATGGTCATTTCAAAATTAGATCTGCTCAAGTATCTACTATGTAAAATAGATTTATAAGACAAAATGATCAAGTGGATCATGATCTTAAGTGAATTTGACATTGAATATGTCAATCAAAAAGCTATTAAGGGTCAAGTTCTTGCAGATCAGCTTGCTTAAGCACCCCTTGCTGATACAAAGTCACTCACATTCTAATTTCTTGATGAATCCATAATGACCATCATTGACATACCTTTTGAAGAGTAGTATTAGAAGCTATTTTTTTATGGATAATTTACTACATATGAATCGAGGGCAAGCCTCTTATTTATTACACCATAGGGGGATCTAATTCCTAAGTCTTTCAAAATCAATTTTCCTTTTACAAACAACATGGTCGAGTATGAAGCACTTTTTGCAGGACTCTGAAAGATGATAAAATGGAATGTATCTCATCTCAAGGTTTATGGTGATCCTTAGTTAATCATCAATTAGATTACATACCATTTTCAGACCAAAGATGACAAATTGGTTCCATATAAGGCTATGGTCAACACTCTCAAACAACAAAATGCTAACATTTAGTTTGAGCATATGCCAAGGGCAAGTAACATAACTGTAGATGTTATGGCCATTATTCGATCTCTGATTCAATAAATAGATAAAGCTAGAGAGTATTAGTTCCTCATCAAGAACTTACTAGTACCAGCTCATGAGCCTTCAACCGTTGTAATGATTTGTGAATTTATTGGTCCTAGTTCTATCTGGTACTTAGACCTTTAAAACTACTTTCATAACCAAGTTTTACCCCTTGGCCACTCCTAAAAACAAACCGAAGCCTTCATCCATCAAACTACTCGTTATACCTTACTTGGATCAACCCTTTACCACCACAGTTTTGATTGAACTCTGCTTTGTTGTTTAACTTTGGCAGAATCTACACTAGCGTTATGAGAAGTTCATGAAGGAGTATGTGGAGCCCACACCAGTGGGGCTGTCCTATCTAAAAAACTCTTACATATTGGTTATTATTGGCCCGCAATAGACACAGATATAGTTGCATATATAAAGAAGTGTGACAAATGTCAATGACATGCTAATTTGATTCATGCCCCAACAAAGACTTTGAAACCAATGTTGACACCATGGCCATTTGCTACATGGGGCCTTGACCTTATTTAGAAGATCATTCCCACCTCATTTGATGGCCATAAACATATCCTTACTGCCACCGTATATTTCACTAAGTGGGTTGAAGTTATACCCCTCACTTATGTGACTGGAAAGAAAAATTCCATGTTCATCTTCAACCATCTCATTTGTCATTAGGTATCCCCACTGACATTATATCTGATAATAGAGGATCCTTCAAGAATAAGGATGTTGACAAGTTATGTGCTGAATACAACATCACACAACAATTTTTTATGACATATTACCCTCAAAGTAATGACTAGGCTGAAGCACTAACCAAAAACATTATCAACATTTTCAAAAAGATTATCAATGATATCGATCACGATTGGCATCTACATATATTATGTGCCCTTTGGACATATCATACCAATCACCATATACTCACAAGAGCCACTCCATATTCACTTGTTTATGGTACAAAAGCTATCCTTCCCATTGAGGTCGAGTTTCTATCTCTGTGCATATCTTTCAAGCATGTTCTAGATGATCACGACTATCAAATAGCTCGCCTACAAGAACTAGACCTACTTGATAAAAATTACACAGCTATGCTAAAAAATATTTAGGCATACCAAAATTGACTCAAAATCCACTACAATCGATGCGTCAAGCATAAAACATTTGAATTTGGTAATCTTATTCTTAAAGAAAACCAAAAGAATACCATGCCTGTAAAGAAGCATAAAGGTAAGTTCAAACCCAATTGGGCTGGTCATTTCATCATTACAACAAACTTTAGAGCTAGAGAATACAGGCTTGCCACACTAGACAACCATGAACTTGATGGGCCAATGAACATTGTCCACCTCAAGCGGTATTATGCTTGAGTGACTTGGTGTATTGTCTATAAGGAATATTTCAAGTTGTATCATTTTGTTAATATTCTTTGTATAATACCTTTTTTACCAACCTATCATCCTACCAACCCATCACTTTCCCTATTGCCTATCTATTTTACCATACCTTCCTCATCAATTGGGTTTATTTTTCCTTCCCTACTCGGCTCTATGACCTTGGTTTCATTCTATTTAGTTCCATCACTACTTTTAGCACAAGCATTCAAATTTAGTTTCAATAGTTGTTTCATACATTCCAAATAAAGGTAGTATTTTGTACTAGTATGATAGATATTTGATATTTACATCTTTCATTTCTTGTTTCATTCTCTCTCATTGTCTTGATCCTAATTATAACCACCTATGGGAAAATTAGTCTCAGTGACCTATGCCATTATATCCTAGTTACAACTGCCTATGGACAAACTAGGGGAAACACTTGTTTATTGTGACTTGACCATACCAATTAGCCATTCACTATGTCATACTATGCCTTTATACCAACTATACCTATTTTTTTAAAATTGACTGCTACACTAGTCAGATTCCTCCATTGTAATGTGAAACAACAGTGACTTGAGGTCTTACTCTGGGACTATGTAGACAATGCTTGGTACTTATTAAGGTCAATTCAGTCACCCTTTCCAACCATCCTCTCACCATTTTATGAGTAACCTAAGTAACTTTATCACTATTTTGCAAGCTTGAACCATTTAGTGTCTTATCATTTTCGATCAAGTTGAGATACTCCATAAATTTCAAAAACATTTGTAAAATTGTTAGAAAAACTAAAAACATTTACCACTTATTTGCCTTAAGGATTATGAGAACCCTTACTAAATTAAAATAAAATCACTTGTCACTTCATTTCTCCATCCTTTTTGGCTTTTTTTTCCACACACTTGTCATTTTGCAAGACCATTCTTATTCTTCTATCACGTCCATGCTGTTTGTTTTTATCAGTTATCATTTTCTTTTCATTTCTCAAGAGAACTACTTTTGGCTTGAATTTTTTATTGGATATTACATCTATGGAACTATGTAGGCAACATCCACTTGCCTATAACATATGGAGATAACTTGGCCACCCCCTTCCTTTTTTTTATTTCTCCATTTTGTTAATTTATTAAGTCGTTGCCTATTTTCTAGGGGCAATGTTTGTATGGTTTATATTAAGTTGTTTATTTATTTTCAATATTGTTGTTTTGATTTAACCTATGTGCATTCATTAAGTGATTCCTTGCTTGCACTTATGCTTGAATCTATCCATATTCATACGTCTACATTGGCATCATGGTTTCTATCATTGATGCATTGTTTTTTTTTTATTGAGTATTGGATTACAGGAGTCAGTCTTTATGCATATTTCGACCACGTCTTCATGATGTTATACCATGATGCCTATTAACACATGCTACAAGAAAACCTCAGCTTCAGGAAGTCTATTTAGTAATGGTGGAATTGACATCTTTTTGGCATCAACATCCTCATTCAATCCTAATCATATCTTACACAACATAATTAAACCATGAAAGAATTTTAACCTTTGTTTAGTTTGGATGAGCATCTCCCTAATAACAGGTTGTCCTAATTCATATTTATTATTTGAATTAGATTATCATCATCATCATCCAAATTGATCATCTTTTCCACTATCAGGGTATACTGATTTTAACCATTTATAGTCAAATCATTACACACCATCCCCTCTGCATTTCTCAATGATTATAACTGCCTTTGGGAAAATCATTATGTTATCACCACTTTACTTTTTTATCCATATAGGGGCATGTTGATATCTTGTTTGTCTGCCCTACCTAGGACAACTCCATCTTCTTAATGATTATAATCACTTTTGGGTAAATTATTGTGTTATTATACAATGTTTCCACTATTGAGGTATAAAGCTTATAACCATCTTTAGGTAAACCATTGTACACTGTCTCACTTCCATTCTCAATGATTTTGACTACATTTTCAAACTCATTATGTTTTCACCCCATTATATTTCCTTTCTTTAGGTCCTCTTGTTTTAATTATTTATTTTCAAGGGACCATTTGCCAACCTACTTGTGCTAATCATTCCCTCAAGGGGGCATCATGTAGTTAGTTCATGATCATTGCAATTGTAGGCATACAAGACCTTTTCATTATTTGAAAATATATTACTATACTTATAGCTTATAATGCCTTCCCAAATAGGGTCAAACTGTAGACACTTAAATCTGGCCATCGATAACCTTCAATCAAGGTTTTGATCAATTTCCACCAAAATACACAATTTGGCCTAAAAAAATTAAAACACATTAAAAAAGTTAAAATTGATATATTCAAGTGCCAATTTTGGCCAGGGTATCATTAAATGGGGTAATGTAATTTATAGGCTAGCTAAATTTGATTAGATCATTTCGAGTCAAAATGTCAATTTTGGACTTAGGTGCTCTAGATTGCTCTTATCTATCAAATATCTTACACGAAACATGTGCCTTTGTTATTTAATTTTGACAATATCTTAAATGGGATAATGGTTCCAACACATTGGACATCGCATCATAATTCTAATCCAATCAAATTTTAGGCCAATAACAAGACATTCTGACCAATTTGAGTAATTTGTGCACAAAGAGCCAAAGTTTGCATCAAAGTTTTTAATCATGCTTAAGAGCTAATTAAACTAAATCATGAGCCTAATTAATAATTCCATGGAACTTGTTGAATAATTTCTTTTTGAAAATGAATATTGAATATCTACATCATTAGATGACATCATTTCTTGGGAAGACATCCCTAGACGATAAATACATAAAATATCATGATTTATGCCTTCCATGCCTCATTAAGACCTTCCATGCCTATTCAATGCCCCTCTATCCCAAATATTAAAAGGAATATTTGTAGAATAAATTTTATATTTGGATTTATTCATGGCCACACATCTCAATCTTAAGATGAACAGTCAGGGTTGATCCTAAAATCATTCTAAAAATCTATAAATAGGAGGTCTTGCCTATTGAATTTGAAGATCTCATATACCAAAGTTATAATGCTGAATTGATTCCAAACCTTTATTCAAATTAGTGTTGTAATGCCCAAATATTGAGCCAAGCCAAGCCAAAGTCAAAGGTGCTAAAGAGAGATGGAGGTAGCCACACTTCATTGATGCAGACTTCATGAGCACAAAACCAAGCAAGCCACTATAACAAGCATTTTTGAGCATCCAAAGAAGGTGAAAGGTCTTTATTTCATGTTTTAGTTGTGTTTTTCATCTTTATTTTGTTAACTAAGCTCCCCCTTTGAGATAAGCTTCAGGGGTTAGTTTAGTGTGTTTTTGATTGATTTATTTTATTCACTAACACAATAATAATCTCCCCCTATTGCAATCCTATGTTCATGTTAAATATGATTTTTTTATTTTACACCCCTGAGTAAAATGATGTTGAATGTAAATATAGGATTATCACTAAAATGGTTAGATGTATGTTGCATGCCAACAATATCCGTTATACATTTTGGGCTGAAGCTATGTATTATTTTATTTATCTCATTTATAAAACATATACTAAAGTTGTTTTAAACCTTATCCCTGAGGAAGTTCGGAGTGGCTGCAAACCTAACTTGAAACATTTGTTTGTGTTTGGTTGTGATGCATTTGTTCATGCTCCTAAGAAAAAATTAAGAAGTTAAATTCAACATCTAAAACTTTTATCTTTATTGGTTATGATGAATCATCTAAAGCTTATAGAGTTTATGATCCTCAAACTAACAAAATAAATATTAAAAGAGATGTTAAAATTGTTAAAAATGACATTCTTAATTGTGCTAGTAATTCATATTTTCTTGATATTGTTCATGCTTCTTTTTTTTTGAGTCAAGTAATTATCAAATTGATATTTTATATAGTAATGTTGTTATTCATAAAGATTAAACTCCTTCTAGTCTTAATCCACCTAAAGTTATGCCTAAGTGGGCCAAGGTGACCTTAAAAGCTTCTAGAATTGATGTAGATCTTAACGATGTTCATAGAACTAGGCAATAATGTTGCAACTATGTTTTGATGTCTAAATTTATACATAAAAATGACCCTCAAACACTTAAACAAACTCAAGGGCACACTCATTGGGAAAAATAAATGTATGATAAATACAACTCTTTGATCTCTAATCAAACTTGGGACTCAGTCCCTCTCCTTAAAAGTCATAATTTAGTAAGTTGTAAATGGTTGTTTAAAACTAAGTTCAATTCTGATAATCAAGCAGAAAAATACAAGCTAAATTAATTGCTAGAGATTTTTTCTAAAATTTAAGGAATTGATTATAATGAAAAAAATTCACCTATAACTAAAATGCCCACAATTTAAGTTGTTGTAGCTTTAGTTGCTCATATGAATTGGTATGTTTATCAAATGGATGTTAAGAGTGTTTTCTTGAATGGTGATTTGCATGAAGAAATTTAAGTGTCCCAACCTTCTAGTTTTAATAAGAAAAGTAATGAGAATCTTGATTTCAAATTAAACAAAATTATTTATGGTTTGAAAAAATCATGTAGATAATGGTACTCCAAAATCTATCATTTTTTAATAATTAAGGCTTTACCTATAGCTCTAATCATCCTAATCATTTTGTCAAAAACTCTCCAAATGGCATAGTTATCATAGTTTTATATGTTGATGAATTAATCATAACTGGTATTAATAGTTTAATGGTTTATTTCATGAAAAATAATTTAAAAAATAACTTTGAAATGACAAATTTAGGTCTCTTACATTATTTTTTAGGCATTAAATTTTAGCAAAAAAAATATAGCATTTTCATTTCTCAATATAAATATGCATATGACTTGTTTGCTAGGTTTGATATGTTGGATTGTAAACCCATTGCTACCCCTTGCGAACTTGGTGTAAAATTGTTTAATGACATGGAAATTGAAAATGTTAATGCTAATTTATATAGGTAATTAGTTGGAAGTTTGAATTATCTTACTCATACTCATCCTAGGTAGCCATGTACAATGGAAGAGCAAAATAACAATGAAGCTACTAAATTAGATGATTGTTGAATCTGATGAAGCCTCCAATCAAATGAATCAGATGTTGAGCAATGAAATGAAGACTAAAAGTGAAAATAAATGTGGCTACCATAAAATGTTGTCATAGTACTAAGACTAGCCCTCATTTGTATAAGAGAATATATGCATGAAAATTGAACAAATACTTGCTACTCATTATTAAATGTAGTTCATTAGACGATTGACCAGGTTAATAATACTCACTGCAATAGTGAATTTATGAAATTATGGTCAACGCAGAGTGTGGTATAATTAAAAAATTGCTCACAAATAATCAACTTATATGAATCTAGTTGTGTGAAAAAAATTACTATCTAATACATAGCATACTCAAACAACGAAGAAATCATTGGTAGTATACAATACACACACCCTCGTAATACTAACTAAAGAGTGAAGAAAAAACATCTATCAATATCCAAGACCTCAAAAAGTATGTGTGAATGTGATGGGTGTGTAAAAAAACACATAAAAATCATTCAAGTGAGAGTGCCAAAAATGTCACAAATAATCTATCAATTGATATAAGAAAAGGGTGTGTGATAAAACACACACACACACACATAAAGGTATACAAGACTAAAATAACAAACCCCCCATGCCACTGTATAAATAAGTGCAAGTACAATATACATCTAAAAAACCCACCCAAAAGTTGTATAAAGCATTGAGGAGTGATCCTAAGCTAACACCTATACTCAATGTGTAGCAGTATGATTCACAATTTACAAATGAATCACTAATTTTAAAAATTAAAAATCTAATATGGAATCAAAATAAAAAGATATTATAATTGTGAAGAGAGCAAAAAACACACACTTTACAAAAAATAGCATGTGAATCTGAGTTATTAGTCAACATTGTAGCCTCCAAAAGGTCCCAAAAAATAATTGGTCAAAAAAATAGATAAAAACTAAAAATTATAGAAACTTGGGTTATTAAAATTTAAAATTATCCCCAACACACTATGTAAAGCTCAAAAAAATAGGAATTGTGAAAAATAAATCACCCTTCTAGGCTTCACACATCACAAGTTATGATTCTTAGAAGAACAATACTTCAAATAAGAGGTTGGATGGTGATGTTGAGGGCTAAAATGCCTAGTGGACAGTCACATGGTAGATTGTCACTGTTGCAAACTACTAGTGGCTAGCTTCTAGTAGCTAGACATAAGTGATCACATGCCATAATTTGTGCGAGTGGACAATCAGACGAGTAGGTGGTATTGTGGATTGGTGGTAATGTGACCAAGGGCATGGAGGGACTAGAAGTGGATCTAATGGTAGTGGTAGTGGTGTAAGCATCCACATGGGTGGTAGTGGCACATCTGGGGGCCACCACCCAAATAGTGCAATGGGTACTTTGCTACTCCATCACATTATCTACAACTTTAGATGCATGCCACAAGAGCATTGTAAACCTAAATCATGAAAATGAGGACTTTTTGGAAGGATCTCAAAAATCTAAATCCATTGAACATAATTTTAGTCATGATTTTGTAGAAAAATGTAATATATATATATATAACTTTATTTCACTTGAATTAGACACTGTGATCTCATTTGGAAAATACTTCATTTTTAACCTCCTAAAGAAAACATGACACTTTCATTGTGTCTACAGTGTCTAGAAACCCCTAAGTGACCTTTGTTTCACTAGTTTGTTTTTTGTTTATAGATTTTGGAGAGATTTCAGTTTTGGAGAGCTAGAGAATATATATATATATATATATATGTTTCACTAGTTTGTTTTTTGTTTATAGATTTTGGAGAGATTTCAGTTTTGAAGAGCTAGAGAATATATATATATATATATATTCTCTAGCTCTTCAAAACTGAAATCTCTCCAAAATCTATAAACAAAAAACAAACTAGTGAAACAAAGGCCACTTAGGGGTTTCTAGACACTGCAGACACAATGAAAGTGTCATGTTTTATTTAGGAGGTTAAAAATGAAGTATTTTCCAAATGAGATCACAGTGTCTAATTCAGGTGAAATAAAGTTTGAAACTAACTTTATCTAGCACTCTCAATGCAATGGGAATGTCTGATTGACAATATAAATCTCTTCCACAAAATTACTCCATATGTAGATCTACACTAGGTATGTGAATCCAACTTAAGGAAAAATTAGATTTGAACAAATAAAATATATGACATGGAAAAAATCTCCATAATGTAGAACTCACTCCATGAAAGTGACCCTAAAATTATAGATTTGGCATGAAGAAAAAGATAATGATTTTTATAAACCCTAAAAAGGTTGGCATTCAAATATGCATATTTGGCACTAAAAAATACCCATTGTACTTCTAAAACCCCCAAAATGGTTAGTATAAAAAATTTATTCTGGCAAAAAAAAATACATAAGGTAATTTTGAAAACCCCAAAAGGGTTGGCACAAAAACTTATTGTAGTATGAAAACTATACCTAGTGGGTAATTTTTAAAACCCTTAAAGGGTTGGCAATGAAACCTAATTAGGGGATGTATAAGTTGTATGGGAATGCCAAGATTGCTAAAGACTACAAAAATCCATAATGGCTATATATAAAAATGGCTTTGGTACCATATTAGGAAAAGGCTATTAACACTGAAACCATGTCAAGCAAGAGAAAAACCCAATAAATTTTGTATGTGAAAAGACCAACCAACAAGTATTGAGACGAGAGATTCCACCAACATAATAATAATAATATATTATTCCATACAAAGTAATGTATAATGGAAATTTGTGCAAACATAATTTTTCACAACAATAATACCAAGGATCAAGAAGTTAGTGTAGTTTTTTATACTATTATATGGTTTTTCCTACACATTTGTTCAGCTTGATTAAGTTTTATATTAAGTCATTAGTAAAATATGGCTTAACATATTTCATAATTTTGAGTTGCACACCCACCTCTTTTTGGTGGCCTTTTGCTTCTCTATAAATGTGCATTTCCTAAATCTATTTTAGCTAATGCTCGTAATTCAATATTTGATTGTTGAAGACAAGCCTTTGATTGCTCATGTTTAATTTTGTTTCTATAACAAGCTATCTCTTCTAGATATTTTATTTTGCATGTTAAATAGATTTGTGCATTCATGTCTATCCAGTTCTTGATTCTTGATTTTGGCCCATTCTGACATGGTATCACTGTGATTCTAGTAGCTGAATGCCATAGTTTTTGTTAAGAAATATCGAGTTTTTAACTTGCATGTCACATATCTAGAATTATTTTACCTTGTATTTTGTAGATTCACCATTTCTCATATTTTAATTTTCTTTTGGGGTCCTTGGCTGATCTAGATTTAAAAAAAGAACAAGGAAAGGTGTTTTTTACAAATGATCTTTTATCCAATTGTTTTTCATGAAAAATGACTTGTGCCATTCTACTCAGGTGTCAAAACCCTAGGAATGATAGTAAACAAAATTTAGCTTTGTGATAGTCAATTTCAACTTTGTTAGGGTTTAGTGGTGTTTTCTTAAAATTGTTAGGACTTGTTCCAAAGTCTTAACATTAGGTTAGATTTTTGGTAGGAAATAAATAATTATTGTAAATGGGGCATGCATCTTTTAGTAAAGACACCCCCATAAAATAAACTTATTTAGTTTTAGTTTTAGGTAGTTTTATATTTTATATTTATTAATTAGAACTACCTTACGGGTTGTTTTCTTGTATTTAGTTGGTTATAGGATTAGTTGTTTTTACCGGTCATTAGTAAAAACTATATAAATCCATGTTTGCATTGTAAAAGTGTTAACGGAGTAAAGGCACCCTTATGTACTTGATTTTTTGAATTTAATAAAATACTTGTGCACTCGCACTAAACGGGGACAAGGTTTAACCTATTTTGGTTCAAGAGTTATTAGTGGTATCAAAGCATGGTAATTTTGGGAGCTTGGTGAATTCGAAGGAGCAAGGTGAAAAATCAATTCACGTGATATCATTTGGCATGAAATAAGGTATGCCATTTAGTATTGGTTTAAATATTTTGAAAAATTATTAAATTATTTTAATTTTTCAAATATTATTTATATTTAAACCTGCATATTTTCCATATACCACAGTCTGGTCTTTTTTGATCACTCATACTCCATTTTCCTATGTTCAACCTCCTCATCTGGCATAAAAATGAAATTTTTAGCATTTAAATGTTATTAAATTCATTATTTTTTGCAAAAACTAGATTTCTACGGCTTGTTTCTTGTTGAAAACCTCTAAAATTTTTCATTCATGGCTGCCATTGTTACTTGCATTCATTTCAACTCTTTTTAAATCCAAAACATCTGCAAATCTTGATCAAATGGCTTAAAACCCCTATTTTTGCATTCTAAATGAAAACTTTGGAAAAATATGAGTTGTACGGCCTTCCAATACCTAGGCTTCATTTTGATTCCATTTTTTGCAAAAAAATACCTTGAAAATTTACTAGAACTCAGTTAAAATCTGTTTTAGCATGCTTGTACGGATTTGTACGGCCTGTGAGAGAGAAAACAGGTGAAAAGAAAATTCTCAAGAGCTGCCATGGCATCCCAGGCAAACATGGCACTGTAATAATATTCAAGAAATTAATTTTTTGCTGATTCTAAAGTTTTTGATCCAAATATTTGCCTTAGTGGGTCCCACAGGAGATAGCTTGGAAGAGAAGGCTGTAAAAGGGAAAAACTTTGAATTTATTTACTCATATGTACTTTTTTTTAATTTTCCCTCATACACAAAATCTGGTATAAGTAGAAATTTCTGAGTATAATATTATGAAAATGCTCTTAGAGCAATTGGTTAAGCCTATTTTGTAAGAAGCTTGCAAAGGAGGAGGTCAAGGGTTCAAATCCCTTCTTTTTGGAGAAAGTTCTTTTTGCTTTGGAATATGATTTTTTGAAAAAGGAATATTCCCTTTTTAAATTTGAATGTTGTAAAACACATACTTATTGTATTGTGTTATTTTAAAAATTGAAACAGGGGGAATTCATTCATATTTCTTTTGCATTGTTGTGGTGAGATAAGGGTGTAATTGGTGGAATAAGGTTGTCATTTGGAAAAATAAGGGTGTAATCATTGATTTTTGGTGAGGTTAAGTGCAAAACCCATCAAAAACTTGTTTTTTATTTTGCGCTCTATGCGGAGGTTAAGTGCAAAACCCCATAGAAGCAGTGTCTTGTGCAGTGAGTGTGATATTTGTTTCATTTCTTTTGAATTTTGTCACACTTTTCTCTACTGCACTTGATTTTATTTCAAAATGCTGAAAATTCAAAATTTGCTTTTAGATGGTGATAGATTAACAATTTTCAATTATTCGGATTGGAAACGATTGATGGAGGCTTCACTAGTTTTTAATGAGTTATAGGATATTGTTAAGAATGAAAATCCCACATTGCCAATAGAGCAGACTAAATTAGACATATTCAATTTGCATGATTCTAAGGCCTTAGCTCTCATTAAATGTTGTTGTACTTATGATACTTATGTTCACATTGAAAATTCTCCTCATAGTTACATTGCATGGAAAACATTGTCAGATTTATATGATAAAAAACCTAAGCATAAGAAGATAGATATTTATATGCAGTTGTTTACTTTGTCATTAGATGAAGATGGGGATATGGGAGAATACATGTCTAAGTTGAAAAGTATCACTACTAAGTATACTAAGGCTGGTTTTGGAAAACTAGATGATGATCTCATAGTTACTGCTGCTTTGAAAGGACTACCAAGGTCCTATAAGAATTTTGTTGAAATGTTGCATGTCTCTGACAAGATCATAGGCATCACCTTTGATAAGTTATCTAAGTTACTCATCCAACATGACCTCTCTCTACCCAAGAAATCCAAGAAAACCGAAGAATCCCATGTTTTAGAGTCAAAGCCTAGTTCATCTTCATCTGGGAATCAAAACAATAGAGGAAATAGTTATAGAGGGGGTTGAGATTATAGAGGAGATAAATATCAAAATAGAGGTAGGGGTCATTCAAATAATCAACAATCTAATCAATCACATTCACATGAAACAAGTGATCGAGGACATGGTCACAACTCATTTAGGGGTAGAGGTCGAGGTAGATCAAACATTCAATGTCATAGATGTGGAAAATTTGGTCACATTGCCTCACAATGTAGGATTCCTTTTGATAAAATTTAGAGGCCACAAAAAGTGACTAAGACTAACTCTACTCAGTATGCCGATCATGACTATGATGAGTCCAGTAATGTTGTCCATGAATTTGCATTCACTACTTTGGGGCACATTGATTATATTGAATATGAGGCTAGAGATGAGCTCACAAATGTATGGGTTTTAGACACAGGGGAAACCAAACAGATGACATTTAGGAGAGATTTCTTTTAGTCTTATAAGGAAGCTTCTCTCTCTTCAGTTGCCTTAGCAGATAAGTCTATGCATACACCACTAGGACTTGGATCTATTCGGATTCTTCTTCTTAATGGGTCTATAAAATATTTGGAGGATGTTTGGTATGTTCCCACATTAAAGAAACATTTAATTTATTTGGTAACTATTCAAAATAAAGGTTACCAAATTGTGCTTGAAAATGGGCTCATTTACATCAATTCAGTGAAGGATGATTATAAAATAATGTATACAGGATATGAAGATGGAAACTTGGTTAGATTGCATTGTAAAGTGCTTCCTCCCAACATAGAACTTGTGGCAGTTGTTGAAATAGGTACAGGTACTATGTCTACATAGTGGTTATGGCATCTCCACTATGGACATTTGAATATTCACTCTTTAGTGGATTTGCAGAGATATGGTATGGTGAATGGGTTTCCCAATTTTCACAAAGATAATATTCTTTGTGAGTCATGTGTTTTGGGTAAACAAAATTGGGAAAAATTTCCTAAATAGTCATCTTGGAGAGCTAACAGATGTTTACAGTTACTTCATAGTGATGTATGTGACATGAAAAAGTCATCCATTGGTGGGTGTAGATACTTTGTCTTGTTTATTGATGACTTTTCGAGAATGACTTGGGTATTCTTTATGAAAAACAAATCTGAAGTTTTCACTAAGTTTGTTGATTGGTTACACTTAGTCGAAAAAGAAACAAGTTCACATTTGGCCACCATTCATTTAGATAATGGAGGTGAATATACCTCTAATGAATTTTTAGATTATTTTCGAGAACATGGAATTCATCGACAATATAGTAATGCTTATACTCCACAACAAAATGGAGTATCTGAATGAATGAATAGAAATTTAGAGGGAAAAACACATGACATGTTGCACTATAAACAACTTGATGATAAGTTTTCGGCTGAAACTATTGGTACTGCAGTGTATTTGAGAAACAGGTCCCCCACAGTTGCACTTTTGGGACAAACTCCATATGAGGCAGGGTATGGATTTAAACCAAAAGTTAAACACTTGAAAGTGTTTGGATGTCTTTGTTTTGCTTTGGTTCCTATTCAACATAGAACTAAGTTCGAACCATGAAGTTGAAAATGCATCTCTCTTGGTTATTTTGAAGATAAAAAGGGGTTTTGTTTGTTTACACAAGATTTAGGCAAATTCATAATGAGTCGAGATGTAATATTTGATGAGTTTGGGACTATGAACACTGCAGAGATTGATTCTCAACTTGATAGATTAGAGAGGAAAAACACAAAAAGAGATAAGGGTTTGAATAATAGGGATAAATCTTCAAAGTTATGGTGTGAGACTCAAATTCCTTCACTTTCCTCTCCTTCATCTACAAGCTCACAGGTTGATGACTTAGAAATTTTTGAAAATTCTCTAAGTCCCCCTTCGAATGATACACATGATGAGAATTTTGGAGCCCCTAATTTGAATAATTTGACTAAGTATCCAAAATGGGCTCAAAGTACTTTTTCTGACTTGACAGCAGATGAAGTTGGTTTAACAGGGCCCAAGAAATCTCAAAAATAGGTGAACTATGCTATGGTTGTTACTACTTCTTCCACTAAGCCATCCATTTTTGAGGAGGCATCTACTAAACATGTTTGGCAATAGGTAATGAAATGTGAGTATGATTCCATACTTATAAATAATACATGGGTTTTAGTTGATCCTCCTCCACATGTTAAACCCATCGGTTGTAAATGGGTTTATAAGATTAAGTATAAATCAGATGGCTTCATTGATAAACATAAGGCACGCCTTGTTTCAAAAAGATATGTGCAACAAGAAGATATTGACTATGAGGAAACATTTGCACCAACTGCCAAATGGCACACTATTTGTATGGTACTTGCCTTAGCAACACAAAATGGTTAGAAAGTACATCAATTGGATGTTAAAAGTGCTTTTTTAAATGGTGATTTATAGGAAGAAGTCTATATGAAACAACCTCAGGGTTTTGAAAAGGTGGGTGCTGAACACAAAGTATGTAAATGGATAAAAGCTTTGTATGGACTCAAACAGACACCTAGGGCTTGGTATGAGAAAATGGATTCATACTTGAAATCCATTGGTTTTCTTCATAGTGAATCTGATGATACTATCTATTTTTGAGTGCAGGGTAAGAAAATGGTGATACTTGTTCTCTATGTCGATGACTTGTTTATTACAAGTAATGATGAAAACCATAACAAGTCTGTGAAAAAGGAATTAAAAGATGGGTTTGAGATGACAGATATTGGAATTCTTTACTACTATCTAGGCATAGAGGTAATTCAAAAAGAGCATAGTATTTTCATTTCACAAACTAAGTATATTTCTGAGTTATTAGAGACGTTTGGCATGAATGATTGCAAACCTACCCTCACTCCCATGGAAAGTAACTTAAAATTGTCTAAGAATGATAGCAGTGCCTTTTTTGATGGCACCACATATAGACAATTGGTGGGAGGTTTGATATACTTGATGACTACTAGGCCTGATATTTCATTTTCAGTTGGAATTTTATCTAGGTTTATGCATGAGCCTAGATAAATTCATTGGCATGCAGTAAAATGAGTACTTCGTTACCTTCAAGGAACAAAAACATATGGCCTTGAATACCACTACAACAAGAACTTCAAACTTGTTGGATATTGTGATGCAGATTTTGGCAGATGTGTGGATGACAGAGTGTCAACCATAGGATACACTATGCATATGGGTTCAACTACCATTGCTTGGTGTTGTAAGAAGCAGGATACAGTGACAAATTCATCAACAAAATCAGAGTATATTACAGCATGGGATGCTTCCAGAGAAATTGTTTACCTTTGTCGTATTCTTGAAGATCTTCAGGTTTCTTAGTTTGCTCCTACACAGTTATACATTGATAATTAGAGTGTAATCAAGATGTCCAAGAATCTAGTGTTTCATGCCAAAATAAAACATATGGATGTCAAATACCATTATCTGCGAATGCTGGTGGCAAAGAAAACTCTTGATCCAATATATTGCCCAACTGTCGATCAGACAACTGATATCTTCACAAAACCCCTTGACAGAATCAAATCTGAAAAATTTAGAAAAATTCTTGGTATGTGTCTAAAGACCTGACTTTGGATCATAGGGGGGTTTGATAAGACTTGTTCCAAAGTCTTAATATTAGGTTAGATTTTTGGTAGGAAATAAATAATTATTGTAAATGGGGCATGCATCTTTTAGTAAAGACACCCCCATAAAATAAACTTATTTAGTTTTAGTTTTAGGTAGTTTTATATTTTATATTTATTAATTAGAACTACCTTACGAGTTGTTTTCCCATATTTAGTTGGTTATAGGATTAGTTATTTTTATCGGTCATTGGTAAAAACTATATAAATCCATGTTTGCATTGTAAAAGTGTTAATGGAGTAAAGGCACCCTTATGTACTTGATTTTTTGAATTTAATAAAATACTTGTGCACTCACACTAAGCGGGGACAAGGTTCAACCTATTTTGGTTCAGGAGTTATCAGAAATCTATGTAAATCCACATGACAAGAACCAAAAGGAAAAACCATTTCAAGGTTCTTTTGGATTTCATAAGAAACTTTGTGGGTCCTTTGTGGTATTTAATTACAACATGGGATATGAATCTTTTGTTGTAGATTAGAGTTTCTATACCAGCTTGTGGCCCTTCAAATATATTCATCAAACTTTAAAGCTCTACATGCATATAGGCAAAAATCCCTTGGGCTCTGACAAGTGTTAGAATTGACTTGAATCTAATGCTTAATATGTTTACCCTTGACTACAACACCTTCCAAAATTGACAATGATTCTACCATTTATCAAACTTGATTCCATTTTTGATGGCTGTAAGACTTATTTGAGCTCCCAACACTTAATCACACATCCTTGGATCCTGACACCTAGTGGATGTGCCTCCATTTTTGATGCCTGATAGACTTGTATCCAATTCCTCCATCTACTATAGTTGACTCCATTTATGACACCCATCAAACATGCATCTGATTCCACTACTTATCAGAGTTGAACTATTTTTGATGAATACTAGATGTGATTAAGGTTCCAACTCCTGACGAACTTATCTGAGTTCCTAACACAAGTGAACTTTGGGAAAATTTTGATACTTTTTTGGGACACTAAGGTGCATACACAAGTCCAATTTAAATTGGAAAGGAGTGTCCCTATTCATTTGGAGGGCTTATCTCATAATCATATGGGATTTTATCCTTGGTCACAACCAACCAAAGGTGGATTAACTTTTGTTTGAAAAGTTTGGTGTATTATTTTTACAACCTAGATTTGTTTGCAAGGTGGATTTTTTTAAAAACTTCAAATTCACATAACATTCAGTAGACGTCATTTTTTGAAAGTAGTTTTTTTTAGGTCTACACATTGGTGTTATTCTCAGACCATGTAAAATTGTACCTCTGTAAGTTCATGTGGTTGTATTTCCTTGTGTATCTTACACTATTAGTTCTGCACATACCTTCTTACTACACTATGGATCAAAATCTGGTTTCACTTCTTACACCATTCAACTATATTGAGTAGAAAACCAAAATACAAATATTATTGAGTAAAGGTTTACATTGAATCACTATGGGTACCAAAACAAAACCAACATCTAATATAGAGAAGGTGAAGTGGTTTAAAAAATGTGATGAGACCTACAATCTATTATGCCTGTTAATTTATCTTGACTTTTTATTTCACGTTGAATCTATAAATACCCCTAATTATGTTTAGACCATACTATAACAACTCTTTGGGAAGTAAGATTTAATGAGGGGTCCTGAAATGGAGATTGAAATCATTAGTTTGAGCCCAGACTACTTTGACACAATACAAGAATTCTTCACCAATTTCAAATCACTTAGGTTGCATTTGAAATTGTGTGGCATAGCAAAAAAGAATGAATAATTGATCCTTTAAATCCTTGCCAAATTGGGTTCTAACTATTATATTTTTGTTTTCACCTTCCATGCCATTAGGCATGCCCTTAGAACTACATGAACCATGTCATCCTTGGATGATTTTTCTGCCAACTTGATTTGGGAATAAGATAAGCTTATTTAGATGGGTACAATGAAGTCCTTTAAATCACATGCCTTAATTGTGAGTCATGACAAATAGAAGGCTCCCAAGAGTGAAGAGAAAAAATAGAACAAGGGCCAAGAGTAAAGAAAGGGTCAACCAACTAATGCTAAGTTTAAAACATCAACTGAGACCTCTTCTTTAGGTGGGAAACCCTAGAAAGAAAGGCTCACATGTGCCTATTGTAAGAAAAATAGGCATGATGAAACTAAATGTATGAGGAAATAGATTGACCAACTAACAAAGATTCTTGAGAAAAACAACATCAATATCACTGATTTAGTCAAATAGAGTTCATTAGCACAATTGTCTTCTAAGGCAAAAGATAGTAGTAAGGGCAAGGCCTTTATTGTAGTTGCATCCCAACCTTCCACATGAGTGATTGATTTTGGTGCCTTACACAACATGGCTTCATTATAAGATCTTTTCTCGTCTTTGAAGCCTTGTTATATGCCTTCCATTTTGATGGGTGACAATACTTTTGCATAAGTTTATGGGAGAGGGTATGTTGAAGGGAGTGATGGGACATTTCAAGATGTTTTATGTGTTCCCTAATTGTCAAATAATCTCATAATTATTTATTATATTACTCACATTAGTTAAATAAAGAGAGTTAAGTTCACACCTGATTACATGGTTCTTAGAAAATTGCACAATAATTCTATAATAGCAATTGGGAAAGCAAATCCCCAGTCATAGTTGTACACTTTATCACATTTTCCTCCTGATCAACCCTCTATTTCTTTACTCATTCATACATATGATTTGAGTAAATTATGACATGAGTGATTTAACCATCTTAATTATCATTACCTAGAGCGATTTAGTCATAATGACATGGTTTGAGGGTTTACTTGTGTCTATTTTTTATGGTATTTTCTAGGGTTGCATAGTTGGTAAGCATCCTAAAGAGAAGAATGACAAAGGTAAATCATGGAGAGCGACACAAATTTTGGAGCTAGTATACAATGATATTTCTATCCTTTTTACATAGCTTTCATTTAGCAATACCAAATATATTTTTACATTCATTGATCATTGTTCAATGTATACATGGGTGTATTTTCTTAAGCAAAAGTATGAGGTCTTTTATAACTTTCAGAACTTCAAGGCCCTTGTAGAGAAATAATTAGGTAAAGCCATAAATATTTTACACACATACAATGGTGGTGAGTATGTCAACCATCATTTTGAGTAATTCTACACTTTAGAAGGGATTAAACTACAATGTATAGGTTCATATAATCCTTAGTAGAGTGGTGTTGCAAAATGCAATACTATGTCCTTAAAAGAAATGTAAAACTATATGCTACACTCCAAATCTTTTGCACCTCAATATTGGGTCGAGGCCATCAATTCTATTTATTATATCTAGACCTAGGTTCTTCATAAGCATTGAAAGGAGTCACTCATTTTAAAGCATGGAGAAATTGGAAACGTAAAGTTAAATACTTTTAATTATTTGGATCTCTTTCTATGGCCTATATTTCTAAGAAGAAATGTAAGGTAATGGAACCTCAAATTCAATCTTACATATTTGTTGGATATCTTGAGGTTATTAAGGGATACATACTTCTTCATCCAACCACTCATGAGTTGTTCACTGAGATAAGTGTTTATTTTCATGAGGATCCTTCAAACTTGAAACTTGACACTTCTTAGTCTTCCTTGGACTCACTGAGATTTGATGAAAATTTTGATGATTTAGATTTGCCTAAACTTCTTCCTAATTATGTAGATTCTTCTTCTAGTTCTGATGATGAGAGTAGTGATGGGGACTCACCTCCTGCCTCTCCTAGTCACTTTTCAAATGATTGGTATTTTCCTTCAGATTCTCTAACATTTGACACTCTTTGTGCTAAACAGACACTAAAAATTATTGGCCATTGGGTTGGAGATATATCAAGCACCAAGTGGAAACATTCATAGTTTTATAATGTCTCATATGCATTCATTACATCTACTTTTGATATTTAGGAACAACACTTGATATTTGGTCCCTCTTCTAAAATGAAGAAAACTTGTTCAAAGTATATGGATTTATCAAACAAAATTTGTAGTGGATGGGTCTGTAGACAAGTTCAAAGCATGTTTGGTAACAATTTTTTTTGTTAGTTACGTGGTGTTGATTATATTGATACTTTTGCCCCAGTTTCCAAAATGAACTCAATCTGACTCACTCTTATAATTATTGCAACACATCACTGGGATGTTCATTAGATGGATGTGAAGACTGATTTTCTTCATAGAGACCTTTAGGAGAAGATATATATGGAGCAACCACAAGGTTTTGTGAAAGATTCCTCCTTAGTTTGTAGACTTTTAAAATGTATCTATGGCCTCAAACAAGCTCCTCAGTCTTTTTATGCCAAGATGGACTCCTTTATTCTTTTGATTGGGTTGACTATATGCCATTATGATCCTAATGTCTACATTTTACAATAGAATGACTCACTTTTGATTCTATTTCTTTATGTGGATGAATTTTTGATCACAGGGAGTTTTTCATCCTCCATTGCAATAGTGAAAATTGCTTTGTCTCATAGGTTCTCCATGATTAACTTGGGCTTGTTGCATTACTTCTTTGGAATTGAAATTTATCAATCTCACTCTAAGATCACTATTGCACAATCTAATTATGTTTTTGATTTGTTTGCATAGTTTGACATGGCTGACCATAAGCTAGATCTAACTCCCTATCTATCTGATGTGAAGATTGAGGCTGAATTTCCTTCTCCTTTGCTTGATGCTACCTTGTATCAACAACTTGTTGGCAGTCTCATCTATATTCCTCACACTACACCTAACATTTCATATGTAGTGGACATGGTCTCTATATTTATACATGAACCACATGAGTTGCATTGGAAAGAAGCTAATAATATTCTCCACTACATTCATGGTACTCATAGTTTTGGAATTCACTATGAAATAGGCATTGACATTGACTTGATTGGGTATATAGATTCAAATTGAACTGGAAACATCCAGAGTCACAAGTATATTTTAGGCTACATTTTATCCCTTAGTTCAGGACCAATTAGTTGGTCAAGTAAGAAGTAGAATGTTATTTTTTTTTCTTCTATAGAGACAGAATGCAGAGGAGTTGTTAATGTTGCCACTGAGGCTATTTAGCTTCAAGGGATTCTCACTGAGTTCAATATCCAATTTCAAAAACCAATAATCATCTTCTGTGACAATCAAAGCACCATCCATGTTTTCAAGAATCTAGTCCTTCATAAGTGAACCAAACATGTCAATATTCACATGCATTTCATTTGAGAGATTATTCATGAGCAAGTCATTGATCTCTGTTATTGATAGACTACAGAGCAAATTTTTGATATATTCATCGAACCTTTCACTGAGAATAAGTATTTTCATTTACTATCTCTTCTTGAGGTTTTGGAAACTCCAACATCATCCTAAGGGAGGATTTTTAGTTCTTTCCTTCTATCTCTCTATACTTTGGGTGGGGCTTCTGTCTATTATTTTGGGGCATTTTCTATGCACTTGGGGCTCTTAATCAGGGCTTGTTGTCGAGACCCAATTCTTCTATCTACCTAAGTTATGCTTGGGAGGGTGTTAGTGTAAGTTTTTTATACCATTATATGTTTTTCCCTACACATTTTGTTTAGCTTGCTTAGGTGTTATATTAGGTCATTAGGAAAATATGACTTAACACATTTTCTAATTTTTAGTTACACACCCACCTTTTTTTTGGTGGCCTTTTGCTTCTCTATATTTAGATAATGCTCATGATTCAATATCTAATTGTTAAAGACAAACTTCTTATTTATTATATTTGATTTTACTTCTACAATAGGCTATCTCTTCTACATATTTCATTTTTCATGTTGAATATATTCATGCACTCATATCTAAATAGTTCTTGATCCTCAATTATGGCCTAGTCCAACAGAAGTGATGCTTAATTCTCCTAAATGACTACATCTCTACTAGCTCACTAGATGCAATATGCTCCAAGACTAGTGCTTATTGTTATCTGACAAGGACATAAAGATTCATTATATAGGAAAATAAATATGTGAGTGGAAGATGTTTCTTAATGATGTGAAGGATGGAAGCATTCCATAGGTACACCTAACCTTTCTTACACATGTGAGGATAACTACCACTTCAAATATATAATTAAAAATGTTATGCACTAATAAATCTCACCTTGATAACAAAACTACTTAAGGTATAATTCACATCAAGTGTGAATATGACATAATCCAATAAGTAAAAAGAGAATGTCATAAGGTGTAGCCCACATTATTTCATATGAGGCATTTATCAATGTAGTGGGAGCGGTTATTAGCCCCCCAATATGTTTCATCATAAAATATATCATCATCATCAAAGTTTTTGTTGCATTGATATTGGTTATTGTTTTTAAGTTCTTTTATTTTGAAGCATATTTAAGAGGTTGATTTTCTTTTAGATAGTTCCCTTTC
Source organism: Torreya grandis (assembly GCA_037957365.1). Taxonomy (NCBI): domain Eukaryota; kingdom Viridiplantae; phylum Streptophyta; class Pinopsida; order Cupressales; family Taxaceae; genus Torreya; species Torreya grandis. The sequence goes on from JARHVA010001655.1 coordinate 1,467,760, forward strand.
CTAGGGAATTTTGACGAGGAAGCATGATTTTGTCTTATTCGATAAGATCTTGAATCTTGTTTCTTAAAGCAATGTGTCTATTTGTTGAATTCCCTCTTTTCACATGATATTAACAAAATTATTTATCTTTGTAAGATGTTGGCCTATGGTTTGAAAATGTGTTGTGCATAAATGGTTATTTGATCAAGTCTTTGTCCATTGATTTCTTTAGTATAGTGCATTCATTCTTGAAAAAGTATGTGGATATGCTTGTAATAGTTTCAATGTTTTGCATAATTATTTCTCTTACTTGAGTATTAAATGAAGTTTTTTTTGACTTATGAGTATTAGATTTGTTTGTTTCCTTAGCAGTTGATGTTTGGATTTTGGGTTTGAACTTATTCCTTTTTTACTAGATCAATGGCTCAATGTGTAAGACAAGTGAATGATTTGTAAGTTAAGTAATTTTCCCTTAATTGATGTTATGAGACTATTGATAAAGATATATATATTTTTTAATATCAAATGTTTAATAAGTAAATAATCTCATATGACAATAAAATTTAAATATTTAATCTTGCATTTACTCATTAGGACTTTGTTTAGGATGTTGAATACTTTTGAATGTAGTGTTAGGTCCATTATTGTTAATGCATTTATCTAGGAAGCCTTTTTTTAAATGTCCCATTAAATCTATGGAACCACTAGGAAAATAATAAAACCAATTTAAGGCACTAAAAACAAAATTTATAGGAACTAACTAATCATTATCAAAGGATTGCTCTCACAATCACCTATACAAGTTAATGTTGAATAAAGGTGCACTTGAGGATCACCATGACCATCAAATAATTTGAGTTTTAGAATGACCAAGTCATGTGAAAAAGGCATGGATAATATGCCTTTGTGGATAGGGATATGAGGCATTAGATTGTTGTTCATTGTAGCCTAGAATCTTTCTTGTTTGAAGGATAAAATATGCACTTGCCTTTGAAAATTACCTATAGTATGCGTCATAGTCAATATCTCATGTGTAGGAAAGAGGTTGTACTATTCATAGGTTTTTAAAAACATTGAGTCTTACCATTTATATGGGCCATAAGTAGGCTATTTTTTATGAGAGTATGAGTCAAACACACATCACAAAACATAAAAGAGGTAGGAACACAAGTAAAATCTGTAGGGGTGTCTACATAAGAAAAACTAGTATTCGTGACCAACTTTGCTTTATGTACAATCTCATAAATGAAATTAAGGTTTTTAAGAACATTTTATTTTATAGATAAATGCACTCATTAATGTTTTTATCCTTTTAAATTTTGAGAATTTACAATTTAGCACCCAAGAAAGACATAATAATCTCATTAATTATGATAATGTAAACCATGATGACAATCAAATAATGAACACATAGAGGGATATTAAACCTATGGAAAGGAAGGGTGAATAAATCTTAGGATAAAAATATTAAAAATAATGAAATAAGTAAACGCTAAGGGAAAAATGATTTGTAAAACCCTAAGTTAAATGTTTGAAAGAGTCAGGGTTCACCATTTGTGTTTACCCTAATTATTGTTTTAAACATAATAAAAACCAAAATATTTCAATATATATATATATATATATATATATATATATATATATATATATATATATATATATATATATATGAAATCACAAAATACAAATCTACCCAACTAGCTAAGTAACAATAACAAGACAAAGTGATAAACAACTAGGCTATATAAACTAAGTACATAGGGATAACGAATGATGAGTGTGTAGGCTAACTACACACTGTTCTAAACTTTGATTTGACCCCTTGATCTTCTTGGAGAGTTTCATGACCTCATAAGTTAAACCTAGATAGATTCACATTGGTTAGATCCACATTGCTAAGGTTATCTTTGTTTATCCAAATATGATCTCTATAAGGTTACAAAAACTAAAATTTATAACATTAGCTCACCTCTTGTTTTATGATCTTATTGTATCTTGGGTTCATTTATTTATCAATCATAATGTTCTGAATTGTTAATTCCTTCTCTTTGGTATACTTTGGTAGTCAAAACAAACAAATGGATTATGGAATTAGGAAACCACTAAAGAGATATTACAAACTGCATATCCCACATGTTGGAATCAAACCTCCACATAGTTATGAGAGAGCGTTAATGGAATAGCTCAAACAAGGATTTTTAACATCTATTTTCCCTATAACGGATGATGTAACTACATGCAAGCTAAAACCTTTATTTGATCAATGGGATAGTGAGAGATCAAGATAGAAAACTTCATCATAAGTAAGCAAGATATGAATCAAGGAAGCTCAACTTGAAGTAGGAGGAATAAAGTAATTGAATATTTGGATATGTTCTAGATCTATACTTTGATATTTTTTTTAATGATCCCTTGTTATTTTTGATTTCCCTAGATTATTTAAAATGACTTGTATATATAGGGCACTATGGGACAAAATGGGGCACATTATCTTAATTTATAAATGAAAAGAGGCAAGAATAAAAATGCAAGATCAATGGAAATGGGGAAAAAATACCCACAAAGGCAAAGAGGATAGACCCATGCAGGGCATGGATCTTATTAAGATGAAATTATATAGGGTGAGAGATAAATAGAGGCTCAGATCTCAATGAGGAGCATGATAATAGATGGGATTTTGTCCAAAGATGCCAGCACATAAATTTTGGTAAGTGTGTAGATGTTATTTTAAGGCTCGAGGACTAAATAGATACCAATGTCAGGTCAAACAAGTTATATAAATGTAAAAATATACATAATTCTTTCAAATATGATAAATTATGGATAAGACACTAGGGAAAAGGGTATTTTACCAAATTTATGTGTCTACACTAACCTCATAGTTCATTGTATATTTTCATGAGAAATACCGATGTAAAATTTACTAACACACTTTTTACTGGTTAAAAGATACAACATTAATCCTTCTTAGACCTTACTATAGGAAATATAAAATTAAAAAAACTATAGTCTCTTTTTGTTAATAAGAGAAAACTACATAAACATTATAGTAGACTTCAAATACTAAATTATTATGAGTGTAACCAAGCACTATGTCAAAATGCAGTTCTTCTCTTACTTGGATACTTCTGTCTAGATGCTTCTATACTATGCACTATACTTCTAGTTGGGCATTTATATACTATGGAATATTAGCATTGATTCTTGCCAATATTCACTCTTGGACACATCATTCACAAAAATAGATTCATTTTATTATGCCTCTTTCATATGTATTGCTCGAAACAATTTATTTTCCCTCTATGTAGTGATTTGATATATAAATCTAAATTAACAAATAAAAAAGATGCAAATTTGGATCTAGTAATTAAAAACGTCTCTCTTTACTTACATACACCTCCTTTGTTGGACACATTCTAGATCCAAATTTAATCATGCCTATTAGGTACTTCACATTGAACCTCTCATTATTGTATCTCCTCATGTTGGTGTTTTTCTTATTTATGGTTTAGGATAAGCTAAGCTATGCACACAATAAAAACTATTGCACAAAGGAGATCTACAATATAGTAGTTTAAAATAGTTAATCATATATACTCTAGTGGCCAAAAATAATACATAATCACAATTGAAATTGATTTGACAATAAATGCACAATATAAAAAGAAAAAGAGATGACATAATCACACCTTGATATAATTATATAGCATATCTATGATATATGTGTGAAATATGGACTATTAACTCTAAAGGAACAAATTCGATGCCTATTTTCTCCCTAAAAAATCTTCCCAAGGTAGATTCAGAATTGTACTCCTATGATTGATGAATTTTTTACTGAGCAATGAATGTGTATTACACACCTTTTTGGATTACATATTTTTTTATGTAGGTTCATCTCCTAATGTTGTACAATTGTGTATTTGTGTTTCTCTAAATTGGTAGGAAGAATGTCTATAATGATGTGTTCTTCCTCTCTTGACATAATTTTGCATAAAATGCATGTAAAGGAGAAGGGATATAAGTAGTTGGGCTGGGAAACCTTAAGGGATTTATAGTTACGTATATTGCATGCTAAAATCAAACACATAATTATTGTGTAGTGCAAATGGAATATCGTACAAGGGTTTCAACCTCCTCCTTAAAAGTGACCATGCAACTATATGAACATTTTTCTAACCCTGCTTTGGTATAATTTGATGATGTCAAATTATATTTAAGTAAAGAATGTCCAAGGGTGGATTAATGTGCATGCTTCTTCTTAAGTGTAGCAAAGGATTTTTATATCAATATAATGTTAGAAATTTGAGCAAGGAGACAGTTGACAATTTTGATATCATGATATAAAAAGCAGTCTGAGGACTGAAGAGTTACCATTCCCATCTAGAGAAACATGAAATTGTCATTGATGTCAAAGGTTGATGTCCTTGATGTCATTGAGATTGAATCTGATCATGCATTAATGCCAAAGGTTGAGTTGAGCAGATTTGTGGAGTAAATCGCATTTGTGAAGTGCTCTTACTTAGAAGAGGTAATCGGGATAAGTCAAGAAGAATGGAAAACTTGAAATAGTCTTGAAGAATTTCCTTTGGAAAGAATGGAAAAGACAATTCTTTTAAAAAAATTGTCAAGTCCTCAGGCAAGTGGACCTATTCAAAAAGTCTGAAGGGTATCTCTTGAATGTTCTGAAGGGCAAGTAGACCTTTTCAAAAAGCCTAAAGGGTATCTTTTGAACATTCTGAAGGGCAAGTGGACATTTTCAAAAAGTCTGAAGGTTATCTTTTGAAAGTTGCAAAGGGTATGTGGACACCTGCAGAAATGCTGAAGGGTAGATTGCAGAGAAAGTCCAAAGGGTATCTTTTGAACATTGTAAAGGGTATATGGACACTGGAAAAAATATCGAAGGGTAGATTGCAGACACTCTAAAAAAATGATATAGACAAAAAGTCTGAAGAAATGACTTGGACAAATTTTTTGAAGTAATGACATGGACAAAAAGTTTGAAGAAATGACGTGGACAAAAATTCCAAAGAAATATCTTAGATGAAAAGTTCAAAGAAAACATTTCTGAAGGACATCTCCTATTAGAAGCCAATGACTAATTCTTTCTGAGAAATTGAAAGACACTTCAAGATAAAATGGACCCGGATAAAAAGTTCACAAAAATTGTCCCGATGACACAAAGGCCTGCAATAATTTGTATGAAGGAACCTTCTGAAAGAATTAAAGCAAGGTTAAAAGATGAGCAAGTCTTCAAGGATCGACGTTGCCAAGAGTGTTCAAAGAATGTCAAAGAAAATAAGATCATGACAACATGCCAAAGTTGAATGCTCAATACAAATGGTAAAGATCGAGCATATAAAGGATAATCGAAAGGAGTGGAAGTGAACCCATGATATAGAAAGCAATGAGATGTAAAAATAAAATAAAAGAAGCTCGATGGTTAATGACAAAGCAAGAATTAAAACTCATGCTGCTTTAAAAGATTAGTGGCTCATGTCTGATCAGTGTATTAGATCCAATGGTGCAAAGCAAACTCAGATGATCCTCTGAGTACACGTGCATTTGACAAGTGTCAAAAGGTCATAAGGAAAGATCTAAAAAAGAAAAGAATGTGAACTTGACATGATGAAAGAAATAAAAATCCCGCATTCATTGTCTTCTAACTGTCTATAAAGGCACAACTAGAATTAGTGATAAACTCAATATATCTTCATAGAACTCAAGATTATTCAATCGAAGTGATCAAGGAAGTGGTACAGTTAAGCATAATAGAAGTGCAAATGCTAAAGATAATAAAGGCATTTGAACATTTCCGTTTGAAGTATGAATCAAGACACAAATTTAGAGTCACATTGAATGCAGATCGGAAGTGATTGAGGAAGCAATGCAGTTAAGTGAAGTAGAAGTGTAGATGACAAAGATAGTAAAAGATATTTGAATGTTTCCATTTGAAGCATGAATCAAGACATGAAGTCAAAGTCACATTGAATGCAGATCAAAAGTGATCAAAGAAGTGGCACAATTAAGTGCAGTAGAAGTAAAAATGCCAAAAATAGTAAAAGACTTTTGAACATTGTCATTTGAAGCATGAACCGAGACACAAAGTCAAAGTCACATTGAATGTAGATTAGAAGCTTGAACTAGTTAAGAGTAGTTGAAATGTGAACTCTTTATAGATAGAAAACCCTAAGATGCATTTGTCTATATATGCTATGAATAAAATATTTGTAAGGGTCTTTTGTGCTGTTGCTACGATAATAATTAGAGTGTTAACTCAAAATTGTGGAGTGAGGACATATGTAGACAACATAAAAAGGCAAAGAAAATAAAGCGTGTCAATATAAAAGATATCCAAACACAAAGAGATAGAGGCAGATAAGTTGAGAAGGCACACAATGTGTAGGTGTAGTTACAGACAAGTCTTGTAACAAAAAAGTGAGCAAGATTCATTATGAATCTCTTTGTATTTTGAAGTTGCAACTTCATTTCTCTGATAAGTTGGTGCCATTGAAAAAACTAAGTTGGTGTTCAGTTAGGAAGTTGATGCTTCCTTAGAGTGGGTGCTCTTGAATGTAACCAATGAGATTTGTCAGTGAGAATTCTTTTTTGTGAGGCTGGATTAGAATAGTAGCTTCTAGCAGCTTTGCTCACCGTGGTTTTTCCCTTTGGGTTTCTACGTAAAAATATGGTGTTGAGAATTCTTATGTATTTGTATGATATATGTTTTTGTTCTTTACTTTGCATGTGCTTTAAGTATCTTGTTTAAAAGCTTTAAGAACTAGGTTTTAACTCATCTACTGATTCACCCCCCTCTCAGTAGATAGTGTGTTCAACAACTGGTATCAGAGTATAGGTTCCTTAGGAGAAGCTTAATCGACTCAGGTAGATCATGGTTGGTGAACACAATGGCCTGCCAAGAAGGATCTTCATCAAATAAGGCTCCTCTATTTGATGGCTCTAATTATGTTTTTTGGAGCATAAGAATGGAAACATATTTATCTTCCCTAGGGTTTGATGTATGGATGTCAGTGGTAAATGGTTACATAACACATGTTGTAACTCTTATTGATCAAGTTGCCAAAAAGCTTATGAGAACAATGCCAAAGCTAAGAACACTATTTTTTATGGGTTGTCAAACTCTAAATTTGTCAAAGTTATGCACTACTAGAGTGCAAAAGACATTTGGAATAAGTTAAAAAATATCTATGAAGGAGATGTTAAAGTGAAATAGGCAAAATTGCAAATGCACAAAGGATAGTTTGAAACCCTGAAGATGAATGAAGAAGAGAAGATAACTGACTACCTCTTCAGGGTAGAGGAGATGGTCAATACCATAAGAGGACTTGGAGAAACAATAGAAGAATCGACTATTGTCAAGAAGGTTCTGAGATCCTTTCAATCAAGATACAACTCCAACATTTTGGCTATTGAAGAAGAGAGAGATTTGGACAAGTTTACCATGGATGAACTACAAGGAACATTTATAGCCTATGAAATGAGGATGGAAGAGATAGACACGGTCAAGAGAGAAGCAACCTTCAAAGTAGTATAGTCTGCAAAAGAAAAATATTATGTGCTTGATTCTGAGGAGACTGATGGTGAAGAAGTAATTTTTTTCAAAAAATTGAAGAAAGGATCAAGTAAGTATAAAAGAAAACTTCCATTCAAGTGTTTTAATTGCAGTAAGGTAGGATACTTTGCTGCAAAATGTCCATTCAATAAGAAAGACAACACCGAGCAAGTTGAAAATGTCAAAAAGGTAAAACTGTGTTATGTTAAGAAAAAAAACTTCTTTAGGAACAAAAAGGGGTTGTATATAAAAGAATAAAGTGACTCAGTAGGAGAAAGTAATAGTGACAACTCTGATGATGTGAATGAATATCTTTGTAGCTGAGGAAAATGAGTTCCTATTTATGGCAGAGGAATTCACCTCCTTGAATCAAGAATAAAATGAAGATGAAGATTGTGATGAAGGAGAAGAAGATGAGATTGATCTTGAAGGTGAACTTGTTTGTGCCCTTGAAGAAATTGAAAATCTGAGAAAAAAACTCAACATAGAAGAGATATGAGAAGAACGAGCTTGAAAATTCTAATCAAATGATTGTGATGCTAAAAAATCAAGTTGAGGAAGCCAACAAAATAGTAAAAGTCATCAAAATGGATCTCTAATCAAAATCCAACAAATGCATGAGACTTGAAGCAGAAGTAGTATCCTTGAGGAAAGAACTTGAGAAGGCAAGAGATCAACTAAACAAAATCTTAAAGCTAATAGAAGGATCAAAAGATCTTAGTGAACTGATCAGTGCATAAAAGCCTTCAAATAAAAAGTCAGGTCTTGGATATGATAAAAAAAAAAGATCCTCAGCTTGTACATCAATGAACTTGTATTATAAGTTCAAGAAAGGAGGAGAAGAAAAAGATATGAATGAAAAGATTAGCAAAAAAGCTACGAAGGCAAAGATCAAAAAGGACATAAAGACTAATCCAAGGAAAGATGTAGAAGGATACATCAAAGTGGCAGACCTGAAAAAATAGAAAGGTAAAAGTTTTTAATACACTGCACCAAAGAAAGTTATGACTAGGTACACTCCTTCATTTTATGGTTATTGTTTTAGCTGTAATCAATTTGGTCATGGGGTTATTGATTTTAGAGTTTTTCTTACTAAAATATTTAATTTTGCTAGTATAAATTCATTTGCTTCTTTGATAGATTCAAATTTAATATGTTATAATTGAAATAATTCTGGGCATATAGCTAAGTATTGTAGAGCTAACATTGCAATGACAAGAAAGTACAACTTAGGTAAAGGCAAGTCTTTAAATGAGAATAGAATTTCAAAGGCCACTCTTAAAAAAAAGAAAAAGGCAGATGAGAGACTCAAAAAGATGTGGAAGGTGAAAGATCAATCATTGATCGCTCAAAGGACACTCCATGCTAAAGAGCAAAACTTCTAGGTCATAGATAGCGGTTGCTCAAAGCATATCACTAGGGACAAGAGAAAATTCACCAATTTAAGTAGATGCAAAAAAGGGACTGTCAGTGTAAGTGATAACACTGCAGTCAGAATCAGAGGTAAAATAACTTTGCACATAGATGGCAAGCTTCCTACACATGACATCCTGTATGTTATAGGACTTAAACATAGTCTTTTAAGTGTAAGTCAAATGTGTGATAATGGTTATGAAGTCATATTTAATGCTGAAGGTTGTAAATTGAAAAGAGATGGAAAAATTGTTGCACAAGGAAGAAAAACTGAAAGCAACATATACAACTTGATTGAAAAAAATGATGCAAGTTGTCTCATGGGAAAAGTTGATGAGAGCTGGTTATGGCATAAAAGAATGGGTCACATCAACTTTGAAAATCTAGTCAAAGTAAGCTCTAACAAGTGTGTTAGAAATATGTCCAAAATAGTCAAACTTGCAGATGTCACATGCAGAGTGTGCGAACTAGGAAAGTAGACAAGGGTCAAATTTGAAATGAAAGAACATGTGACCTCAAAACCCCTATAAGTAGTTTATATAGATTTATGTGGTCCTACTATGAAAAAATGATCCAAAGGTGTATACTAATTTATGTTATTTGTAGATGACTTCTCAAGGATGACATGGGTAAAGTTCTTGAAAGATAAATCACAAGCCTTTGAGAGATTTAAGATCTTCAGGGCCATGGTTGAGAATGAAATGGGAAGAAAAATCAAATGTCTAAAATTAGACAAAGGTGGAGAATTCACCTCCAATGAGTTTATAGAATATTATGAGAAGCATGGGATTAAAAGATAGTACTTTGATGCACGCACTTCACAATAAAATGGGGTTGTAAAAAGAAAAAATAGAACTGTGAAGGAGATGGCCAGAACAATACTGAAAGAGGCAAAACTTCTTGATGGATATTGAAAAGAGACAATTTAAACAATAGTATATATCTTAAACAAAATTCAACTTAGGGTAAAAAGTGATAAAACCCCATATGAACCATGGTTTGGAAAACTTGCATTCGTAAAATATGTCAGAGTGTTTGGAAGCAAGTGTTACATCAGAAGAAAAGAGGCCAAACTAGGAAGTTTCAAGTCAAGATGTGATGAAAAAAAAATCTTGGATACTCCACTCACAACAAAGCCTATGTGTGTTACAACAAATGACTGCATAAAATAGTTGAAAGCATCAACTCAAGGTAGAAGAAGGATTCAAACAAGTTGAGCCTAATGATGAGATCAGAATTGAAGAATCAAAAGGAGCAGAAAATAAAGTTAAAGATAGTGAAGAGAAGGAAGAAAAGAGTAAAAGGGCACCTACAAGGTTTGTTCAAAAAGAACATCCCAAGGAGCAAATAATTGACAACAAAGATGAGGGTGTTTAGACTAGGTGAAGAGCTGTAATACACAAAGAGAAAGTAAACTTTGCTCTACTTTCAAAAATTGAGCCTAAGACCTTTAATGAAGCTAGCAAAGATGAAAACTGACTAATAATGATGAAAGAAGAGCTCAACCAAATTGAAAAGAATAAAACTTTAGAATTAGTTCCTAAACCCTTGAACAAGAATGTAATAAGAACTAAGTGGGTTTATAGACACAAACTCAATGAAGATGGAGTAGTAATAAGAAATAAAGCTAGACTGGTGTGCAAAGGATATATTCATGTAGAAGGCATAGATTTCAAAGAAATATTTGCTCTTATGGTAAGATTGGAAGCTATAAGAATGTTCTTGGCATTCTCTGTTCATAAGAAATTCAAGGTATATCAAATGGATGTGAAGTCAACATTCCTAAATGGAAACTTAGAAGAGGAAGTGTACATTGAAGAACCAAAAGGATTTCAGTTAGTAGAGGAAAAAAATTATGTGTGCAAACTAAAGAAAGCTTTGTATGGTCTGAAACAGGCACCTAGAGCATGGTATTCATGATTGGATCAATACCTGTAATGAAAAGGTTTTAGAAAAGGGTGAATAGACAAAAACCTATATTTTAAATCAAAAGGTGAGCATATGCTGATTGTTGTTGACTATGTGGATGATATTATCTTTGGAGGTGGTGATAGTAACATGTGAAAAGAATTTGCAATGCAAATACAAAATGAGTTTAAAATGTCAATGCTAGGAGAACTCTCCTTCCTTGGTATACAAATTACACAAAGTAATAAATTGATATTCATATCTCAAGTAAGGTATGCAAAGGAGATGCTCAAAAAATTTGGAATGGAGGACAACAATCCAGTTGGTACTCCCATGATGACTGGTTGCAAGCTAAGCAAGGAAGATGAGTCTCCTAATATAAATAATACACTGTATAGATCAATGATAGATAACCTACTGTATCTAACAACATCAAGACCAGACATCATGCAAGCAGTATGCACGGTGGCATAGTTTTAAGCAACCCCCAAAGAATCACATGTTAATGCTATAAAAATAATTTTTACGTACATCAAGAGCACAATTGACTATGGGTTGTGGTACCTAACTAGCAAAGATCTTACTTTGGTTACATATACTGATGTTGATTGGATAGGGAGTGTGGATTATAGGAAAAACACAAGTGGTGGTGCATTCTTTCTAGGTAATAGACTTGTGTCTTGGCTGAGCAAGAAGCAAGAATTGATTACACTCTCTACATTTGAAGCAGAGTATGTTGCAATAGCTACTTGTTGTAATCAAGTCTTGTGGATAAAGCAAACTCTTAAGGACATAAAGGTAGAATATCAAGCACATATCTCTATTTTCTGTGATAGTTCAAGTGCCATAAATCTATCCAAGAATCCAGTGATGTATTCCAAAACCAAGCATATCTCCATAAAATATCATTTTTTGAGAGAAAAGGTAGCAAGTCAGGTGGTCACAATAAAATATGTGCCAACCAAGGATCAGATTGTAGATATCTTTACCAAGCCTCTTCCCATGGAGAAATTTGAGTATTTGAAAGAGAAGTTGGGAGTTGTAGCTCCCACCCCATATCACTAGATTCTTGTGATAGCTTATAAGTCCATGGGGAGCATTGCAGACATTTTATTAAATTCTTGGATTAAGAGTGAAGGCAATCTATTATGTACTTTACACATTGATTTCCATTTGATGTTAAGGAGTAGACTAAGTTATGTTGGATCTAGATTTTTATGCTAATCTATGTAAGAGATATATCTATCATTGATTGGTCTTTTAGACCAATGCTATATCCAAGATCGGTTGAAGCATATGAAAGCCTAGAGAGTCATAGGAATAGTTCAGGTCAGTGTGCATTATCCAAGGATGAGTCCTTCACAATGCTCTATCTAGATAGGTTGAAAGGATCATAACAACTCAGTAGTAGTGTGTCATATTAGTTTATCAAACACTCTCTATCATTAATGTCAAAGGGGGAGAAATCAAAATAAGAGCAAGAAAGCATAATGAGAAGGGACTTTTGAGGATGTTTTTGCTCTTGAGGGTGTTTTGCCATCAATGACAAAGGGGGAGATTGTTGGAAATTTGAGCAAGAAGACAATTGACATTTTTGATATCATGATATAGAAAGCAGTCTAAGGACTAAAAGTTATCATTCCCATCTAGAGCAGCATGGAATTGTCATTGATGTCAAAGGTTGATGTCCTTGATGTCATTGAGATTGAATTTGGTAATGCATTAAGGCCAAAGGTTGAGTTGAGTAGACTTGTGAAATAAATCACGTTTGTGAAGTGATCCTACTTAGAGGAGGCAATTGGGATAAGTCAAGAAGAATGGACAACCCAAAATAGTCTTGAAGAATTCCTTCAAAGGAATTCTTTTGGAAAGAATGGCAAGTTCAATTCTTTTGAAAAAATTGTCAAGTCTTTGGGCAAGTGGACCTTTTCAAAATGTCTGAAAGGTATCTTTTGAATGTTGCAAAGGGCTAGTGGACCTTTTCAAAAAAATTGAAGGGTATCTTTTGAACATTTTGAAGGGCAAGTGGACCTTTTTAAAAGGTCCGAAGGGTATCTTTTGAACATTCCTAAAGGCAAGTAGACCTTTTCAAAAAGTCCAAAAGGTATCTTTTGAATGTTATGAAGGGTAAGTAGACCTTTTCAAAAAGTTCAAAGGGTATCTTTTGAACATTGCAAAGGGTATGTGGACACTTGTAGAAAAGCTGAAAGGTAGATTGCAGAAAGTTCAAAAAAATGACATGGACAAAAAGTCTGAAGAAATGATGTGAATAAAAGAAATGACGGGGATAAAAAGTCTGAAGTAATGATGCAGACAAAAAATTTGAAGAAATAACATAGACGAAAATCTTGAAGAAATGTCTCAGACAAAAAGTCCTAAGAAAATATTTTCGAAGGACATCTCCTATTAGAAGCCAATGGCGAATTCTTTCGAAGAAATTGAAGGACACTTTAGGATGAAATGGACCCAAATAAAAAGTTTGAAAAAATAATCCTGAAGACACAAAGGCCCACAACAATTTGTATGAAGGAACCTTTTGAAGGAATTAAAGTAAGGTTAAAAGACGAGCAAGTCTTCAATGATCGACTTTATAAGGAGTGTTACAAGAATGCCAAAGAAAATAAGATCGCATCAACATGCCGAAGTTTAACGCTCAATACAAAGGGTAAAGATCAAGCATATTGAGGACAATTGAAAGGAGCAAAAATGAACTCATGATATAAAAAGCAATGAGATACGAATAGGGGAAGAAAATAATCTTGATGGTTAATGGCAAAGCAAAAAATTAAAATTCATGTTGCTTTAAAAGATCGAGGACTCATGTCTGATTGATGTATTAGATCCAATGGTATAAAGCAAACTTAGATGATCCTATAAGTGAATGCATAATTGACAAGTGTTAAAAGGTCATAATGAATGATCCACAAAGAAAAAAATGTGAACTTGGCATGATGAAAGAAATACAAAGTCTGCATTCATTGTCTTCTAACTGTCTGTAAAGGAATAACTAAAATTGGTGATGAACTCGATATATCTTCATGGAGCTTGAGATTATTCAATCAAAGTGATTGAGGAAGTGGTGCAGTTAAAAACAATAGAAGTGCAAATGCCAAAGATAGTAAAGGCATTTGAACGTTATCATTTGAAGCATGAATTGAGACATGAAGGTAGAGTCACATTGAATATAGATCAGAAGTGATCGAAGAAGTGATGCAATTAAGTGCAATAGAAGTGCAGATGTCAAAGATAGTAAACGAAGTAGATGAATGGACCATATATAGTGCATAACTTCTCTAGGATTCCTTGAATCCAAATTCACTTCTTGATCAAAGAAGTAGACGAATGGACCATATATCGTGCTCTCAATTTACTCAAGTTCACTTATTATGTTTGCCTAATATGTTTTTCTAATTTTTTTCTCCATCGTGAAAGCTAAAATATTTGGATATATGCTCCCTTTGAAGGTGAGGGGTTGTAAAAACTACACTAAAATCACTCATATCAAAAGAAAGAGTCAAATGCACCTTATGTTATTCAATATTTATAGTCAAATAATCAAAATTATTAAAAAATTATAGAAATTACACGTAACCATCACATAATATAATTATATAAAATTCTGAAAAATGTAACCATCATAAAAAATCATCATTTAGAGCTCAATATAAATGTATGCATCTTGATATGAGGGTGAAAATATTGAAGGACATGGAAGAAACAAGATATCCGACTATAACATAAAATAAGAGAGATGGATAAGTAATGTGTCCATATAAAACATATACTATAGATAACATCATGTAATGTTCAATAAGAAAGTTTAGGGGTAAATAGTATGTCCAAATGAATTCTTTGTATGTGTAAGATATGTATTACAATAATAAGAAGAGAAGATATGGAAAGGTATCATGTCGCCAATGGTAAAGCATGGAAATGACAAATAGTATGCCCCAAATGCCACAAATGTGCCCCTAGTAATGGTAGATAAAGCAATGAAACACACATAAGTAGTTTGTCATAATAGATACATGATAAGTGTGTGCAACAAATTAAGATAGATCTTCAGTTTATCCTACTTAGTAAATCCAAGATTGGATAAAGTAATCAAGTAACATCTATTGCAATACTATTTATATTCAGAGCATGACCAAATTGGATCCATTAAACCTAACTAAGGGATCACTTATCACACAACACTAAATAAGAGGGTTCCAAAGCTTCAGATAATTAATGCTATGTAATAGCCCTATTAGGTCTGAATATATGAAGTAAAACTAATCTAGTGCTATCAAAGCATATAACACAAATCGGTATGGTTAAAACATACAAAAAAATCAAGGGATCATAGTAAGCAAAAGGGGGCCTAGATCACTTAAGGTGGAATATGGCAAGCAAAGAAAACCCTATAGTTATACCAAGTTTAAGTATAAAAATAATCTTAACAAGAAGTTAAACATTCAAACTTATCACCTTATATAATATCTATCTATCAAATGAAGTTAGAAATACCTACCTTTGAGTGAACTTATCGAGTCTCATTATCCCCTTTAGCCAATAGTGCTTTGCAAGAGATTATTATGGCTTTGTCAGAAACATAAAATACAAATCAGATCTAAGCTAAAAGACTCATACTTGCATCTAAGGTTTCCCATAAGACAAGTTATCTTCCCTTCAAGGCAAACCCTAAGCAATGGCTCTTTCAAATGTAGATCTAGCAAAATTATGAGTTGTAATAATGTGAAAATGAATGTTTCTCTCAATTGGAATGATATGAAGGTCATATTTATAGAAATAGATAGGTCCTAACCCTTCTAAAATTTTAGCTAAAAAAGTCAGCCAAAATGATTATGTTTTGAAGAAAATTATTGTTAGGCCTCGAATTAAGTTGGTTAGGCTGACTTAGTTCCATAATGTGTGGAAAAACTTTCACAATAGAGTTTATTTAGTTAACTTAGTAGGAAAAATGGGTGTTTGCTTAGTTATGGTCTATTTGAAGGGGCAATTTCTTAGGGAGGTGGATAAATAGGGTTTTTTTGCTTGGGGAGTTGAATAAGCAAGATTTGTAATGGGTTTAGGTATGATAGAGTTAACCAACAATATTGTGAAGCACTAGTGGTCTACCCACCCATTTTTTAGTGCACTTTTTAAAGCGTGCACTTAGAGACATTGTAAATTGACAGGTTTATACAATAAAGAAAGCATCGTTAAATGATAAAGTTTAAAAAAAATTGTGTATACATATGCCCCACTCGAAGCTCATCACATGTCATAATAGTGCAACCTGGGATAATGCTTTGGGAAAGAACATAACAACACAACAATTGAGATAATTCAAATGAAGTACATAAATAAATGTTGAAAGTAAATGAAAATAATTGAAAGTACCATATATATACCTTGACTTACCTTTTTTTTGAATGACTGCATGCAAATATCAGTCTTGGTTGGAGGGTGTAGTATTTGCATTTGAGAAACCCTAAGGATGCAAGATTAAAAATAGAAGCAATGTGTGCATATGTAGGATGGGCAAAGTAGAAATTAAAAAATCTTAAAACTTATAAAAACACTTGGAAAATTGGTAATCTAGGATTGTAATGGCTAGGTTATAACCAAAAGACCAAGTACGTAAATGACAAAATGATGAAAAATGATTGCAGAACACACTAAATCATGTGAAAAGTCAAGTAAAACATTGTAAGTAAGTGAAATATCAATATGATTTATATATATGCAAGCAAATAAGTAAATTGATGTAAGACCATGTAAGATAATCATGTCAAATCCAGACATAAAGAAAACATAAATGATTGGAAATGAAAATGTAAATCAAAATGTAAGATAAACATGTCAAATGAAGCATGAAAAAATCATAAATGACTGAAAATGAAATGTAAGTCAAGATGTAAGACAAACATATTAGGTTATACATAAAGAAAACATAAATGACTGAAAATGTCCTATGTAAGATAAGTGAAGTCCACAAAAATCAAACAATAACATCATGTATAAATGAAAAATGAAAAGTTTTAAAGAATGAAATTACTCAAACATAGTGCTTATTCCAAAATATGATGTAATAAAACACAACCACCTAATGACATGACTAGTATGATAATGAGATGGTGTGGTAAGTAAATGTTAAGGGATGTTTGTGAGGAAATCACGCTCCTATCTGATGTATTATAATGAAACTCACAAATTAGAAGACAAAAGGCATAAGAAGGAAAATATGATCAAGGATGTGATTAGCTAAAACAATATTCAAAAAGGGGATATCAATAATAATGTGATGTAAATAATGAATGTAAAGCACCATATGGTGATGTGAATATCCTTATCAGGAATGAGACACTAAACAAGTGGGATTTAGGCTAATAACTATCAACATTAAGGACTTAGAACACTCTCACTAATGAATGCAAATCTTGGGATAATAATTGAAGTACATAAATCATTTCTTAAAGGCTATATGCATGAAAAGTAAAATGGACTTACCTTCCCACAACATGTTCCTTGCTCCTCAAGACCCCTTATTGAGTGAGAAATTAGGTGGCATTATAAGTATTTGATATAATGAGACCTCCTACCTCAATCTACTAGCCTACCACACCCAATGGAACTTGGCTCTATTATGAGGCCAACTGTGGAGTATGGTCTTCGAATAAGATAGGATATACACCAAATAAACATCACATCTTTTGGTGTGATCTGAATTTTATGTTTGTCTTTGTCTTTTATTCATTGTATTTTGTTTCTTTTATGATTTGGATTTTAACTCTTTTGGATGTCTTTATTCCTCCTCCATACGGATTCAGAAAACCAATCATGAGTGAAATAGGTGATGAATAGAAGAGAGCTTACATTTGGTCACTAGAGAAAAGGACCTAAATACCATAGTGTCTAAAGACTCCTAGATTTGCCTACAAGTAAGTATGCAATCTCAAAAACAACTTATGTATGCCTCAAATGAAAAGCAATAAAGGAAATATGGGGATCGTGAGAGATTCATCCATGTAATAAGTAATACGATAATGAATATGCTCATAGCTAGTCACAAGGAGGTAAAATAGTGATATGAAAGGGACAAGGCTATGCTATGATAGTCATATCACTAAGTAAGACATACTAACCTATAAGGGATCTATTACAAATGATAATAAAAGTAATAGTCATCCCAAAAGAGTGGGAAAGTAAATGGTCATCCCAAACATAGGGGGAAAATAAATTAAGGTTAAATAATCATAAAGAGACCAAGGGAAACAATTACATAAACGTGATAAAATAAAAATCAATGAAAAATCTGAAAGTGCTATTTAGAAACCACAAAGGAAACAAAGGTCAAATGAAATAAAATCAATAAAAATAAAGAAATAGGAGATAAAAATATTGAGCAAAATTGATGCTAACATTTATATCAGAGAACAACATGCAAAATACAAGCTTGTGTCTCGAAAGGTTTCTTGAAGCTGAATTTGGTTATTATTGTGTAATGTAGAAGAGTGGGCATCGTAAGATACCCCAAAGGGTAATTTTATGTAGGGATTGACATTGAAAGATACCCCAAAGTTTTAAGTGACATGTGGATGGGCATTGCAAGATTTCCAAACATTTGATATAGAATATGGTGAAGTTGAATATTCAAATGAACTACATTAGGCTAGTCGATGTAGTTTGAGATAGGTAAATGTGTTGATGTTTTGAATTTTAAAGATGTTTAAATTCATATATTATGTGTATGAGAGGTTCAAAGAGGTCTATAAGATAAAGGAGGACCATTTATGATGCACTTTAGAGTGGGCATTTGAACTAGGTGCTCCTCAAATTCATTTGACATAAGAGGTTGAGGTTTGACGTATGCAACCACCCATTTGAATTTATTCATGTTAGTTATCCTTATTAGAGCAGGAAAAGGGATCAACTATGGTTTGGAAAACATTAGTGGATGAGATGGAGGTATGGGGTAATTATTGTTGATCATTAGATAGGTGATGTCAATGTGATTGTAAATCTTTAGATTGGGCTTGTGAGGCTTGAATATAGTCTTGATAGTGTTCTTGTCTAAAAGTATCAAGATTGAAATGTGTACAAAGAAAGAAAGTAAGGAGGAATCATCGAATATTACGACAAGTGATGTAGGAGCATCTTTCTAAGGATGACTCATTTTGGTGTTTATTTGAACAATTTAGATTTGATCAGTTGTTTTATGGTCAATTATCATGTTTAGGGTATTTTAAGGGTGTTACAAGTTTTGTTACACACATTGGAATGTTCTCCAAGTGTCTAGGAGTGCTTAGGTAGGTTAGAATTTCATATTAGGACTTTCTTGCTAATTTTCATTATTTGAATTTTTGAATAATTTTTCTAGTTTAGGTGTTATAGGAGGATTTGAAGGAGTCTTCAAAGTTCCAAATGGTTGATGAGACTTATTGAATAAACCATGTGTATACACATGGGTCTTAATACACACATGTATGAAAAATCAACCTTGATATTTGTGCCAATGCGCAGACTTGTTTGTTAGTGATAGTTGGAAAGGCAAAAGGTGGTTAGAGTAGTTATAATTGATATAAAACATGTAGTTTTTTAATTTTGGAGACAATTTATAGGATGGAATTGGAAGTGTAATATAATTTAGATGAAAATAAATTCAATAAAAAATAATTCTTAGTTTGATATACTGACTGTATATCCCTGTGACCTTTATTTTGCATTGAAGATAAGTGCTTAAGTATGCACAAATAGTGTGGAAGGCTGTATGAAGGTTATGCAATGATGTTTGATATATGTGTGTATTAAATTATCCTATAATAGAAAAGGTTTCAATAAGAATAAAGTATAATTTCTCATTTGTGAAGGAATGCTCACAAACTCTGTTTCTTGTATACTGTTCAAAGAATGCTTGAGAGAACACTTTATGTGAAGGAAGTCTAAAATAAATGAGGATTTGATTGCATATAAGCATGGTAAGGCCTTTTCTTAACATTCTTAAAGTCCACTACATATTCCTTATGACATTTTAATGTTTATGTATGGAAGAACTAGCATAAACTCTATGAGTGTAAAACAATACACACATACTCAATATACAAATCAAGGTGAAAAGGTATAGCAAATGTATCAAGAGGAACGTGAAATGATTGGAACATGTATGTGGGGTTTTCACAAAGGATAATAAAAATTCAAAAAACTTGGAAACCCTTGTTACTTATTAAAATCACAAGGCATTTGTTCTCAGACCCCTACAAACTGAGAAAACCCTATGTTAGGGTTTTGAGGTAAAAATTCATTTATCTAAGGTTCTCATCGTTGAAAATTTCTAAATTTTTGTGATTTGATAGTGGATATTTTTTGTTAAGATATTATGATAGTTTTGTACTGATTTAGTATAATGGAGTATGGTTTTAGGCAATTGTGTCTGTCTAGGGGTAAGAGAGGCCTAATTAGGTCTACACATAGCACTCAAAAGGAATAAAAGGGTGACTTCCAAGTAGAGTCAGGGATTGAAACTTCATAGAGAGGTATGATGAGATAGAGGATGTTAAGAAAGTATTAGTTTCTCAAAACTAATCTGTACCTAACCATACAAGAGGAAACTGCATAAAAAAGGCTACAAGGCCTAGCTGCTAAAGAGAAAGAAGTTGTGTAAGTGGTGATAGATGTCTTGAGAGGTGTTGTGAGTTGGATAAGGGATTAAATGAGACTATCATGAGCATGATTAATATCATAAGAACTTTGAATAAACTACTGAATCCTTGAATCAATGAACAAGAAAATGAACCTATGAATGTTTATTAAAGAGTTGTTTATTGAAACAAGGTATAAGTGAGAGTTGTTGATTGGTTTCCTTTGCATCATTTGGTATCAGAGCTTAGGAGTTATTTGAAAGGTAGTAAGACAATATAGTAGCCAGAAGATGAGGAGAAACAACAACCCAAATAAGGTTGCAGGCAGTTGATGCATTGATAGTTGAGGTAAGGAACTTACAAGCAAAGTTGCAAGCATGGAGTTGGCTCAAAGAAGAGAGATGAACATGGGTGATGTGAGTGAAGGAGAGGATGAAGGTCTCATGAAGATGCAAAAAAATGAGGAGATGATGGTAGAATGGAAGAGAGGTTTATAAGAGTAGTCATTGGAGTGACTTCAAAACAAAAGATGGAGGTGCCAATGTATGAGGGCACTCTTAATGTGGAAGAGTTGGTTGATTAAATCACAACTATAGATAAGTACTTTGATTATAAAGAGGTGAATAAGGTAAAGAAGGTAAATTTTATAGTAACAAGGTTGAAGGGTCATGCATCTTTATCATGGGATGGAGCATAGGAAGAAAGAAGAAGAAAAGGTCATATGATAAAATGGTGGCCAAGATGAAAGACAAATTCATGCCTAAAAACTATCAGACCCACTTGTTTAGGAGGTTAAAAAAAAGACATGACGGTGAAAGAGTAGACAGAGGAATTATACAAACTAACTATCTGAACATGACACATAGAGGAGGATGCATAGAAGGTTACTGGGTACATCAATGGCGTAAAGTTTAGCATTCAAGATATTATAAGTATTTTTTCACCAAGAACAATAGAGGAGATATATCAAGCTGCATTGAAGGCAAAGGAGAAGTTTGCTAGAAGGAAAAGTCAACAAAATAGAGGGAGAGGTGGTAGAAACTACAGAGGTAGAGGTAAATAAGAAGGAAGAGGACAACTAAGTAATAAAAATTAGTGGCAAAGTCAAAGCAAAGAAGTTGGTAGTAGATCTGAGAGTTCAAGTCCATCCAATAGAGGTGATTATAGATATAGAGGTGGAAGGTCATATGGTAGAAGAAGAGGCAATAGTTAGTTTGCTGACAAGTGATTTAAGTGCAACAAATTTGTAGGACATAGGTCATATAAGTGTTCATAAGATATTCAAAGTGGCAACTCTTAGAGTGAGAGTAGAAATCAAGTGATTCAACAAGAAGAGGAGAGTGTAGATTCATTGCAAAACTATGTGGGAGAACTTGAAATAGGATAAAGTTTGTTGATGAGGAGAGTTATTTTAAAGATAAGCCATGAGGAAAAAGAACCACCACAAAAGAATACATTATTCAAGACCATGTGCAAGAGAAAAGGTAAAGTTGTAAGGTCATAGTTGATAATCATAGTATGGATAATATTGTGTCTTCCTTGATGGTAACTAAGATAGGATTATAAATTAAAGAGCATCTAAGTCCTTGCAAAATATCTTGGATTCAAAACAGTCATCAAGTCCTAGTAAATGAACAATACTATGTAGATTTATAGATTGGTGAGTATAAGGACAAAATTTTGTGTGATGTGATTCCCATTCACATGTGCCATATCATCCTTGGTAGACCATGGTATTATGACAGAAGGGAAATGCATATTGGTAGAGCCAATACTTACACCATTGTGAAGGATGGAAACAAGCACACACTAACCCATTGAAGGATAATCAAGCATGGAAGGAGACACCAAGTAATGTGATGATGTTTGGAGAGAAGGAATACTTGCCAAAAGGATTTAGTTGGAATGATTGAATACTTTCCAAAAGCAATGAGAGAAAATGAATCAATAGTAGAAAAACATTCTAAGGTATTAAATGTAGGAAACAAAGACCTATTACAATCAATCCAACATGATTAGTTGTTTTAAAATGAATAGTTGAAAAGGATGTTTGCAGACTTATCCCATCAGTTGTCCTTAATAAAGAACATGGAATATCTAAAGACTTTATTAAGGAAGTTAGTGTGTTGAGAGAGTTGGCTATGGGAAGTGAAGTAATTGATTAGATAGAGAGTGGACAACAACAAGAGATGAATAATGAGGTTGTAGAGGTTGAGAGTATTGTAGCAGAGAAGAGGGAAAAACAAGCAGTAGTCCCACAGGAAGTAGATCCAAGCATAACAAGGACAACCATGAGAGTGCAAGAGTTTGGTTTCAAAGAAGACAAGAAGAATGTTATTATGATTAGCTTGTGTGTTCCAGGTGTAGATTTTTTACAAGAGAATACCAAGATGTTGAATATGATTAGGTGGGAGATCAATATACAAGAAGTTAACCTCAAATGAGAAGGCAAGGTGGTATTGGTCAAATAACAAGGAGGTTTATGTGTCCCTCATAGGTCTTGGGATCTAAGAGGATGTGACACTGCATAGTTGAATTGAACAAGAGAGAGACATACTAAGAAGGAGGTTAATACAAGATGACTAAAATTTCATGAAAAGTTTCTTTTGCACCTCAGTGGTATGATGCAGGAGCATCCTTCTAAGGATGACTCATTTTGGTGTTTATTTGAACAATTTGGATTTGATCAGTTCTTTTGTGGTCAATTGGCATGTTTAGGGAAATTTAATGGTTTTAGGAGTCTTGTTACACACTTTGGAATGTTCTTCAAGTGTTTAGGAGTGCTAAGGTAGTTTATAATTTTAAATTAGCACTTTCCTTCCAATTTTCATAATTTGAATTTTTGAATAATTTTGTCTAGTTTAGGTGTTGTAGGAGGATTTGAACGAGTCTTCAAAGGTCAAAATGGTTGGTGAGACATATTGAAGACACCATGTGTGTATAAATGGGTCTTAATACACACATATATGGAAAATAAACCTTGATATTTGTGCCAATATGCAAATTGCTTACTAGTGACCGTTGGAAAGGCAAAAGGTGGTTAAACCAGTTATAGTTGATAAAAACTTGTACATTTTTGTTTTGGAGACAATTTTTAGGATGGAAATCAAAGTGTAATATAATGTAGATGACAAGAAATTCAATAAAAAATAATACTTAGTTTGATATACTGATTGTATATGCCTATGACCTATGTTTTGCATTGAAGATAAGAGTTTGAGTATGCACCAACAGTGTGGAAGAATATATGAAGGTTATGAAATGATGTTTGATATACATGTTTATGCAATTATCCTGTAAGAGAAAATATTTCAAGAGGAATAAATTCAAAGTTATCACTTGTGAAGGAATGCTCACAAATTTTGTTTCATGTATATTGTTCAAAGAATGCTTGAGAGAGCACTTTATGTGAAGGAAGTATAATAAAAATGTGGATTTTATTTCATTTAAGCATGGTAAGGCCTTTTCTTAATGTTTTTAAAGTCCATTACATATTCCTTAAGACATTTTAATGTTTATGTATATAAGAACTAACATAAACTCTATGGCTGTAACACAATACACACATAGTCAATATACATATCGAGGTGAAAAGGTGTAGCAGATGTGTCAAAAATAATGTCTAATGCTTGGAAAAGGTGTGTGGGGTTCTCACAGAGGCTAATAAACCTTCACAGAACTTTGAAACCCTTTTTGCTTCTTACAATCATAAGATATTTGTTCTTGAGCCCATGTAGACTGAGAAAACCTTGTATTAGGGTTTTGAGGTAAAAATTCATTTATGTGAGGTGATTTGATAGTAGAGATTGTTTGTTAAGAGATTATGAAGGTTTTTTATTGATTAGGTATAATGGAGTATGATTTTAGGCAACTATGTATGTCTAGGGGTAAGAGAGGCCTAATTAGGAAGACACTAACCACTCAAAAGGACTAAAAGAGTGTCTTACAAGTAGATTCATGGCTTGAAACTTTATAGAGAGGTAGAATGAGATAGAGGGCACTAGGAAACAATATTAGTTTCTTAAAATTAATATGTACCTAACCATACAAAATGAAACTGCCCAAAAAAGGATATAAGGATTGTCTACTAAAGAGAAAGAAGTTGTGTAAGTGGTGATAGTTGTCTTGAGAGGTTTTGTGAGTTGGATAAGGGATTAGATAGTACTATCATGAAAATGATTAATATCATAAGAACTTTCAATAAACCAGTGAAACCTTGAATCAATGAATAAACAAATAAACCTATGAACCTTATTCAAAGAGTTGTATATTGAAACAAGGTATAAGAGAGAGTTATTGATTGGTTTCCTCTGTATCAACAAGTATCATGATAATGATGTACTATAACATGCCACCAAGAAAACTTATCGAGATTGTACCATTTGAAGGAGATTTGGAAGGAAATTTATTCTTAAGTTCTTCTAGACTCACGGGAAGGTAGGTTGGATTGGGTTAAAATTGGTTGAATTGGATGCTCCATTTTGAGGTTGGAAAGATTCCTTAATAGTTGCTTGAGGTGATTTAAATTGATTCACAAGAAAGCCTTTCCTTTTTACTTGGTTTAAGGCTTCTTCTAAAGTTTTAGGGGAAAATATCCAAACTTTGTATTGAAGATAAGTTTTAAGAGTAGTAATAAACAATTTTAAAATATTATCATCACTCATATTATGGTCCACTTTGTGAGCTAGATACTTCCATCGTTTGATGAAAGTTTGAGTAGATTCATTAGGAAGTTGTTTGGCATTGATGAAATGGCTAAGGTAGGTTTCATGAAGGTCCTTATCTTGGAATTATTTCACTAGAGCTTTGACTAAATCTTCTAGTTTCAAGATGGAATGTTGAGGGAGTTGATTATACCATTTTAAAGCATCATGCATGAATGTATTGACAATAAGTTTAGTAGTAGAAAAAGTGTTAGTTTGGACCATACCTTATAGGTATTACCAAAAGATTTAATAAATATAGTAGGGTCCTTAGTTCCATCATATGTAATAGTTGGATAAATGTTTCCAATATCTATTGATACAATGAATGGAGCTAAAGGTTCATTTTGAAGCTGTTGAATCAGTTTGTTATGCATGAGAGGTTGAGAGATGATATGCCCAATGGCATCGCTAAGAGGAGGAGGGACAAAATTTTGATTTAGTTAAGTGATGATGACTTAAGATGGTTGACTAGCCATTTGTAATAAATAAAATTGCATTCACATCATTTGATTACTATGAGTGATTTGTAAATTGGCCATTTGTTGAATTATTTTATCAAGGAGTTGAGTATTATCAAAGGGAGTAGGATTGTTGAGTGGAGGTGGATTACCAACATTGATATTAGGAGGAGGACTAAGGTGAGTAACTTCAATTGTATTACATTATGGTTGCCTTGAGGATGCAAAATTTAGATTACATGATGTAGTAATTATTTTGGGATTAGGATGATATGAAGGAAGGAATTTAATAGTTTCATCTAAAGTGATAATATAAATGAGGTTCTGATCTAAATTCATGATTATGCAATGTTTTTAACTAATTGGAAGCTGAAAAAATACCTAATTATGAGATTATTAGGTTACTAAACTAGGTTGGCCACTACTAAACTGGGTAAAAAACAAGCCAAAACAAACTATGTCGACCACCTACTGACTAAGTCAACCACTTACTAAACTGTGTCAGCCACTTACTGAATGGGGTAAAAACATGAAAAAATAAACTAAGTTAGCCAGGTCAACTTAGTTTGTTGACAAGACAAGCAAAAACAAAAGTAATGAAATGAATTGAGTCAATTTGGTTGACTTATTTTGGTAGACATAAACTAATAATCTGGAAAGTGAAGTGAGTCGAGTTGGTTGACTTAGTTTGGAAAATAAGTATGAATAATAGTCTAGAAAATGAACCGAGTCAGGTTGGTTGACTTTGTTGAATTGAAAAAAAATTGACTGTAAACTAAATAACGTTATTTGAAAATAGAAACAAAAAAGCATAAGATAAAAGATTGAATCAAGCTGATTAACTTAGTCTATTTAAACACAATCAACTAGGTCAATGTTGGTCGATCTAATTAAGTCACACAATATAGAACTATGTCAACATTCGTTAACACAATTTTCAATACAACAAAGAGAAGCAAACATGTAGAAATGGAAGTGTACAATTGACTACCTATTTGAAAATAACATCAGGTTGATATACTAAAAGCATTTCATTAATTTTTAGACTCCCAAATATGCTTGTACATTGGATAGTGATGACCTAATGTTTCAGAGCACTGACTATGAAGGTTAAGACCTTACCCATATCCCGCTACACCCATTTTCAAGGGTAAGATGTAACTTCTTGGTGTTAACTATTAACTGATGCACCACAAGATCAAACAGATGGTTAGATTCCTAAGGTTTAATGCAAATTGAAACACTGGGTGTTTCTTAAATATCATGAAGTATGTGAAAATTAAATATTGTGTTTAACAATGTACTATGGTAAACCCCTCATGCCATGATATTTGTAAATGATAAAAATTATCATAAACAATGAATTGTGTAGCCCTTCATGAAAATAGCTCTGTAGTTTTAAAACTGTTGTACATAGAATCTAGACAAATCAATATAATATAAAAATTAATATAAAAATTAAATGGTGAAAAACTATTTTGTAGTTTCAAAAAGTAAATAAATAGGCAGTCAACTCTATCAAAAAAATGTGAAATTAATTACTATGAAAGGAAAGTGAATTATTTTACTTATACTAAAAATGAAATACATAGAATAAAGTTAGTCAAACCAATTTAGTTAGGTAAGCAGAATAAAATAAGGTCGGGCACACTGATCTAGTCTATTGTGAAAATAGGCTAAAACAAATAAAGTCAACTATGTTGACTTAGTTTATTTGAAAAAGCAAACAAACACAAAACTAAGTTGGCCATGTCAACATAGTTGATTGTGTCATATGATTTTAACAAAAGTAAAAAATTTGAAGTCACAACATAGAAATTTGAAGTACTGAGTAAGTGTACTAAAAATAGGAATAAGAAATTGATAAAATTGAAGTACTAAGTTGGTTAAAAGAAACCTGAACAAAGTTGACCAAGCCAACTTATTTTGATGAAATTGAAGTGTGAAAGTTGAGATATGCAAAAATTGAACATAGTCGACCAACTCAACTTAGTGGAAAACTAAAGAGTGTAAGAGATGAACATGATCAAACAACTCGATCTTGTTAGTTAGGAATGAAGATTGAAATCTATAGAAAAAGAACATGATTGACCAAATCAATTTATTAGATTGAGGACTGAAATTGGCAAAAAGAGAACATGATTGATCAACTCGATCTTGTTTTCTATAACTAAAAACCTACATACATGGGACAAAATTGGGTTGACAAGTATGACCTAGTTGATTGTAGATCTCGAATCTACACACAAAAAATAAGACTAGGTTAACCAACATGACCTAATTGACTGTAAAGAAAAAATAAAATGCAAGGGTTATATTCACATCGGATTCACTAGAATGTATGTAACAAATTAAGATAGATCTACAGTTTATCCTACTTAGTAAATCTTGATGAACACAACTGTCTATTGAGAGGGGGGTGAATCAGTAGATGCTCTAAAACTAGTTATTCCAAACTTTTAAAGGAAATACAAATTCATATGCAAGTAAGGAAAAGATGCAAAAAGCACACACACACACAAAAACACATGACACCAGATTTTTACGTGGAAACCCAAAGGGAAAAACCACGATGAGAAATAGTTGTTAGAAACTACTGTTCAAATCCATCCTCACACAAAACTACCTTACTGGCAAACCTCACTAGTTACATTCAATGACACCAATCCTTAGGAGACACCAATCCCCTAGCTGAGAAACAACTTAGTTTAACTTTACTGGTTACAAGATTTAAGGGCACCAACCCTAAGGAGACTCTAATCCCTTAATCTGAGCACCAACTCAATTTGTCTGATGGCACCAACTGATCAGAACTATGGAGCTATAACTCTAGCATACAAGAATGATTCACAAATGAATCTAGTTCAACTTCTTTATTAAAAGTCTCATCTGTAACTACTCACTCACTGCTCAATCTCTCTGTGTTCTTTATCTTCCTACTTGCTCAGTGTCTATCTACATATACCTGTACACTCTATATCTACATATATCTGGTTATTCTTTATTTAGCCACACTTCATCCCATTTCTTCTTCTCTACATTTTACTCTATCTTCATATGTCTTTTTCTTGACAGTTCTTTTCCTCTCTAAAAAACACAATAGCAACTCCTATGCAATGATGTGTTAAGAGTCATGTTTATACACTGAACTTTTAGGGTTTTTGACTCATCAATTACATTCACATTCTATATGCACTTAACTGGTTATGATTCTACATCCTTCTTTAATGCGTATTTGACTTTTGCACTTTCCAGTGTCTTGGTTCTTGCATCTTTGACAACTATGGGATTCGAGTCTTTTCTACGTAGAGTTTTGGATCAACCATTTTAGTATTGATTGGGACAATCAATCTTAAGCCCTGTGTAATCACCTGTCGATTTTGTTTGTTTCTCCATTTGCCCATTAGAACTTATTAAATGCTTGCCTTTGATCTTTTTCTTTGTGACAACTCTAGTTGTTGAGCCCCTTTTACGTTTTATACTATATCTTATATAGTAGGATCACTTTCACTTATTTAGCCTTTTTTATTATGCTTAACCTTTGCTTTTGTCTATTGAACTATTTGTTAATGATCTATTCTATTTTCCTGACTTAACTCTTCAAGCTCATTCTCTTTGTGCTCTTTCTCTCAAGCTCATCTTCTTTGAGCTCTTTCTCAGGCTCATTTCTTCAAGGTTGTCTCTTCGGGCTCTTTTTCAGGCTCATCTTATTCGAGCTTATTTCCTCCTCCAACTTCTTTTACAAAGTTTCTCTTCCCGGGCTCTTTGTCCACCTTTCCCCTTCGGACTTTCTTCTTCAGACCTTTTTTCTGAGTCATTTCTTTGGACCCTTTATCTGAGTCTCTTCGAACAATTTTTCCAAAGTAATCTTTTTGGGACAATTTTTTTGAAGTAATCTTTTTGAGACAATTTTATTGAAGTGTTTCTTCTGGACAATTTCTCTGACAAAATTGTCTTTTGGCTTCTTTCTCCGAAGGTCCACATACCCTTCACAATTTCTCCCAACTACCCTTCAGTGTCTTTTGAATGGTCCACATACCCTTCAAAATGCTTACAAATGTGCATTTGTCCTTTCAGTTCTTCCAAAACTACCCTTCAAAGTTCTTACAAAGGTGCACTTGCCCTTCAGGCTCTTTCAAAACTACCCTTCAAAATTCTTACAAAGGTGCACTTTCCCTTTGAGCTCTTCCAAAACTACCCTTCAAAATTCTTACAAAGGTGCACTTGCCCTTCTGGCTCTTCAAATAACCCTTCGGTGTTTTTGGAAAGTCCTTTCGACGTGTTTGAAGGGGTTCACATACCCTTCATCTTTTTGCAAAGTGCCCTTGGCCTTTTGTAAAGTGCCCTTTGGGTTTTCTGGAAGGGTCCACATACCCTTTAGATTTTCTTAAATGTACCCTTAAAATTTTGTTTCAAGATAATTTTTTGAAAAGGACTTGACAATTTTTCTGAAACAATTGTCCTTGCCACTTTTTAAAAAGAATTCCTTTGAAGGAATTCTTCAAGACTATTTCGGGGTTTCCATCCTTCTTGACTTATGTATGTAAGAGAAGTAAAACAACTCAAAAATCCTGATTGAATCTTCTAGACCCTTTCGGGTTTTCCACTTTCCTTGACTTGTAGATTTGAGAAAAGCAAAGTCACTTGGAAATCCTAATTGCCTCTTCTAGACCCTTTTGGGTTTTGACATTACTTGACTTATCAACTTGAGAGAAGCAGTCCCTCTTCAAAATCCATATTACTTCGTCTAGACCCTTTCGGGTTTTTACCTTTACTTAGCTTATCAATATAAAGAAGTAACATGCTTGTAAATCCCTGATCAGCTCTTCACTAGACCCTTTCGGGTTTCCCACATTGCTTAGCTTATAATCATAAGAGAAGTAAGATGCTCCCAAAACCCCGATTAATTCTTCTCTAGACCATTTCAGACTTTTCACTTTGCTTAGCTTATAATCACAAGAGAAGTAAAGCACTTGCGAATCCCTGATCACTTCTTCACTAGACCAATTTGGAATTTTTCCATTGATTGACTTGAGAAATAAAGGGAAGTTAAGTCATGTCGAAACTCCAATTTGCATTGCCTAGCTTAACCCATTTGGACTTTTCATCTAACTTGACTTGCCAATGTTTTGAAGTAAAGGCATTGGAGAAATTCGATTAACACTGCAAGTTTGTTCAACTCATCCTTTGGCATTAATGCAGAATAACCCCTGCTTCCTTTGACATCAATGATAATATCACAAACATCAATGACTATTTCCAACAATCTCTCCTTTTGTCATTGATGGAAAAACATTATCAAAATGCCTTAACTCTTCTTATATCCATTCTTTTTGCTCTTCCTTTCATTCTGTGTCTTTCTCCCCCTTTGACATTAATGACAAAGAGTCCTTGCCATAACATTCACTATTAGCTTGGTTGATTTGATCTCAGACCTAGCTAGTTAGAGCATTGTGAGAGAAAATCCCCCTCGAGTAGTGGCACATTTGTGTAATATTTCCTTAGACACATTCAAATCTGATTCTGTCAGCTCCATTATTCCTCAAGAGATCATGTTTATAGCATTGGTCTGAAAGACCAATCAATTAGTCGATAAATCTCTTTAAATAGTCTACTCTCACCATACCAGCTATCTCACCTATGTCTCCTCCATTTTTATTCACATAACAATAGGACTGTAGCTATTGCACTCCATTGCTTTTTCTCTTAATCCAAGAGTTAGTAATTTATTCTTCAACACTCACCCTAGATTCATGCCTTCATCTAGTTGTTTCTTTATTGACATTTACCAATTGTTGTCCCATTGGTTGCCATTGCACCAAAACATTGACCTTTTAGTGCTGGAACACTTCGTGAGAAGCTCCCCCTTAACCAATCACACATTTGCTTGCATGCTTCAGACTTACCTAGAGCTGATTTCTCCAAATTCAAGCTACGGACTGCCCCTTGCTCTACTATCTTACTAATAATCAATGCAAGACCACTCATCATAGGATAATTTACAAATCAATATATCATTAGTCTAAAAAGATCAATCAACAATCTTCATATCTCTATATCGGTTGACGTTATGATCTTGGAGCAACTATGCTTGTTTTGCACTTGGAGGTCTCCATATTCTGACTCTATAACTCTGCATAACAATATCAACTAGGAGCACTCATTCATGTCGTCAACACCTTCTAAGATTAAGACTTGCTTCTTTACTTAAAGGGGTCTCTTAAGAAGCATAGACAGAGACACCTTATTTCACAATGCTTTAGAACAATGTGAAACTAGGGGTTACACATAACTCCTCACATTGCTTCTCCTCCCTTTTCTTCTTGTTCTTACTTTTGAGAGAAGTGACATGTTCATCCATCAAGCTATTCTCCTTTTCTTCTAGGATTGGAATACATAGAGACAATGTAGATCCTTGATGTATCTGCTCATCTAATGAATCTTTCCTGTAGTTGGAAGTTTCATCATTAAGCCCAGAAGATTGACTCTTTATGCTCGTTACTTGCTCTACTACTGATGGTTATTCACTTGAATCTTTGCATGCCCTTGATCTATCTTTTGTCAATTTATTGGGCTTCTCTTTAAGCTTTGTATTCTCCTAATCAATGGCAAATGTTGTGATCTCTTGACCTTTTCCAGCCTTTGTTGCACTCTCCAACACATCAACTAGACTGATGTGATTTGCATACTTATCAAGCTTTACGCTTGCTAATTTTGGTCTCTATAAATTTATTTGCCTTCTTTTTTGAGCTTTAGGCATTTGGATAAGATTGTTCATACTTTTAGACCTCTGTTTGTAGAACCTGACCATGTGTCCCTTATCATGGTAGTTGAAGCACTCACCTTTACTCACATTCTTGGTCTCCTTGTGTGTCCTGTTGGGTCTCCTTTTCTCCTTCTTGGTGGCTTGTAAACCTTTGTTCATATTAGGAGACATACCTTTTTGCACTTTTGATCTCATTATGTTTCCTCTACAATGTTTAGCTATATGACCAAAATTATTGCACCAATAACACACTATATTTGTATCTAACAAGGATGCAACTAAATTTTTGCTTATAAAGTTATTTATCCTTGTAGGTACAAGTCTACATTTGCTAGCCTTATGACCAAATTAATTATATCTATAACAATAACCATAAAAAAATGAAGAGTACCTGGTCACAGCATTGGGCTACCTTGCTGATCTTCTCTTTGTGTGATTGACTGCATCATTTACATTTTTCCTGTGCATACTCTTCGAAGTTGTATAGATAGATTCTTGGTTCTTCTTTTCCTTAGGATTCTTTTCTTCTCTAGCCTTTTTCTTCTTATCAACATTGGTTGTATTTGATTCTACTTCATTGCAAGTTGTCCCCTTCTTGGATCCTGATCCTTCTGCTTTGAAGTTGTCATACAACTTAGTAGATGCATTTGTCATGAAACTCTTTCCTTCCTCATAGTCAAGATTGGATCTTTTCTTTGAGGGATTTTGTGAGTTGATAAATGCATTAATAATGTCAGAACTTCCTTTTAGTTTCAGACCTTTGTCAATTTGCTCTTTAGCCTTCTCAAGCTCCTTTCTCCGGGTAACTATTTCTACCTCTAGCTTCATATATTCAATAGATTTGAGGTGTAGTTCAATATTTACTACATCTTTTGTTATTTTGAGCTCTTAAATTTGAGTCTTAAAACTCACCACCATCTGATCAAATTCTTTAAGACTCTTGGATAGATTTTCAATTTCCTTTTGTCCAATCTTCTTTTGTTCTGAGTTTTCCTTCCTCAACCTATCAATCTCATTTAGGGTGCATATGAGTTCTCCTTCCAAATCCACTTCTCCTTCCTCTTCTTCATCCCAGTCTTCATCCTCATCTTGATTTGAATCTTTTGAGGTTGATTCTATTGTCATGAATAAAGATTCATTTCCACTTGCTACAAAGGCATAATCATCATCATCATCCGAACTCTCACTATATTCCATTGAATTGTTGTCTTCCTTTATGTATAAAACTTTCTTGTTCTTGGAGAAGTTCCTTTTTTGGAAATGGTGAGGTTTCAATCTTGTACCATCCTCTTCTTGTTTGGAATCACCCTATTTCTTATAGTGACATTTGGTAACAAAATGTCCTAATCTACCATAATTAAAACACTTTAGGGGTAACTTACCTTTGTATTAACTAGATCCTTTTTTCAATCTTCTAACAAAGTTGGTGACTTCCTCATCTGCATTCTCAGATTTTGATGTAGATGCTTCTTCTTCCTTTGTCTATTTGGCAACTTTGAAAGCAACTTCTCTTTTGGAAGAGTCTACATCACCCATTCTCATCTCATAGGTAGTAAACGTTCCATGCAACTCATCAACATTGAGTTTGTCCAAATCTCTTGCCTCCTTAATTATAGAGATTTTTGAATCATATCTCTTTAACAATGATCTCAATACTTTATTACTAATGGTTGATTCTTCCATTTCTTCACCAAGGCCTCTAATGGCATTCACTATTTCATCTATACCCTGAGGAGGTAGTCGGCAATATTTTCTTCTTCAGTCATCTTAAGACTCTCAAAATGCCCCTTGTAAGTTTGTAGCTTTTCTTGCTTCACTTTGTCATCTCCTTCATAAATTCTCTTCAACTTGCCCCAGATGTCTTGTGCATTTTTGCAATGCATGACTTTGACAAACTCTAAATTTGAAAGTCCACATAGAATGGCATTCTTTGCTTTGGCATTACTTTAATATGCCTTCTTGGTTGCCTAATCAGTAGGAGGTACAATTGGAGGTGTATATCCATTGACTAATGACATCCATACATCAAATCCTAATGAGGACATATATGCTTCCATTTGTATGCTCCAGAAAGCATAGTTGGTTTCAACAAATAGGGGTGCTTTGTTTGATGAGGATCCTTCATGACTACCCATTGTGTTCACTATCCAAGATCTACCTGAGTTAATTAGACTTCTCCTAAGGAAACTTAGGCTCTGATACCAATTATTAAATAAAATTGTCTACTGAGAGGGGGAGGGGTGAATCAGTAGATGATCTCAAACTGGGTATTCCAAACTTTTAAAAGAGATACAAATTTATATGCAAGTAAGGCACATATGCAAAAATCACACACACACACACAAAAACACATGACATCAGATTTTTACATGAAAACCGAAAGACAAAAACTACAATGAGAAATAGTTGTTAGAAACTACTATTCTAATCCAACTTCACACAAAATTGCCTTACTGGCAAACCTCACTAGTTACATTAAAGGCAATCAATCCTTAGGAGACACCAATCCCTTAGCTGAGCACCAACTTCATTTAACCTTACCAATTATAAGATTTAAGGGCACCAACCCTAAAGAGACTGTAATCCCTTAATCTGAGCACCAACTCAATTTGTTTGATGGCACCAACAAATTAGAACTATGGAGCTATAACTCCAACATACAAGAAAGATTCACAAATGAATCCACTTTAGCTTCTTTGTTACAAGTCTCATCTGTAACTGCTCACTCACTACTTAATCTATGTGTGTACTTTCTCTTCCTAATTGCTCAGTGTCTATTTGCATATACCTTTACACTCTGTATCTACATATATCTGGTTATTCTTTGTTCAACCACACTTCATCCCATTTCTTCTTCTTTGCATTTTACTCTGTCTTCATATGTCTTTTTCTTGATAGTCCTTTTCCTCTCTAAAAAATGCAATAGTAGCTCCTATGCAATGATGTGTTAAGAGTCATGTTTATAAACTAAAATTTTAGGGTTTTTGACTCATCAATTACATTCACATTCTATATGCACTTAACCAATTCTGCTTCTGCATCCTTCTTTAATACATATTTGACTTTTGCACTTTCTCGTGTCTTGGTTCTTGCATCTTTGACAACTAAGAGATTTAGGTCTTTGATGTGTCAACTCTTAGATCAACCATTTTAGTATTGATTGGGACAATCAATCTTGAGCCTTGTGCAATCACCTGTCTATTTTGTTTGTTTCTCTATTTGCCTGTTAGAACTTATTAAATGCTTGCCTTTGATCTTTTTCTTCGTGCCAACTCTAACTTTTGAGCCCTTTTATGTTTTCCACTATATCTTCTACAGTATGATCACTTTTGCTCCTTTAGAATTTTCTATTATGCTTGACCTTTGTTTTTGTCTTTGGAACTATTTGCAGATGATCTATTTTATTTTCTTGACTTAACTCTTTAAGCTCATTCTCTTTATGGTCTTTCTCTCAGTCTCATCTTCTTCGAGCTCTTTCTCAAGTTATTCTCTCTGGGCTCATTTCTTTAGGTTTCTCTCTTCGAGCTCACCTTATTCAGGCTTATTTCCTCCTCCAACTTCTTTTTTGAATTTTTTCTTCTCGGGCTTTTTGTCTGACTTTCCCCTTCAAATTTTTTGTTTGAGTCATTTCTTCAAAAAATTTGTCTGAGTCTCTTCGGACAATTTTTCCAAAGTAATCTTTTTTAGGAAAATTTTCTCGAAGTGTTTTGTTGGGACAATTTCTCTAATGAAATTATCCTTCAGCTTCTTTCTTCGAAGGTACACATACCCATTATAATTTCTCCTAACTGCCCTTCGACTTCTTTGGAAGGCTACACATACCCTTCAAAATTCTTACAAAGGTGCACTTGTCCTTGGGGCTCTTCCAAAACTACCCTTCGGAATTCTTACAAAGGTGCACTTACCCTTTAGGCTCTTCCAAAACTACCCTTCAAAATTCTTACAAAGGTGCACTTGCCTTTCGAGCTCTTCCAAAGCTACCGTTCTGAATTCTTACAAAGGTGCACTTGCCCTTTGGGCTCTTCAAATGACCCTTTGACATTTTTCGAAAGTCCTTTCGACATCTTTGAAGGGGTTCACATACCCTTTGGCTTTTTGTAAAGTGCCCTTCGACCTTTTGTAAAGTCCTCTTCAGGTTTTTTGAAAGGGTCCACATACACTTCAGATTTTTTTGAATGTACCCTTCGAATTTTTGTTTCAGGATAATTTTTTGAAAAGGACTTGACAATTTTTTTGAAAGAATTCCTGTGAAGGAATTCTTCAAGACTATGTCAAGTTTTCCATCCTTCTAGACTTATGTACATAAGAGAAGTAAAGCAACTCAAAAATCTTGATTGCCTCTTCTAGACCCTTTCAGGTTTTCCACTTTGCTTGACTTGTAGATTTGAGAGAAGCAAAGCCACTTGGAACTCCTGACTGCCTCTTCTAGACCCTTTCAAGTTTTTGACATTACTTGACTTATCAACTTGAGAGAAGCACTCCCTCTTCAAAATCATGATTACTTCACCTAGACCCTTTCAAGTCTTTACCTTTACTTAGCTTATCAACATAAAAAAGTAATGTGCTTGCAAATCCCCGATCACCTCTTTACTGGACCCTTTCGGGTATCCCACATTGCTTAGCTTATAATCATAAGAGAAGTGAGATTCCCTTGAAACCCCGATTACTTCTATTCTAGACCATTTCAAACTTTTCACTTTGTTTAGCTTATAATCACAAGAGAAGTAAAGCACTTGTGAATCCCTGATCACTTCTTCGCTTGACCAATTCAAACTTTCCCCATTGCTTGACTTGAGAAATAAAGGGAAGTTAACTCATGCTAAAACTCTAATTTGCATTGCTTGGCTTGACTAGTTTGGACTTTTAATCCAACCTAACTTGACAAGATTATGAAGTAAAGGCATAGGAGAAATCCGATTAACAGTGCAAGTCTGTTCAACTCATCCTTTGGTATTAATACAGAATAGCACCTACTTCCTTTGACATCAATGACAATATCACAGACATTAATGACTATTTCCAACAAATCCAAGATCAGATACAGTAATCAACTAACATCTATTGCAGTACTATTTATATCAAAACCATGATCAAATTGGACTCGTTAAACCTAACTAACAGAGTTTATCACACAACACTAAAGGAGAGGGTTCCAAAGCCTCTACGTAAATAATACTATGCAATAACCCTAGCTATGTTTGAATATATGAAATAAAAATAATATAGTGTTATCAAAGCATATAACACAAATAAAAATGGTTAAAATAAACATAACAATCAAGGGATCATGGTAGGTAAATAAGGGCCTAGATCACCTAAGGTGAAAGAT
This sequence comes from Torreya grandis, assembly GCA_037957365.1. Classification (NCBI taxonomy): domain Eukaryota; kingdom Viridiplantae; phylum Streptophyta; class Pinopsida; order Cupressales; family Taxaceae; genus Torreya; species Torreya grandis. The sequence goes on from JARHVA010001655.1 coordinate 1,505,515, forward strand.
GTCAAGCAAAGAAAACATTATAACTATACTAAGTTTAAGTAAAGAGGTAATCTAAGCAAAGAGTTAAACATTCAAACTTATTACCTTGTGTAATATCTATCTATCAAATGAAATAGCAAAAGTTAGAGATAATTACCTTTGAGTGAACCTGTCGAGTCTCAATATCCCCTTTGGCCAATGGTGCCTTGTAAGATATTGTTGTGGATTTATAAAGATCACACAATAGAAAATAGACCTAGGATAAAAAACTCCTACTTGTATCTAAGGCTTCCCACAAGACAAACCCTAAGCAATGGCTCCTTCAACTGTAGATCTAGAAGAATTGTGAGTTGTAATAATGTGAAAATAAATATTCCTCTCTATTAGATTCAAATGTAGGTCATATTTATAGCAATGGATATGTTTTAATCCTTCTATATTTTTAGATGAAAAAGTAGGTTAGCACGATTATGTTTTGGAAAAAATTACCATTATGCCTCAAACTAAGTCAACTAGGTAGACTTAGTTCCGTAATGTGTGTTAAAACTTTCGTAATAGAGCCAACCCAACTCACTTAGTAGGAAATTTCTTAGTTAGAGGATATTTTAAGGGCTAATTGCTTAGGGAGTTGGATAAATAGGATTTATTTGCTTGTACAGTTGGATAAACAGGATTTATGATGGGTTTAGGTATGATATAGTTAACAAAAAATTGTGCGAAGCACTAGTGGTCTGCCCACCCCTTTTCCAGTGCACCCTTTAAGGCATGCACTCAGAGTGATTGAAATTTGACATGTTCTTGCAAGAGAGAAAGTGTCAATAAGTAATAAAGTTCAAAAATATTATGTGTATATAATAAGGACCATGGTGACATAGGGACCAAGAGCAGTAATATCGTAAATAGTAACATACATGGGAAAAACATGGTTGTAAATATAGTAAATGCATGATATAGATAATGGAAATAGTCACATCTAAACATGTAGCTATATCGGGAAACATCACATTAGAAAAAATTAATTGTAATACATGATGACATAACAACTAGAGGATCATCTATAGACATGAATGCAACAAAATAATAGACCCAAACTCTCAAAAGCATACACATGCAATCAATTGACTAAACATAGGAAAAATTACCAAGTAAGAATGTAACAATCACAATGTAACCAACAATAACAATGTAGATATCCATGTAACACACAAGGTGTATATGCTAACAAGATATTATATAATTGACATAAGATAGCTCAATGTGATAAGTGGAAATCAAGAAATATATCACCATAAAATCCATAGTATATAAAATCCCCTAAGGTAGGACATGCCACCAATGTGATCATAACCCCTAAGGTGTGGGAAAGAGATTAACACTATAACATCCAATAATCCATAATCATATATAACTCGTTTATCCTACATCTCACCCATTCAAATAGATACCATGAGAAGCATGTGTATAAAATATGGGCATGAATAAACTCTAGCATATGCATATAAGCATAATATGTATCCATCAATAAATTATTTTTTATTTTCAAATGTTTTTGCATTTTATACTTTTTTTAAAGTACAAAAATAAAAATGCTAAGGGGAACACATAAGAAGCAGAAATATAATCTCAATAAAAAATAGATGCCAAAGGACACAATCTAAAAAAGAATGAAAATAGCCAAGCCAAGGGGATAAGTCAAACAAGAAGGGGACGATTTCGAACAACCTAACACTTCCCTTAGAACTCCATGCAAAGTCGGATAGAAGGTATTGATATTTTTTTAATCATTTGGAAATATGTGTAAGCATTTATAATTGGAAAATGAAACAAATGGCAAGGCCAATGCAACATAACAAGAAATGAAGATGAGGGGGTTGGAAGAATATTTAGTCAAATAGGAGGCAAGTGAAAAGATGAAAACTCTAGAAGAATGGAATGAATGCAATCAACTGAATAGAGGAAGGCACATGAAGGATACAACATGAAAAAGAAAAGAATCTATGTACATTGAGAAAATTATATTAGCCCATGATACATGCTAGCATGGATAACCCATGATTTGATCTATAATGTAGTAGTTTGTAATATCAAAGTTAGATTCGTCACTCAAAGTATCAAAAAAGTAGGCACAAGTTATATAATAAGTGTATTCATCATCCCAAAGGAGATTAAATGAATGTGAAGACTAATTTCCTTCATGGTGATTTGGAAGAGGAGATTTATATGACACAACCAAAGCACTACGTGATGAAAGGTAAAATAAATTTGGTTTGCAAGTTAAATAAATATTTTTATGGTCTCAAGAAGAGTCCTAGGATGTGGTACCATAAATTTGATACATATGTATTGAGATTGGGGTTTGAGCGATCTAAATCTAATCATTATGTTTATTATAAAATTGATGGTTATAATTTCATGGATATTGCTTTATACATTGATGATATGTTGTTTGTTGGCAATGGAAAAGTTTTGATTTAAGAGCTTAAATCTCAACTCTCGATAAAATTTGATATGATAGATCATGGTGCTGTGAGACAAATTCTTGCGATGGAGATTAGAAGAGATCGACATAACAAAAAGCTATGGCTCGACCAGAGTAACTATATGAATTCAATTTTATAGAGGTTTAACATGCAAGACTACAGACCATTATGTGTTAATTCTTCTATTGGAATAAATTTATTTGTTGCAAAATGTCCTACATCACAATAGAAGACATGCTATAAGACTCTAAACAAGAAAACTCAACTAGTGAAGAGCCCATGTGGTGAGAAGCACTTGAGTCAATAACCCATGAAGATGTTGAAGTTGCAACTACTACAAGAGCCTTGCCATTTTCTTTTTCTTTCGCCTTTCCCTTTGCCTTAGTAGAATCTTGGGTAGATGAATTCTACTTGATGGACTCAGAAACACCTATGTTGTTCTTCTCTAGGAGATGAGTTAGGTGATCTATTTGTTTTTTCATGCATTTCCTTTCATCATGTCCATTTTTCTTACAATAGGCACACTTAACCTTCTCTTTCTTAGGTTTGTCATTGGAAGAGGAGGCTTCAATGTTGGTTATAACATAGGTTGATTCTTTCTTCTTCTCTTGATCCTTATTCTTCCTCTTCTCTTTGTTGAAAGTCTTTGTATTCCCAATAATTAGGGCTTGAGGTTTTGTGGACTTCAATGCACCCATCTGGATCAACTTGTCTTGCTCCTTGGTTAAGTTAGCAAAGAAAGCATCTAAAAAGAGCATTTATCATGTAGTGCCTAAAGCACATTTAGAGGCATGAAAATTAGAGACAAAGAATGAATAGTCAGGACCTAGTTTAGATAGTATAGAAAGAACAAGTTGGTCATGTTCTTTCTTTATCCCACATTCTTTCAACTGTAATCTCAAGGACTTGAACTTAGTGAATTTTTTTTTTGAAAGGTGTCAAAGTTACTAAGATTTAATCTAATGATTTCATTCTCAAGCTCATGACCTCTCATCATGTCTTGTTCCCCAAATAATTTATCTAGAATAATCCATACATCATGAGATGATTTGATAGACTCTAAATGAAACAAAAGATCAGATAATTTAAAAAGACATAATAGCCCATAGGCTTCATCAATATGGTTATACCATTTAATTATCTCTACATCTGTGTTACGTTTAGTTTCATTACCCATGGTTATCCTATAAAAACCCTTACTCCTTAGAATGATTGTCATCTTGATTTTTTATTCATGATGATTAAAGAGAGTTAGTGGGTTGATTAAACTTGAATCTATTAGTGCAGAAATGAGATGTAGTAGTAGTGCAATTTGAAGTTGTTATAGGAATAAAAGTGCAAGTAGAATGCAAAGAGGGACCAAAAAAGGCATAGTACACCACCTAAACATTTCAAATGCACACTCAAAAGATGTCAAACTCAACAGAAGTGCATCTAGAGCAATTGGTGCATGTGTTAGAAAAATACTTTTTTGCAAACAAAAGAGGATGTCAGACTCAACCGATAATGCATCAAAGGAAGAAATTACAATGAGAAAGTAAGCAAATTAACAACACTTTATTTTTAAATATTTTCAACAAAATATTATTTTATAAAAAACAATAAAAAAATATTCATTAAAAGTGCTACACTTGACCAATCTTCTTATGCATTAGTCGTGCATTAAAAGAAAAGTAGTCTATTTTTCCTTGCTTTAAATCAATGTATTAAAAAAATGAATTTAACATGATAAAAACATTAAGATAAACTTGAATAGACTTAGCTTGTTTTGGAAGAAACTTTTAGCAATAATCTCCAAATTATAAGATCTGATTTTTTTAGTAACAATTACTAAAAACATTATAACATCTGCATTTTTTTAACAAAATTCATAAATTCAAAATGATATAAAAATCTAAGATCAAGGCACACTAAACCTAGAAAACTTTCAACACGATTCATTGTAGTTTGAGATCAGTGACAACTTGAATAGGTGGATGGAAAACCAGGGGTGAGAGTAAAAAATCAGATCTAAACTAGGAAGCCACAAAAAAAAATGTGGAAGAAAAACGTGTTCCCTCAAGCAAAAAAAGCCTTCTTCAAAGTTGTAGATAATTTGATCAAACTATAAGAATATTAGATCTCCAAAGATCTTCCATATACCAACATTACAAAGCATGCAAATGTATGATAAAAGGAATGGATAGATCTAATAAAAAAAATATAGATCTACGATCCTACTTATGCAAAAAATCTCAAGATTTCATAGAAAGCTTAACAACAAATAACCAGACAAATGTTTACCATGGGTGGCTCTGATACCATATCAGAGTTTGATCTCATTCCGGATAAGGTGAATACGAAAGTCAAATGGTCACATGAGATAAGAAGTGAGTGCGTACCACCAAAGAGCTACAACAAATTGAAATGACAAAAGAGAATTGCACAAGACAAATGAATATGCAGAAAATCAAAATAAAAATTAACTTTGGCTTCAGAATACAAATGGAGAGAGGTACATATATAGGTGGGAGAGAGAGTGAAACCACACATTCCACTGAATGTGGGACTAATCTTCTCAAATGACCCAAATGCCCTCTAAGACCCTAAGCAAGCATAATGAACTATGTAGATAAAACCCATAGAATAAAAGTCTACACTAACATAAATCAATTAATATAAAGTAAACTGGTTGATAACAATCACATGATAATTAAACTCAAATTTTATTTAATTAAAATTAACTATAAATCTAATCCAACTACAAGTACAAACTCAATATGAAAGAAGACAAGCACCCCTAACCTAGCCTAAGAACCTAGACCCGATACCCACAACACAACTTAGACAGCCTGCATATACATTCATGGAATCAGGGTTCGATCTAGTTCTCCTTACATTTGTGATGGCCTCCTCTATGAAACATCATTATCGAATAAGAGCTGCCAATTTAAGCTAACAAGGGAACTAGTACATCACTCAGTTAAGCTTCTAAAGCTATAGTCATCTTTTCAAAAGAATGACACATCTTAAGGTCATCAATCATAATCTACAACATCACAAGGTATGTGTGCTTACCCAATCACTTCCACACGTCATAACAAGCATCAGTTGTAACTAGGAACTTATATCTTCTTATTCCACATGGTCAATGACTTAAAAAACATCTCTGACTTACGTTGATTGAAGAAACTCGATCTCTCAAGTAAGTCTCTAAAGGTGTCTAAGGTTAAAACAAGAGATGACAAACTCAAATCCCAATAATCAATGGGGGTTATTATCTATAATTGTTGATCAACTTAGAAAACCAAATGACTGAAATTGACACTAAACACATGCACGAAGAAGAAAACCATACTATTCATGATTAAGCAAACGTACCAAGAATTAGATGCTTTAAGCACATATTCTAGTAACACACTAAAGTTAGTTGTCAATTACCCACACTAGGAGGGCTTTGTAAGGGTTAGTTCTCTAATCCCATGCCCACTTCTCAAGCTGCCTACATATCTACGATGATCCCATCACGCATGAAATCAGGGCTGGTTATAGTTTACCCATTCTTAAACGAGTGTTAGAGAAAAATGAAATTATTTGTCCTCAGTAAAGTATTCATATGACTAAGAGGTGCAATTACCCCATGTGGGTAACCCTACGATCACTAGTTGACCCGAGGCATCTAGGCACTATCAAGAGTTACAAGGAATGTCTCACAAAAGGATCACTTGCATTTAGACTTATAAGTCTGATCATAAAGGGGAACCTTACTCCCATTGTCTGTTTTGATTCAATTACTAAAATGACCCCTTTTGATCTAACAAGATGCATCTAGGATCTAAAATAGCTAAAAGAGTTTATAACCCAAAACTGACCTAAAGTAAACATTTATTTTAGGCAAATAGAGTATACCATAGTCACCAAAATTCATCACAGATAGGAAAGGATATAATTTAAATAGATTTTCTTGGCCTATGAAGCTTAAGAGAGCAACAAAACACAACTCCTTCAAGTTGAATAAATTAGGTACGAAAATACCTTTGTTTTAATTTATAACAAGAAAAATAAAATTTTGTAACTCTTACAACTTGTTCTTTAAGCTAAAATTAAGGTTTTTAAGACTTTTTAATAATTGAATTTTAAATAAAATGATAATTTTATTATGCATTCTAAATTGAATTTAATAAATCAAAAATTGCATTATAAAATTTCTCTATAAATTGGTTTCGGAAAACACAATGCTAAAAATAACAGAACTTGTGCTAAATTTTATTTTAATGTTATATTATTAATTTTAAGCTATTTCAAATTAATTTCAACTCTCAGATTTGAGAAATTTAATTTCTAGGTATTTTATTTATGTTGAATCAAAATCAACTTCTAAAATAAGAAAAAATGGTAATTTTTTTTACTCAAGCATCTAACAAAACTAGTTGAAGAAAATAGTTTCTGACAGGGGTAAACTTTATCTAATTAACAATTACACATTTCATATCTAAATATAGTAAAATCAATGTAATGCCCAAAACACACTAAAATAATTTTATAAAAATAATTAACAATAATTATTAATTTTAATTTTAACATCTTAAACTATATTTATAAGCAGATAAAATAAAATAATGTTTCAAATCAAAAGTTTAAATTTATTAACTCTCACCTCTAACTTACCATAATTTTATAAGATAGTTATTTATCCATTTTATCCATTAGAGGGTTAAGTATCAACCAAAAGATTTGGGAGAAAATAATTTACTTAATAGTGGTCTAAAAAGAGACTAAATGAAAAGCTAGATACATAAAATCAATTGGAAATAAAATAAATTTCAAAGTTAACATTTACACACACACAAATATATATATATATATATATATATATATATATATATATATATATATAAAACTAAATATATATATTAATTTACAGATATAAACATATATTTTATTTGATTATTTATTAATATTCTTATTTTATTTTCAATTATTTTATTTTTTTTCATTTCTATGCCTATTGGTTTGGTTGGTTGGGCAGGTTGCGACCAGACTGTAGCCCTAAAAATCCTTGGGGACAGGGGTGGTTGGCTGGCCGAACCTTTCCTTACTCCAAGATGGATGGGGTTGGGGTCAACTCAAGTTTGATACCCCCAAACCCCTCCCAAAACTTTTATTATTATTATTATTATTATTATTATTATTATTATTATTATTATTATTATTATTATTATTATTATTATTATTATTATTATTATTATTAGGTACACACAAACACACATTACATTTTATTAAAAAAAAATTTATATATTTATATTTATTATTATTATTATATATTACTTTGTTATTATTATCATCATTATGATTAATCAAGAGAAACAACAATTTTAATATTTTTTTATTTTCTTAAATAATAAATCGATTTTATAAGTTTACTGGTCTTATTTTGTTGTGTGTGTGTGTGTGTACACACACACACACACACACAAAACAAAAATTATATATTAAAATGGATATTTATCGTAATTATATTTTATTTGTTTAATATACAATGTAATTTACTATGAGTTAAAAGAGAAGTGATTTCAATAATACTTGTAAAAGTAAATCTAATATATTTTTATTTAATTTTATCAAAATTAAAAAACAGATAAAGCTTAGTTATAAAGAATCTTTTCCATTTGAAGAGGGTACTTTATTAATTTATGAGCCTACAATAAATTTATAAAGGGACAAAATCTAACGATCTATACTCATGATCTAGGCTCCTTTAATTGAGTTGCTTACATATCCATTTGCAACATCAGGGTCTAATGTAGTTCTGAAACAATATTATTTCAGGTAAGAGGCATAGCTTATAACTATTATATACCTTATTGAAGAACAATAGTTGCTAAAAACACCCAAACAAAACTACTATTTATTCAATAGTAACATTTGGGTTGAACATGAAATTATTTGTCGTAACCAAACAATTATCTTGTTGCTTGAAATCATCTTGTTGTTTATACCCCATGTCACTACGCTCAATTTTTCCCCCCATTGATGCATATCTTCTATATTGTTATCCCTTGGATTTTTTCCCATTAAAATGATGAAAACACGTGCTTTTTTTTAATGATAACATATTTCCATAACATGTAGAAAATAAGACTAAACGATCATGATTCACAAATCAACTCACACACATAATTTATACCACAACACATATCAAAGGAGAACATTTCATTCTTAGTTATTTCATCTAGAGTCAGTCATGAAATAATACTGAGACAACTACACTTGTTGAAGAGTGTATTCATACACATGCAGTTACAAGCATACATTGATAATCTAGGTATAAATAATCATTTATGATGAAAATAATAGCTAGGAAAAGTATTGAAATAAACATTCCACAATGTTTTTATCACCCATACTTCAATTAATTATAAATTCTAAATACTTGAGAGCAACAAAAAAACAAAATGATAATTTACACACATCTAACATTGTACAAAAGTGATATTTCAAATTTACAAGACTCTGAATGGATTTCCAAAGTGACAAAACCTAAAGACTTATTCTCATGACCCAAGCTCTTTTCGTTGAGCTACCCACATACATTTACAGAATCAAGGTTTAATGTAGCTCTGACACATAATATTGTTCAGACAAGAGGTAAAGCCCCCAACTTTTATATACTTTCTAGAAGACTGAGAGTTGTTAAGAACTCCCAAAACAAAAATTCTATTTATTCATTAATTACATTTGGGTTGAGGAGGATATTATTTATCGCGACCAAACAACCATTATATTAGGGTTGTTGCTTCCAATTTTACATCACATATATTAGAAATGTGCATAATTGACTAGTAGTTTTACATACTATAAAATCTTCTATCATTTCCCTTCATTTCAAATTAACTTCTTGTGTTTATCCCATTGTATTAAGCAAAATTTTTCATTCCTTTGTTGATAGATCTCTTGCGAAACACAACAAAACACCTTTTGGCATAAACTCATACACTATTTGGGAAAGAATCTTCATTGTTTGTGTTTTTTTTATAGCTACATATCTCAAAATCAATATGAGACTCCTATTTGCCAACTATGTTTATCCATTTGTTTATAAGTGGTACGTTGAATTGTGACTTTTTCAATAATTCCAACTAATGATACAATCCTTAGTTGCAAATTCACGCACTTCAATATGAACACATTTAAAGAAACTTTTTTCTCATCGCATAATTTTTTATATTCATATCGATCGAATTGAAATCATAATATTCACCTTGTGCTAAGACCAAATCCCACTATTTAGGTTTTTTTCCAACCAAACATCTTAGCAAAATTCAAAGACTCTTATCCACCTTCATTTTTTATTCATATGTTTATGGATCATATGTTGAATTACAACTTTATCAACATATCCACCCAAAAATCTACATGCATAAATTTGTCCTTCAATATGGAAATCATTATATCCCATTAGGTAAATTTTCTATACCCCTTTTGTTCTACTTTGTTGTACTTATGTCTACCACAAGGTTGCATGACCATTCAATTTTGTTTGAGACACTTTCCTGCTCATCTGACCCTCCACATCATCAAACTTGAAGTACACTTTCATTTCTAAAATCCAATCTATCAAGACTTCTCAAACATCTTAGCAAATTTTCAAACAAATCATATTATTTAGATTTTTTTCCAAAAAAACATCTTAGCAAATTTCCATGACTCTTATTCATCTCCACTTTTTGTTTGTATGTTTATTGATGGTATATGAATTGTAACTTTTTCAAAAAGTGCAACTGATAATCTACATGATAAAACATGCCCTTCAATATAGAAACAATTCTATCCCATTGAGTAAATTTTGTATACCACTTTTTCTTCTTTTTAAGTATCCTTCCTTCTACTATAGCATTTCATGACCATTCAACTTGGCCTGAGACACTTTTATGTTCATTGTTCCTTCCATGTCTTGAACTCAAAGTACTCTTTAAAATGTGTAAGCCAATATATCAAGAATCCTATTCAACACTAATGTTTGAGCATATTTCAAAGCAAACATCTCAACAAATTTTCAAGACTTTTTTTCAATGCTACTATTTTTCCATCTATTTTTGTAACTATTTTTTTTTCATTTTATCTCATTGGCTCTTAGTCACCATCTTTATTCACCCATATGTTTTTGAATGGTACACTAGATTGCAACTTCTTCACCAAGTCCAATTGGTAATCTATACAAAAAATAGCCCTTTATTTAAACAGTTATTATATATCGCTTGGCAATATTTTCTTTTACCTTTATATTCTTTTTGGCTTGTACATATTTCAATTATAGGGCTACATGACATTTTACCTTGGTCTGACATGATTTAATTCTCTATGGATCCTCTAAACCACCTAACTCATTGGGCCACCCACATCATCCAAATCAAATCACTCTTTGAAATTTATAGATTTCCACTCATTCAAATCTTCTCTTATTCACTCTTTGTTTGAGATCAATGTTTTGTTCCTACATCATGGTAAATTACTCATTTTTTCTTTCAATTGTAGATGCATGTCTTGCATATACTATGCAAATTCCTCCACTTCGGTGTACGACACTATAAGACACTTTCGTCTACACACACTTTAAGACACTTTAGTTTCCTACTAGATAATTTTTTGTACTCATCTTGATTAAATTATTATAGGCATATTCACCTTGTGCCAAGATCAATCCTACCATTTGGGTTTTTTTACAAACCAACATCTCAACAAATTTCCAAGATTTGTATTCACTTGCATTTTTTATCCGTATTTTTATGGATGGTACATTGAATTATAACTTATTCAATAAGTCCAAATAATAATTTAAATGCAAAAACATTCCATTAAAATTTGGAAACAATTTTATCCCATTGGGTAGTTTTTTAATACTCATTTTGTTCCTCTTAGTTTAACTTTATTTTACCATAGATTTAGATGGCCATTTAACTTGGCTTAAGACACTTTCAAACTCATCAGTCCCTCCACCATCAAACTCAAAGTACACTTTGATCGATGTAAGCCAATCTATCAAGACTCATATTCAACACCAATGTTTCATCTTATTATATGCATCTCATTGTATTGAGTTCTAATGTTTCTTTCACTTGTTGATGCATCTCTTGCTACTCTGCATAGTTCTCTCATTCAAAAATTTTACCAAAAAAACCATTGATGTTCAAATCTACATAGTTCTTATCTTGTACATATTTCAACTACAAGGTTGCATGATACTTCACCTCCATCTCACACACATTAACTCTCTGTGGATCCTCCATAACATTAAACTCAAATAAACCTTCAATTATAATTTGTGTGCCTCTAACATTGTATAAAAGTAATGTTTTTAATTTACGAGCCTACAAATAGATTTCAAAGGGGACAAAATCAAAATATCTAGTCTCATGACCCAAACTCCTTTAGTTAAGTTCCTTACATATCCATTTGCAAAATCAGGGTCTAATGTAGTTTTGAAACAATATTATTTCAGGCAAGAGGCATAGGTTCTAGCTATTATATACCTTATTGAAGAACAACAGTTGTTAAGAACACCCAAACAAAACCACTATTTATTCATTAGTAATTTTTGGGTTGAACATAAAATTATTTGTCGTGACTAAACAATAATCTCATGGCTTGAAATCATCTTGTTGTTTGTACCCCATGTCACTATGCTCAAATTTTTTCCTTATTAAAATGATGAAAACCCACATTTTTTTTTAATGATAACATATTTCCATAACATGTACAAAATAAGACTAAACAATCATGATTCACTAATCAACACACATACACAATTTATACAAGAACATATAGCAAAGGAGAGCATTTCATTCTTAGTTATTTCATCTAGAGTCAGTCATGAAACAATACTAAGATAACTATGCTAGTTTAAGAGTGTATTCATACACATGTAGTTAAAAGCATACATTGATATTCTAAGTATAAATAATCATTTATGGTGAATATCATAGCTAGTAAAAGTATTGAAATAAACGTTCCACGATTTTTTTATCACCCATACTTCTATTAATTATAAAGTTTAAATACCCAAGAGCAACAAAAAACAAAATGATAATTTATATGCATTTAACATTGTACAAAAGTGATATTTCAAATTTACAAGACTTCAAATGGATTTCCAAAGTGACAAAACCTAAGGACTTATTCCCATGACCCATGATCTTTTCGAGCTACCCACACATATATTTACAAAATTTAGGTTTAATGTAGCTTTGACACATAATATTATTTAGACAAGAGGTAGGGCCCCCAACTTTTATATACCTTCTCGATGATAGAGAGTTGTTAAAAACTCCTAAAACAAAACCTCTATTTATTCCTTAATATCATTTGGGTTGAGTAGGATATTATTTATCGTGACCAAACAACCATCATATTAGGAGTGTTTCTTCCAATGTTGCATCACATACATTAGAAACGTGCATAATCGTCTAGTAGTTTTACATACTATAAAATCTTCTATCATCTTCCCTTCACTTAAAATTAACTTCTTGTGTTATCCCATGGTATTAAGCTACAATTCTTCATTCATTTACTAATAGATCTCTTTCAAATACCACAACACCTTTTGGCATACACCAATACACTATTCGTAAAAGAGTCTTCATTGTTTGTGTTTTTTTTCATAGCTACATATTTCAAAAACCATATAAGATTCCTATTCACCAACTATGTTTATCCATTCATTTACAGGTGGTACGTTGAATTAAGACTTTTAATAATTCATGTACTTCAATCTAAACATATTTTAAGAAACTTTTTTTTCATGGAATAATTTTGTATACTCATATTGATCGAATTGAAATAATAATATTCACCTTGTGCTAAGACCAAATCCCACTATTTAGGTTTTTTTCCAACCAAACATCTTAGCAAAATTCAAAGACTCTTATCCACATTCATTTTTTATCCGTATGTTTATGGATCGTATGTTGAATTACTACTTTAGAAACATATCCAACCAAAAATCTACATGCAAAAAATTGTCCTTCAATATGGAAATCATTATATCCCATTAGGTAAATTTCTTATACCCCTTTTGTTCTACTTTGTTGTACTTATGTCTATCACCAGGTTGCATGACCGTCTATATTCACACATATGTTTGTGAATGGTACACTAGATTGTAACTTCACCAAGTCCAATTGGTAATCTATAAAAAAATATAGCCCTTCATTCAAATAGTTATTATATCTCACTTAGTAATTTTTTCTTTGGACTTTATATATTTTTTAGCTTGTACCTCTTTCAATTATAGGGATACATGATCTTTCACCTTGGTCTGACATGCTTTAATTATTTATGGATCCTCTATATCATCAAATCCATTGGGTCACCCACATCATCCAAATCAAAGCACTCTTTTACTCATTCAAATCTTCTCTCATTCAATCTTTGCTTCTAATCAAATTTTTGTTTCCACACCATGATAAATTGCTCATTTTTTCTTTCAATTATCGATGCATGTCTTGAATATGCTATGCAAATTCCTCCACTTCGGTGTATGACACTTTAATACACTTCAGTCTACACACACTTTAAGACACTTTAGTTTCCTACCAAACAATTTTTTGTACTCATATTGATTGAATTATTATAGGCATATTCAACTTGTGCCAATATCAATCCTACTATTTGGGTTTTTCACAAACCAAAATCTCAACAAATTTCCCAGATTTGTATTCACTAGCATTTTTTATTCATATTTTTATGGATGGTACATTGAATTTTAACTTATTCGATAAGTCCAAATGATAATCTAAATTCATACACATGTCTTTCAATATGGAAACCACTATATCTCATTGGGTAATGTTTTAACACTCATTTTGTTCCTCATAGTTTAACTTTATTTTACCATATGGTTGCATGACCATTCAACTTAGTCTGAGACAATTTCAAGCTCATTAAACTCTCCACATCATTGAACTCAAAATATACTTTGATATCTCTAATATAACCTATTGAGAAAACTATTTTTTGATTCGCATATTCTTTAAGACACTTTAAATCTCATTAGACCACCAACTTCATAAAGTTGAATCACTCTTTGAACTCTAAAAACCACTCATTCAAATCTTTATCATTCACCCATCACTTGAGATCAACTTTTTATTTCTACACCATGGTAAACTGCTCAATTTTTTATTTTAATTGTCTGTGCATTTCTTGCAATGTTATGAAATTTCCTCCACTTCAGTGTACACTTTAAGACACTTCAGTTTCCACACTTTAAGCCAATTTACTTTCTCACCAGATATTTTTTTGTATTCTTATTGACTAAATTATTATAGGCATATTCACCCTATTCCAAGATCAATCCCACTATTGGGTTTTTTTTCCAAACCAACATCTCCACAAATTTTCAAGACTTGTATTCATCTGCATTTTTTATCCATATGTTTATGGAAGGTACGTTAAATTGTAACTTTTTTAGCAAGTCCATATGATAATATAAATTTAGAAATGTGCCCTTCAATATGGAAACTATTTTATCCCAATGGATAATTATTTAATACCTATTTTTTCCTCTCATTTTAACTTTCTTTTACCACAGGTTTTCATGACCATTTAACTTGTCTAGAGACACTTGCAAACTCATCAATCCATCCACTATCAAACTCAAAGTAGAATTCCACTTGATCTGACACACTTTAATTATTTGTAAATCCTCTACATAATCGAACTCAAAGCAATCTCTAATCTCAATAAGTCAATCTGTTAACTCTAATATTGTTTCTTTGTCTGAAATAAACTTGTTTGTGCTCCACTAAGTAGGTCAATGCCTACTGACTAGGCTTGGGAGTAGGTTTTCTAAAAGAAGGCTCTCTAGGAATCCTAGGATCTATTAAATTTCAAATTTGAATATTACCAATTTGTGATATGTAAATTTATATTTCAGGTGTGCAATTATGATTAAAATAATCTTTCTTTATGAATGGAGGAGCATTAATCCATAAGTGACAAGGGGGAAGCTATAATTCTTAGTGCTTGGTGTATGTAGAAATCTAGTGGTACCTTAGCAGGCTATGTTAAGGCTTGATGATGTTGTCATTATTTTAAGTCAACCAGAAAGAACATGCTGGTAGGTTGGTAGGTTTGACAATACCTATGATTATAATATTTTCACACTTACTATGATTGTTAAATGGTCTTAGGAACCATTATGGAATGTGTGTAATTTTTATTATCATTCAAAACAATACTACAGTTAGAGCACTTATGATGGCATGCTTATTGCCATTATTTTTTTGCAAGAAAAAAAGTTACCATGGTTGAGATTTTCATCTTGGTTTAGTTGAGACACCATTGAGGCATTGACTAATATTGTGTGAGAATTATAAAAGTATGATAAATTTATAATTAAAATGATATTCCATTATTATGAAGGTACTATTTTAATTTGTTGTAAAAATGGCCTTAACAAAAAGGCTTAGACACTACAATAATTTTGAGCTGATATGACACTCTAGTGATGACTAGTGTTAAACTAAGTAAAATATATTAGCAAAGATATGCTTCTCCTTATTAAGAAATTTTATCCTATGGTTAACTCACCCTTGGATGGTATGAAGACAAGCCCTTGTGGCAAAATAATTGGATACTATCTATGTAGCTACTAATGTTTTAGCTGCATATAGTAATTTGGTAGACTAAATTGTAACCATCATGTGTTACCCAAGATTTAATTAAGTGATTACGAAGCACTTCTAGGTCTTATGAGCAATATGTCTATGTTCAATCAAGCAATGGTGTAATTATTTAAACACATGCATGTGTTGGCTATTAAGTGCCAACATATTATAAATAAATTACTATTTTATGTATTCTTGAAAATAATATTATGAAATGATTATTTCTATTTTGTTTAGAAGCATGATTGGATTGTATGATTATGCTTAGAAGGATAAATATAGATCCTAAATAAGGCAGTTATTAAAATCATAGGTACCCACTTAACTATTTTAAGGATACTTAAAAGTTAGGTGAATGACCTTAGATAGATGTAAAAGGATGGTGGGATTGGGATCCCTATACCATTGTGTGCATAAATAAGTAATGGATAACATGATGTAAGTCTTGGGGTTTCATGTGATGTCTTAAATGGATTCTCTGATGTCCAGTTTGGTTAGTGCAAGGTGTTGCACTAACCCATGAATGGTAAAGGTTGAAAGAGAATTAACCATAACATTATGGATTTATGGTTTTTGAATGGAATTATGTGATGTATGTTATTAAGGTTATGTGTAAGACATAATGCTCATAGTGGAGGTTTTAATTTATTTCAACATAGAATTATGGTTGTAATCTAGTTGGATTGTAATATTACAACTCTTGACTTTAAGTTTTAGGTCTATATGCGATGATATAAAAGTGAATAATGACCCTAAAAAATATATTATATTAAAATTGTTAACCTAGATTAAGCAATAAATATATAACTTGATGACTTAGTGGTTGTAATCCTTGTTGGGAAGTGTAGGTAGCACTATTGATGACATGTATGCTATGGTAAGTTAGGATAAAATAACTTATAACATTGTATTTTTAGCTTATTTTAATTTCATAACCACAAAAGTGGTTAGAAATTGTTAAACTCATAAGTGGTTGAACTGAAATATTAGTTTTTACTAATGTAATCTGATAACTTAAGAGCATATTTTGCTAGAAGATATATATGTATTTGTTTTTAATAATTTATATTGTAACCTTTAGCCTTGTAAGGCATACAATTGGGGAATATACAACTAATTTGGAATAATTGTGAAAATGATGCTAAAAATGGTGCATACCACACCTTATTTTACCCATCCCGGTGTCAAAAATGACACATAAATTAAGACATTGCTTATTGGCCTAATGCAAAGAAAGACATTATTTCCTTAATGGGTGTAGCTAAATTTCTAATCATTTAATATTGATCATTACCATCATGAAAGTGATCCATATTATGAAATAATTTTATTTAATAGGTTAAACCTTTTTTAAGGTAATATGTGTTCCTTGACTATTTGAAAAGTCATTGAGATAGTTCCTCTTTAAGAAGGGGAGGATGTTGTGACCCAACTTAATTCCACCTTATGAATGCTTGTCTAGATAGACTATTATCACATTGTATCTAAGTCCGGTTGTCACTTCAATGATTAATGCATATGTCACATTTAATCTTTATGGTTAGCATAATGGATATTTATTGCAAATGTGATTCTTGTTTAGTTATCGAGAGTTAGTCATTATGAGTAATTGGTAAGATTATTTACTATAGTTAATGATCATGATCAATTATACATGTTTCATTTAATATCCTATTTTTATCAAAATTATATTGATATTTAATGTTCATGGTTGATAAGATGTTTTTGATGTTTTTTTATGTGGTTATATGAATGGGATAATGATCTAGGATCGAGGGGCACTTTAACACCCAAGATAATAAGGAAAGGTTGATGGGCCTTTTACTTAACCTTGATAGGTAATATATGATATGTGCAAGATTTATAAGCCATCAGTCAAGTTTTATCTATTGGTTGTTTAATTTTAATCTCTGACTTAGTCTTGCTTATTATTTTACCTTCATTATGTTGTGTTGGTCTTGTGTGTAGTCGATCTTACTTTTTTTAATTTACATGAGACTATATCAATCATGTCTTACTTCCTTGTGTATTTTAATCTCAGAATGGTATCTTTGTTGTTAGGTTGATAGCAATTACATAGCCTTGTGTGGGTTTGTGACTTATTTTGTGTCTATAATGGGACTTCACTCATCTACCCTTGCCTTGTCCCTTTGTGGTCATTTCTTTGGACCCCGCTTCATAGGATCTATGTTGACCCATGCATCTTAATAAATAAAATTTGAAGTTGGCCTAATTTATTATTTTCAACCATGATGTCTCTCTTTTCAAAGTTCATTGAGAATGTTTGAGTGTTGTTGGGATTTGGTTTTAGGGATGGACCAATTCCTAGGAGAATGATTTTTGGTTGGAAGGGTGAAGGCACATGGTTTGGTTGTGTGTGGGAGGAAATAAAAAGAAATGTAGGGTGAAGGAAGTTGAGGGTGGTATAAAGGAGGGGGCAGCCATGGGATGAGGGTAGAGAGGGATTGGCATAGGAAAAGGAAGTTGACATATGAGATAAGGGGATAAAGGGTAAAGAATAAGTGAGGTAGAGTAAATGAAGGGGATGATGGTGAGAGTGAGAGGATTGGTTGGGTATAGTAAGAAGGAGAATGTAAGATGAGAATATAGGAGATTAGAATGTGGGTATAGGATGGGGAGAAAGGAAGAACAAAGAGTATAAAAGAGGAGAGGTGAGGATGATGGTGTTACAAGGATTTATGTAGGAAGAATAGTAATGGAAGAATGGTTGGTCAAGATTTGTGAGATCAATGGTGTTGTAGGGAAACATGGGTAGTAGGGAAGAGAGAAAACTACAAATGGGAGAGGAGATAGGTGATGGAGATGGCAGGGATAAGGGGATGGCATAGGTTCAAATGGACCATGAGAGTGGAAGAAGGGAGAATGGAAGGGAACAATGTGGAGAGCATAAAATGAGCTAAGAGAATAGAACAGAAAATAAAAATAGTCCTTTTACACAATAGCTTGAAAATCACCTTGTAAGCATTTTGATTTATTATGAAACATATGTATTTTGTATTTGGAATTATATATGAAATACACGAATAAGTTGGAAACTTATGTTACTTATTTACTACCATTTTAATTATAAAATGAATCATTATAGGATTAAATTCTAAGATTCCTTATTACCATAAAGTTGTTTAGACTTGTTGAGTTGCCTCCCTTGAATAACTATTCCTAACTAAAAAACTAATATGGTAACTAGATGTAGATTGGAAATGAATACCAATTGGTCTTATTGATGATATTTAATAATTAATATGACACTCAGGGTGAAGGTAGTAAGTTATTATCATTTATTTTTAATCCAACTTGTGAAAAAAATTTCTTTAATAATTAAAGGTAGAGAATTAAGGTGTGATGACCCAAGTCATTAATTCATTTTATAATCATTGGTGGGTAGTACCAACTTAATTTTCTATGCTACCCATACTACTCATTACATTAGGATAACATTAATTTGCCTTTATATGTGTATATGATAATTGTGAGATGAATGATGTTGATTGGTACTCAAAAATTATTGATGGTGGGTGATATGTTAAATGGATCCACTAATCCCTAATATTATGATAAGATATGAATTTAATCATATATTGTATTGACATGACTTCTTAACATAAGTAGAAAATTTCAATTGTACACCATATCTCATCTATTAATAATTGGTAAGCATAATTTATTTGGCAACATTTTTTAATAGATAGAAGGGCTTGACATTTGAATCAATGGATAACTAGTCTTAGGTTGTGTAATTATAATATTTATTTTAATTTCTAGGGTATAATGGGTAAATCAATTTTATTCTATGCTCCTAAAAAATAATGGATGACTATTGATTATTAACTAATAAGGCAATAGTGTGATGATCCCATGATCCAAAGAGAAGTTTATCTACCCTCAGTAACTAGTACTAATACAATTGCCTAGGACACCCTACGCATTTATTTGATTAATACAAACATATTATTACCTAGTCATAATGAATCCTTAGGAATAATTAATGGATCCTAATGTTAGTTTTATGTATTTTAAATTGCTTGTTGTTTCCATAAACATGATTTTTATTTAAGACCTATTGATCTATCCTTTCCCATTTAGTTAGAGACCATATAACTCTCATTTCATGAACATGTTACAACCAAAAAATAACATTAGGTACATGAAGTGGTTATTCCAATTATACTAAAAAAAATTATGTAACCTCTTGCAAGGCAGGACCAAACACTATCATGTGAAGACTTGAATTTCATGGACATAGATTTATGAGTAAATTGGGATCTATGAGGTTTAATAAATGTTTGAAGGTTCTTTGGCAATTGTTATGCTTACTGAGAATGATTCATGGTTATATGGATTTTTTTTTAGTTTGGTGATTCCCATTTTGGGGTGCATTGGTGTTTTATATTCTAGTCTTTGATTTGTTGATTTGATTGTTACATGTTGACTAGTGGCTAAATCTCTCCCTTGCATGGTCAATTGACCTTTTATAACACTTAGTTTCCTGACGCCACCATCAAATTGATGGTTAGGGCATTAAGGGTTTCCATATGGTTGTGCTCATTAGAATGATGTTGATGTATTTGATTCTTACATATTCATTGTACTATATCAATTAATTATATGCTCTTGATGATGGAAAATTAACTTTTGGTAACTATTACTATTTATTTTACTATTGAATATATTCTATGCATTATTTCAACTGATAAATTGATGGTACATGATTGTATCAATTTTATCCCTAAATTTTATTATTTTGATGTTCCTATTGATATGACAGAATGTTGTTCTAATCAGTGACAATGGTTACTAAAAGAACATTCAACATTGACACAAAACCTTAATCATAAATTGGTTGTGTTAAGTTAGTTATTTGTCTTTTTATATGCTTATGGTAAGTGCTTGAATTGAATTTGTATCTATGGAAGAATTTTTAATCTGATGATCTTTATTGTCCTCTAATGTACATATTATTAGTACATAACATCTGGTAAGAGAAAAACATAGTTTTAATGTATTTATAGCATGTTTATATAGTTTAAATCTTAGTGTACACTTGCTAGTAATGACATTTAGTATCTAGAAACTAAGTAATAGTTGTATGATTTAATTATGATTAAAATGGAAAAGGAAATCTTGTATAGAGGAGAATTTTCTATCCTTTATTCATTGAAGTAACATAAAGTTTTAATCTGACATGTTTTAATTGTGATTACTTATGGTATATGCTATTATGATGTTATTGGATCTCTTGATCTTCACATTGAATGTATTAATAAATGTGTTAAGATATATATACAATCTCATGCATAATTCTATGCATGAAGCAATTTCTTTTAAATAGTCAATTTTATGCCTGAGTTGGGAATCATAACTTGGATTAATAAAGGCCAGGCATTAGTTACAAAACTTGGGTTGATTATACATATGGAACTTGTTGATGAATGAATAATGTAGTTATTCCTAATTATAATAGTTGGATATGGAAGGATGTGTGGCTTTAGTTTACATTCTTGGTAAAGTCTTCTTTGATTCAATATTTTAATTAAATATTTTAAATAAAGAATATCATGTGTGTTTATTATTTGAAATAATTTGGGAAACCTTATATGTTGAAGATGCATGGATTTTGTTTCATTAACCCTCAATGAACAATGAATGAAATTAGAACAATGTTGGTAAACATAAGATTAAGCTTAATCAACCCATAATATGGCAATACTTTAAACAAGGACAAAGTGATCCCATACTTGGTCATGTTATGGAGATTATTGAATGTATGCTAAACATTGAGTTGAATTATTAACTAGTTACCTACATTACCTTATGAAATAAAAAGTTAGATTATATTTTAAAGATCATGTTAAATATGTTGTTATATTCTCTCGATTTTTTCTCCTATCGAGATTTTACATTGTTGATCTAGGAATTCACACGATCTATGCTTGAAATGATAGTTGGGTGCCCATTGTGATGGATCACATAGATGTCCATGTTCATACAGATTAGTGAGTGAATAAAGAAAGGGCATTGTTAAGTCTTAATATCATGTTTGATTGAAGTGCGATGCAAAGATACTAAAATAGACATTGTAGCATATGTAATATCGATAATTAGCATCATCTTAATGGCTTTCATTATATATTATCTTAGTTTAATTCATAACATGTATTTTTGTAAGGATAATGTATGATTAAGTTCTTTTATTATTATCTAATGTTAAGATATTAATTGGTATAGTATAAATCTTTGGTTCAAGTGGAAAATCTTGATGTGTTAGCTAAGTTTGGCAGATTACTATTTTGGATGCATGATTAACCATATTAATACCATGTGAAATCAAAGTTTGATGTGGTAGTTGGGTATACAGGAGTATAGACCCATAATTAATGAAGTTCATGAAGATTTCTTATGGCTTGATGACAAAATTCATTATTTAATAAGTATTAATTCATGTGACCAGTTAAATTATGATTCAATCTTTAGTAAAGGTATTGAAGAAACAATATGGTGCAAGGACCCTAAAGTAAGGGATTTATTAATATAATCCCAACTTGTTATCACTATTGTTGGTGGTTCAACATATTTTTTATATTAATTGTATATTGGGTGATATTCCTAAATGGATGAGTTCTTGCTTGTATATGAGAGTGTTAGGGATGCTATGTTCATTTTTAGCATACGCATTATTGCATGATGATCATGAAATGACTCATGTTGATAAAGAGATGGTTACTTATCTCTAATCAATGGTAAAAAATTCTCATGTAATGGAGTTAAATATTATATTGAGGCATTTATCAACTAAAGAAATGGTGGTGTAATGACCCCTAAACATTATGGATCATGTTATAATGATCTAATGGGGATAATACCATAATCCACCTTTCCTTGTGTGATTTTTTAAAGGATAATAATGGCTTAAGGGCTATGCCATATTGTCTTTGTAGTGTTCCAGTGACATCTACTACCAATCTTAAAATATTGTAAAGCTTAGGATGATGATTATTTTATGCAATCATTTCATACCTTTCATGACTATTATTTTAATTCTCTATTATCATATTCACTTGATTGGAAATGTCCAATGAGATAATATCTGTTATGTTTAATCTTAACCTTTTGTCTCGAACATTGTATTCATGGATGAATTAAGATACTAGTTAAATTATTATGAATACCTTAGGTATGAATGTATCTCTCTATTCTCTCAAACTATCAAGGCATAATTGCATAGAATAATCAAATAGCTAGATAGGGTTGAAGATCCCTAGGTGGTCTGATAGAGAAGGTGAGTGCCTTTTATAAGGGTCAGAGATAATCAATATGGACCTGCACACTAATACCCCTCAAATAGTATACCATCCTCAAGGAAACATTCTTGTATATGGAATCCTCTAGAGGTTTTTTATCCCTAGGTGAGTGTCTATAGTGACCCAATCTAGTTATTGGTTATCTACACATTAATGTGCATATCTTTTGAGATGTGTAATACATAATAAAATTTTGTAGTGAGACTTGTATAGAGTCTCATTTCCTACTCTATAAATAAACTCAAATATTTTTGGGGTCATTTCACTTATGAACACACCTCTTAGTTCTCATCACATTTTTTCCATCACTATATATGCTCCCCCCACCCACACACACCCTAAGACCATTGATCCCATAAGAATATTTCAACACTCCTAACTCTTCATTCTTCTTTTGAATCAATTCTTGGAATAGGTCTAGAATAACCTAAGAATCCATATTCATATATTCCCAAAAATGAGATTAAATTTTAACCACATGATCCTCATTATACGGTAAAATTATTGATGAGGATGACATGCCATATGAATGAGTTAAAGAATATATAGGGGATTGAGGAGTTTCTTTCAAAGTATGACTCAAGATAGTACCAGATCCATTATGCTTACTATAATGAACCAAACTCATAACATTTTTAGATCCCCTTGATTAATGTCTCCACCAATCCATTTCAATATGAGCATTCCTACCATCATCCAAATTTTGTTTATTGTCGAATAATCCCCACTTTCCACATTGAAAACTTATTATTTAACTACTTGGTCATAAAGAATTCACTTACTACCAAGTTTAACCTGTAAAATTTTAGATTCCTTTAATAGATCCCCTATACAGTCAACAATATCATCATACATCATGATCACTATGTTGAAATTTGCTAATACCATAGAGTCAATAATTTTAATCAATGCTTATTCCTTCAAAAAGAGAATCTATTCATAAATTAATTATTATTATTTTATAATAATATATATAATATAAAAATGTATATATAATTTTTTAAAATATATAATAATAATAATATGTAATATATTTAACTATTTTTTAGATCATTATGGAGCTTTTGACTGGAGTAACAAACCAAATACATTCATAGCCACAACTAACCAATTCTAGCATTACAGTTAATACCACCACAATTGGTGAATCCCAGAATTATGCACAAACCCACCACATTTGGAAAAATACCACCAATACGATAACAACTGGCCTGAGAATATCACCCACCGCAATCAACAAATATCACCAATATGGCCACAACCAACCTAAGACTACTAGAAATACACACAATACTACCACAACTGATGAATACCACCAATATATCCACAAATAACCAATACCAATAAAATGCACACAACCAACCTTTTTGATACATCTGAGATTTAAACCTGGGTGGTGCATATAACAACCAAGTTGCTTTACCATTGCACTCCCATCTCATCGGTAATATAATTAACTATTATTATATTTTATTTTTATATTATATAATTATTTATTAAATATAATATTCTAAATATAATATATATTGTAGACACATAAATTAATATTTAAAACAAAACCTTGCACTTTTGACCACTCTCTTACACACTTATCTCTAGACGTATCTTAGGTCCCCTTTTGATCACTTTCAACCACCTTACACACTCTTCTACACTGATAGATGACCCATGAATGTAAACATCACTCTTTTTATCAATATTAGACATATTTTATGCCATTTTTAACATTCATTATGATGAAATTACCCATTTTATAGGAGTGCCCTAAGTGACTATAACTCATTACTCTAATGTCCTTTCCCCCTTTCATGTCTTTCCATGATAAATAGATCACTTTTCAAAACCAAAAGTTATAGCAAGGTCTTCCTATGTCCTTAACAATCCCCTTTCGACCTTAATGAGATCCCTTCTAATGAATTTAAAATATATGAATATATAAAAAAAATTCAAATCATGTTGCATAAATCATAATTGCATACTAAGAACAAAGTACCCATTTCTCCCAATTATAATTAAATAAAACCCTAGTAGGTAGGAGCTCAAGTCTAAATATAGTCTACAAGTCAAAATTCATCATTAAGGCACTTAACCACATTAGTATTGCACCAACATCTAACTCATATTAAGCTAGTTATTCACACACCACCATAACATGGAATGACTACATGAAATTTAATCCCTCTTCAGAGTATTGGTATGCAAGTAATGTTCATCAAATGGACTGTTGAGGTCTTGAAAAAATTCAATTGATGACCCCATTTTCAACATTAATTTACATTGATATTCATATGTCAAGGAGCCGAGGTTTTGAAAGAAACTCAGTCACATAGTTGTATCTACAAGTTATCACAAGCTATCACACCTAATATAGGCTATATAGACAAAAAACCAAATAACCTAGAAACTTTAATTTACTCACTATTAGTGGAAAAGAGGACCAACCCTCTAGTATCATTTTCCTTACACTATTATCAAAGCTCAGATCCAATTCTTGATTCTTGATTTCATTCATTAGATCTCCACACACAACAGATTTAAACATTTGATTCCACCCATAAATACAGTTTCCATCTAAGTCTTTGTTTCTCATTAAACTTTTCTATTTTTAGTAGGTTTATAAAATATAGTAGTTTCAAATCAGTGAATGTTATTATTTCTTTATTGTTCTCTTCATTTTTCATAGTAGTGTTGTCATCTAGGGTTTTTAAAAATCTAATATTTTATGAAATAAATATATTAATATTATTTATATGTTATATATTATACGTACTATTAGTTAATAAAATTTTAAAAATGAAATGAAGCAATGATTGAGGGAGGTAACACGCGATTAAAATTCAAATGACTAGATGTTAATGAGAGGGATTTGATAGTTGTAATAAAGATTTACAAGTTGAAGGAAATTGATATCATGTAGCACAAGTGTGAACAAGGAATATCCATTGATGGCTTTAGCATTTTTATATGAGTGGGTGTTGTTTAAATCTTCTTATTTAGCCATTTGTTTGTGTGTTCTATAGTCTCTATTACTATCCCTTGTCTATTCCCATTTATATACACCAATGCTATTATTACCATAAGACACTCTTCCAGTCTCAGGTTCACATTTTTACCATGGCATACTCTATATTTTGTTCTAATTTTTCTTGGTTTCCTTTGATTTTCTATAGACAATGTCCTTCACCTTCTACCTAGTGCCCTTGGCACTTTACAAGTCCTCTTGAATCAAATGTTCTGCCTCCTTTGCATTTTTTCCCAAGGTTTATTTAGTTTCCTTTATTTTTTAAAAGACTTTGTATTTTTGAAGTTATAATAGAGGGATGAAATAGGAGGATAGATATGTTACTTTGGCCACATTTGGAAATGTTAAAAATCTCTCTTTATCATATAGGGTTGATAATTTAAAGAGTATTGATGATAGTCACTAATAAATTGAATTTAGAATAGAAAGATGTTTCCTAAAACAAACTATTCTTTATAAGTGGTAGTTTGAAAAATGAACCTGAACTATACTCCCCCTTGTTATCAGATGTGTGATAGGGTTTTGTACTTATAACTACTATGGATGGAGGTCTTATTTTAAATGACCCCACCCAATAGTACACTTCTTATAGGTTGCCTTAGTTTATTAAAATAATCTCAATGATTGAATGCAATAAATTTATTTGAAAAATCAATTTTCCTTAGTCCATTCCCATGTAAGAAATTGATGATAATTTTGTCTCTTAGTTATTATTGGTTTTTTAATATAGATAGATGCATGATGAGATATTTAAATAACATATTAGTAATTTGATTAAGGCCTAACTCATTTGATGTGACCATCGATGTTGGCTTTATTGTGTCAGGACTCCACATCTTATGTGCAGTTTGAGTCATCCCTATAATGCCACTAACATGAGGGCAAGGCATTGAAATTATATATATATTATAATAATGTATAGTGTATTATATATTTATAAATATAAATATTATTTTAATATATATATTACTGTTAATAGACATTACTTGTTTTTATAATATAAAATATTATATATTATTATGGCTAGAATAGAATATATTATTAATAATATATGTAATAAAATATATAATATAAATACTATTGTTATTATAATATTAATATATTATATATGACTATATATATTATGTTTTTATTATATTAATTAAATATAAATATAAATATAAATATTTTAATATATATATATATATATATATATATATAATTATAACATAAAGATACATCATATAATAATTTATAATATTATTAAATAGTGTATATTTTAAAATTATATATAATAATAATATATTATTATTATTATTATATTATGATATATATGTATTAAAAATAATATTATATATTATTAGTGATATTGTACTTATATAAAATGCATGGTGTTCACTACATGTATGATTTAGGAAACCTATCCCATGCAATTACTAAGTGACAGTCACTCATGTCTTCGCTAACATTATTGAAGGTCAATATGTGAGTAAGCAGTCATTATGTATATTACGTCACTGTAAATTCATTGTAGTTGGAGTGTGCTACAAAATGTTGGGGAACAATATTATATATAATAATTATAAATATAATATATTTTTAAACATATTAAATATTTAGTTATTTATATAATATACAATAATAATATGATATCACATATTATTAGTAATACTATATTTGTAGAAAATTTAGGGCGTTTGTTGCATGTATGATTTAGGAAAATTGTGAAATACAAGTGCGAAGTGTCAACCACTCATCTCTTTTCTAGCATTGTTTAAGGTTAATCTACAATTATTTAGTCATTGTGTGTATTATTTCAATGTAAATATATCACATATTATTATAGTATGTTAGACACTAGAGGGTTCATATTGTACACTAGATTTAGATTCAAGTCAACTAATGGATTTACATGCCCTTCAACCATTGTAAAGGGTCCATAGCATACATAGAGTCAACATCTCTAATTCATCATTTTCTATTATCAAGGGTGGACAAATATGTCATGAGAGATAATTTGATGGTGACATGACTCAACATATGTTGTGCAGCTTGAATCATCACTATAATGCCACTAATGTGTGTGCAATATATATACATTTTCAATTTATTAGAAATATGATATATTTTTAAACATAATAAATATATTAATTATTTATATAATATACTATAATAATATATAATATATTATTATAGTTTACACACACACATATACATATATACATATATGTATATGTATATGTATATGTGTGTGTATATATATATATATATACACATACATACATACATACATACACACACACACACACACACACACATACATACACACACACACACACACATAGATAGATATATATACATATACATATACATACACACACACACACACACACACACATAGATAAATATATATACACACACACACATATAGACACATACATACACACACACACAGACACAGATATCACAGAGAGAGAGAGAGAGAGAGAGAGAGAGAGAGAGAGAGAGAGAGAGAGAGAGAGAGAGAGAGAGAGAGAGAGAGAGAGAGAGAGAGAGAGAGAGAGAGAGAGAGAGAGAGAGAGAGATACTATAAATATTTATAGAAAATTTGGATCATTAATTTTATGTATAAAACCTACCCCATTCAACTACCAAGTGACAAACACTCATCTCTTCATTGACATTGTTGAATGTCAATCTATAAGTATGTAGTCATTATGTATATTACTTCAATGTAAATGTGTTTTAGTCATAGTGTGCTACTGTACGTTGGGGAATATGTTGTATATTTGTTGAAGTGGTAAAACATCATAAAAATAAGGATATTGTAGACACCACACATTTCCATAAAAACCCTATTAATCACAAGTATTAACATAATTAGGGCAGTGAGAATGATGAGCTTCAAAGGATAGCAGGTGACTAGACTACAACAAATGGGCGGGTCAATGATAACATTCACCAGTTATAGCCTACCATAAACTCAAATACGTTGCATTGGAAAATGAGGTGTTTTATTAAATAAACAATAAATATGTGAAATATCTTATCCCTTCAATGAAAAACACTCAAACTATAGTGAAAATGAAAATATACAAAAAAAATATATTGGTCTCAACTAATTAAGACATGTTGACTAACATTTTTACTTCATTCCTATTCTTGGGTAGAAAAAGCACATAATAATTTCTACAAACAGAGGCCAATCCATTTCTTTTCATAAGATTCACATTCTTTGCTTCTCTTGATCTAAAGTCCACTTGTTTAAATCCCAATCTCCTCAATTCCATCACAATCAAATTTTCAAGAGGGATATGCTCATTTGACATTTTAGTTATATCTTGGTTATAATGGTTAGTCTAAATGTAGTCTATGGATGATCTCAAATACTTGGCATATCTTATCTTCTGCTTTGACATCCTTATAATGTTAATAGTATTGGATAGAGAGTTGTTAAGCAAGTCATCAATCATATTATATGCACATGGTATTTATTCAATTGTCTAAAGTAATTCTTGATGAATATTTTTTTATCAACGTTGTGAAAAAATTTACCTTTCAAAAGAGGAATATTTGACTACTAGAATTTAAATAAATTAAATATCGATGGATCTCTCAACCACATCAGCACAAATATAAAAGGGCATAAAGGGGAGGCTGGTCCATAAAAGTATTCCAAACCCTTAGAGCATGATCCAAGAAAGAACAAGGAAGATTTTGACTCAAAAACTTTGAATTGGAAGCTAACAAGGAGGAAATAATCAAAAATATATCCAGTCTCTCCATAATTTTCTTAAACCCTTTTATTCTATTGGTCTGAGTATACATCCCCTTCTTGGGAATCACATGAGTGAGTGCAAAAATTTAAATAGAAGAGGTGAAGTCCCATTGAGAATAAAGAGGTCTCCACATGCCTCCCCTTTTATCTTCTAGACCAATAATAGCATTGAAATCACCACCAAACACAAATTTATTAATCGAGTGGAGAGATAAAAAGTGAGAAATCTTCTCCCAACACTTTAAATATTAAGATTATTATGATGATGGATGTTGAAGAGGTAGAAGACATTATCTAAGTATAAGTCCTTTATTTTTCACCATTTACAATTGGCCCCACTATCAAAGGAAATCACTCCTACTTTGGAGAATTTCCACAACATGTCTAGTCCACAAACTCACCTTTCCAATCAGGCCACCTAGGTGAGTAACCCTCTTCCACCTCTACTTTGGTAAATTTTATTTCTTGAAGTAATAAAATGTATAGGAGGAGAAGAAACACCTGAAACTTTACCAAGTCTCTTTTGTTAGGGGAATTAAGGCCTAAGATTTCCCTAAAGTCTAAAACAACAAAAGGGGAGTTTTTCAATATCTATAGTACAAATACATTCTCTCCCAAAGGATTTAAGAATGATAGCTTTCAATATCATTGGGTCTAACTCAATTTGAACACTTATTTTTGAATAATCTAATAAGGAACCATCTAGAGTAACATGATCAATAGATATAAGGTCCACCAAAATATTACCAATAGATTTTAAGATTTTTTCTCCATAGTATTCAACAGGCTATATGAAAAGTTGAATCTAGATAAGGAACTTATTTTGCATCTACTTATATGAGTCAAAATTAGGGTACATGCCTGAGTCAACATACCTACTCAATTCATCATCCATGGTCTAGAGGATAAGACTTTATCCCTTTTAACCCAATCTAGACAAGAAACCAAAAACATCTCTTGGAATGCATTTAATTAGAACTTCCCCCCACATCTTCTTGACCCAAAACTCTAACTTTTCTATAGCCACCAATTTTACTATGAACTTTCTAATAATGCCTTAATCTTCTAAGAGTGTGATATTCACATCCTTATCATTTCCTTTCAATACAATTGCATGATCAGACCATATGGAAATAGTCAAAAACCCCAAAGGAGTAAAAGGTTGTGAAAGAATATCATACTCACCCTGACTTTTGTCAATATCAAGATTGTTCAAACGGTCCCCTGCCTCCTTTTCACTAGTACCTAAAGGAATGGATCCACCTAGGTTTTGATATTCAATTTTATCTTTCATTTGAGGAACATCCAAACCAACCCACTCTTCCCATACCTTATCTTAGGCTATTTCTAATTCCCAATCTGCCTTCTTACACATATTCATTCTCTCACTGTGTTGTTATTTGACTCCCTTCCTATGTCTCCTCTACTCATCTAACTCTTTTCTTGAATTATATGAATGAATTTTCTGTACAACCATCTCCCCTCCATGAAATTATATATTTATTAGTAATAATGTAATTATTGAAAATGCATGGCATTCATTACATTTATTATTTAAGACACATGCCCATGTAAATTTGAAGTGACAACTATTCATCACTTCATTGGTATTATTGAAGGTCAATATGTGAATATGAAGTCATTCTATATATTTATTTAATGTAAATGCATTATAGTTGGAGCAAGCTATAAAATGTTAGGAAAGAATGTTTTAATCCCTAATGAGGTTATATATTTGTTGAAGCAGTATGATATAATAAAAATAAGGATATTATAGGCACCTCACATAGCCTTAAAAAACATGGCAAACACAGGAATTAAAGTAATTATAGGAGTGGGAAATGACGAGCTTCAAAATATAGCCGGTGACAAGGTTGCAACAAACAAGTGGGTCAATGACAATGTTCACTAGTTTTAGCCTACCACAAAGGCAAATATATTGCAATGGGAAATGAGATGTTGGATGGAAATGAGAAATACATGCATTATGTAGTGGGAAATGATTATGTAGTCATCATGTATATTACTTTAATGTAAATGTATTATAGTTGGAGTGTGTAAAAGAATGTTGGG
Source organism: Torreya grandis (assembly GCA_037957365.1). Taxonomy (NCBI): domain Eukaryota; kingdom Viridiplantae; phylum Streptophyta; class Pinopsida; order Cupressales; family Taxaceae; genus Torreya; species Torreya grandis. The sequence goes on from JARHVA010001655.1 coordinate 1,537,791, forward strand.
GAATAATCAATCAATTGCTAATGAGGTTATAGATTTGTTGAAGTAGTGAAACATTATAAAATCAATAATATTCCATGCATGTGCAATAATGATGGAATTATCATAGTATCCTTTAGGGAGGGGGTATTTAAATTATCTTTTTTCATCCATAGGGAAGAAACACTACACATTATGAGTAAGTGGAATGCCAAGAGCTTTTGTCCTTGCTCACTAAGATAAAGCTATCACAACCTCAAAGCTAGAGAAGTAAAACAAATCTTTACATTCCTCGATTATGTATTTCATATATGTTATGGTGTAAGATCTTAAGACTAGACAAGCTTCAACTAATTAATTCTAACTTTCTAAATGAAGAATGGAAACAATATTATTGAGGTACATATTGGTACTAGCCATGTTGAAACTCTAGGCATGGTGGATGTCTATGATTACTAATTTCATATTTATCACATATTGCTTCAGCTATGTTGAGAGTAAGGTTGACATATAAAAAGAATTTATTTCAAAGTATAATTTTTTTATTAGTTTTTCAATGTAGGGGTTAATTTAAATGATCATCCTTCCCTACAAGGTAAAATATTTATGTTAGTAATACTATATTTGTAGAAAATTTAGGGTAGATGTTGCATATATGATTAAGGAAACTTTTGAAATGAAAGTGTGAAGTGTCTACCACTCATATCTTCTCTAGCATTGTCTAAGGTTAATCTACAATTATTTAGTCATTGTGTATATTATTTCAATGTAAATATATCATATATTATTATAGTAAGCTAGACACTAGAGGGTTTATATCGTACACTAGATATAGATTTAAGGTAGTTAGTGGATTTACATGCCCTTAAACCATTGCAAAGGTGTTCATAGCTTACATAGAGATGACATCTCTAATTCATCATTTTCTATTATCAAGGGTGGATAAATATGTCATGAAAGATGATTTGATTGAGATAGGACTCCATATATGTTGTACAACTTCAATCATCACTATAACGCCACTAATATGGGTGTAATACATTGAAATTATGGTATGTGTGTGTGTGTGTGTGTGTGTGTATTATATATATATATATATATATATATATATATATAACTAAATATTATTGTTATTATAATATTACTATATTATATATGATTATATGTATTATGTTTTAATTATAGTAATGAAATATATAGTTTTTAATATTGTAATATATATTTATAATTATAATTGAATGATATTTTATATAATAATTTATAATATTATGTATATTCTAATATATAATTATAATATTATTATATAGTATTATAGTTAATACAGTTCATACACACGTGTGTGTGCGCGTACACACACATACATACACACACACACACACATATATATGTATATATATGTGTGTGTATGTATATATATATATATATATATGTATATATATGTGTATATATATATGTATATATGTGTGTATATATATATATGTATATATATATATATGTATATATGTATGTATATATGTATATATATGTATATATATATGTATAAATATATGTATGTATATATATATATATGTATATATGTATGTATGTATGTATGTATATATATATATATATATATATATATATATATATATATATATATATATATATATCTTTGTGTGTGTGTGTGTGTATGTATGTATGTATAGTTACTAATACTATAAATATATAGAGAATAAATAGAGCATTTGATGTATGTATAACACCTGTCCCTTTCAACTACCAAGTGACTACTACTCATCTCTTCACTAGCATTGTTGAATGTCAATTTTCAAGTAGTCATTGTGTGTATTACTTTAATGTAAACGTGTTGTAGTTGTAGTGTGCTATTATATATTGGGGAACAAGTTATAGATTTGTTGAAGTGGTAAAACATCATAAAAGTGAGGATATTATAGACACCACACGTAGCCCTAAAAACTATAGAAAATACCATGTATCAACATAATTATGGCAGTTATAATGATGAGTTTTAAAGGATGGTAAGTGACCAGACTACAACAAATGGGTGGGTCAATGACAACATTCCCCAGTTATAGCCTACCATTAACTCAAATGCATTGCATTAGAAAATGAGGTGTTGTATAAAGGAAATGATAAATACATGTAATATTTTATCCCTTCAATGCAAAACATTCAAACTATAGTGAAAATGAAAATTTACATAACAATATATTGGTCTCGACTAATTGGGACATGCTGACTAAAGTTTTTAATTCATTCCTATTCTTAGGTAGAATAAACCCATAATTATTTGTACAAATAAAGGCCAATCCATTTCTTTTCATGAGAATCACATCCTTTACTTCTCTCCATCCAAAGTACACTTGTTTAAATCCCAATCTCCTCAATTCTCTCACTATCAAAGTTTTAGGAAGGATATGCTCATCTGAAATTTTACATATATCTTGGTTGTAATGGTTAGTATCCACGTAGTCTATGGTTGATCTCAAATACTGGTCATATCTTATCTTTTTATTTGACATCCTTATAATGTTAACAATATTGAACAAAGAGTTTTTAAGTAAGTCATGGATGATAGTAAATGCACATGGGCTTTATTTGAGTGACTAAAGCAATTCCTGATGAATAAAAGTTTTTAAGAAAATATGTGAATAAATTTACCTTTCAAAGGAGGAGCATTTGACAACTACAATTTAAATAAATAAAATATCAATGGATCTCTTAGCCACATCAGCTCAAACTTAAAAGGGCAAAAGGGGGGGCTTGGTCCATAAAAACATCCCAAACCCTCAGAGCATTATCTGAGAAAGACAAAGGAAGAATTTGAATCTCAAAATTTTAATTGGAATCCAGAAAAGAAGAATTAATCAAAAATATATCCAGTTGCTCTACAATGTTCTTAAACCCTTTTCTTTTATTGGTCCAAGTATAGATCCCCTTCTTTGGAATCACATCAATAAGTGTAGTGACTAAAACAAAAGAGGTGAAGTCCTACTAAGAATAAAGAGGTCTCCCCATGTCTCTCCTTTTATCTTCTAGACTAATAATAGAATTGAAATCACCACCAAATGCAAATTTATCAACTAATCAGAGAGATAGAAAGTGAAAAATCTTCTCCCAACTCTTTCTCTTGATATCAAAACTATTAGCAACATAGACATTAAAGAGGTAGAAGACATTATCTGAGGATAAGTCTTTGATTCTTCACCATTTCCAATTGGCCCCACTATCAAGTGGAATCGCTTCTACTTTGGAGGGTTTCCACAACATGGCCAGTCCACAAACTCATCTTTCTAATTAGGCCATCTAGGTGAGAAACTCTCTTCCACCTTTACTTTGGTAAATTTTGTTTATTGAAGTTATAAAATGTATGGGAGGGGAGGAAAAATATAACACTTTACTAAGTGTCTTTTGTTAGGGGTAGTAAGGCCCAATATCTCCCTAAACTGTAAAACAACAAAAGGGGAGTTTTTTAATATCTATATTTTGAATACATTCTCTGTCAAAGGATTTGAGAGTGATAGATTTCAATATATTTTCCTCTAATTCAATTTGAAAACTTATTTTTGGATAAACTACTAAGGAAACATCTAGATTAAAATGATCAATAGATATAAAGTCCCCCAAAAGATAACCAATATATTTTAAGATTTCTTCTCCATAGTATTTAACAAGCAATACAAAAAAGTGAATCCAAATAACATTATTTTATGTTTACTTATATGAATAAAAATTAGGGAATAGACTTACGTTTACAAACCTTCTCAATTCATCATCCATGGACCAGAGGATAGGATTTCATCCCTTTTAATCCAATCTGGACAAGAAACCAAAAAAACCTCTTGCAATGAATTTAATCATAACAGATGCCCCCCACATCTCTTTGACCCAAACTTACACTTTGCCTATAGCCACCCATTTGCATATGAACTTTCCAATAATTCCTCACTCTTCGAGGAGTGTCATATTTGCATCCAAATCATTGCCTTTCAATAAAATTGCATAACTAGGTCGTATGGCCACAGACAAAAAATCCCAAAGCCTCAGAAGCCTATGAAGAAATACTGTACTCACCCAAACTTTTGTCAATATCAAAATTGTTCAAATGATCCCCCACCTCTTTTTCACTAGTCCTTGAAGGAATGTATCCACCTAGGGTTTGATCTTCAACTTTGTATATCATTTGAGGAACATATAAAATAACCCAGTCTTCCCAATCCTTATCTTAGGCTCTTTCTAATTCCCTATCTACCTCCCTACACATATCCATTCTCTCATTGTGTTGTTATTTGACTCCATTCCTATCTCTCCTCTGCTCATCCAACTCATTGCTTGCATCATGCAAGTTTCTTTTCTATCATGCCATCTTACCTACATAAAATTATATATTCTTAGTAATAATTTAATTATTGAAATTGCATGGCTTTCACTACATTTATGATTTAAGATACATGTCCCATGAAACTTTGAAGTGAAAAGTACTCATCTCTTCACTAGCATTATCAAAGCTTAATCTGTAAGTATTTAGTCATTCTATATATTACTTCAATATAAATTCATTATAGTTAGAGTGACCTATAGAATTTTGGGGAATAGTATTTTAGTTCCTAATGAGGTTATAGATCTATTAAAGTAGTATGAAATCATAAAAAAGAGGATATTATAGGCACCTCACATAGCTTTGAAAAACATGGAAAACACATGTATTAAAGTAATTGTAGTAGTGGGAAATGACAAGCTTCAAAATATAGCTAGTGACAAGGTTGCAATAAACATGCAGGTCAATGAAAATGTTCACTAGTTCTAGTCTACCACAAACTAAAATATATTGTAATGGAAAATGAGATGTTTTGCACTGTAAATGAGAAATACATGGATTGTGTAGTGGGAAATGAGTATGTAGTCATCTTGTATATTAAATAAGAAAAAAATTATAATCCTTATCTTTTACATATTATCTACATTTTCAAATGTCACGTCAGTTTTTTAGCGATGATAGAACATTTTAATGATGTTAAATGTTTTAATAATGTTAGATGTTTTATTGAGTAAGAAAAAATTATAATCCTTATCTTTTACATATTTTCTACATTTTTAAATGTCACATCAAGTTTTAAGTTTTTAATGATGACAGAGCATTTTAATGATGTTAAATATTTTAATGATATTAAATGCTTTAATCTATAAAAAATCATCATTCTTATCTTTTACATATTCAAACATCACATTATTATTTTTATTGTAATATTAATATATTATATATAATTATATGTATTATGTTTTTATTATAATCTAATATTAATATTCAATGTTATAATAATATTATTAAAAAATATTAAAATAATATAAAATATTATTAGTAATACTATATTTTATCAATATTATATAACTAAATCTATTAATATAATAATAAAATTCTATATAATATAATATTAATATTCATTAACTAATATAAAAATTCCAAAGGAAAAATATATTTTAGTAAATTACATTTAAAATATGTGTAAATGAATAGGGACAAGATCCATAAGGGATAAAAATAGGACACATTAAAAACAAACAAACAAACCCAAGAACCCAAATGCTTTACAACAAAGATACCAACACACAAAAAAAAAACTCAAAAAATGACATAAGCCCACCAACACGACAAATAGAGTTGCCCAAAAAAATAGACCCATTTAAGGTAGATCGTAACATATGATCACTCATTAAAATGGGGAAGATAGTCATCTATAGAATGACCATCCATCATCTCCTATATGTGTTAAATTCAAGTATCGAGTTGTAATCCATCTTTTGATATCATTATCACATTTAATCAACTTTATATCTATCTTTAAATATTTATGCATTACACATTACGCATTATAATATCTATCTAAATCAGACTTATATCTATCATTATGCATTACACATTACAATATCTATCTTTATGTATTATGTATTACAATATCTATCTAAATTACCCTTATATCTATCTTTAATAATATTCACACACTAAATCAACTTATATCTATATTTAAATATCCAATGCATTACACATTACATATTATTTGTAAACCCTCTTTTGATAGTATTGGCACACTAAATCAATCTTATATCTATCTTTATTTATCTATGCACTATGCACTTAAATAAATCAACCAAATATGAGTTATATATCTATCTTTAAATATCTATGCATTATGCATTAGCCATACTCCCCATGACATAATTAAAGGTATGTATTTATAATTTTTTATATTTGGATTATACCCTAGTTACAAGCCTTCTTTGATAGTATTGGAACATAAAATCAACCTTATACAAAAAAAAAATACAAAACAAATGAGCAATAAATACCTCCCAAACATTGCATTGAATCAACATTTATAGACTATGATTGGTTATTTTTAGTAAAACATCCCAAGTGAGTAAATTATTTTAAAGATAAAACCACATAAAGATACGATTTTTTAATGGGAATTTGATATTCCATATGTGATTCCACCACTAGACCCAATCCTTTCTCACTATATGAGTAATTAATGATTGATAACTAGTATTACGAATATAAATCCCTCTCATAGGATTTATACTCTAGATGAGCTCATCGTCCTCATCTGTAATCCCCACATGTCTCTAGAATTTAGAAAATAACAAAATATCTCACAATCATATGCATCTCTACCTTCTAACCTAAGTATCACTGTTGATTTCCATTTCTACTTTTGTATAGAAGATAACCTATAATGGGCTACTTAATTAAAAATAAAATACCTTTGTTATGGAAATTACCAACCATAACTTCAGGAACATTATAACAATCACTACTACCCAAACCATGGTCTATAACTAATCCTCACTCTCCTCTGATTCCCTATCTACCACATATACAAAGTTCCTGCTAGAGAAAAATCTAATACCATTGTTTTTAAAATAATAGAAGTGTTATGACATTATTTCTTTATGTTTTTAAATCAATGTTCTATTAAAAGAGGTCATATATACTTAGGGTCTTGACTTGACAATAAATTCACTTATCACCAATTGGTCTTCAAACACATTTGGTAGCCAATGTCTTACTAAAAAATGAATATTCTTAAGACACCATCCTCTTTGGTCTTTTTGAAAGAAAATGTGATTCAATTTGACCTAGGCTATCCTTACCCCCTAACCACAAGAACAAAAAACTTAATTTTTTTGATCTTTTATATCACCCCTTAAGAGTACAAGCAAGTGAAATCCAATAGACTGGGATGGCTTGAAGAATAGATTTGACTAAAATTTACTACCTCTTATGAAGGTCAACAATTAGACCACATATTTACACATTTATACACCTTAGAGATAATTCAATTCCCATCCTTGATAAAAAATGTCTTTGTCTTGAGAAATAAGCCTAAATATCAAAACCCAACTTTAGAACCAATTCAAGGGAAAGAAATAGCTAAATGAAAAATATAATCTCTTCATCAACAAAAAATTGAAAAAGTAATTATGGATTTTTTTACATTCACCACCATTTTAGTAGTAGTGTAAAAAAGGTCTAAAACATGTTTAACTTTGAGTGCATCCTTTCTAGTTCCATCACAAAATATAAGGATACCATCAACATATAAAGGGTGTGAGATAGAAGTAGGACCACCAATAAAAATGTCTTTAAACTACTCAGTGATTTTATCCTCTAGAAGGATTATACTTAATCTTTCAACAACTATAGGAAATAAGCAAGGAGATAGAGGACATGCCTACAATAACATCATGTCAAGTTTGAAAAAGGTAAAGGTAGATTTATTAATTAAGATTAAAGAAAAGACAAAAGATACACAATTCATAATCTAATTTATAATATGAATGTTGAAACCCAAATGGATCAACATCAATCTCAAATATAACTAGATACCTCTGTCATATGATTTATATAGGTCCAAATTTATGAGCATAGAATACAACTTCTTACTTTTTATGGTATACAATCCCTCTTAAACTACCCATATAGCCTCATGACTCTCCTTGTTTGATATAAGTTCAAATTGCACCATATAGATGTAATATGGTTGTTGTCTCAAAACTCTTAAAGAAATGAAACTTGAGATGATTTTACATATGTTGTTACATAATACAATAGGTCTATATCTATCAAAAGAAACTAGGATATAAACCTAAAAAACCAAATAAATAAAAGTGGAGTTGAAGGTGGTTTAAGTACAACCATCAGCTCTAGGTTCACTAATAACCCTCAATGTGTCTTCCTATCAAGAGTCTCATAAAATCCCAAATAAAACTCAATAGTCCATTGATCTATGTCGAGACTCTTATCCTTTTAAAATCTATGCATAACCTTCTGAAGTTCATTCCTAGTTATTTCTTCCATCATTCTTTGATTTTCCTCAGCATTCATAAAACTAGGAAAGAGAGATGTCATCTTTACAACCTCATATGTGTACATGTGAATATCCTCTTTGAAAATATTTTTAAAATAATTCACCCCTACTTGAGTCATACCTTCAAAGTTAGATACTACCGATAAATCAAACTTTTCATTTTCTATATAAAATTTACATTCTTATTTTGATCAACAAATTTATGAAAGAATTTATTATTATCATCTCCCTTGGTTAGTCAAATAACCCTACTTTTGATCCTCCAAGAAGATTCCTTGTGGATGCCAAGATTTTTTGTCTCATCTGCTCTAGGCTTCTAACATATTTTATATAATCTTGATATGGAAACCCCATTATCTATTTCATATTTCTTACAACATAAATTCCACATCCTCATGCATCTTAACATCATTTACTCTTTTTTGGTGTGCCTAATTAGTAGATAGTTATTTAATATGCTTAAGGTTCCTAAAAAATTGTAAGGCTATAGATTATTTTGAAGAGTCTACAAAATCAATCCAAGACTAGTTAATCATCATTATATAGTCAACCAAATCAATCAAATTGTAATTAGATGTGAATGGGTTTGAAGGTTATTTCCCAATTGTTGCAAATATAAAGAAAGTAAACATGTTTTTGGACTCATCACCTGATCTAATCCACTATTTACTCCTAATTGAATCCTCTCTAAAGCATCACTGATTAGGAAATGATAATAACATTTAACTATTTTTGTAACACCTTTTTGTATGTTTATCCAAGTAGGATTTAAGTTCATCATTTCAATGTCAGAAGGACACAAATCATCAAATTTACTCAAAAAATAATAGAATTAACATCAACACTTGTAATTGTACACCATATTTATGCTCTCCCCAAAGATGAATTCATATCACCTCCAATAACTCAAAACCTTTTTTAAAGAAATATCTGGGAAACAATATTATCCCAATAGGCCCCTCATTGAGCATATGATCCATAAATTTTGAAGACACTGATATCTTCTCAAATATATTGAGCATAGAAAACAATACCTAAACCATATTCAAAATAAAATATATTAGTGTATTTTAATATTTTTCTCATCCATGCTATGATTAGTCCACTTGAGCATCCTTTACAACCTAAATAGCTAAAATCCTTTACTATTTTTAGTAAGTTTATAAATTATAGTAGTTCTAAATTAGTGAATGTTATTATTGCTTTATTATTTTCCTAATTGTTCATAGTAGTGTTGTCATCTAGGGTTTCTATAAATCATAAATTTGATGAAACAAATATATTAATATTATTAATATGCTATACGTTATATCTACTATTAGTTAATAAAAATAAGAAAATGAAATGAAGCAATGATTGAGGGAAGCAACACATGAGTAAAATTCAAGTGACTAGATGTTAATGAGAGGCACTTGACAATTATAATAAATATGGATACGTCGAAGGAAATTGATATCATGTATCACAAGTATGAACAAGTGGTAACCACTGATTGTTGTAACATATTTATAGTAGTGGGTTTTTTTTAAATATTCTTATTTAGCCATCTATTTTTGTGTTATTTTCTCGACACTAAAACCTCGTGTCTAATTTCATTTATATATGAAAATGGTATAATTACCACATATCACTCATCTAGTCTTAGCTTTACATTATTACCATGGAAAGCACTATTTTTTAATTCCAAAATTGTCTTTGTTTCCTTTGTTTTTTTAGAGACAATGTACTTCACCTTCTGCCTAGTGCCGTTGGCACTTCATAAGGCCTCTTAAGTCAAATGTTTGGCCTCATTTATATTTTTTCCAATGTTTCCATAGTTTTGTCTATTTTGAAAAAGACATTGTATTTCTATAGTTATAATAGAGGGATGAAACAGGAGGAGAGATATGTTACTTTGAACACATTTTTAAATGTTAATAAATCTCACCTCATCATCTAGGGCTAAGAATTAAAAGAGTATTGATGATATTCACTAATAAATTGAATTTTGAATAGCAATATGTTTCTTAAAATAAAATATTATTGAGAAAGTGGTAGTTTGAAAAATGAGCATGAACTATATGCCCCCTTGTTATCAAACATGTGATGGGGATTTCTACTTATAACTACTATGGATGGTGGTCATCCTTTAGATGACTCCACCCAATAGTACACTTCTTATGGTTTACCTTAGTGTATTAAAATCATTTCAATTATTGAATCCAGTTACTTTGTTTGAAAAATCAAGTTACCTTAATCCCTTCCCATGTATGGAATTTGATGATAATTTTGGATCTTGGTTATATTTTGGGCATTATGTCAATGATAATGTTGATTATATAAACTAGGTACAAGTGGGATGAGATATTTAAATTACATATTACTAATTTAATTAATGATTTTTAATGAATGTGGAAGAAAGTAAACAAACCATTTTTACTTATTACACAACAAACAACTCAGTTGATGTGGCCATTAATATTGATTTTATTGTGTCAAGACTCCACATCCTATGTGCAGCTTGAGTCATCATTATAATTTTACTAACATGGGGGAAATGCTTTGAAATATATATATATATATATATATATAATATACTATATAGATAAGTATATTATATATTTATAAATATAAATATTATTGAATGTTATCATAATATATATTTTACTGTTAGTATATAGTACTTGTTTATATAATATATAATAGTATATATTATTATGGGTAAAAAATTATATATTATTAATAATATATGTAATAAAATATATAATATAAATATTATTGTTATTATAATATTAAAATATTATATATGACACTATATATATATATATATATATATATATATATATATATATATATATATATTAAAAATAATATATAATAATATGATATATTATTATAAATATTGCACTTATATAAAATGCAATGCATTCACTACATGTATAAATTAGGAACCATGTCCCATGCAATTGTGAAGTGACAGTCACTCATCTCTTCATTTACATTATTGAAGGTCAATCTGTTAGTATGTAGTAATTGTGTATATTACTTCAATGTAAATGCATTCTAAGTGAAGTGTGCTAGAGGATGTTGGGGAACAATATTACATATTATTATTAGAAATATAATATATTTTAAAACATATTAGTTATAATAATTATTCATATAGTATAGGATAATAATATGATATTATAATAATATTTAATAATATTAGAATTTATCCATATATACACATATAATATAAAATATATTATAATAATATGATCTATTTTTAGGAATACTATAGTTATATAAAATGTAAGGTGTTGTGTGCATGTATTATTTAGGAAACCTATCCCATGCAACTATGAAGTGTCAACCGCTCATCTCTTTGCTAACACTATCGATGGTTAACTTGTGATTATTTTTTCATAGTGTATATTTTTTCATTGTAAATATATAATATATTATTATATTATGTGTTAATGTTTATAACTACCTCACAGGTGATCTTTAGTGTTGATGAACACTTATCATTTTAGGATTCAAAGAATCCAAGTCATGAGTTGCAGTTTGTGACAATTCTAAGATGTATGTGGTGGAATAGAAGCAGAGTATGGGAATTGTCCATAATATATATTTAATTTGGTGGTTGGCAGCCACCAAGGTCCATATCTATGAGATAATTTAAGCCCACAAGTTAATCTAAATGCATATTAACAATCATCTTTAACCTAGGTGAGTTTTGATGTAAAATAGAAAAAGGAAGGGTAAGGTAGAAAAGAGAACGTGATTGAAAATTTCCATCTCAACTATTATGACAAAGTTCTAATTACTTTGAGAATAGATGAACCAATTTGTGGTGTAAAATAGTATAAACTCAGACTGCATCAAAAACTAGGCAAGCTTCAAAGGAGATATATAAACCACAAGTAAGAACAAAGTTTACTTTAAAAGTTTTCTACTGTAACCTAAATAGCATATGCACATCCAGATATAGAGCAAATAAAATGAATTATACCTAAGATATTTTTAGTTAATATAACATTAGCACAAATTAACAACCCTATGACAAAAAATGTAGCTCAAAATGTAGAGAACCATTTACATTTAGGAGAATGGCATGCAATTGAGAGATAACATTGGCTTTCAAAAAACTATTCAGATAATCTTTTTAGAATTCCTTAGTTGTATTAAATGCTCTTTTGTATACAAATTGCTTAGTCTCTCTCTTCACAAAATGGTAACCTTTGCCTATTTATAGGAAACATAGGTAGTATACCGGTTATCTTTTCAAAGTATCCATGGTATGATAAGCATAGCTCTCCTTAATACAAAGATTACAATGCAAAAGGCTTTTTCTACCAACTTTGACAAAAGGACTAATACATGCTAATAGACTAGTATATATATTATAAAATAATATTATTTTATTTTACATTGGCAGGTGGATTGGGTTATTTTTTGAGGATTTTCTTTACCTTAGAATATTATTCTCTAATTAGCTCAAAATCTACTGTAAGTTTCATTAAACAATCATCTTCTTGACCTGCCATTGTGTTAAATTATTTGTCACTCTTGGCTTTAAGTTCCTAAATGTACTCGGACTCTATAATCTACTTCCCTAATGTCATGATGATATAAAGGACCTTATGATTATCTTTGACATGTTGGCCTTGGTTGTCCTTAATGTTATAAATGAAGGTACTAACCCTTTTGGTTAAACTCTTCATCATTGATCAGGCCTGTGATATTGGTCTTAGAAGGGCTTACCAATAGTGCCTTTAAGAGCTTTTCCATTCTTGCTATCAATCCTTTGTCCTCCTCCATGAAATTGTTAACACTATAAAAATAGTTGTTCAGGTCTAGTATGTTATCTTTAATGACTCCCAAGAGGGCATGTAAATAGTTCAACTTGATGATATTTATGCCTATGATTTACATTAATCAATTAAGTTATCTAATCTCTAGGGTTTTTCCACTAAGTGATTTATGCCTATGATTTCCCAATTTTATGGGTCAAGGTATTTGATCTAAACATTAGGGACTTCAACACTTCAAATGTGTCAAAGAAGGACTTATCCAACTATTTTATTATATCTTGAGGGACTAAAAATATAATGTATGCTTCCAAGTCTTTCTTCTACTTTTCTATATTAGTGATCCTCTGCTACAAAACTTGCCACATCATTTTGAAGTATGGGATGCTCCCTTACTACCTGCCCTTGTATAGGATTTAGGCCTACAAAAGGTTCCACCTTTTGAAAGGTGAACTCCTCAGTGCCAATGGTAGTTTTCCTGGTTGTCACCCTATCAAATCTTATTGTATCTAGTTATACATGAAAGGGCTTGGTGGTTCAGAGGGTTTGGGTGTCTTTGGGGTTTCAATACTAATTTCACTTGATGCTCCTAAATCTTTTATTTTATTTCTACTTTCTTTGGTTACTTGAATAATTCTTCTTTTTTTTTGCCCCTTTATGAGCTCCTTAATCCAGGGTTTGACATTATTTGACATTATCAAGGGGATCTTCACCTGTAGAGCTGGTAATCATCAGTGAGTGTGTTTGGGAAGGAACCTTTTGGAGTTTTCCATATATAAACTAGTCAAGAATGATAGGCCCATGTATGGGTAACTCATCACTAAACAAATTTTATTCACTAGTGGGATGGGTCCATGTCACCTTTGGTATTTTGGAGGACCTAGGGATAATGGATAACTCAACTTCCATCTTCTTTTATGTGATAGGAATGAATTCCAATGTTACTTATTTTCCCTTCTATTCCTCATCTATTTGAGGTCCTTCAATTTGTGCCACCTCAACTATGGCTCCCTCATCTTCTTGATCAGAGACATAGGTCTCTACAAGTTATTTGAAGAATTCATCCATCATCTCATATGGTTCTAGGGAAACCATGACAAAGTGTTCTAATGTTGAAGATTTTTTTAGAGGCTAGGGTGATGATGAAGGACTTTCTCTTGGAATTTCTTCTAGTTTCTTCTCACCAGGTCTTTGAATTTGGAGTACTTATAATTTTGGATTACTTGGAGTTAAATTATAAGTTGAAGGTAGTAGATGATACTATAATGGGTTCATTCACCATATTTCCCCAACTAGTTTCTCTTCTCTTTGTAGTCTATGCTCAAGATTGAAACCATTTTGCCTACACCTAGCAAGGACTTCCTCAAAGTTCATAGCTTTGGTGTAAAAATGGTCTTAAAAAATAAAAAAGTGATCATAGGCTACTTTGGTTAGTTACTTTGACTACAAATTAGGGACAACCTTGTTATTTGGGTCCCATTCATTTAGGTCATCCTTCTGAAAGTAGAAGGCATCTCTATGTCTAGACAAGATGTCTAATTATTTCCAAACTTGGACCAAAGTTCTCCCAATCAATAATGGGAAAGGATGTAGAATGCACTTCCTCTTCTCCCTATAAACATTATCAATTCCTTAGAAGATTTAATGAGCAATTTATTTCTCAACAAACTTGAGGGGAACATAGACAACCAACATAAATGGCTGGGTCATGATCCCTTCTATTCTGATAATGGTGCAATCTGAATAGTACCAAATATATCCATGAGTTTAACATACTTCACGACAAGAGGGTGCATCCTAGGCATGGGGTTACATATGATATTCTAAACCAAAGTATGGTATATACAATCATAAATAAACTACATATGAAATGTGTACTTGAAGATGTGCAACTTCACATAGTGATGGGAAATGGTAATTTTGTTGTGGGATGACCAATTTTTGACACCAAGAATATGAGTGGATACCATTAATGAGTATAAAAAATATAAAATATTGGTGAATTGTTGGATTATCCTTATCTTAATTCCATAAAATTGTCTCCCCAATTGGATGCTAATCAGTTCTCCAATAGGTAGAATTAGCTTAACTTCCACCATCAAATATATGTAGGAAACCCATCTGGGGTTGACATAGGATGTGATGGCTTCCCGTGAAGCTCTACATAATATGATCATAATTATCCTAATTCTTTCTCTAAATTGAATGATAGGGATTTTACCATCATGGTTCCTAGCTACGTTAGTTCTTTGGATTAACCAAAGTCTCAGGATAACATCTAGATTATGTTGGGAAGTCCATTATATGATAGAGGGGAGGTTTATGTGAGCTTTAAGGAGCTTGTAGTAGCCTTCAAAAGCTACTAGGATTATATAGGCAATTCTATTTGACCCTCCTTCTGTGATGATCTAGTCATTGTTTATTCTACAATCAACAAGGGTGCTAAGATGCCAATGCAATGTAATACCTTAGGTTTAGCAAGATCTTGATGAATAATTATCATTTGGATTGTCACTAGGTCCTCAAACTTTCCCTTGGTGACTGCCACCCTTTTCTCACTGGATGATAGAGGTTGCAGATCCTTAATTACAAAGAAGATCTCAGACCAATTCTTCATGCCATTGACCAATGCTCTTGTATCCAATTTAGTATCTCCAAAGCATCTCTCTTCATGGTATATAGATAGATACATGTATGTCTCTTCTTTGATTTTTTGCCTTGCTATTACCATGATCTCAATTGTATTAGAATATGACTGGTCTTGATGCTTAGAGTGACACTTTGATCTTGCTTAATATAGTTGTGTCCTTGAAAATCAAGTTTTGAGGCTTTTAATCAATGTTTCAGGGCTTTAAGGTGGTCTAATAGGGTTTTGAGGATTTAATGGTGAAGGTGACGGCTTTCATAAATGTATTCATGTCTTGAATCTTATGGATGGCACCACTTATGCTAGTCCTATCTTTTTGGGCGTGCCAATATCTTAGGATTGTCTTTTAGTGCTTATATGGCATTTACGTGGACCTCCTTAAGATTGTTCCTATGGCACTCTCATGAGAATCCCTTTAAAAATTATTCATTAGCTTTTAAATAAATACTTTTATGTTTCTTTGTTGGATTAGGATTCTAAGATGAATGCGAGCCTTTGATTAAGATCCCAGAGGTCTTTTTTGATTGGTTGATCAAATCTTAGATGACCCAGTTATGCCAAGTGGTACATTCTATCTTCCTTGAGAAATGATTGGATGCAGTTCATCAATGTGTACATCTATCAAGCTTTGGGTCCTTGGTTGAAAAGTCCACCTTCACTTCATGTCATTAGATCAAGATCAGTGATGGAGCAAGAATTGTTGATCATCATCCATGAGGTAAAATCTGATTGGTTGAGAGGTTGGTTGTGATAAAATTTGATGGTCTCACTAATGTTAAAGACATCCTCATGAACATCAAATGATAGGAGTGAAACTATCACATTTAAGCTCACAAAGTTCCTTTGGTTGGATGACAACATGCCATGTGTCATGTTCTTGGTGCTCTCAGGACTTTAGGGTCAATGTGGTCCATTATATCAAGCTAGATGATGAACATGAACCATTGATTATGATTCAAGAGGTCTTCTCTAATTGGCCCAGCTTTAGGGCTCTTTGGTTTTGCACCATTAGATCAAGATCACTTGGTTAACATAGATAGTCTAATCATATAAGATGCACAAATATTAAGTTAATCCATGATGCACATAGGCTTAAGCCAAGGGTTTAGCATTAAAAAACACTATGATCTAAGTTTTAATATGATAAGCCTAAAGTTTAAACATTTAGAAGGTCCCATTTTGGACTAAGGACAAAAATTTGGATGGGGTTTATTTTGAAGGCCTCTCTAACATCAAATACATCCTCATGAATGTCAAATGATGAGAGTGGGGTCACCAAAATAAATTTTGTAAAAAATATTATAGTGAGGTTTAGTCCATATTTCATCTGAAGATGATCTCATGCCATTGGATTGGGCCTCCTATGAAGCGAGGACTATTAGATCTACATCCAAGTCAAAACATCAAAGTTAGAGCACGATATGTGTAGTGATTCAGACTAAATTTTAGGATCCTTGAGGTGTCGTCTATGTTGAACAATCACCAAGACATTTCAGGATTAAATCTTAGGCTAAACATTAACAAGGTTTAAGTCTAGGACAAAAAGAGGTTTGTGGAAATAACATTTAATGAGGTTAGGAGGGATTTAAAAGGGGGAAGGAAAATAAAAGGGGACTTAAGTATAATTGTTTTTCAAGGTTTGGGCATGTTTAAAAACATAACTGAGTCTTATTGTAAAATTGAAATTAGGGTCTTTTTAAAAGGACCAATTCCTGCTAAATTTTCTCCCATGAAAATTTAAATTTGAACGTTTAGGGTTTTTGGCTCAGGAACCCTACCTTCCTCCATGAAACTTGTACTTAGCCATCCAAGTATAATCATTATTAGGGTTAGCTCATTAGGCATAATTAAACATGCAAGGACCTATCCCTTTTCAGGTGGATGATCTTCAAATTCTAAAAAAATAACCTCATGAAAGCAAGACCAGGATATAGATGTTTTGAAACATTTACAAGGGTTCCAATTTTGCAAAGCATAAAAAATGGGGTATGTTGGTCCCAAAAACAATGGCAATTTACAGGGGAAACATAGAAATATGTTAGAATCTACAAAACTCTCATTTAAACCAGCACATAAGTCCATCTCCTTTGATCTACATATCTTTACTTAGGTAAATTCAATGTTGAAATAAGCTTAAAATGTGTAGAATTCAAATCCTCATGTCAAATCCTAAACATTTTATGTGTGGGATTTGATTTCACTTATTATTTGTCATGAGACTTTAGGGAACAACATCTAGGATCATATATTTTTTACCATTGCATTTTACTTTGATAATTATTTATATATTCTTATAGGAATAGTTTCTCTTAGTTTAGGGGAGGCTTGGGATTTAATGTACTACAAGCCATGCATCCATAGCCTAAAAAAATATACCTTTGGATTCACTTATGGACTTGCTCCACTACTAGCCAGGTGTCCATAGCCCCGGTGGAGGTTGCCTGAATCACCTTTGACTTTGCATCTCTTGATTTAGCATTAGGTCCCATTTTATGTCATTTTTGATTTTTAATAAAGTTTAGGATCTAGGATAGCCAGGTTTAAGGATTTTTTCAAATGTTTTGGCCTTAAGATAATCATCTTTAGTTGAAACCTTAATCTTAGATAAGGATGTGTTTTAAGTGCAAACATACATATGCCTTAACTATTGAACTCTCCTTCCACATACATAATTATTCTTACAATAGAGCTTTGGTCTTAGGTAATGTATTGGGTTCTTTGGGGGGGGGGTGGCAAGGGGTAAATAACTTCCATTTTAGTCTTTTGAGTGTCTCTATATTGTAACATAATGCTATATTACGTCCTTGGGTCCTCTTACACAGGGTTCATGCCCTTACTTGAAATACATGAACTTTGAGCAATTTTAAGCAAGAACAATCTATGAGACTTTATTAAATCAAAGGATCACAACCAATTATAAAGGAAAAATCACAAAACAAATAGATCGCAAGACATAAACAAACATAAGTAAACAAATATATACAAGCCAAGCAAGAAAACAAAACAAGAAAGGAAACTAACTAGCCTACCTACTCCAACTCTAAAGAATCTTACAAATGTTATTCCATGAAGATCCCTAGTGGAGTAGAAGCAAAGTAACACTTGAGGTATTTCCCATTGATGGGAAATGTGAATTATGCTCCTTGAAAGTATTTTAGATTCAAAGTGTTGTTGCCCAAGGTCTCTATAATTTGGTATGGGCCAATCCACAATGGTTCAAATTTACCATGCTTGCCCTTAGGTTTTGATGCCTTGCCCCAAAGGAGGACTAGGTCTTCCTATCTAAATACCTTCACCTTGGACCTTTTTTCAAACCATATTTTCATATTTTATTGATGTCTACTAAATTATACAAATGCCTTCTCTCTAGCATCTTCCATCTAAATGATGTCCAATAGCATGGAATTAGCAAAGATCTTGGCTTTTCTCCATGTATTCTTGCATGAATGTGAATGTAGGAAATTTGAGTGTGATGGGGAAGATAGGTTCTTGACCATATACCAACACAAATTGTGAAGCCTTGAGCACTTTCTTGATCCTTATTCTATCAGTCCATAATTTATACATAAGGAGCTTATACCATGTTCTAGGCTTATCTGCAATAGAATTTTTGATGGCCTTCAGAGGATTCTTATTGGTAGATTTAGAAACTAAATTCCTTAAGGATAATGATTAGATTCAAACTTAAAAGATATGCCATTATCATAAGCCCATTTGGTCATTTCAATGGATATGAATGCAAATCCATTATCACAAACTAAGGAAATCGGGGTTTCAAATCTGGTGCAAATATTTTCTTATAAGAAGTTGATCACTTCCTCTATACTACATTGCTTGGTGACTATAGCTTTAGTCCACCTTCAGCAATAATATGTAGTAGTTAAGACATACTTATGTCCTTTAGAGGAATTGGGATTAATAACTCCTATAAAGTCTAATGCCCACTATGGAAAAGATTTGTCTACCATCATAGGTTGTAAAGGGATGGTTGCCTTTGGATCTTTTTGTGCTAAAAATATGGCATGAATGGCACTCTCTTACATGTTTGTGGCATCCTTTAAAATGATGGGCCAATAGTACCCATCCCTAAGAATCTTATGGGTTGTGGCACTCCCTGAACGATGTCCACTAAATAACTTTTCATGAAAAGTAGACATGAATTGAGAAGCCTTTTCTTTGGCCACACATGTTAATAATATCCCTTCAAAGTTATTCATATAAAGGAATCCATCTATTATGAGGTAATTGGAGTCATTGAGCCTCAAGGATATCCTTTGTTCTCTAGTGAGTCTTGGGGGATAACTACCTCTGATGACAAGATGTATTAAATAGTCATACCTTTCATTGGGCTAGAAGTTTTATTGATCCACATGCATGATATGAAGTTTGGTATTAACATTGAAAATCATCTAGATTAGGCCCTAACATTTCACCAATTTGGCAATCTTCATCTCTATATCATACTCTATTAGGATTGCCATTCAGTTTCCTCTTCTTTCCCTGAGCTCATTCTAACTTAACATAAAGCTTTGTGGCTGGGTATGATAAGATGTCATGTACCTTATTTCTAAGGATTTAATACTTAAATTTTTCACTAACTTCACCAATGAATAGGCCTACTTATAAATCAATGAATAGTTTACCTTTACATTTTTGAAATTGGTGTTTATGAAGGTTATAGGGTGGTCATTTCTATCCACCTTTTGAGTCAGGACTATAGCCATGGTGTGGTCAGAAGCAAATGAATACAACTAAAAGTCCTTTGAGAAGTCAGGACTTATCAAGATTGGGGCTTGATTGATTGCCTTTTTGATTTTAGAAAAATCTTTTTTGGATTCTTCATCCTAAGATATTTTAGCATCTTTATTAATCATATCATTCATAGGTTTGATAATCTCAGTAAAGCTTGAGATGAACTTCCTCATGAAGTTAATTTTATAAAAGAATGACTTCAATTCCTTCTAACTGTTGGGTAGCTCAATCTTTGAAATGGATTCTTATATCTCAATGTCTATGGTAATCCCTTCTTTGGTGATGACATGCCCCAAAAATTTTCCTTTAGTGACATAGAAGATACTTTTCTTTGGGTTAAGAGATATACCATACTTCCTACACCTTTCAAACACTTGCTTTAGGTGCATGAAATGGTCCTCTCCATTCTTGGAAAACACTGTAAGATCATCCATATATATGATGATGAATTTTCCTACTAGACCTTCGAAATCATAGTCCATGGCCCTCTAAAAGGTGGCTCCTATAGTAATCAATCCAAATGGCATTCTTTTGTAAGCATATGTTTCCCATTCGGTAGTGAAAGTTGTCTTCATACTATCTTCTTGAGCAACTAGCACTTGGTTGTATCCAAAAAAACCATCCAAAAAAGACATCATGCCTGATCTTGAAACAACCTAGATGACTTGGTCAAGAGAAGGTAGGGGATAATTATCCTTTTTAGTTGATCTATTCAAATTTCTAAATTTTATGCACAATCTTATTTTAACATTTTTCTTTCTGACTGGGACTAGGTTGGCAACCCATGTGGATTACCTAATAGAAAACACAATCCTTGCATCCAATAGATTCTTGACCTTTTTAAAAATCATGGGTTCTAAGATAGGGTTAACTAGCCTTTGTTTCTATCTGAAGGGTTTACAACTCTCCTTGAGAGGTATAGTATTAGTAACAACCCTTGGATCAAATATTTTTAGATGTTCATGGACCAGGCAATTACATCTTTATACTTTATAAGTAGCTCCCTAGCCTTTCTATTTTCTATTTCAGTGCTAGCTTTTCATATGTTTACATGCTGAGGTTGATCATGTGAGTCAAGATCTACTATATGATAGTCTTTACCATTTACATTTGTCACCTTAGGTGTTTCAAGAATCTTGTCATGATCAAACAACCTTTCCAATGAAATCATCCCTTTACGTATCTTATTGTCATTTAGTTGGATGATTTTACCATTAAGATCCTATTTAGAATAAATTCCATCATATTTATCAATGATGTGACCTTTAAAGGCCCCAAATTGGTCAATAAATATAGAATTTATTAATCATCATTAAAGACTTGAAAATGATTCACATTATCTAGCACTAAGGGGCATAACACTAGCTCAATACTGAGGTTAAGAGAATCATGATTGGGTTTAAGGTTAGCTATAATATAGGCTAGCTCATCAACATCTTTGTTTTCTTCCCTAGGGATAGACATGATATTGAAAGCATCAAAATATTCCATTAAGTCCCACACTTTAAATTTGTACCTTTTAAGGTAGGATAGCTTGCATTGGTACTTTCTCCTTACTTGAT
Organism: Torreya grandis; assembly: GCA_037957365.1. Taxonomy (NCBI): domain Eukaryota; kingdom Viridiplantae; phylum Streptophyta; class Pinopsida; order Cupressales; family Taxaceae; genus Torreya; species Torreya grandis. The sequence goes on from JARHVA010001655.1 coordinate 1,559,872, forward strand.
TGACCACTAGTTTAGAATCACCATAAACAAGTTCCCTGACTTTATTATTAGTATCAAGTTACAATCTTAGAATGAGAGCTTCATACTCAACCAAATTATTAGTGCATGGGAATTATAACCTATAGGATGCATGATATTGCTTTTCTGCAGGGTCTATCAATACAATACTAGTGCTTGATCCTAATTTTCACCTGATACCATCAACATACAACTTCCATAGGCCATGTACGAGAGGAGGGTCTTTGAAACTAGGCTCTTTTGTAGTATCTAAAGTGAAAACTCCTAGATCAGAGTCAAGGAAGTTTACCTTTTCATCGACAACATTGTATTCTGCTATCATGCACCTCATCCTTGGTTCTCTTTCTACCCTTATTTTATTTGGGACACCTTTTCAAGGCAACCATAAGTGGAAAAAATTATTAGACATGTATCCATTCAAGACCTTACTCCATTCTCTACTCAAGATCAATCCATAAGCATTGGGAATATCCACCACTTGTATGTCAATAAATTATTGAACCCTTATTTCATTAGCCAACTACATATGTACATTCAATAACTCCCCAATAAATTTGACTCTTGAATTGTCCAATTATGTGACCACCATATCAAACTTGATTGGGGTCAACCCAAGTTGTTCAATATCCCAACATACATGATGTTATTTGAGGCTACAAAATCCAAAAAATAATTATGGACATTCTTGGACAAGGATTCTAGGAGTAAATTTCTTTGTTTTGTAATATGAGTTAGCTCATGTAGATTAATATTGGCTTTGATATTTTTCATATCTTCCACAATGTTGTAACCTATTTTTCATGAAGGTTCAACATTATATTTAGAAGAACTGCCCTTAGGTGGTTCAAGATCAATCCTTGATGTCGTGTCCAAAGGAGTCCTATAATTGTTAGGGGGGTGCAAGTAGTCAATGGTTACTTTTGTTCTCTATTTCTCAGAAGGTATGTCTTCAAGAATTGCTAGAATGCTTGAATCTCTTTAGGGATATTCTCTAGCTCATTATCCTCTTGGAAAGGGAATTAAAATGTCTCTACCATGTGTACTTGGTCAGATGGCTAGGATCTAGAAGGACTTGCAGGAGTATCTCTATTTGGAACTATTTCAAATGTGTCAAGCTCTTCTTAGAAAGCTTCAAAAGCTTTGCAAAACTCAATGCAATCAATATTATGATGTTTAGAGGTAGCATGCACCCTACAATATTCTGGAAAGGCAATATCAGTGAGATTAATATACATGGTCTTCTTACTAAAAGAAGGCTCATTGGCTTTATTATTATGAAAACTATCATTGTGAAATCTATTTCTAGGCTTATTGAACTTTTGGAAAGTGAAATTCCTCCTAGATTTGTCATTATCATTATCAAATTACTTTTACAATTGCTATAAATCTATGCTAAGCTTCTAGAACATCTTTAGTATAGATTCATTCTCATTATTTGGGGTCTCAGAATTTTGGACTTGGTTATTGTTAGTTCCATTGATGGGTACTAAAGCCTTTTGGTCATTGGTGTGAAATCCATTAGTAACTTGATGACTCAATAAACCTAGTTCTAATTAGGAGTAGAATGGCTAGTAGGTAATACATTTAGAGCAGGGATTTGGTTTAATGCTAGAAAATTTTGGTTATTGTTTGGGAAAAGGTTAAATTTAGGTATCTAAGGATTAACATTTGGGATAGAATAACCCATCTGCCCTTGAGGTTGCATTTGGTCAAAAATAAATACTACTTTAGAATAAGCTTGGGCCAATGTGGTGATAGATGGGAAATATCATTTTAGAAACACATAAGTCATAAGGTATACTACATCTTTGTGAACTTCCAGAGCTAAATACTCATTAGGTTTGTATAGACCCATGGTCTAACTAAACATCTTTTGGAACCTAGCATTGAAGGATCCAATGGGATCATTTGCATCTCTATTAATAGTTGTAAATTGGTGATAAATGATAAAGGGGCTTATGATCTTCTCAAATTGATCAATAAATATAGTGTCAAAATTATTCTATGAGGTAATACAATTGTCAATAAAATTGAAGAACAATTCATATACAACATATTTGAATGTAAAAAGAAATAATCTACAAGATACATCTTCATGGATGACATTTCATAACCTTAAGGTAGCCTTGAAAAAATTAACACGTTCTTCCACAGTTACAACACTAGTTAGACTAAATACTAGTAAGTACTTTTTAGGATTATGAGGCAAGTCATGAATTACACCTAGTACATTGAGGGGACAACTTCCAATCCATGCCATATCTGGATCAAAATTGAATACAGGAACCCCTTATAAGGGTGAAGATGGTAGAGACTTGGAACATCTACATCTTCCTCTATATTTACTAGTTATTCTATGGGTCTCTATCTTGATCAAGGGATCTTTTGTCTCTGAATGTGATCTAGTCTTGATCCTTGCCAATTCTAGCTTGAAGATTAAGGATCTAGTTTAAAATACAGTGTAACAAGTTAGAATTCACAAAGAACTACAATTAACCTACACACTAAGACTATTTTGTTGAATATTTAATCGTAAAGAGACAAAATACAATGATCTTTTACTAAATAACCTCAAATATGTGTTGAATTATGCAAAGATGGCCATTTTTTACAACCTATGACTCAAATGAACTCAATATTCACCAAGAATTGTCAATATTCAACCAAAATAAACCATTCTAATTTCAAGTACTATGAATTCTTAAATCTTGAATCTATCTTTACTAGAATTTAACTATTTCCTTGTAGATAACTAAGATATTTTCCTAAAAAAGCATAAATATATGGGAAAAACCACCTTGATTAAGGATATTTGCACTTAGAGTGAAGAATCACTCATAAGGGTTAAGAATCCTTTATATTTAATGCATTAATTATTTCAATAAATAAAGCATCCCCTCCTTCTAGAGCCAATGAAAGCCTCCCCGTTGATTCTCATAATTACCTCACAGGTGTTCTTCAGTGTTGATGGACACTTCTCATTTTAGGATTCAAAAAATCCAAGGCATGAGTTGCAGTTTGTGATAATTCTGTGATGTCTAATAATTCTTGATAAGAGGGTATATCTTGAGCATGGGGTTCCTTGTGATATTCTTGACCAAACTAGGGTATATAAAATCATAAATGAACTACATATGAACTCAATACTTGAAGATGTGAAAGTTTGCATAGTTATGGGAAATGGTAATTTTACTATGGAAAGACCAATTCTTGACACTAGGAATATGAGTGGATACCATTATTGAGTCCAATAGATAGGACATGATAATGAATTATTATATTGTCCTTCTCTTAATTCCTTAAAATTGTCTCCCCAATTAGATGCTAATCAACTCTTCAATAGGTGGAGTTAGCTTCTCTTCCACCATGAAATATATGTAAGAAACCCATATGGGGTTGACATAGGTTGTGTTGGCTGCCCCTGAATCTCTGAATAATAGGGTCATAATGATCCTAATCCCTTCTATAAATTTAATGATAAGGATTTTACCATCATGGTTCTTATCTACATTAGTTCCTTGGATTAACCAAGGTCTCAGGACAACATCTAGATTACATTGGGTAGTCCATTCTTTGATCAAGGGGAGGTCTATATGATCTCTAGGGAGATTTTAGTAGCCTTCAAAAGCTACTGGGGTAATATAGGCTATTCTATGTTATCCTCCTTTGATGATCTAGTTGTTATCTATTCTATAATCGACAAACATAGGTGAAAGGATGTCAATGCAATACAATAGCTCAAGTTTAGCAGTAGATTGATGAAGAAATATCATTTAGATTACAACCAAGTCCTCAAATTTTCTCTTGGTGACTACCACCCTTTACTCACTAGATGATAAAGGTTGAAGGTCCTCAATTGTGAAGAAGATCTTAGACTAATTCTTCATGCCATTGACCAATGCTCCTGTATCCAATTCAATATCTCCAAAGCATCTCCCTTCATGGTCTGTAGATAGATACATGTATGTCTCTTCTTTAATATATTACTTTGCCACTACCATGATCTTAATTGACTTAGAATACAACTAATCTTGATGCTCAAGGTGACACTTTGATCTTGTTAATTGTAGTTGTGTCCTTAAAATTCAAGTTTTAAGGCTTTCAATCAAGGTTTTAGGTATTTAATCTAGTTTGTAGGGTTTCTGAGGCTTTAATGGCAAAGGTTATGGCTTTCATAAATGTATTTGTGTCTTGGATCTTATGGATGGAACCACTTATGCAAGTCTTATCATTTTGGGCATGCCAATATCTTAGTATTGTACTTTAGTGTTTACATGGCATTTGTGTGGACCTCTTTAAGCTTGTTCCTATGGCACTCCCATGGGAATCCATTTGAGAATTAGTCATTGGCTTTTAAATAAATCCTTTTACATCTCTCCATTAGATTAGGATTCTAAGATGAACATGAGCCTTTGATCAAGAACTCAGAGGTCCTTTTTGATTGGTCACTCAAATCTTGGATGATCCGGTTATGCCAAGTGGCATATTCTAGCTCCCTTAGGAAATGACTGGATACAGTTCATCCACATATCAAGTTATCAAGATCTAGGATCCTTAGTTGAAAATTACACCTTCACTTTGTGGCACTAGATCATGATCAATGATGGAGTGAGAACCATCGATCATGATCTGTGAGTTCAAAGTTGATTGGTCGACAGGTTGGGTATGGTTAAATTTGATAGTATTACTAATGTAAAAGATGTCCTCATGAATGTCAAATAATAGAAGCATAAATGTCAAATTTAAGCTCATGATTTTCCTTTTGTTGAATGACAACGTGCCACACATCACATTCTTGGTGCTCTTGGGACTTTAGGGTTGACATGGTCTATTGGATCAAGCTAGGTAATGAACACAAACTATTGATCATGATTTGAGAGGTCTTCTTTGATTGGCCTAGCTCCAGGGCTCTTTGATTTTGTACCATTTGATCAAGATTGCTAGGTGAACATGGATAGTCCAATCTTGTAAGATGCACAAAAATTAAGTTAGTCTGTAATGCACATAGGCTTAAGTGGAGGGATTAGCATTAAAAAACACTATGATCTAATTTTTGATGTGATAAGCCAAAGGTTTAAACATTTATAAGGTCCCCTTTTGGATTAAGGATAAAAGTTTAGACAATGTTTATTTTGAAGGCCTCGCTAATGTCAAATATGTCCTCATGAATTTTAAGTGATGGGAGTGAGGTCATCAAAATAAATGCCATAGAAAATTTTATAGTGAGTGAGCTTTAGTGCATAGTTCATCTTAGGATGATCTCGTACCATTGGATCAGACCTCCGAGGAAGGGAGGATTGTTAAATCTGCATCCAAGTCAAAACATCAAAGTTAGAGCATGGTATGTGTAGTGATTGAAACTAAACTTTAATATCCTCAAGGCATCCTCTATGTTGAATAAACACCAAGACATTTCAGGTTTAAAACTTAGGCTAAACAATGATAAGGTCTAAGTCTAGGACAAAAAGGGGTTTGTGGACATAACATTTAACAAGGATAGGAGGGCTTTAAAAGAGGGAAGGAACATAAAAGGGGACTTAAGTATAATTTTATGTCAAGGTTCAGGCATGTTTAAAAACATAACCAAGCCTTAATTTAAAATTGAACTTAGGGTCTTTATAAAAGGACCAATTACAAATAAATTTTCTCCCTCAAAAATTTGAATTTGAACCTTTAGGGATTTTGCTCAGGAACCCTACCTTCATCCATGAAACCTGTAGTTAGCCACCCAAGGGTAATCATTAGTAGGGTTAGCTCATAAGGCATAATTAAACACACAAGGACCTATCCCTTTTTAGGTGGATGATCTTCAAATTCTAAAAGAATAACCTCATGAAAGCCAAAATAGGATACAAATGTTTTGAAACATTTACAAGGGTCCCCATTTTGTAAAGCATAAAATTGGGATATGTATTATTTAGGAAACCTATCCCATGCAACTATGAAGTGTCAACCGCTCATCTCTTCGCTAGCATTGTCGATGGTTAATCTATGATTATTTTTTCATGGTGTATATTATTTCATTATAAATATATCATATATTGTTATAGTATGCTTGACACTAAAGGGCCCATATCATACACTAGATGTAGATTCAATGCAGTTAGTGGATTTATGTGCCCTTATCACATTGTAAAGGGGTCTACAACTTACGTAGAGTCAACATCTTTGATTCATCAATTTCTATTATCAAGGATGGAAAAATATGTCATGAAAGATGATTCGATTTCTGTAGTACTCCACATGTGTTGCTTCAACCATCACTATAATACCACTAATGTGGGGGCAATACCTTGAAATTATGTAATATATGTATATATATTATTATAAATATAATATATTATAATAATGTATAATATATTATATAGGTAAGTATATTATATATTTATAAGTATAAACATTATTAAATTTTATTTTAATATATAGTTTTCTATTAATATATATTAATAGTATATATAATAATATATTTATCATGATGAAAAGAGTATATATTACTAATAATATATATAATATAAATATTATTATTATAATATTAATATATTATATATGATTATATATATTATGTTTTTATTATAATAATGAAATATAGATTTTAATATTTTAATATATATTTATAATTATGATAGAACGATATACTATATAATAATTAATAATATTATTAAATAATACATATTCTAATATATAATATAATATAATTGCAATTATTAGAATTATGAAATCATTTTAAAAATTTATAGAAAATGTAGAGAATTCATTGCATGTATGACACCTATATGATGCCACTACTAAGTGACAACCACTCATCTCTTCACTGGAATTGTTGAAGGTCAATCTGAAAGTATGTAGTCATTGTGTGTATTACTTAAATGTAAATTCATTGACATTGGAGTGTGTTATTATATGTTATGGAATAGGTTGGATATATGTTGAATCAATACAAAATAAGAAAATTGGGGATATTCCAGACACCTCTCATAGACCTGGAAACCCTAGTAAGCATGGGTATTAAATTAATTATGGGAGTGGAAGTGATGAGCTTTCAAGGATGGTAGCTGACCAGGCTAGAACAAATGGGTCATTTAATGAAAACATTCACCAGTTCTAGCCTACCATAAACTCAAATACATTCTAATGGTAAATGAGGTGTTATGTGATGTAAATGATAAATATGTGTAATATCTTATGATTGGAATGTGAAACATTCAAACTGAAGTGATGAATGAAAATATGCATAAAACTATAAAGGTATCAACTAATTACGGCAAGATGACTAAATATTTTAAATCATCACTTTTCTTGGTTGGAAGAAACACAAAATAATTTTTACAATTAAAGGCCAATCAATTTATTTGCATGAGAATCACATTCTCTACTTTCCCCCATCCAAAGTCCTATTATTTATATCCCCATGCCTCATATCACTCACAATCATATTTTTCAAAGGCATATGCTAATCTTTAATTTTAAATATATCTTGGTTATAATGGTTGTTCTGCATGTACACTATGACTAATCTCAAATATTGGCCATATCTTATATTCTACTTTTACATCCTTATAATGTTAATAGTACTGGATAGAGAGTTTCTAAGTGGGTCATCAATGATAGAAGATGGACATGGTCATTATTCTAGTGCTTAAATAAATTATTGATAAATAATTTTTTTTCAAAGCTATGAATAAGGTTACCTTTCAAAGGAGGATCATTCAATCACCAACATAATGAAAACAAAAAAATAAACTCCATATCCTCAATGTATTATTCCCACAACAACAACATTTAATTGTTGATTCGATCTAGATGTCAGAGGTGGAGACCTTCTATAATAAAACAAAAAATAGTCAATAAAATATGCCACCACCCTACAAGCTACAAACACCTTTGTAGTGAGTGCAAGGTATGTAACAAAATGACATGCTTGAAGTCAAGGCATGTGTATGATATGGACTCTTTAGTTTAGGATATCACATGAAATACCTTATAATTTACCCTCATCATCACCACCAAGCTCACTTTAAAAAATTTCACTGCTTGTAAGTTTTGTATGGCCTTGACCTTTATTTCATGGGTATGAGTATGGTGCTTTGTATATTCTTAATTGTGATGTAATTTATCTAGGTGTTAATATAATTGCATCATAGATGAACATAAGTTACAATTTAGACTTTAGAACCTCATTTTCTTGGTTACTTTTTTTTTTTGGTGCAATTGTAATGGAAAAAATTTATTCATTGCAATCCCCTAGATAGAGGGTGCCAAATTATTTGTAAATAGTATTGGGTTCTATCCATATTTCATCATTTGTGTTGTACCCAAGAGCAAAGATTTGATAGAATAACTAACACCAGGTTCTTTATATATTTTATTTGGTTTATGTTCTTTAATTAACTTAAATGATTACTTACATAGATTATTTATGATAACATTCCCTATCGTAGGTCCACTACAACTAGCATTAATCACAAAAGTAAAGAATTTTTTTGATGGCTTGTCTTAAAAAGATTAAATTATAAAACTCATTTAAACTCATTAAGATCATTGATCACACATCGTAGGGGTATGATCTAGTCAAACAAACCCATTTAAAGCACATTGTTTGCCTACCAAATCCTCTTTATGATCTTTCTCTTGTTCCCTAGTAAAAAACTAATTGCTTCCCCTACTACCCTATGAGAAAATAAATATGTCATATTCTAATTTCAAATTCATAATATGTCATATTGAGTCGAGTTTTTCAAGTCCTAAAAGATTGCTTTTGATATCCATCTGAACCTCCTCCACCCTCTTTTGAATTTTAGGGAGTATGCATCATACTATACTAATCTGAATTATCAACCACTTCATAAAACATATCATAACCCTTGGCTATGTAATCACAAGATAAAGGATAAACATCCACTTCAAAAATATTTGCATCCATAGATTTCAGAAAAATAAGAATTATCTAACTTCTAGTCTGATATAACTCCATGTCCACTTTTATATTGACAAAATTTTCAGCAATAACAAAAGGTGTATCAAGAATAATTTTTTACATTGTAGAGGAGATGTGTTGAGGTAGCCAATCAACCTCTAAATCTTCCAAAAAATATCTATTATTTTTTTTGGAATAATACTAGAATACCTTTGCTTGATAATTTCTTCTTGAGTTGCTACAACCATCTTCAATCCCTCATCTAATGGATTTGTCTGTAATCACTTGTCCACTTGAGATGAACTGACAACAAATGCCTCATTACTACATTTTTCACCTTCCTCTAATCAAAATAAGTAAGCACCTATCTACACCCATTTATTATTATGAAATTTAACAACATAATCCACCACCATGTATCCATTAATATGACATCTGATTCACCTAAAGGGGATACTTGTATAATCTATAATATTTGTGAGGGAAATAGAGCCTTTTGAATGATTATTTATTCTACCAACCACTCCTAAAGGTCAATACAAACCAAAATATGACCAATAGTAATAACTCAAAAATGAAAAAAACTCATTTTCATGTCAATAATTCCTAAATGGAACTCCCTATCTTCTTTAGAACATAAACATAACAACATTCCAAAGGTAAATTATGGAGCTTTACCCAACTATAAAAATATATGATTTCTCATTTTTAGGATCAAAGAATGGTGTCCATATCTTGATATTTAAAGGTTTTAAATGATAATGTCATAGGTTACCCATGATAGTCATCACATCACATGCATCCCTCAAAATAAAGTCCATCTACCCTCTACCTAGTAAATGAAATTGTGTACAATATCCTCGAATCAATTCTTATATATAACCTAGCCAATATCTGAGAGTACTATCACACATCTTATGACCTTGAAATCTTCCCACTAAGGCTTTCTCTACTAAACCATCAACTTGATGCATTCTAATATCATCCCCCAAAACCATCTGAATGGGACTTCCCATATTATTGTTATGACCCAACTTGATGCCACCTGATGGTTGAACATATAGAGGGAATATTAGAATGTTGTATTGAATTCATGTTGATTATTGCCTGATTAATGCATATGTCATGTTTTACTGTTAGGTTTACTAGTTATGATTAATGTAATAGTTACAGATGTGATTCTGGTTTAGTTACTATGAGTTACTCATTATGAGTAACTGGTATGGTTATTTACTATAGTTGATGATTATGGTCAATTCTACATGTTATATTTAATATTCCAGTTTTATTAAATTTATATCAATATTTGATGTTCATGCTTGATGAGATTCTACTCATGTTCCATTTTTTTATTTCAAGAATGGGAAAATTATCCAAGATTGAGGTGGACTTTGACAACTGAGATAATAAGGAAAGATCTAAGAGTTTTTAATTTTACCCTAACAGATAGTAAATGATATGTATGATATTTATAAGCCATTGATCAACTTTAGTCTATGATTTGTTTGATTCTAAGTTTTGACATAGCCTTGATTATTATTCCACCTTCAGTATGTTGTGTTAGTCTTGTGATTAGTCGGTTTTACTTTAAATATTTATATGTGAATGTATATTCTATATCTTACCTCCTTGTGTGTTTTAATATCAAAATAGAATCCTTGTTAGTAGGTCAATTGCTATTGCATACCCTTGTGTGGGTTTTTGAGTTACTTTGTGTCTAGCATGGGACATAACCCATTCACCATTACCTTGTCCCTTCATGTATATTTACTTGGATCACTACCCATGGGATATTTATCAACAAATGCATCTTAATGAATTAAAATTGGAAGTTAAAATATATTATTATTTTCAACCCTGATGACCCTTTTTTTGAAGTTCCTTGGGAATGTTTGAATGTTGTTAGGATTTGATTTTGGGGATGGACTGATTCTAAGGATAATTTTATTTCATGATAAGGGTGAAGGCGCATGTCTTGGTCATGCATGGGATGAAAGAGAAAGTTATATACGGTGAAGAAAGTTGAGTGTGGTAGAAGTAAGGATGGGGAGTCCATAGGCCAAGGCGAGAGAGGGATTGGAATAGGAAAAATGAAGTTGACATAGGAGAGAAGAGAAATTAGGGTTAAAAGGAAAATAGGTAGAGTGAAGAAAGGAGATGATGGTGAGAGCTAGAGGATTATGATGAAATTATCGATGTATGAAATATTTTGTGACATTGCAAAATCTATGTCAGAATCACTAAAACACACTAAATGGTTCTAACTTGTTACATCTAGGTGCCTATTTAGTCTAATATGTTCCTTAATATGGAAATGCATTTTATGTGATTATTATCTTTTCTCAAATCACTTCGAGTCAAATTATGACCACATAAAATGATTCTCCACACCACTGAATTCTTCTAACTCAGAAGCACACATCATGTGAATGTGTTATTTTGAGTCCACAATTCTCTAAATGGGTTATTACTTCATATGCAATTAACACCTTCTAATTACACTCCAATCAAATTAAAAATTAATAAATTGACATTTTGACTAGTTTGATAAAATGAACCACCAAATTCTAAAGAATTATAGAAAATTAATTAAACCAACTTAAGAAAATTAAATCAAATTTAGAGCTTAAGTAAAAACTCTATGGAAGTTATTGAAAATATATTAATTGTAAATCCATTCCTCAATTCTGCATCACCTTGTGACATCATTGGTTGGGTGGAATCAATAATCCATTAATAAAACAAATATCTAGTTTAATCCCTCCCGTGCCTCATTAATGCTATATTATTTCAAATATTAATGGGGATATTTATGTCTTGTCTCTCCAAAATTGAATTGATTCATGGCCAAAAATTTTGATCTCAAGATGGATGGTCATGGTTGATTCTGATCATTTCCAAAAATCTATAAATAAGAGGACCAAGATCACCATATTTAAGTTTCAATCATGCCAACTTATCATTCATAAATTATAATAGATAAGCTTCAACCATTCTCACATACTAATCAAATTCATGAGCATAATCCATTGGTATGTTGAGAGATGATAGAGAAGCAAGATATTCATGATTGATAAAGACTTGGATCACCAAATCTAGGGAGGATCATGCTTCTTGGCTGATCTTGGAAGAAGGGTTGATTTTGGGAAGGTTTGATGGTAGTATTCCTTCATTCAATAGCTCTTAGAATTCATTTTCAAAATCGCATGAGAGAGTATGCTTAGCACATTATGTTGTTTATGCTTATTTGGGTTTGTCTCCACTAATGCATGGACTAACATGCTTTAAATTCCTACTCTAAATTTTGGTGTACCCGATGGGACCAAACATCCCATATAGTCAAGTAGATTACTTTGAAAATTTTAGTTTTACTAAAGGATGCTTAATAATATTTAAAATTCAAGTTTTACCTTCATTTTTCTTGTTTTTCTATGTTTTTTTATGACACAATTTACACAGGGACTGGTATCAATTTTGTTTGACAAACGTCAATCCTCTAGGAACCAACATCGATTCCTTGTGAAGAATAGTGAAAAGTGAAAATGTGATTAATGGGTTTTTAGTAGGGTTTTCTTGGTTTTATTTTATATTTAAACACTTACATGTTTTCTGTTTGACTATTTTCCTAAAGGATCCAAATAGATTTTGGGGTTTTATCCTTGTTTTGATAACAACTTCTTTTACCATAATTGTGTTATATTTTCCTATGTTTTTTTAAGAATCAGCATCGATTTGTGTGAACTAACATTCCCTATGTGGACCAACGTTATTCTCTTAGACATAAAAATAGAGACCTTAGAGATAATTTTTAAATCTTGTTTTCTCATTTATCTTTGGGTTTCTAAGTAGGCAAAAACCCTCTAAAGATTGTAGGACCTTAGTTGGGAAAAGGAAAAATATTGAAGGTGGTTAGGTCTTGAATATTTTGTATGGTGCCTAAAAGGAATTTAGTTGTATTTATGCTTAGTTATATATGAAAGTATTTACATGTTTTTCAACTAAGGCCAAGTGGTCAAAATTTCATAAACATCTCACTTCAGTGATATAAAATGAAAAATCACACTTAGATACATACTCTTAAGAGTGTTTATTTTATGCTTATTCTTTAAATTTTATTTTATTTTTCAAAAATATTGGTGCGTGTATCCTCTCCCTCTGTATCCTTTACGAAACTTAGGTGACCAAAAGTATTTTTTCTTTACCTTCATTAATTTTAGTCCAAAAAACATGAAAAGAACATTAGTAGAACCATAATTAAATTCATATGATTTAAGTGATCCTAAAATGACCTTAAAGTCTTTTCACTTATCTTTTATTTATGTATTTTGGATTGTGAGCTGGATTTCATCACCTCCTAATGGGTTCTCTAAGGAAGCATTGACATGGGAATTCATCTCCTAGCATCCTTTCAACCCCACTACATGGTGGGGTATATAAATCAAGGGTGATCCATTAGGATGCTTGTTTTTAATGATAAAAATAAGCTCTATTAGTGGTACTTAATCTTAGAATGTAAGGGCAATTCATACATCACACTACACTGAGCGAGTGATAGTTATAGTGTTTGTAAAAGTGATAAGACCTTTACATAAAAAACTTATTGATACAAATGTAATTGATGTGAGTCATCTCTAGTGTTAGCCAAACTTGGGACTATTTATACATACAAAAAATTATTTTTATAACAACCCTACTTGATATGGACATATTGTTGGTGTAGCTAAGTAACCCAAAGTTTCATGTCACCATACAATCTCTTGAGAGAAGGGGGAGTGTAAAAGCCCTACTTATTCATGTACTTTTATTTTAGGATTAACACTTAAAATCCTCTTAAGATCATGGATATAGATGGAATTCAACAATACCATGTAACCTTGTAAATTTTATGACTTTGGATGTTACACTTAGGTGTTTGTATTTTTATCCTTTAATTCCTTGGAATTTTTGAGTCTAAAATTGTTTTAAAACAAAAACACTCCATAAAACCAAATAGTTTTATTATACACAATTATATTTGAGAAAGGAGGCATTACCCTGACTAAATCAAAATCATTTCTTACCTTATTCAAATCATCATATAGAACATTGTGTTTGTATTTACCAAACAACATTGTTATGTTGTTTGTTTGAGTCTAGACCATTTGCCCACTTTAATAAATGTCAAACTTTTCATTTTTAATCTAAATTTTAAATCTCACCTTTTTAAGTTCTAAGCCAAGGTGCTATAATTTTGTCATTTACACTTGGTTTGAGTAAACTTGGGTATGATTTATCATTTGGATTGAAGGTTGTTATCTAGACTCATCATCATTGTTATTATTATGGTGGACTTAGATTATCTTGCATTCAATGACATTCTAAGTTCTTGGATAATTCTACATCCTATTACCATGTTGTGCATTATGTTACCCATACAGTTTTAGCCTTATACTTAAGAGTTCTTATGTTAATCCACATTTTGATTTTCTTGGTTCATATTGTTATCTTCCTAATCAAAAGGACACTCTTCTAGTTTTCTATTTGTAACTCATAATAGCTGTATCTAGATTTTATAGTATCAATATATCTTTAACCTAAGTTTGTTGTGTTATCTTTCACTTTAGGTTTTAAAGTTATCATAACCTCTTTTAATTTGATGATTTTAAGAAACCAAAGTTGAGTAAATTTGTAATCATTTATTATAATTATGTTGTACTATGCCACTTATTTTATTATAGTATCATCTTACCTTGTCACTTATTTGGAGAAACCAAATCACACGTTTCAAACTTTTTGAAACACATTTCACATCTTAACAAATAAAAATAACATTCTAAACAAGACACAAATGTATACTCACAATGGGGTATCTTATGGACCTAGTTATGAGGAATAGAATTTTTGTGATAGACATGAGGACTCCATTATGTTTGAGGATATCAGTCTATTTGGGCCTAGTTTTTAAATACCAAACCAGTCCATGCCTATTATCATACGTCAATCCCATTCTCCTCATTTGGATTTCTTAAGAAACCAAATTGCATAGTGCTCAAAGGTTAACATTTTAGTTTATCCTCCTTAGGCTTGCACTAACCGCCAAGCTCCATATAACTCAAAGGTTACCATTCTAGGTTATACACCTTCAACTTGTGTAAGCCACCAAGCTCTGTAGTACTTGAACGTTACCATCCTAGGTTATCCCCCTTTAGATTGCACAAGTAACCAAGCTCTGCCACTCTCAAAGGTTAACATTCTAGGTTATCCTCCTTCAACTTGCACAAGTAACCAAGCTTTTCAATGCTTAAAGGTTACCATTTTAGGCTAGTATCCTTTAGATTGCATGAGTCACGAAGCTCCACAATGCTCTAAGGTTACCATTTTAGGTTCTCATCCTTTGGCTTATACCATAAGTTGAACTTTATAATGACTAGTCATTACCATTCAAGGCCCATCACCAATATTTATTAAACCTATTACTGAGGACTATCAATTTGATGAGCCAATCCTTGTTGATCCCTTTTTTATTTTTCTAATTTTTGTAAATTCCATTATCGAATGCTAAGCCATTATTCACCATGTGCTAACTAATCCCCACTTTATAAAATCTATGCTGGTCTTTGAGCCACAATAGAACTAACCACTATCTATTCCAGAACCATTTTATAAGGATCAAAATATGTTCAAAGTTGATATCTTGTAACCAATATAAACTAAGGCCACTATGTTTTTGTTGAAAAACCTATTTTTGACAAGTTAACTTGTGATGAATCACCCTTTGATACTATAACTATTGTTGAAGAGTCTCACTCTAACAAGCCAGTCTTTATTGAGCCACTTCTTAATGATTATAACCATCTTTGGGAAAATCAATATATTGACCATTGTCTTATTTTTAAAGAGCTTCCTTTTAACAAACCAGACTTTATGGAGTTGTCTCTTTACCCTCGATGAGGAGTCTCAATTTGACAAACCAGTCTCTTTAGAGTCACTCATCGAGTTGTTCCCTATCATTGAGGGGCTTCACCTAGAGGAACTAGTCTATGTTGAAACCTTCCTAGATGAATCTATTTTTATAGATCGTATTATGACAGAATAGATCATTATTTTTTCAATATCAAATGTCCAACAAAACATATTTGTAGAAGCATATACACTAGATGAATAATGAATATTGAAGTTAGGTTCTATATTTGAACCAATATCAAATTCAACATTAGAAGTAAATTTAACATCACTTTCAATAGCATATTCAAATTCATTTAAGTTAGATTCCCATTTAGAATAAAATTATAGTCCTGGTTGTTATAATATTGGTTACACTTGCCTTGAAGATCAATCTCAATAAATTTATGATCCTTATACAATTTTTGATGATTATTACTTCAGCATTGATGTAATTTCTCCTAATATATTCTACAAATATTGTGTTATCTTTCATCATTAAATTATCACCACCTAATACAATGATTATATTTACATTTCACCTCCCACAAAAATTTATTGAGACTGATAGAACAACACTTTGTTGAACTTCATCCATAGTGACATGTCAGGTGCAAAATATCTAAGGGATCAAGACCACATTCATGCACAATAAGAACAACTCCTAGTGAGACTTTTTTAGAGGTTCTAGGATAAAATAAAGTTCTCAACTCAACATCTTCTAGTGAATCCTTTTTGAAGGCACTAAAAGGCAATCAAAGGCAAAAGTCAATGTTTCTTAGTTAAATCTTTTTAGAGGTGCCATGAGATAATCAAACCAACTTCATTGGTGCAACCCTCTTCAAGGTATTGATAGATGAGCATAAAATTTATTCACTACTTAATGAAGACATTATCAAAGATAACATTAATATAGCTTCCAATATAAATCATAATCAAATGTCAGCTACTCTTAGGCCCAAACAATAGAAAATTTTGATGGTCCTATTGAGTGTATATTTAGAAGTCTTTGGCCCTACCATAACCAAAATTATGTTGAATTTGGAATCAATAACATTGTGTGTGACTACAAAACCCCATATTCAATTATTTCCCAATAGTTATACATTTCATTATCATCCACCTTTACTTTACCAACTTATACCATTTATTTTATGCTTAGCATTATTTACCATTCTTGGCTAGGCTACAAAGACATTTTTTCTTGAAGTTTGAAGGAAGTATAATGAAATACCAATGAGGATCACAATAACATCATTGGAATTTAAATATGCATGAGGTTTTTAATAGAGAAACTATTCATAAAGGGTGTAGGCTAGCAATTTTTATGATTGATTATTCTAGTTGCCTCATATGTTAACTAGGATGTGCATCTCTACATTAATAAGAGTAGCAAAACCATTCTGTGTTTTATTTTTACCATATCATTAAACTTATCTTATCACTAGGGGGCAACCCTTTTTCCATTATATCCCATTTCCATCTTGTCATCTTATTTATCCATATTGTATGTCATTTTACCATTCTCTTGTTATTTACCAAAGCTTATTTTATATCTGCTCTACCCAACCCTTTTCTATCTTTATTTCTTTGGTTCTTCCTGCACATTTTGTGATGTGATTCTAATCTAGTTTCATTAGTTTTAGAATTTTGTGTTTAAATGACAGTTTATGAAAGTAGTGTAACAGTGGAGATGGCAAGTTATCTTTCATTTACTTTTGACTAGTGCCAATGATTATAACCACCTATGGGCAAATTAGTGCTCTACCTTATGTTACTAATTATTAGCACAATATTATAATGTTGTTTCATAATTATAACTTCCTATAATAAAATTAGGAACAATACCTCTTATCATGCATAGCCACATCACCTTGCTATTAATATTAACATTTGACTTACCATTTCCCTTTATTTTTGAGCCTGTTATTACTTGGTTAGGTCTTATCACATTTTGTGTTGGCAAAAGTATTGTGACTTTAGGTCTTAATAGGACTATGTAGGTCATGATCAATTCACATTGAGGTTAGCATAGTTCCCCTTTTCCATACACTCTCACCATTTTGCTAGTGGTATCTTGTCAATCTCTAATAAGTTCAAGGCATTATGGACACACATAATGCCAATTTTACAAATCATTTCAACTTGAACAATATTTTATAGCTTCCTATTAAAAATAGGTGAACATAGATGCCTCTACACATGAATTTTTCTTATTTCATGGTTCTTCATATTAATCTCACACTGCATACTATTCTATTGACATTTTGTTATTGTTTGGTAGGCATTATTCCCTTCATAGAATCATAGGGGCTGTTGCAGCTGGATTTAGTTGTTATTGGAAATTTTACTCTTGTATGTTCATCTCCTTGATTAATTGGTTCCTTTTGCCATTTTTTATATCCATAGTCCCCATTAAAACTAGTTTATCTATTGTTTAAACTCTTACATGTAGAAGTACACCTCTGCAGTTAGGTAATTCCTTGGGACTTTTATACATATTTTGTTTTTGTTGCTTATCTCAAAAACACAAAAAAAGTGAAAATTGATTAAAAAAATAAACAAAAGCATTGTATTGCACTTTTTTTATTCTAATCCCATGCACTCACTATTTTATGAGCATTTTTAAGTTTGAACTCTCTCACTATTTTATGATAAATTTCCATGTTTGAATGCTTTTGTTGTTTTATGATCACTCATTTGAACTCTCTTGCCATTTTGGAAGCCCATTTCCATATTTATTCTATAATATCAATCATGTTTTCTTATCATCATTTTCCTTCTATCCCATTTCCTATGAGAACTATAATTGGCCTAAAGATCATCCTAGATATTACGTCCATGTAACTATGTTGATAGTGTCCACTTGTCTCATACATCTATAGTTAGTTTAGTCTTCTTTTCAACCCATTTTGTTCTATGATGCTTCTTTATCACATGGGGGATCTATGTCTATTTTATTCTTGTTTTGTTGTGTCAGTCTCATTATTTCCTAGATTAGGGGTCACCCTGTCATACAAGGTAATGCCTCTATTACTTATAAGAACCATTCATGATTTTATTTTCTTAAACTAACATTCTCACTTGGCACCTTGTTCATCTAGATCAATGGAATCCTAAAGATGGTGAGGGGAAGTTACTTGGCACTTTGTCCATCAAGATGAGAGTTTTGTAATTTCATTTTTATTTTTACACATTTGTTCATATTTTTTAGAGTCTAAAAAAAACATTGTGACCTACTATCTAGTCACAATATATCTGTAGACTTGATCTCTTTGTGGATTATAGGCTCGTGTTTATCTTATTTCAAAGTCTAATTTTGCACTTGCAGTGATGGTGTGGCTATTCATTTTTTATGCTATATGACATAATATCATCATTGTAAATCTTCTATGGCTTGAAAATCTAAAAACCTACATTCATCATTCATGGTTTCATTCATATATTTATGGTTGTGACATTCTATGCCATGCATAGAAGGAAGATTGTGTGCATCATCACCTCATACCACATATACTTCTATTGTTTGTGATTCATCCTAGTTGTTCTTGACTTATAAAAATTTTATATGCTTATGGTTTGAATGCTTAACCCTGGACAACATATATACTACATTAGTTAGATTTTTGTTTCACCAAGTTTTTAATCAAAAGTTTACATCACCTACTGCTCACTATTATTCTTCTTGTGTGTGTTATTCAGCACTATCCATTGTCAAAAGAAAATATATGGGTTAAATTCATAGCACAACAAATCTAAAATAGGAGAAGCATGGATCTAGAAAAATATGAAGAGCAAATACAAATCATTTATTATGTGGCAACTCAAATGAGTGATTTACAAATCATTATTTTCTACAAGCCTTGAAATTTCACATCATAACTCATCCTTGCCACTACGATTTCTTAATATATTAAAATTTGTGTGCCATCATTTCACATTCATACATCTATATAAATCCAACATAGCATGCAGGCCCATTTATATGTTTCAATGGTAACTCGTAGTTTTTACTACTATTTTGAATTACATGGAATTAGACTTTTATAGAGATTTGATATCAAGATCTAGTATTAGGTTAAGTCTTGTGACTAAGTGCTGATATTTTTACATAAAGTCTATTTTGAGTTTTCATTAATATTTTTAATCAATTAACACATCTAAATGGCTTCATATTAAAATCTGTGAAGTCAATGTTTTTGTAGGTGTCATTTTAGGTTTGAAAAACCCATGTACATGTGTTATAGGTTTTAATATATCTTATGCAGGTTTATAAAAGATAAAACTATTTAAAGAAAAAACATTTTTTTAGCATTTTGACATTTGCATCTAGTCTTAAACAAAATTCTAGTCATTTTACGTTTATTGTCATTATTGTTAAAACTTGAAATCAAGAAAAGTTGTTCAAATGTATAAGGATGCATTTTCAGGTTATCCCAACATCCTAAGTCAAATGTTATATGTTTCATTTTTGTGGGAGGGACCCCATTTTATTCAAAGTGAAATGCATATGAAATTCACAACTTCTATGACTAAGTGAGTAGCTTCATCAACTTGAGGTTTGAGGATACCGGAGGATGGAGGCTTTCTATGCCTCTAATTAGCCACTAATAAAGGTGCACTTATTTCTATAGTGGTACATATATATTTTCTATTTTCAGCATTTGTTTGCTTGTGTGATTAATAAGAGGTGTATTTCTTATTCTCCCACATGGTATACTATATAAAAAGGTGTTTAGGAGATGTAGGATTGAAAGTTGAACAAATGGTTTTTGTCATAGTTCCTTTTACCTCATTCTGACAATTTCGAAGTGTGCTACTTGTCTCGGGATTGATCATTCCCTAAGGCCATAACTTTTACCCTCTTTTGGGGTATGTCAAAGTGTGTCACTCATATTTTTGGGATTACGTTATTATGAATTATCCCCTCCTTGGGGCCCATTCTATTCTATTATATTTTTTGTCATTGAGAATCAACATGTGCAAGCATTAGCTCATACAGATATACTCAGATGCCCTCTAAAGGGGGAACCATGGGTCAATTATTCAATCATTACCTTCTAACTTCTTATTAACAACTCTTTCATTCTTTGAAAATACATTGTTTTGCCTGAATGTCTCGCCACACATTTTCAAATAGGAGCAAAATGTAGACATCCAATTTCTATCACTATTTATGCTTAAATTGTCAATCTAGGCAAATATTCTATGATACTACATAATTTGGGCCAAAATCAATAAAATGTGTTAAATGGTTTGAACTTGTCACGTACAGGTGTCGATTTAGGCTAATGCATCCCTAAATAGGGCAATGTATTTTATGTGATTATTATCTTTTCTCAAATTAATTTAAGTCAAATTTTGACCACATAAAATGATGCTTTGGACCATTAAATTCTTCTCATTCAAAATCACCTGTCACATGCATGTATTATTTTGTATCTACAATGCTCTAAATGTGGTATTGCTTTGTACACAACTGACACCTTCTTTTAATTATACTCCAATCAAAATAAGACTCAATAAAATAAAATTTTGACCCATTTGATTAAATGAACCACCAATTTTGAAATAATTGTAGAAAATTAATTAAAACCACTTAAAAAAAAATTAGAATCTTAAGTGTAAATTCCATGGAAGTTATTGAAAATCTATTAATTAAACATTCTTTCCTCAATTCTGCATCATCTTGTGACATCATCAGTGGTGTGAAATCTATAACCCATTAATGGAATAAATATTTCATTTAATCCCTCAAAAGCCTCATTAATACCCCATTCTATCAAACATTAATGAGGATATTTATGGCTTGTCCCTCCAAAATTGAATTGACTCATGGCCACACATCTTGATCTTAAGATAGATGGTCATGATTGATTCTAATCATTTAAAAAATAATAATAAATAAAAGGGTGAAGATAACTATTTTTAATATTCATTCATGCGAATTTATTATGCAAAAATCACAATAGACAAGCTTCAACCATTTTCACATAGTGATCAAATTACTAAGCCTAAGCCATTGGTGCATTGAGAGATTATGGAGGAGAAAGGTAATCATCATTGATAAATACTTGGAGCACCAAGTTCAGTGAAAATAATGCTTCTTGGCCACTCTTGGAAGGAGGGATGCTATTGATGGTAGTATTCCTTCTTTCAATAGCTCTTAGAATTCATTTGCAAAACCCCATGAGGGTGTCTCCTTATCACATTTTGTTTTTTATGCTTATTTGGATTTTTCTCTAATAATTCATGGACTAACTTGCTTTGGATTCCTTCTCTACAGATATGATGGAATGATGTTGTTTTAATTGGCGATAGTGATTAATTATAAAACATGCAATGATGACACAAAAACCTTAATCAGAAATTGATAGTGCTAACTCAATTATTATTCTTTTAATATGACTATGGTAAGTGCTTGCATTGAATATGTAGCTATGGAAGAATTTTGAATCAGATGAACTTGGTTGTCCTCTAACATTCATATTATTAATCCATTACATATGGGAAAAGAACAATAATAGTTCTAGTGTATTTACAACATGTTTATAGAGTTTTAATCTTAGTTTATGCTTTCTAGTAATGACATTTGGTGTCCGAAAACTAAGAGTGGTATTATTTTGTTATGATAAAAAATGGAAAAGGAAATAGTTTATTGAGGAAAGTTGGTTGTCTTTAATTAATTTAAATAATATGAAGGCTTAGTATGACAAATTTTTATTTTGATTACTTACGGTGTATGTTATTTTGACGTTATTGGCTCTCACGATCTTCATATTGAAGTTATTGACAAATGTATTAAGATATATATACAATATCATGTATAATATTATTGCATGAAGAAATTACTTGCAAAGAGTGAATTTTATGCATGATTTGGTAATCATAACTCACCCTAATAAAATTTGAGTATTAATTAACAAACCTAGGTTGATTGTATTTAAGGAACTTATTGATGAAAAAATAAAGCGGCTATTCCTAATTATATTTGTTGGATATAAAGAATGATGTGTTTCTTTAATTTGCATTATTGGCTAAGTATTATTTGATTCATTATTATAATTAAATGACTAAAATATGGAATATCATGTGTGTTCATATTTTGAAATAATTTGGGACACCTTATATATTGAAGATGCATGGATTGTGTTGCATTAAACTAAATTAAACAATACATGAAATTAAAACCATGTTGGTAAACGTAAGACTAAACTTAATCATACCCTAATATGTCAACTAGATAAACCAAAACAAAGTGACCCCATAGACGGCCATGTTATGGAGATTCTTAAATGTATGTTAAACATTGAGCTGAATTCTTAACTAGTTACCTATTTGCTCTTATGTAATAAAAATTTGGATTACATTTTAATGAACATGTTTAATACATTTTCATATTATATTGATTCATTCTCTTAACAAGAATTTATATTATTAATCTTGGACTCTGCATGATCTAAACTTGATATTATAGTTTACTACCCATTATGATGGAGCCCATAGCTAGTCATTCTTTTGCAAATTGAGGAGTGAACAAATAATGGGTATTGTTAATTTTTTTAAGATCATGTTTGATTAAAATGTGACGTGAGGATACTAAGTTATAAATTATAGCATATAAAATATCAATTATTAACATCATCTTAATGTATTTCATTACAACTTATCTTAATTTAATTCATAACATAGATTTATATAAGGATAATGTATGATCAAGTTTATTTTTAAATTGATGTTAAGATATAAATTGGTGTAGCGATTTAACTTATTTTAGAATAATAGATTTTTATTCCTATTTTAGTTAAGGTTATGGATTAATAAATTGGTAAAAAATATAACAATAAATACAAACTTAATTTGTGCAATTGTTTATCTTTTTCACCTTTCTAAAAATAGCAAAAAATAAGAAGAAATATAACTTAGCTCGAAAATAGACTGAGATAACTGATACCAAGGTTGAAAACTATTGTGTAGGATTGGGAAGGTGTCTTGAACATAAATCTAGGTTTCATTGGGTGAAATTATAGGAGCACCAAAAAGTGGATGCTTTGGTGTCCAATGTTATTGTCTGTTCCTACCACTATTGTCCAAACTAGTCACAGAGACTTAAAACTTTTTGGGTAATTGTGTTGTGTCTGTGTGAGTGTACCTATGAAAAATTAAGTGATGATTATTGATGGAACTTGATGTGGATATTATTTTTCTTCAAAGCCTAACCCTCTATCATGCTTGATAAAATGACATTTTAGTCATTTGAGAAAAGGGGGGTTAGTGTGAAAGATGTATTGAACACACAGTCCACACCCCTTATGTGGACATGTTGTCTACATACCAATACTCTAAAGAGGCATCAAGCCATATGTAGTTCTCCCACCTAGTGTGCTTTGTAAAATAGTGTGATGTGAATGCAAATGCAAAATTGATAGTGTTTGAGGTGGCTAGGGACAGATATAAGGATTTGAGTAGGTTTTCAGTTGTGTTGGGTGATTTTTTGAAAAGAATAGGGATGTTTTCCTTAGTGATTTATTTTTATCCTTGCTTGATTTTGTAAGTTTGGTCACCTCCTTTGTAAATGATATTTGAGTGGGATTTTATAGGGAATAATTGATCATGGGTTAAATGTATTAGTGTTAGGCTAACCTAATTAAGGATAATGACAATATGATAATGACCATTGGGGCTCAAAGCAAAAATAGATAGGACCACTAAAAATGGGAAACTTCTCTATGGGGCACTATAGTCCAAATGGGGTGTTCCTAGCCTTTAGAGTTGAGACCAAGGGAATAGGTTTGACATGAAAAATACTACCTCGCTGAGTTGGAATGACCATTTGTAAGATTCTAGATGACCGGTAATGAGCAAATAACTATTTAGAAGGGTCACAAGAGCATTAAAAAGGACCTATGGATCGGGTGTTACAAACAACACTCAAACTACCAATTTGAACATTTTGTATGACTAAATTTGCCTCCCCCCTTTATTCTAGTGATGTAGAAAATCTAAATACTAAGATAAAGGAAAAATTAAAAAGTGTACCTAAACTTACCTACAAGGGTGAAGCCCATGAAGATGTGTGATGTTGAGTGTGCATAGAGAGCGCGTAGTGTGAAGTGTAGATGTGTAAGGTAAAACAAGGATTGGATTAGTTCTTACTAGACATGTTATGTCTAAAATAAGAACATACAAGGGATGGGTAAAAGAGTGAGGAAGAAAAAAGAATGAATACACCTTATTAGGTATGTGAACCAATACAAAACCTATTGTGATATTGAGAGATGGTGAGTAATGTGCTATACCAAGAGTAATATCACGAATGGAGCTAAGTGCTCAATTCACCAAGGGTAACTCAAAGAATATAAAGGTCACTCCGTCAACTCCATTGTCACTCACTATGTAGTGAAGCTATGTGATCATGTGTGTGTTAGTCGATGTTTGGACTTTGTGTCCAATCCCTATGAGTAGGTGGCTCAAGAATACAAAGGTTGGCTAGTCTTTTGGCTCCATCATTGCCCAGTAAGTGTCAACTATGAACTGATACCAATATGAATTTGTGTCATATGAGATGGCTAATAAAGTCCATGAATGCTTTATAATCTAATAATGTGGCATGGATAGCTAAATGTGTACTAAGAACTAGGCCAATTTTGTCCACTCTAAAAGGTGGAGATTAAGATTATATGAAAGCCACTCCAAAATTGAGAATTAGGATTATATGAAAGCCACTTTGAAATGATACCAACCACTTGTAGATAGAATAATGTATGCAAATGTTGAGAATACCTGTGTAATACAATAAACTAGAAAGAAGAGAAGGAAAATGTGCCACACACATTTCCCACAATCACTGGTGTTTGTAACATGGATTTTTATCTAAAAGTTCTACCAAATACCAAATCAAAAACTAGATGTGAGACCCATCATGCCACGCATGATGCCCCCTATATATGGATAATTTGAGTAAAATAATACTGAAATTACCCAATCTAAACTGAACTATAGATGAATTTTTTTTAATTGACCTTATCTTTCTATCTATCTCTAATTTTTTTCAATTTTCAGTTGTTTGGAAAGGAGCACCAAAAAGTGGACACTTCACTATAGGGTGCTATAGACTGAATGGGTCGATGTTGTCCTTTACTATTTTTTATGACTGTTCTATGTTTGGCACTATTTTTCTAGTCTGTTTTACATGTTTTGAATTTTGAGTGTTGTTTTAAATGTTCTAAAAACTAATTTTTTATCGATAAAGGGATATGATCTTTATGACAAAACCCTTATTTATTTCCCCCTCTTCTGAGGGTAGGAATGAAAACACTGTAATGACTAACTTCAGAAGAAAGATCCTTACAAGTGTGTTATGATATGAAATAAATTATATAATAATTATAATAAAAAATATGTCTCAATAAATAACATAGTTTGTATTGGAGATTATTAGATCAATAGGGGTGTGCCTAGATAGATATAGCAATGTAATAACATGTGCAATGTACTAAACTAAAACTCAAAATCTGGTTAGTTGTCAAAGAGGGATGAAGCATGATGTCCATCATGGAACTAAAGAAGGCGAGATAATGCATGATGTAGATCATGGAATTGTAAACAATTGAGAAGGAAACAAGCAAACAAGCATGGAAGGCAAGAATCAAGAAGTATAAAAAAAGGCCAAGGGTCCAAGTAAACAAGGGACATGGGCACATGTCACTCAAATTGGGAAAGCAAGCATATAAGGCATGTTCAAATGCCCAAATACAAAAATAATTGAAAAAAAAAAAAACATTGGCATGAGGGACACAAGCACATACAAGAATACAAGCAAAGGATATTGGCAAATGTCCTAAGGCACACACAAGTAAAAAAATAGGAACTAATAAATGTAATCACATCTAGCTACTCAAATCAAGAAAGGAAGGCATGAAAATTATATAAATACTAACGCATCTAAATGATCAAAGTAAGCAACAAAAATATGCAAAACATGTAGTACAAGAATAGGTAGATACTAAGAAATACACAAGTGTTATAGTCTAGTGAATGTCAATAGAATAATTTGTGTAAGCTAGTAAGTAATGTACATCAAAATAATAACTAGAGTGTGTGGTGTAGGAATGACATAACTTGTATGGTGTAGTCATGTATAAATTCCCCCAGTGGGTAGATATGTCGATGTATGCCTCAAATGTAAAAGTAGGATACCCCCTCAATGGGTAGAGTGAAACAATCAAGGATCTAGGTGTCACTACACACACTCAAATAAGATCAAGTGAATCATGGTAATGTAAATAAATTGACAAACAATAACATAGAATATGAAAATGTAAGTCTAGAATGGTAGTAAAAATGTAAAGCTTGGATAATGCATATAATTGAATTTTTTTTGGTATTTTTAAATATTGTATTTTTTTTAATATTTGAAATATGATATGTTAAAATAATCATAATAAATCTATGTAAAAAAAAGTGAAAAGAAATTATGTACAAGTAAGCTAAGAAATTATGTACAAGTAAGTAAAAAGAAACTATATACAATAAAATGTGTGTAATGAATTACTATACATGGAATATGCATAGATGCATAATATTCATTGGATTTTTGAGTTTCTTTCCTTCAAGTGAAGATAGATGATACACTTTAGGGATAATATTTTTGATAATGAGATATGGACCTAGCCAATTTTGTTTGAATTTTCCTTTGATTTCTTCTTTAGCATTGACACTACGAATATTTTATTTGAGAATGATATCATTAAGTTAAAATTCTCTTGTGTAAGCTCATTTATTGTAGGATCATTGTATACATTACTAATAGATTCTGAGATATTCAACTACTTTATTGAGTGTATGGTCTAACTTCTCGAGTTTTTGTAGACATTTTTTCCAATATTAGTCATCAATGAGGATACCTATAAGGGAGACATAGAGATGGGATTTATAATTCCAATGTTAAAATTGCCTCTATTGCATAAATGAGTGAATAAGGAGTGGCTCTTATGGTCATATGAATACTTTTTCAATAATCCCATAATGCATAAACTAGTTGATTGCATCAATCATCTCTAAATTTGGTCACTATTTTGCTCAAAATGTTGTTGATGGTTTTATTGGTAGCCTATAATTAATAATTTCCTTTTGGGTAGTACAGATTGGAGAACATGTTTTTAAACTTATATTTTGTGCAAATTTTCTTAACATTTTTATTCTTCAATGATGTCTCATTATTGGAAATGATAGTTGTGGTAAGCTAAAGTGTGGATTAATATGAGTCATGAGGAAGCTACAAATGTCCTCACCTATGGTAGGTTTAAGTGGAATGGATTCCACCCACTTGGTAAAGTATTATGTATCTATTATGATAAAATTATATCTGTTGGTGGATTCAGGGTTAATCTTTCCAATAAGATCAAATTCCCATAACATAAATTACTATGGAGAGACAATAGGCTATAATTTTTTTGATATTGCATGTTGTGGGTTACTATGTTATTGAAATTTATCACATAACTTTGAATATTTTGAACATTCTTCTTCTATGTTGGGCTAGTAGTATCCTTATCGAAGCAATTTGTGTGATGTGGCCTTTCCACTAAAGTGACCACCACACTCACTATCATGAATCTATGTAAGAGCAATTTTGGCTTCTACTGAAGTCAATCATTGAAGTAGTTGTCTATTGAAAGATTGATTTAAAAGGTATCTACCAATGATTACATAATAGAGTGATTGTTTTTGTAACTTGTGTTTGTCATTTCGTGAGAAAGTGTCTAGTGTAATATATTTATTTAGAATGTTATAGATATCAAAGAAACATTTTGGAGTTATAGAACTACATGTATTGGATAAGACTAAAAGGGAAATCAAATGGGCATTAGATGTTGATCATATTTGTAATAATTTAATTGTGAAAATAACTTGATCATCGTTGATGTCAATAGGAATCAGAGATGTGGTACTTGCCATTACATCTGCATGTCAGTTATTTTTTCTTAGTATAGTTTCTATAGAAAATTAGTTGAGCTATGACAATAAACATTGTACCATGTTTAGCTATGGGATAAGATGTTCTTCTTTTATCTGATAGACATCATTAACTTGGTTGGCCACAAGTTGGGAATCATCGAAGACTTCAATAGATCTAATTTGGAGGGACTGAGTGGCAAAAAGACCTAAGATAAGTGCCTCATATTCTATGATATTATTGGTGTAAGAGAAGCTGAATTGATATGTAATAGTAATTGTGTGACTATAAGGGTTTACAAAGATAATACCTACCCCTGCACTAGATGCATATCGATAACCATCAAAGAGCATGGTCCAAGTGTTAGAATGAGTAGAATAGGTAGTAAACTCATCTTTAAATGTGTCACTAATAGGATTAGTGTCCAAGAGAGGTGTCGTTACCAAATGATTTACAATGATTTATCCCTTTATTGATTTTTATAGAACTATCTTTAAGGCAAATTATGTTAGTGACGTGACCCAATTTGGGATGCGACTAGAGAGATATAGTTTTTCCATTATAAACTTCAAGGGATATACTTTTGTGATAAACTAAGTCTCACTTTTGATCATGTAATGTCAAAGTTTTTGTGTAGAAAAAACTAATGCTAGATATAGTATTTCCAACATGAAATTTTTTTTTTCATAATTGACTAATGTATGACTCATGTAATAAATTACTCACTTCATATGTTGATCATTGTGTTGTGTTAAAGTTGCTCGTAATTCATGATATGTTTCTAAGATATATAGTAGGAGAGGCCTATAAGGTATAGGTGGTATTACAATGGGTGGATTAAGAATATATTGTTTGATTGTGTCAAAGTTTTCTTGATAGGCTTGGTCCTAAACAAACTTTGTATCTTTCTTTAATAATCGAGTGAATGACTGAGTCTTATTAGCAAGTTGAGCTAAAAAATGGTAGATTGCTTGGATCCTGCCTTGTAAGGATTAAAGTTTTTTTAAGTTTATGGGAGGTGGCATGGAGACAATTACTTTGAATTTCTTATGGTCAACCTCTATACCACATTGAAAAATAATGAAACCTAAGAGTTTTCTTGATGTAACTCTAGATACACATTTCTTTGGGTTTAATCATACATTGTATTGCTAAAGTCACTGTAAAATCTATCATAAATTGATGGCATGATGTTGCCATTGTTTGGATTTAGATAATAAATCATCAACATAATACTCAACGATGTGGTCAATCAAGTCATGAAATATATGCATCATAGTATGTTGATATATGGATATGACATTTTTTAATCCAAAAGTCATGAAAAATGTACCCCAAGGTGTTATATAATATGTTTTATCTTGATCTTCTTCAATGATTTTGATTTGGTTATATCCTGTAAATCCGTCCATGAATGATAACATTTCGTACCTAGCTACGGAATCTATGATAATGCCAATATTAGGCAAGGGGAAATCATCTTTTGGGCATGCCTTATTTATATCACAAGAATCTAAACAACACCAAATTTATCTATTGGGTTTAATCATAGGGACTATATTGGAAATCCATTTAGGGTATGCTATTGGTCGAATGAAGCTAACACCTAAGAGGTGTTAGATCTCATCTTTGACTAAGAGAGCCACCTTATGATGTATTTTACAATTTTTTTGCTTAAATGGTTTAACATAAGGGTATAATGGAATTTTATGGACTGTTATAGATGTATCAATTCATAATATATCTGAGTAAGACTAAGCAAATAGTTCTATAAAATTTATCAATGTTTGATTAATATCTATATCCTCTTCCTTTCATAGGGTAATAAATAACAAGACAATGGAGGGATCCAGATCAGTTCCAAAATTGAAATAAACTATTTCTTGGTTAAATAATGTGGAATGATCTAATGTGTATGGGTTTGTAGGAATAGTGTCATTTGAATCAACTAGTATGTCCTGGGGATAATATAAAAGAAATCATGGGCATTTATGTGATAAGGAAATCTATTTTTAAGATAACAAGATGGGAGGTCTTCATATGCTCCAAGAAACTATAAGATGGTTTCATTATTAGATAATTCATTTAATGTGAACATATCCGGTAAAACTACATCATCAATGAGATCAGGATAAACCAACGATAATGTAAAATCATGATTAATTGTATGGTCTATAGCTACAATGGGTGGACAAAACATTATATATTTTGAAGTAGCAGAAGAAGGTTTATTATGAATAAGAGTAAGATGATATCCCATTCCTTATTTTATATGTTGTGTGGATGCCTTGATAGGATTGATACTTCCTTGTTCATGCTTTCCAATACCTTTTCCATGATAACCCATCTTATGAAGACATTTAAGTGAAAAAGGAGAGGTAAATTGGTGATTTGGTACTAGTGTTATTATATAACTTGGAAGCTTCTAGTATGTTTTATGGTTTAAAGGTGTATTGCGAGTAGTGGGTTATGTAGGTATATTTCTAGAATTAAAGTGAAAAATATAATTCTATGAGGATTTGGAAACTTTGAAGTATTTAAAACGTTCATTATCCATTGGGAATGTGTAGATATAGCCTTTGTGACTAAATTTTAAACAAGCATGGAGTGTGAAAGGGACTGTATGCATATCATGAATCTAGGGCCAACCAAGTAATAAATTATAAATGAGGTCATTTGTCATGACTTGGCAAGCAGTTGGCAATGTCTAAGGTCCCAAAGTAAGATTGAGTGTTATTTGACCCATGAATTTTTGGGGAATGTTGTCAAAACTTATGATGTTAATGTTCAAATGGTCTAGTTCTATAGGTTGTATATTAATACATTTAAGAAAAGAAATGTTGAAAATGTTGACTCCTGAACTATTATCAACTAACACTCTTTTTACCCCCACATCATTAATTATTAATTGAATATATAGGGGTAGATGTTGTTCAATGATGTGGTGAATGCATAAATCCTCTTTCTCAAATGAGATATGCTCTTTATTACATTGCATTGTGTTAAGGATAGATCCAACAAAAGCTAGTTCAATAGAAATAAAAACTCTAGTATTACGAAAGGTTGTATACAACATATATTTGTAATCATTTGATCATTTAAGGAGCTCAAGAACTGAAACTATATTAGAAGGGGTGCTAATTTGAGTGATAAATCTATAGCCATGGGTGCAATCAACCTACCTATCTTCCTAAACTTGGGTGATAGCATGTACTACATTATCTACTATAGGCATAAAGTTCATAGTAGGTGCAGAATAAGATCTAGGTGAACCAAGTTTGGAGGGAGGTGGAATAAATATAACCGTTAGTGTTTTCTTGTGTCTAGTAGTGATAGAGAGATACTCAAAATTAGTGAAAGAGTTATATATATCTAGGTAGAAACCATGTCTATGGGATGAAATGCAGTTTTGATTTGTATAGAAATATGATTATAAAGAACATTCCACATGAGAGATAGAAAACAAGGGATAGAGAGCATGGAACTTTGCACTAATGCATAAAACTTTTTGACTTGTAACATGACATTTCTAATATGTTTAGCAAGATAGAGTTGAAAATTATTTTACATGATAGAGAGAGAGTATGTAAAAGAAATAAGGAAACCTTGTATTTAAGAATATTAAGCATTACTTTGAAGGAAAGAGATTTTAACATGTTTACCAATAAATTTCTTAATATCAGCCCATATTATAAAAAGTAAGCATGAAAGGGAAGGAATGAAGCTTTACATTAACATATAGTAAACTTCATCATTTGTATACATGATAGGACCAAGTATGGATTCCTTATTATTTGTAATAAATGTTTTTAAATAAGTGAGATCCATTTTTTATTTTTATATCAAATTTGATTTATATATGCATGAAAAATTAGAAGCATATTTCTAGAATCAACAAGGAATTTTCCCTAGGGTTTCTAGGGTTTTTGTGTAAAATGAAGTAAGTTGGCTTCACAAAATGATTTAACATATTTTGAAAATAATGGATTTCTATTCATATTTTAATTAAGGGTTTGGATTAATAAATTAGTATAGAATATAGAAATAAATATAGTCCTAATTTATGCAACTGTTTGTCTTGTTCACCTTTATAAAAATAGCAATAAATAAGAAGAAATATAACTTAGCTAGAAAACAAACTGAGATGATTGGTGTAGACGTTGAAAATGGTTGTGAAGGACTATGAAGGTGTCATAAACATGATTCTAGGTTTCATTGGGTGAAATAATAGGAGTGCCAAAAATTGGACACTTTGGTGTCTAACATTATTATCCATTTTTACCACTATTGTCCAAACTAATTATAGAGACCTGAAACTTTCTAGGTAGTTGCATTGTGCTCATGTGAGTTTTCCTATGAAAAATTGAGCATTGGTCATTGATGGAACTCACTATGGATATGATTTTGTCTTCAAATCCTAACCCTCCATTATGTTTGATAAAACACCATTTGAGTCACTTAAGAAAGAGGGGGGTTAGTGTGAAAGATGTACTCTGAAGAGGGATCAAGTCATATTTAGTTCTCTCACCTAATGTGCTTTTTGAAATAGTGTGATGCATACACGAATGCCAAAATTGATAGATTTTGAGGTGGTTAGGTCCTGGTATGAGTATTTGACTAGCTTTGTAGCTATATTAGGTGATCATGCGCAGAGAATAGGGAAGTTTGCTTGAGTTCTTTGTTTGTAGTCTTTCTTGCTTTGTAATCTTGGTCACCTCTATTATAATTGAGATTTAAGTGGGATTTTAGAGGGAAAAATTGGTCATGGGTTAGATGTATTCATGTTAGGCTGACCTAATTAAAGATGGGGATTAGATGAAAATGACTGTTGGTGCTTAAAGTGTAAATGGATAGGACCATAAAAAATGAGGCGCTTCTCTATGGGGTGCTATAGTCCAAATGGGGCACCCTTGTCCTATACTTTTGGTATGCAGAATATTGCTAGGCTGAGGTGGAATGGTTGTTTAGAAGGTTCTAGATGACTAGTAATGAGCAAAAGGGTGTCTACAAGGTTCACAGGAGCATGCAAAAAGGACCTATGGATTGGGTGTCACAAACCACACTCAAACTACGAATTTGCATTTTATATGACAATATTTTTCCCCTTTTATTCTAGTGATGTAGTAAAGAGAAATGCTAGTATAAAGGAAAAATAGATAGTGTACCTTAACTTACCTGCAAGGGTGAAGCCCATGAAGATGTGTGATGTTGAGTGTGTGTAGAGAGTACAACATGAAGTGTAAATTTTCAAGAGAAAAAAGGAGTAGATCACTTTTTACTAAACATGCTATGTCTAAAATAAGTACATACAAGGGTTGAGTAAACTATATAGGAAGAGAAAGGAATGAATACACCTCATCAGGAACATGAACCAATACAAAACATGTTGTGATGTTGAGAGATGTTGAGAGATGTTAGGTATGTGCTATACCAAGAGTAATATTTTGAACAGAGTTAAGTGCTCAATTCCCTAATAGTGGTTCAAGAATATAAAGTTTGGCCCTTTAGCTCCATCATCACCCACCACGTAGTGAAGCTATGTGATCATGCATGTGTTAATCAATGTTTTGACTATGTTTCCAATCCCTTTGAGTAGTTGGCTTAAGAATACAAAGGCAAGCTAGTCCTTTGGATCCATTCTTGCCCACTAAGTGTGAATTATGAATTGATAATAGTATAAATGTGTGTAATATGAGATGGCTCATGAAGCCCATGAATGATCTATAATCTAACAATGTGCTATGGATATCCAAATGTGTACTGAGAACTAGGCTAATATTGGCCTCTCTGAAAGGTGGAGATTAAGCTTTTATGAAAGCCAAACCAAAACTGAGAGCTAGGATTATATGAAAGCCACTCTGAAAGGATGCCAACCACCTACATATGGAATACAACATGTAATTATTGAGAATACCTGGGTAATACAATGAACTAGAAAGAAAAGAAGGTAAATGGGTCATGCACATTACCCCCAATCATTAGTGTCTGTAAGATGGATTTTAGTCTAGAAGTTGTACCAACTACCCTATCCAAAATTGGAAGGGATATAAATCATGGCATGCATGATTCCCAATTATATCTAGATAATCTAAGTATAACTGTACAAAAACTACCCAATCTAAAATGGACTATAACTAAAAAATTACAATTGACCTTACCTTTCTGTCTATTTTTGAAAATTTTATTTTTTTGGCTATGTGGATAGGAGCACCAAAAAAAGGACACTTTGTTGTAGGGTGTTGTAGTCCACATGTGGCACTCTTATCCTTTACCTTTTTTTATGGATGCTCTATGTTCTTCCCTTTTTTTGGGTCTATTCTGCATGTTTTGAATTTTGATTATTTTTTTGGGTGTTCTAAAAACTAATTTTTGACTGGTAAAGGGCTCTAATCTCTGTGACAAAATCCTTGTTTGTTGCCCCCTCTTTTGAGGGTAGCAATGAAGACCCTGCAATGATTTCTCTCAAAATAAAGAGCCTTGCAAGTGTTTTATGCTATGAAATACATGATATGAAAATTATTCATGTTGGGTTCACTAAATGATTTAACTTATTTGGGAATCATGGAGTTTTATTCCTATTTTAGTTAAGGGTCTTGATTAATAAATCAATACACAATATAATATTAAATATAATCCTAATTTGTGAAACTATTTCTCTTTTTCACCTTTCTAAAAATAGCAATAAATAAGAAGAAATATAACTTAGCTATAAAATAGACTAAGACAACCAATACAAAGGTTGAAAACTACTATGCAGGACTGGGAAGGTGTCGTGAACTTGAATCTAACTTTAATTGGGCAAAAGGATAGGAGCACTAGAAAGTGGGTGATTTGGTGACTAATGTTGTTGTCTATTCCTACCACTGTTGTCTAAACTAATCATAGAGACTTAAAACTTTCTAGGTAGTTACGTAGTGCATGTGTGAGCATACTTGTAAAAAATTGAGCATTGGTTGTCAATAGAACTAGCTGTGGATCTAATTTTATTTTCAAACCCTAACCCTATATCATGCTTGATAAAATGATAGTTAAGCCACTTGAGAAAGAGGGTTAGTGTGAATGATGTACTAAACATATAATCCACACCCTTTGTGTGGGCACGCTACCTACGTACCAATACTCTAAAAAGGGATCAAGCCATATGAAGTTCTCCTACCTAGTGTGATTTGTGTAATAGTGTGATGTAGATGTAAATGCCAAATTAATAGTATTTGAGGTAGCTATGGATTGGTATGAGGATTTGAGTAGGTTTGTAGCTATGTTCGGTGACTGTGTGCAAAGAATATGGATGTTTGCCTTATTACTTTTTTTGTACTCTTATTTTCTTTTTTAGTTTGGTCACCTCCTTTGTAAATGAGCTTTGAATGGGATTTTATAGGGAATAATTAATCAATGGTCAAATGTATTTGCACTAGGAAAACCTAATTAAGGTTAAGGACAAGATGAAAATGAATTTTGGGGATCAAAGTGCAAATGGATAGGACTGTCAAAAATGGGACACTTCTCTATGGGGTGCTATAGTCTAAATATGGTACTCTTATCCTACAAGCTCATGACCTAGGGGAACAGGTTTGGCATGGGGAATATTTCCTGGCTAAAGAGGAATGACTATCTAGAAGGTTTCAAATGATTGGTAATGATAAAAAAGGTGTCTAAAAGGGTCGCAAGAGCATGCACAAAGGATCTTTGGATGGGATTTCACAAACCACACTCAAATTACCAATTTAGACATTTTATATGACTATATGTAGTATAAACATTTGGTTGAAGTGGAAAACCTTGATGTTTTAGCTAATTTTGGCAAATTACTATTTTGGATGCATGATTAACCATCTTCAGACCATGAGCAACCAATGTGTAATGTGCCAGATGGCTATGCATGAGTATAATCCTATAGCTTACCATATTCATAAAGATTTTAAAAATTTATGGTTCATGTTACGAGTTAAATTACGACTCAATATTTAGTAAAGGGATTGAAGGAACCATATGGTGTGATCACCCTAAAGTCAGATATGCATTCTTATAATCCAAACCTAGTAGAATTATTGTTGGTGATTTATCATATTTATGGTGTTTATTGTATATTGGGTGATATCCCCAAATGGATGAGTTCTTGCTTGTATAATGAGATTGTTAGGCATACTATGTTCATTATTAGTGTAATCATAATTGCATGATGAGAATGAAATGACTCATGTTGAAAAGAGTATATGAATTATCTCTAATCAATGGTAAATAATTCTCATGTAATGGATTATGTCTTATATTGTGGCATTCAAAAATTGAATAAATGGTGGTGTAATGACCCCTAAGGATTATGGATCATGTTATAATGATATAATGAGGATAGTAATAGAATCCACCTTTCTTGGTGTGAGTTTTGAAAGGATAATAGTGCCTTAAGGGCCATGTCATATTATCTTGGAAGTGGTCTACTGACATATATTTCTGATCTTAAAATAATGTAAGGCCTACCTAAGTAAAGCTTAGTATGATGATTCTTATCTGTAACCATTTCAAACATTTCATGCTTATTATTTTACTTCTCTATTATCATAATTGCATGATTTGAAATGGCCAATAATATAATCTATTATATGCTTAATTTTATCCTTATGTCTCTAATGTTGTCTTCATAGATGAATTAGGATACTGGTTAAATTATTACAAACACCTTATGTCTGAATGTATCTCTCTAGTCTCTCAAACTATCAAGCCATAACTACATAGGGTAATCAAATATTTAAATAGAATTGAGGATACCAAAATGTTACGATATGGAAGACAAGTGACTTCTATAAGATTTGGAGGTTATTAGTGTGGACCTGCACACTAATACCCCCAAAACAATATAACATCCTCATGGAAACATTCTCCTCTATGGAATCCTCTAGAGGTGTTTATGCCTAGTGAGTGCCCATTGTGACCTAATTTAGTTATTCATTATCTAAACATTAATTTTTAGATGTGAAGAGAGTGTCATGCATTATGAAGTTATGTAATGGGATCTACATGAAAATCTATTTCATACTCTGTAAAGCAACCCAATTTTTTTGGGGTTGTTTTATTTGGTTTCATAGCAGTCTTTATACTATAAATAACTATGGGACATGAATATTTTATATCAAGAAGCTAGTAATGGTTTCATTTGATCAGGTTATGACTTGATAGTCCATGGGTACTTTTTTTATTGAAGTATAATGGAGTAGTGATCTATTTTATATTATTGAGGTGCTATATTTTTTGCATCCGTTGAAAATAATGCATGTGCATAAATATGTAAGCTCTATACTAACACTATGATATCTACCTGTATCCTTATTTGGTCAACCCTTCCCAAACTAATTTGATTAAAGGAAAGTATTATAGGTTGACTATTGACTTCTATGGGAGAGTCAATGGGAATCTTATGATAATTGACTCACCCTTATAAATATGGAAATGATGTTCGGTATCTATTATTGACTTATATGGGCAAGTCATTAGTAGATGTTTGGACATTATAAACCTAGGAAGACCAAGGGGCTAGCTTAAATATATAGGGAGGAATAGGGTGAGAGTATTTGATTTACTTGGGTAAATCAACAATTTGAAGATCACTGGTTATGAAGGATTATATTTAGCAAAAAAAATTGTTAAACATGAATGGTCGATGATGAACATTGATGTTCCTATTGATATGTATCAAGAAGTGAAATAAGAATGTTTCACTTAAGAATAAGGGTGGGAGCTTATTAAAAACATTCATCATCTTATGGGTTGAATAGAACAACCCACTATTTCATAACTCTAAAGGTTTGGGAGCAATTAAATTATATTTTAAAATAGATGTTGTTTGTTAAAAAAATTGAAAATTAACCTAAACATTGGTGAAGTCCACCCTTTACCAGAGTTACATTGTGCCTGATCAAGCATTGCTAGTCAATCGTTGACTTGCCAAAAACAAGTCAATGAGAATAATAAAAGTAGAATCTTTCTATTATAATCATATAAAATGTATCTCAAAGTCCATTGATGGGTCACATGAGTGACCCATCATATGATGTTGACGTGTGATATCATTCAGAGGTCTAAGGGTGTGAATCAAGTCTTGAGGGATTTGTGGGGTGAATAGATTTTAAATGTTTGGGAAATTTAGTAAGCTTGGGGGATCTATTTTTATAATGAGTATCACAATCCATCCAATATATGAGACAAAAATAGTTGTTATTAATGTTTTTGGATGCATGGATATAGAATGATGGTATTTACTAGAACATACCATTCTTTAGGGAAATGTTATGCATGATACCCCTAGGGATGAGCATGTTGTATTAGATGATGGGTTTGGTTAACCATCATAAACTTTAAAAAAATTTGGATATTTTTACATCCAACATTCTCAGTGTTTAGGGTATGCAGAAATCTAATGGTACCTTAGTAGGTTATACTAAGGCTTGATAATGTTGTCATTATTTTAAATAAACCAGAAGGAACATGCTGGTAGGTTGGTAGGTTTGACAATACCTATGATTAAAATATTTTCACAAAAAATATGCTTGGTAAATGGTCT
Organism: Torreya grandis; assembly: GCA_037957365.1. Lineage (NCBI taxonomy): Eukaryota > Viridiplantae > Streptophyta > Pinopsida > Cupressales > Taxaceae > Torreya > Torreya grandis. The sequence continues at coordinate 1,599,238 of JARHVA010001655.1, forward strand.
TAGAAATCATGATGGAATCTATGTAATTTTTCTTATCATTTGAAACAATACTATAGTTAGAGCACTTATGATGGTATGCTTACTGTCATCATTTTTCTACAAGAAAAAAGTTACCATGGTTGAGAGTTTCATCGTGGTTTAGTTGAGACACCATTGAGGCGTTGACTAATATTGTGTGAGAATGATAAAAGTATGATAAATTTAGAACTGAAATGATATTCCATTATTGTGAAGGCAATATTTTGATTTATTGTAAAAATAGACTTAACAAAAAAGGCTTAGACACTACAATAATTTTGAGCTGATATGACACTCTAGTGATGACTAATGTTAAGATAAGTAAAATATATTAGCAAAGATATACTTCTCCTTATTTGGCAATGTTATCCCATGGTTAACTCAGCCTTGGATGGTATGAAGACAAGCCTTTGTGGAAAAACAATTGGATATTGTCTATGTAGCTACTAATGCTTTAGCTACATATAGTAATTTGGTGGACTGGTGGACCGAAATGTAACCATGATGTATTACCTGAGATTTAATTAATTGATTACGAAGCACTTCTGGGTCCTAGGGGTAAGATGTTTATGTTTAATAAAGTGATGGTGTAATTATTTAAATGCATGTATGTGTTATCTAGTAAGTGCCAACATATTGTGAATATATTATTATTTAATGTATTATTAAAATTAATATTATGAAATTAATATTTCTATTTTGTTTAGAAGCATGATTAGAATGTATGCTTATGCTTGGAAGGATAAATATAAATCCCAAATTAGGCAATTATTAAAATCATAGGTACCCACTTAAATATTTGAAGGATCAATAGAAGTTAGGTGAATGACCTTAGATAGATGATAAAAGGCTCGTGGGATTAGGATATTTAGACCATTATGTGCATACATAAGTAATGGATAATATGATGTAAGACTTGGGGTTTTATGTGATGTCTTATATGTATTGTCTGATTCTCAATGTGCTTAGTGTAGGGTGTTGGGCTAACCCATGATGGTAAAGGTTGAAAGAGAATTAACAATAACATTATGGATTTATGGGTTTTTAATGGAATTATGTGATGTATGTCATTAAGGTTATGCGTAAGACATAACACTCATATTGGAGGTTTCAATTTATTTAAACATAGAATTATGGTTGTAATCTGGTTGGATTATACTATTACAACTCTTGACTTTAAGTTTTAGGTCTATATGTGATGATATAAAAGTGAATAATGACCCTAAAAAATATCTTATATTCAAATTGTTAACCTAGATTAAGCAATAAATATATAACTTGATGACTTAGTGATTGTAATTCTTGTTGGGAAGTGTAGGTAGAACTATTGATGTCAAGTATGTTATGGTAAGTTAAGATACAATAAATTATAACATTGTATTTCTAGAGTATTTTAATTGCATAACCATGCAAGTGGCTAGAAATGGTTAAACTCATAAGTGGCTAAATTGAAATTATTAATTTTTGCCAATGTAATCTGGTAACTTAGAGCATATTTTGTTAGAAGATATATTTGTATTATAACCTTTTACCTTGTAAGGCATGTAATTGGGGAACCTACAACCAGTTTAGAATAATTGTGAAAAATGATGCTAAAAATGGTGCATACCATACCCTATGTTACCTATCCTAGTGTCACAAATGACACATAAATTAAGTAAGATATTGCTTATTGGCCTAATGCAAAGAAAGACATTGTTTCCTTAATGGGTGTAACTAAATTTCCAATCATGTTAGATTGAGCATTACCATCATGAAAGTGATAAATATTATGAAATAATGTTATCTAAGATGTTAAACCTTTTGTAGGTAATATGTGTTCCTTAACTATTTTAAAAGTCATCAAGACAGTTCCTCTTTAAGAAGGGGAGGATGTTATGACCCAACTTAATTTCACCTTATGATTACTTTTCTAGAGAGACTATTAGCATGTTGTATCTAAGTCAGGTTGACACTTCAATGATTAATTCATATGTCATGTTCTATTGTCATGTTTACTAGTTATAGTTAGCACAATGGATATTTATTATAGATGTGATTCTGGTTTAGTTATTAAGAGTTAGTTATTATGAGTAATCGGTAAGATTATTTATTATAATTTATGATTATGATCAATTAGACATGTTTCATTTAATATTATATTTTTATCAAAATTATATTGATATTTAATGTTCATGCTTGATAAGATGTTGATGTTTTGTTCTGTGGTTATATGAATGGGATAATGAGCTAGGATCGAGATGGACTTTAGCACCCAGGATAATAAGGAAAGGTTGATGGGTATTTGACTTAACCCTGATAGGTAATATATGCTATGTCCAAGATTTATAAGCCATCAGTCAACTTTTGTCTACTGATTGTTTAATTTCAAGCTCTGACTTAGTCTTGCTTATTGTTCTGCCTTCATTATGTTGTGTTGGTCTTGTGTGTATTTGATCTTATATTTTTTTATTTGTATGAGATAATATTAGTCATATCTTACTTCCTTGTGTATTTTAATCTCAGAATGGTATCTTTGTTGTTAGGTTGATAGCAATTACATACCCTTGTGTGGGTTTGTGACTTGTTTTGTGTCTAGAATGGGACTTAACTTGTCTACCCTTGCCTTGTCCCTTTGTGGTCATTTCCTTGGACTCCCCTTTATAGGATCTATGTTGACCCATGCATCTTAATAAATATAATTTTAACATAACCTAGTTTATTGTTCTCAACCATGATGTCTCTCTTTTCAAAGTTCATTGAGAATGTTTGAGTGTTGTTGGGATTTGGTTTTGGCGATGGACCGATTCCAAGGAGAATGTTTTTTGGTTGGAAGGGTGAAGGCACATGGCCTAGTCATGCATGGGAGGAAATAAAAATCAATGTATGGTGAAGGAAGTTGAGGATGTTAGAAAGGAGGGGGAATCCATGGGATGAGGGTAGAGAGGGATTGGCATAGCAAAAAGAAGTTGACATATGAGATAAGGGGATTAAGGGTGAATAATAAGAGAGGTAGATTAAATCAAGGGGATGATGGTGAGAGTGAGAAGATTGGTTGGGTGCGGTGAGGAGAATGTAAGATTAGAAGAGAGGAGATTATAACGTAGGTATATGAGGGGGAGAAAGGAAGAATGAAGAGTAGAAAGGAGGGATGAGGATGATGGTGTTACAAGTATTTACGTAAGTAGAATAGGAATGGAATAATTGTTCCTCAAGATTTGGGAGATCACTGGCATTTTAGGGGAACATGGGTAGTAGGAAAGAGAGAAAAATATTAATGGGAGAGGAGATAGGTGATGGTGTTATGAGAGACAAGTGGATGTCACAAGTTCAAATGGACCATGAGAGTGGAATAAGGGAGAATGGAAGGGAACAATGTTGAGAGTATAAAATGATATAATATAATAGAACATAAAACAAAAATAGTCCTTTTCCACAACAGCTTGAAAATCAACATGTAACCATTTGGATTTATTATGAAAAATATGTATTTTGTATTTGGAATTATACATTAAATACACAAACAAGTTGGAAGCTTATGTTGTTTATTTACTATCATTGTAATTCTAAAAGGAATCATTATAGGATTAAATTATTAGCTTCCTTATTACTACAAAGTTGTTTATACTTGGTTGAGTTGCATCCCTTGAATAAGCCTACCCTTTTGGGTGTTAATGAACAACCCCATAACTATTCCTAAACGAAGAACTAATATGGTAACTAGATGCAAATTGGAAATGAATACCAATTGGTCCTATTGATGAGATTTGCTAATTACTATGAAACTAAGGGTGAAAGTAATAAGTTATTGTCATTTATTTTTAATCCAACTTGTGACAAATTTATTTAATAATTGAAGGTAGAGAATTAAGGTGTTATGACCCAAGTCATAGATTTATTTTAGAATCCTTGGCAGGTAGTACCAACTTAATTTCCTATGCTACCTATAGTACTCATTACATTTGGATAACATTAATTTGCATTTATATGTATATCTGCTAATTGTGAGATGAATGATGTTGATTGGTACTGCATAGAAATTATTGATGGTGGGTGATATGTTAAATTGATCCACTAATCCTTAATATTATGTTAGGTATGAATTTAATGATATACATAATAACCATTGTATTGATATGACTTTATAACATAAGTATAAACTTTGAATTGTACACCATATCTCATCTATTGATAATTGGTGAGCATAATTTATTTAACAATAATCTTTAATTGATAGAGGGGCTCAACATTTCAATCAATGGATAACTAGTCTTGGGTTGTGTAATTATAATATTTATTTCTCAGGTATAATGGGTAAATCAATTCTATTCTATGCTCCTAAATAACAATGGATGACTATTGATTATTAATTAATAAGGCAATGGTGTGATGATCCCATGATCCAGAGAGAATTTTATCTACCCTCAGTAGCTAACACTAAAACAATTGCCTAGGACACCCTATGTATTTATTTGATTTTTAAGAAAATATTATTACCTAGTCATAATGAATCCTTAGGAACAATTAATGGATCCTAATGTCAATTTTATGTATTTTGAATTACCTGTTGTTTCCATAACCATGATTTTTATTTAAGACCTATTGATCAATCCTTCCCCCATTTAGTTAGAAACCATATAAATCTCATTTCATGAACATGTTACAACCAAACAATAACATTGGGTACATGAAGTGGTTATTCTAGTTATACTAAAAATAATTATTTAACCTCTTGCAAGGTGGGACCAAAAAATATTGTGTCAAGACTTGAATTTCATGGACACAGATTTATGAGTAAATTGGGTTCTATAAGGTTTAATCAATATCTGAAGGTTCCTTGGCACTTTCCATGCTTGCTGAGAATGCTTGATGGTTATATGGATTTTTTTTTAGTTTAGTCATTCCCATTTTGGTGTAAATTGGTGTTTTATATTCTATTCTTTAATTTATTGATTGATTGTTACATGTTGACTAGTGGCTAATTCTCTCCCTTGTATGCTCAATTGACAGTTTATAAAATATAGTTTCTCGACTCCACCATCTAGTTGATGGTTAGGGCCTTAAGGGTTTCCATATGGTTGGGCTCATTGGAATAATGTCGATGGATTTGATTCATACATGTTAATGGTACTATATCCATTAATTAGATGCTCTTGATGATGAAAAATTAACTTTTGGTAGCTATTACTATTTACTTTACTATTGAATATATTCTATGAATTTCTTACCCTAATAAATTGATGGTACATGCTTGTAACAAAGTTATCCCTAAATTTTATTATGTTGAGGTTCCTATTGATATGATGGAATGTTGTTCTAATAGGTGACAATAGTTACTAAAAGAACATTGAACATTGACACACAAACCTTAATCAAAAATTGGTTGTGCTAAATCAGTTATTTATCTTTTTATATGCTTATGGTAAGTTCTTGAATTGAATTTGTATCTATGGAAGAATTTTTAATCAAATGATGTTCGTTGTCATATAATGTACATATTATTAGTACATTACATTTGGTAATAGAACAAAAATAGTTTTAATGTATTTATAACATGTTTATATTACTTTAATCTTAGTGTCACTTACTAGTAATGACATTTAGTATCTATAAACTAAGTAATATTTGTATGATTTTATTGTGATAAAAATGGAAAAGGAATCCTATATAGAGGAGAGTTGGCTATCCTTTATTCATTGAAGTAGCCATGCAATTGAATTGCCTAATGTCTCAATTGGTAAGAGATGAATGTTCCTCGCATGGGGGTATTACATACTCCCTCCTTATAAAAGCATCATCCTCGATGTGTTGAACTAAAAAAAAAGGTTCAGGAACCAAACATTACTAGAGCACATACTAGGTTACAAATAATCTAACTCATACTAACCATAATACAACACCACATTTTAGACTTATCAACATCTTTTAGTATTATTGTGAAATTAGCTTTATTGTAATTAAGAAGGTTTCTCAGTTAATATAATTATTAATTTTATCAAGGCATAACCCATCGTGTCAAACTATCATATAGTCATTTAAATATATCTCAACCAACTAAAACTAAAGATAATCTGTCGATGTAAAATTTTAGTCAGTGGCGTATACAACAATAATATTGTTCTGCTATGATAATAGATTAATTAAGTTATGCACCATCACATGGTAGCAGTGCACTTGCTAAGATTAGAACCATTACATGATCAAGCCATACTGAGCAATACTAAACATATTGAGTAATACTATCCAATACTAATAACCATTAACTGTCACAAATTGACTGATATCATTGACTGTTGTTGCCAAAACATCTAAAAGAGTCTATGTACAAGTATCCTCTCTTTCAAGATCATATAAAACATACTATTTTACATCCATGGTAAACATACAAGGTGAAGAATAAATAACAAATCATGGTAGAATTATATAAATCAATATTGAGCAATATTGATCAATAACATCAATTATCATCTGAATTAAGCAATATCAAGGTTGAAATAACCAAGCAACCATTGTGTTTTAAAAATAACCTCCTTAGACCTCCCAATAAACAATGATCATAAACTATGGACAAATCATTTATAAGATCATATAACCTCCTTAGAAGTCCCAATAAACAATGAACCTAAGCTATGGTCAAATCATGTATAAGATTATACAACCTCCCAAAAGCAGGATAGCAAGTGTTTTAGCTAAATCTTATATGAAACCACCACATCTAGTGGGTAGGAGGATAGCTCAAGACTTGACCTTGAAAGCAAGCTCATCACACCCTCTAAATATATTCCAAGTTAATTTTTTTCCCCTAAACACACAACATGCATACAATGATCACAACACGACATTCATGAAACCAACATTCAAACACAAAAATAACAAAACCTCACCAACATAATCCAATAACAAAATCAAATTCCAAATGGCCTTAAAATACTAAATATCAACAAATCATCTCAATTATGTAATAAGATGAGATCTAAATGTTCATAAAAAATTAAAATTTCAATCAAAGTAATTCAAAAGCAACAGAATATCATCATAAAAGAAAATTTAGATTCAAGAAAACAAAAGTGCTAGTTTCAAAAAAAACATAAAATAATAATCAAATCAAAAGAAAATCTATCACAAAAACCTTTCAAAAAATACACATTACAACACTATGTGGCTAAGAAAGCCACCCAAGGGGAGAAGTAATAATATAAGCCTCAATTACCTCCCGAAGGTAAGATTAAAACATCTATCTCTCTATATGGCTCCCAAAAGTTCACAAGGCTACATCAAATATAATTCACGAAAGGTTGTTCTTTTGATAACCACTAAGGAGCGGGTGAAGGAATGCATCATTTATAAAGTGACTATTATGCGCGAAGAGGCAACGGTGCCTAAGCCACTCATGTTGCACACACCTGAAATAATTTTTCAAAAACATAATATAATAATCAAATCAGAATAAAATAGAGCACAACACACTTTCAAAAAGTACACATTACAACACTATGTGTCTAAGAAAGCCACTCGAGGGGAGAAGGAATAATATAAGCTTCAATTACCTCTTGGAGGTAAGAGTAAAACATCAGCCTTTCTATGTCTCCCAAAGGTCCAGAAGGCTAAATCAAATATAATTCACAAAGGTTTTTATTTTGACAACCATTAAGGGGTAGCTGAAGGAACACATCATTTATAAAGTGACCATTATGCACGAAGAGCCCATGGTGCCTAAGGCACTCATGGTGCACACACTTGAAATAATCAGGGGACTACCTTGTGCAAAAGGAAAAAGTGGTTTTTCAACTTACGAGAAGCTCCACTTCTTAGACTATGATCTGATCTAAACTATCATAAACATAGATCTACTCCACTCTCGAACCCCATACTTACATTGGTAACCAAATACTAGATCCATGATACAGGGTTAAACAACAAAATATATTACTATATAACAACAATTTTTACTTATGCATCATATGATTAAATTAACAAAAGTTACTTTACACCACATTTTCATAATAGTAGTTGCACACAAGGTACTGTGCAACATATTCACATTCACAAGAAGACAATTGGACTTGACACACAATATCATACTAGTACCATGATATTTTCACTCTACATTCGCATAATAATGTTGTTTATATATATGGAGGATACAATATTTATGGGCTTGGTTACATATACCATGATATAGGGTTTACATAATAGTTTATAATTATACATGTACATATAAACTACAAAAGTTAAAGGTTCACATGATTGACTTCAGATAACTACTTACATCAATTCACAATCACAACACAATTTACAATTTACTGGTATCACACAGGAGGTATAAGGCATCTCATGATCCACATCACAATCCTGATATCCTCCATATCATATCAGTCATAGAATCCAACACTAGCTATGCCAAAATAAGTACCATCATGGTCATACATATCTATCACCCATCACCAACCATAATTGTTCCAAAACTGAAAATGACAATCCTTCATCCCCCACATAAGCATCATTGAAAAAGCGTATCAAGGGTATTCTAAACAACTAACAATCATTTTATTTTCATTTAGAATTTGATACTTTGTTCTTGGCTCAAAATCTCTCTTCTTTTCAAAAATTCAAGTGTATGTTTTCTTTGTTAAATAAACATCATATTTTAAGTTTTACAAGATTTAAATGTTTTTTTCTCTCCTCTTTTTTAAAGAATTATTATCTCAAATTGTCATAGCAAGTGATTATTTAAGAATAAATACATAAATTAAAGTAGAGTTTACAATATCATAGCTAAATATCCATCGAATATTCAAAAGTACAGCATTGGCACCTAGTGCCTCATAAACAAATATTAGATTACCAACTATAGTACCATATTATAATAAAACAAAATTTGAGCCCATAATCAACCCAATCTCAAAGTTTTGGTGGTTTTGTGCCTGGTGCCCTAGTGCCCTCAGCATGATGTTGCTCAGATGCCGAGTCATTATTGATCCAACCACCATGTCCATCCTCATCCCATGTAGAGGTCAAACTTGCCTTCAATGGGCGATCTCGAATGTAATGGCCCACACCCCCACATAAGTAACAAGCCTCTAAAGGAGGTCTATTGGGTCCTACACCAGAAATATCTATTGGTCTGGGCTTTAAATGCTAACATCCTTGAACTAGATTAGCTTTTTGTCTTAGGATTACACACTTTCTAGATTAAGATGAGACCACCCCATATTAAAAGTGAGAGTGTCTCTCCTGCACCCACAACCATTGTCTAACACAAATCCTAGATCAACATTGTTGGTGACTCTTTGGTTTATGTTGTTGTATGGGGCACCTCTCTTGTGGTTGACAAGGAAGGGTTCTCTCAGTTATACACTGAGCTCAAGGTAATCTCTCCTCCAAAATATCGATCAAGTGTCAAAGGTTTTGGAGGATTTATTGGTTTATATGCACTAGTTTCTCAAGTGATGGTTCTTGATGATCCCCATTGCATGAGCTACCCATACTACTTATAGGTTCCATACTAAAATAGACAAAAAAAAATAGATGAGTGAAAAAATGCATTTATACATACCAGAGCTCCCAGTGTTTAAACCAAACTCTGATGCCAAAATGAAATTCCCAAAAATTTTGTCCTAAAATCCATGTAAGTTTTTATTTTATTTTAGCGTTGTTTATTTATTCACTGTGGTTACTTAACGTTTAACTATTTTGATTTGGTCAAGGTACAATTGGAGTGAAACACTCACAATTATTTAAAAAATTATTTAATACCTTTGTTTGCCACCGTGACACCTACCTAACATTAGATTACAAACGTAATAGGTTAAAATCAAATCATTAAGTAACATCCTGATAGAAAAAGTGAAGCAAGTCACATTATTAATAAGTACTGAATTATAATTTTTTTGATTTAAAGGATCACAAATTTATTCACATATAACCCAATCAGCACCCAAGGAAACAAAATGAGATTGAACTGCAATTAATTAGCATAGAGTTATCACTATACAACTCTAGTCTTAAGGTACTCAAGATAAGGGAACCAACGAATTTGAAGTGAAATAGTTGACTACAATCACATGATGATCAAATTTAACTTAAATTAGGATTAAACATATATATCCAACTAGAGATGTATGATCCCAACATGAAGGAAGACAATGAACACCCCTGACCTAGCCTAGGAACCTAGACCCGATACCCCTACCACAACGTGGGCAACCTACATATCCACTATGTGGAATAGGGTCTGATGTAATTCTCCTCACACTTGTGATGGCCTCCTCCATAAGACATCATCATCGAACAAGAGTTAGCGATCTAAGCCAACAAGGGAACTTGTATGTCACTCAGGTGAACTTTTAAAGCTCTAGGCATCTATTCTAATGAACAACACAACTTAAGGTCACCAATCATTATTTAAGATATCACAAAGTGCAAGCACCTACCCAAGCACTTTCACATAGTGTTGCGATAAGAAATATGACTAGGAACATATATCTTCCTATTCCAATGTAGTGAAGGACTCTACAATCTCTAAATTATGTTATTTCAAGAAACATCATCTCCTATAAGAACCTCAAAAGTTTTCCACAGTTAATATGGGAGATAACAAACTCGAGTCGCAAAAAATCATCGGGGTCACTAGCCATAATAGACAATCAACTAGAAACACATGCTTCTAAAATTAACAATAAATACATGCATAAGGAAGGATACCACACCAAAAAAAAAATTATTGCGATAAAAACAACAATTTAATCTACCATTTCATAATGACTTTAACTACTTAGAAAAGTTAGCTCAAATTTCTAAAATAAACTAGTTACAGAATCACTACAGAAAAAAATAGTAAATCTTACAATAAAATTTATTTTATTCTTTCAGTGATGATTTAAAGTTATTATAATTTACTTGAAATTTTAATATCTAAAAAATATAATTATTAAGTATATTAACTATGCTGATTCTAAATTGACTCCGCAACTAAAATATGGGTTAGTTTTGCTTAACTACTGTGATTTCACTAAACAAACAAATAATTAATTAAATATTTTATTAGACAATAATAAATATCATTCTAAATAATTTAATTAAATAACTCCCTATCTCAAATAAACCCAACCCACTTAATTTTTAATTAATATTATTTAAAATACCATGAGGGGCAATAAATAAATTTCATACACAATTCTTTTAAATAACATTTTTTATAAGTGAAACAGAATTAATTAAATTTAATTAGAAAAGTTAATTAATAAGCTACTCAATTAATAATATATGAATAAGTCAAAAGTAAATTTAGAAAGGTTTATTCTTTTATTTATTTAAATTTTTTTCAATATAAACAATTATTAAGGTAACCCTCGCCCCTCAATGGGGTGGGCGATCGATTGCCCAACCATCACCCCGTTCTCGAGCACTCCCAAACCCCATCCATTATATGAGGTTTGGGGGCAATTCGCTGACAGATATCGTCCTCACACTTTTTAATGAGTGGGTGGGTGATCGGTCGGATGAGCCGACCCACCCTTATAAAATATATATATATATGTATAATTTTTATTTATTTATTTCTCCTTTTTCTTATATATATAGTTTTTATGTTATTTTTTATTTATTTTTATATATTTATTATGATAATACATTTACATATATACATATATTTTTATTTATTATATAATGAAAGTTTGCATATATCTACATATTTAAACACATATAAGTGCAATAATTTCAAAAGCAAAATTATATATAATCATATATTCACATACCTATATTTTAGGTACCTAATCTAATAGAAAACCTAATTTTATTAAATGCATATATACATTTAAGTGTACTTATTTCAAACTAAGATTTTATATATATAAAAAGGACCGACCAATAAGAGTGCCATGTGTACACCATTCTTGGAGTCTCAAGAGCAACTTCTCCCCGTCCATCAGATCAACGCTTGGTTTGTTCGATCGTGACAAATAATAATAAAAGGTACAAGAAAAGAAGGAACTCCACTATGAATAGACAAACTGATGGGCGACACTTGAGAATACCGGATGAATTATTATCCTGCAGGTGGGGGCATACAGGTTTCAAATCACACGTTCAGTGAGAGGAGCACATTATTATTTACACCATCCACATTTTCTCACCGACAGAAGACTGGCCCCCATTCCCTTCCCAATCCCACCTCAGTACAATACAATGGAATCTTTGCCTTCACTGTCATCCACTTTATAGTAACATATTTTTAAAAAATTTGAAGGGATGGAAAAGTGATAGTACTCGAAGTTTATTAAAGTTGTTTTTGTTTTATAGTAACATATTTTAAAGAAATTTATGTAAAATATGGTGATATGAAAATGATATTTAAATATAAATTTATCTAAAATATATATTAGTGGTTAACTTATATTTGATAAATAATCTTGCATAAATATTATTTTTATATATAAATTTAATACATATCTAATATTTTTATAATTTATTATTATATGAAACAATTTACTAAATTTTTTATTTATAATGTAAAAAATTGTAAGAAAATTTCGATGAAAGCTAAGAAATGGTAAACAATTGGAGGATTTGGGACATCTGTCGCACTTGGTGAAAATATTGGAAAATATTAATTATTAACTACTAGGCATTAGTTGACAAGATATTTGGTTTCTCATGTTTTGGATTTGTATTGTGGATATGCTTTAAATGTTTTTAATTGTTGTCCTGCTTAGTGTGTGTGAGTTGTACTTCACATTTAATTGCATTTTTTTTTAAATTTTCCTTTGTCGTGAGCTCAGTGCAACAGTCTTGAAAGAGAGGGAATGAGCCTTTTTGTTTTTAGGAAGTGTATGCGTGTACCGCTAAAAATTGGGGTAGAGTATAACCATAAGGAACATAAAACTCCAGAAGAGATATATAATGAATATATGTAGTGTAATGTGTAGTTGTAGATGCTATTTTTCATGGATGAATATATGCATATAGCTCAAGCTATTTCTAGATCTGATTTCATAAACAACCAAGCTGTTCTAGTTTTATTATTCTTAATTTTTTGGGTTGTTTAATTTTTTCTGCTATGCTCTATTTTGTTTGTGTCTAATTTAATCCTCTTTTCTTTGGCATCTTGTATTAGAGGTGTAGCTCTAGTTGTTGTCAATTTAAATCCCACATCTTGTATCAAAGTAAAGGAACTTCTACCCTCCTCCATTAATGGCCTACACGTCTAGTGCACCACTGTCTAGTTTACAAACACTTGTTTTCACAGGAAAAAATTATGAGTATTGGTCTTTAACTATGAAAACATTGTTTCGGTCTCAAGATGTATGGGAGATAGTTGAAAATGGCTACGTGAAACCAATAGACTAGGTAGCATACAATGCCCTTACACAAGTTGGAAAAGACACTTTGAAAGAATAGAGGAAGAAGGATGGGAAAGCTTTATTCTACATCTGTCAAGCAATGCATGAGAGCATATTCCCAAGAGTAGCATTAGCAAAGCAATCCAAGGAGGCATAATATACACTACAAATTATTTAACAAGGTATGGACAAGGTAAAGACTATTAAATTATAACTCCTTACAAGATATTTTGAAAATTTATTAATGAGATACTTAGATTCGGTAGAATCTTTCTTTACACATGTTGTTGGTTTGATTAGTCAAATCAAATCTCATGGAGAGGTCATAGAGGATAGGAAGATTGTTGAGAAGGTGCTTAGAAGTCTCCCTTCTAAATTTGACCCCTTAGTTGTCGCTTTGGAGGAAACCAAAAACTTGATTCAATTTTCTATTGATGAGCTTCATGCCTCTCTCATCAATCATGAATATATAATAAATAGGTCAAAAATCTCACTAGAAAATGCTTTTTCATCTTAGTCCTCAATAAGCCATGGAAGAGGATGGTGGAAATTCAGACCTAGAGGTAGAGGGAGAAGTTCTCCTAGAGGTGGATGTAGTAATAGTCCTATAAATGTTGGTGGAAGAGGCCAAAATCAAAATTTCAGTCACCCAACTGGCCCAAGTTATGACAAATCACACATTCAATGTCATTATTGTAAGAAATTAGGGCATTATGATAATGAATGAAAGAAAAAATAGTATGACTAGCACAAGCAAAGTCAAAACTAGTCAAATAGCACTCGCACAAGAACTATTTTTATTGCATGCATTAGGATTGCTAAAGCAATTCCAACAAACTCCCCAGTTGAGTGAAATGTAGTCCAAGAAAGCCCATGTGACATATGGTATTTAGATTCTAGTTGTAGTAATCACATGACAGGTAATGTAGATTTGGTTTCTAGCTTGGATGAATCAGTTCAAACTGATGTCATACTTTGTAACAACAACAAGGTCACTATTTTGGGTAAAGGTACAGTTACTATTCTAACAAAAAAGGGGGAGCAAAAATTTATGCATGATGTGTATTATGTTTCTAGTCTAAAACATAACTTAATGAGTATTGGTCAGTTGGTACAAAAAGGCTATAGAGTGTGCATGGAAAATAATGAGTGTGTGATTTTGGAAAATTTTCCAAGCAAACAATTAATTGTCATAGTTCAAATGACTAGTAACCTGATGTTTTCCTTAAGGATAAGTTAGGATATGAAGGGGAAAACAACCCAAGCTATTCATAAGATAAATAATGTACATTTCAGAGCTGCCTTTAAGGCAGAAAATATAAAATCAAAAGCTGAAATGAATTCTACAAGTTTAATAAATTCAGCCCCAAAGTAAGCCAATTCATCTATGAAACAAGCCAATATACATTCCAGAGTAAACCAATTTAGCTTCGAAGAAGCAAAAGGTAGTGGTGGAGAAATTCAAAAAACATTTCAGTCAATTGTAAAGGATGAATCATGGTTGTGGCATTTTATATTTGGGTATTTGAACTTTGGAGGGATGAAGGTAATACATATGAAGAAGATGGTGAAAGGTTTGCCATTAATTGAGAAACTAGAAAGAGTTTGTGAAGGTTGTATTTTGGGCAAACAATAAATAGAGTTTTTCCCAGTTGGTGAATAAATAAGAGCAAAAGCACCACTTAAGATTATTCATTTGGATATTCGTGGGCAAATGCAAACACCTTCTATAGGAGACTACACTTATTTCCTTACTTTTATTGGTGATTTTACAACTTGGGTATACTTCTTGATTCATAAGTTTGATACATTTGTTTATTTTCAATAGTTCAAGGCACTTATGGAGAAGCAAAGTGGCTACTACATCAAAGTTTTGAGGATGGATAGAGGTGGTGAATATATTTATAATGATTTTCTAAACTTTTATAGATTACATGACATACACAAGCAATTTACAACCTGCTATACACCTCAACAAAATGGTATTGTGGAGAGGAAGAACCAAACCATTATGGATAAGGCACATAGTATGTTGGTAGCCACATACTTACCTAATGAATATTGGGTTGAGATAGTGGAAACTACTATTTATATCATGAATAGGTGCCAACAAAGAGTGTGAAGAAAAAGTCCATCAAGAAGCTTGGATTGGTAAGAAACATAGTGTTTCTCATTTTAAGGTATTCAATTGTGTTGCATATGCACATGTTCCAGATGAGTTGATGATAAAATTATACTATAAAGGACAAAATGTACATTTGTTGGCTATTTAGAGAATATAAAGGCATATAAGTTGTTTAATACTATCACTAGGAAGGTTATAATCAACTGTGATGTTCAGTTTGTGGAGAATCAACAAAAGAGATAGGCTTTAGAGGAGAAGATGTATCTGTATATTCTTCATTATCACTTTTGTATGCTTGGTAATATTCTTCATTACAACAATAGTATTATCCTTATTAGATATAAAATCATTTTCCACATTTTTATCTACTGTGCAATTTTGCAAATTGGTCCATTCATTATCATAATTGTGAGAAAAATTAAGAAATTTATCTATGGGATGAGAAGGACGAATTGCCTTTATGGCCATTTTATCACCAAAGAGAAGTTTGAAAAGTAATATGAAGCAAATAAATGCACAAAGAACTACTAACATTGAATTTTGAATATTACTTTTGCTAACCCAAACAATTTGTAATAAATTTGAATTATTTTTCTAAAAATTGTAAGGGAGGGTAATTTGAGGTTTAAGGACCTAGTTTGGTAATCTGGGGATTTTAGCCAGGGTTTTAGAATTTTTTAAAATTATGCAATAATTTTAAATTCTAAAAAATATATTGAAATGGAATAATTGCACAATAATTTATACAAAAATTAGAATTTTATAAATTAAATGTTTGCACAAGAAACTACTAATTTTGAAATTTTGAAATAAATTTTGACAAAGTAAATATTTTACATTAATTCCAAAATAATTACCTAAAATTGGAAAATAGATAGAGTTATTGTTGGATGACCTAGTTTTGAAATCTAGGGTTTTAGTGAATTTATTGAAAACATCTCAATTAATTTGTATTTTTATAGTTTCTTAAAGTTTAAAAAAAGTAGGAAAATATTGATAAAAATAAAAAATAATTAGCCCTACATTTTCTAAGGGTTTTATCCAAAAATTTGGACTAAGTGGGGTTCACCAAATGTTTTACTAAATTTGGGAAACTTGTGGATAATTTCCTAAATGGTAAAGGGGTCTGGATTAAGGTTTAAATTAGTAATAAATGTGCCTTAATTATCCTACTAATTTATTGAATCTGGAAGGATATTATTAATTCTTAAAAATAAAAAACAAGAGGGAAGATAATACAACTTGGTTGGTTCTGGACTGAGATGGAAGATTCATAGATTGATATTTACTGGTCTGGCTGGGTAAATTATCAAAAACATGACCCATAAGTTTATTTTTGACTAGATAGGACTGTCAGAAATGGGACACCTAGAGGTCTAGTGATGTAGTCCTAGTTTTAGTGTTGTAGTCCTATGGGTCTGAGCTTTCAGAGCTTTCTAGGTTCTATCCATCTATTCCAAGAGACCCTACATACCATATTTTAGCTCCTAAGAGTCATAGAAACTCATTATAGGTTAGTTTCCATCTTTAGTACCCGTACTTGTTTGTGCACATGAGAACAATAAATAGATCAAAAGCAAAAGGGATAAAAACTAGGTTAGAGGAAGAATGATCACACAATTCAGAACCCCTGTTGTTCTGATTGTTGCCTACATTAACCCTCATGTTAGGGTCTTATATCTGATGTAGTTCTACCTTAGGGAATGTTCATATTCAATGCATATGATTGATGCAAGAATGAATTTTGCATAGGCCTTTTCTTGATCAAGCATGTAAATCTAAGTGTGATGTAGAGAAACTGAGCTATACTATTGACCAATTTTTATTATGTCTAATGTGTGAAAGTAGTAAGTGTTAGATATAAAATGCCTTGTGTAGTCCTTTATATAGGAGACTCGTTATTTCAAATTTGAGATCTTTATTCATATTTGACCAACATTGGGAAACTTAGGAATGAAGCAAAAAAAAAAGGATAAGATTTATCCTATGGAAGAAACTAACTGTTAGAACTATAACTTGGCTTAGATAATAGCGCCAAAAATTGGACACCCTAGGTTTCAGCGTTCTAGTCTATATTTAGGCATTGTTGTCCAAGGAGTTTGGGACTTGGGGGGATGGGTCATGGTCTAAAAGAGGTCTCTAGGCTTGAAAGGGTCAAACCTGGGAAGCTACGAATGACTTGGAATAAGCAAAGAGATGTCCAAGGAATGTAGTAAGACCAAGATAAGAAAGATAAGAGGACCTGGCTAAATGTGAATAAAGTTCATATTCTCTAATCTGAGTCTCCTATGAAAGGACTATGAAAAGATATAATATGTGTGTTTGCTTGACCAATTTAGGGTGATTACATTACTATATGAAAAAGAGAAAATTAGAAATCAAGGTATGCTTGATAATCTAATAACACCAATAAACTAAAATAAAAAGTGAAAATGACTAAACCAATGATGGGGTAAGATTGATTTCAAGTTCATTAGAATGTATGTAAACCTAAAATGGTCTACAATATAAAGATATTATAAAATAGGAAGATGTAGAAGACCATTTTACCACTAGTCCAAAAAATAGTTTGGGGCTATAATTAAAGGTCATGAGCATAAGAGGTTGTAAGACATTTAAAAGAGTAATTTACAAACATAAAATCAAGTATAGAGCCTAACTAGATCCAAGGTGTGAGTAGATGTTAATGAGGAGATATTAGTAATCAAAATTACATTAGGCACTAATCATGAGCTATCTAATCTAAAAGGTTGTAAAATACCACTAGGTGGTATGCATGAGTTATAAGTAAAGTGCATGTAGACATAACAATAAACTAATAGGCATGTGCTAATCTAAACAAGGATAAACATAAAATAAGCCAATAGAATATACCAACCAAAGTACCATGTAATCACATATATTTCTTATTTTATTATTATATCATTATATAAGAACTAGTCGATTAATGCAGTGAAGTAACTAGACTATGCACACATCTATGTATTAAAAAAAGTACTAAAACTTAATTTCTATAGGGGACCACATTAGGCTTGTTTAGTTTGACGAGATTTGGAAGGCCAAACTTGAACCCAATCTTGCCCATTTCCTCTAGTGTTTAGTTTACCAGGGCCTTCCACCTAGGGAGCATCTCTATCATATTAGAATTGTTCATCCTAACTGCCCAACTTGCAACCATCCCAAGTTTTTTAAACACACCAATTGGTCTTGCCCTATAGCCCAATTGACCTGGTAATGGATACATAGTCAGTTTCATCTATAATGTCCTAAACCTTTTTCATGACTTTTAACTCTCTTTGGGAATTCTACTAATTAGGTAGCTTCTATATCTTTCTTATGGAATTATTCAGAATTGTTATTCTTTTCCAATTATGGGAAGCCATAAAAGGTGCCTTGTTTAACAATGAATATTCTTCTTATCTTTTTGCTATTAATGAAAATTTTGTGTTATCATCGACCTATATGCAGATTCAAATTCAAACAGAGAAGGTCGCCATGTAGGCTCATTATCTTCAAGACCTACTTGAGTATTGGGGGAGTGCTCCTCGCACAGTGAGTTGCATCCCCTAGAGGCCTACCACCTCTACTCCCTTGGAGACATTGGAGTCATCCCTGTAATCACTATCACTTCTCCCCTCACATTTAATTGAGGGAGGGGGATAGGGGGAGGCAGAGGTGGAGATTTCCACCAGCATGTGGAAAAACTGATGTTGGTCCTTCCTAGATGGGTTTGCCAACTTGGCCTTCTGGCACTGTAACATATCCTCTTGATGGATTGGAAATGGATACTATTTTGGTTCTGGAAACCATGGGTGGTTGGATGGCTCTGGACCCTCTTTCGGTAGAGGCTTCCACTTGGACTACTCTGTCACCCAATGATCATCTACTACCTCCTTTAAACGCGTTGGTTTGTGCTTAATTGTCTTTTGTGTATATGAGACATTTGTTATTCACTTTTATTACCATATTTTATCTAGTATTGTCACTTGAACTTGATTCTTTTATTATCATGTTTTAAGTCAATATTTCTTCTTATAAAAAATTTACACTATGCATACCTACCGACTATTTTAGTATATAACCTTTTATACATTATTATTTTGATTATTAATAATTAAAACATTCCAATAATATATTAAGACTTTAAATATTGTAAATTTTAGGTAATATATATTTCAAATATAATAAATTTTGTCTTTTGTGGTAGATGATATTAATGATTCGCATAAAAGTTGAGGACTGTTTGTACAAAGGTTAGATGGGATGTCAAATTTGTGCGTCAATTGACGGAGATGTTTAGACGATAGACGTGAAAGGAGGGCCTTAAATTCGCCTGTTTCACACATTAATTATTAAAATAGGAAGGACAGGGCTCTGTGCGCAAGGAGACATATTACAGACTGCAGGATTGTTCAGGATGACTTTTGTAAGTCAGTGTTTTAATTTTGATGATTTTTTATGTTTTTTTCAAATGACAAATTAATCTCATATAATGGTGTGCGGTCTGACATTGCAGGAAACAGTTGTAAGCGTGGATATGCAATGCTGCAAATGCAAGAAAGTTGCCTTGAAATCTCTCAGAGGAATAAATGGTGATGTGTATAATGTTGTTTACAAATGCCAAACTAATCTTATCATGTGCACTGTCTGGTTTTAAGCACTAATATAAAGTGTGGTTGGTTTTAAGAATTGAGAGAAAATGAAGTGTGTTTCATCCCCAATTTAACTAATCTTATCATGTGCACTGTCTGGTTTTAAGCACTAATATAAAGTGTGGTTGGTTTTAAGAATTGAGAGAAAATGAAGTGTGTTTCATCCCCAATTTTAGATCTAAGAAGAAAAAGAGTGGCTTAACTTACTTCCTTTATAAATCCTTTCTTTTGAAAGACAGGTGGGTCTTAGATCTTATGTGGGAATTGCTAGAATCCCTGAGTGAAAATTTTAATTATGATTCCTATGAAGTTTCAACTTCTATAATATTTATATTTTTCTAACTTGTTTGGTTGTTAGATCTCAAGCGTTGATCGTATATGCATCTCATTCCACACTTACATCCTTTACTAATCCGGACTTCTCTCTAACTTGTTTGGGTCTTGAATCTTGTTTGATCATTGGTGACATGTGGGATAATATTGACATACTAAAAAGACAAGCAAGCGTGCTTCATCCTCTACTTAGTTAAAGCTAAACCAGTACAAGTCCATTTTTTATAAGTTGTTTGCGTTTTAGATCATCATGTTTTCATTGTTTATATAATTTCAGATAAAAAGAAGTTTCATCCTTTAATTTGGTTTACTTTACATCATTTACAAATCCTATCTTTTTCACTTGTTTGCATTTTAGATCTTATGGATTAATTATTAGAATGTCTTATCAGATTGTGATTAGAAAACGAAAATGAAACGTTGAATTGGTAGAACGTCTGATGTTAGTTTAAACTACACCCTTTTAAAATCCCATCATTTTGTTGGGTCTTAGACCTATCTTTCTTGTAATTTTTGGAATGTTATATCATGCCTTAAAAAAGGCGGCGTGTTTCATCTTCTATTTTGTTTAAGCCATACATTGTATAAATCCTTTCTAGCTTGTCTGGATCTTAGACTTTAAGGTTTAATTGTTAGAATGCCTGATCACACTGTGAATAATAGTTTCAGGAAATGGAAATCGCATTCTATATTTTATCATGATAACAAAAATATAATCCAATTTATTTAGTTCTTAAATACTGTGCACTAATTAATTGACGAAAATTCAAATGATACTAATTTACCAATTTACAAAGAGAAAAGGAACGTGTTTCATCCACTACTGTTTCATTCAAGTTATATACATTTATAAATCCTCTCACAACATGCTGGAATGTTTGATGTTTTGATTGCAGGAATAGAAAATGTTAACGCAAATATGGAAAACAAAACTCTAACTGTGGTTGGAGAAGCAGATCCAGAGGAAATTGTCAAAAAATTAAGAACGAAACGCTTATTTAGGTGTGCTCGATTGATTTCTACACGAAGGCTTCCATCGCCGGAAGATTCGGCGGCAGCGGCAGCCAAGTCGGCGTCGGCGTCGGCGGCGTCGGCGTCGGCATCGGCAGTGTCGGCGGCGGCGGCAGCGAAGTCGGCGTCGGAATCGGAGGCATCGGCGACAAAGGCGGGGAAGTCGACGACGGAGGCAAAGTCGGCGGTTGAGGAGGCGAAGTCAGCAGCCGCGAAGGCGGAGGCGGCGGTGGATCGAATATGCCAACGTCCACAACAGTGTGGATGTTCTAATTGTTCGAGCGGATCAAGTATATTATGGCCTACATGCCATCCTCTTGGGGTTCCTCCTAATGAAATTTGGTATACGTGGAAGGAAGAGAATCCAAATTTATGCACAATTTGTTAGACTAAGAACTTTGCTCTGCCAACTCTACCCCCACGTAATATTATTGATTGCTTCATATAAATTAGGTCTGTGTATCATATTTTAAACCTATGTTTAGTATAATTGATGTCATTAGGCGTAGGTATACTCTGTTACATAAACCCCCACGTACGTAGGAGGATGTATATTCATTGTGAGAGATGAATGTTTACCATTCATTTAAGGTTTATCTGTGTATGTATGTATATATATATACAATTTTATTTTTGTCAAAAATTCAATGTTCAGTTGATTGTAAGTAACATATAAAAAGATGTTCATGGTCGACAACAGTCGAACAAATTTTTGGTATGAAAGTTCAGGAATGTTTATAAAAGGTTTTTAAGGTACGATAAACGAAGAAGATTATCTAAACAATCGATTCGAATAGTATTTCAACGATTAATAATTGTTTCTGAAAACAATTATGTGTTTGCTTTTGGAAGAACCTCCTTTCGATTCATATCGTATAGTGATTGAAAATTTTGTGATCTACACACATTCATATTTCCATTTGACGTGAGTGTTATTTTATCATATTTTATAACCCCACTTCCATATACCGGCCCTGATTTTTCATTCCTAAAGTGGGAGGTCCCAACTTGTTTGGCTCTTAAATCTCATGTTTTAATTAATTGTTGAAAACTCTGATGAGTTTAAATTACCAATTTACAAAGAGAAAAGGAAGGTGTTTCATCCACCACTATTTTAATTAAATTATTTCTATTTATAAATTATGTCTTGATTTTTTAGATTGTTTAATGTTTTAACTATAGGAATAAATGACATTACTATCAATATGAAAGACAAAATTTTAATTGTGATAGGAGAAATAGATCCAGTGAACATTCTTAATAAGATAAGAAAGATATTTAGGTATGCTTGACTAATTTTTTCTGGACCATCAACGCCATCCCAAGAAATGCTATCACTCTTAGGATCACGAACAAAAAACATTGTTACCACAAAAATGCCACCACCATCACTAACACTACCACCATTGATGCCTAAACTAGAACTAAACTTTCAACGTCAAATTATATAATACCATCGCCCATATCCTCCATGTATGGTGCATGCTTCATCTTCTCTATCTTCATAACATTGTGGATGTTCTGTTTATTCACGCAAATCAGATATATTATGGTCTAGATGCCATCCCTTTGAGACTCGTCCTAACAAAATTTGATATATGCAAGAAGAGGAGATTCAGAATCCCTGCAAAATTTATTAAACTAAGAATTTAATTCTACCATTGTACAAAAATATGTTATTGATTGTTTTATATAAATTAAGTTTATAAATCAATATTATAAATTTATATTTAGTAAGAATTAAGTCTTTTAAGTGTAAATAAATTATATAACACAAACCACCATCTATGTAAATGGTGAATGTATAATCATTTTGTGATAGACAAATGTTTACCATATAAAAAGTGTTGTATGGAGTTAACTTTTGGGAAAATTAAAAATAAAAAAATATTAAATTTTGAAGAATCAAATGGTGCTGAATGTGATAATGCCCTCCACTAAATACTACAAACAAATTTAGAATGGACAGACATATATATTAATATTACAAATGATATGTTATTGATTGCTTCATATAAATTAGGTCTATACATCAATATTTTAAATCTATATTTAATAAGAATTAAGTTCTTAGATGGAGTATATTATGTTACATAAACTATAATATATATGAATGATGGATGTATAATTTATCAAAAATAAAAATAAAAAATTATTAAATTATGAAGAAGTTAATAGTTTTAAATATGACAATGCTTTATATAGATATTATAAATAAATTTAGAATGGAAATTTATAAAAAAAAAAGAAGAGTTAATTTTTATTTTATTTTTTATATTTATTTATTTTTAAGGTGATTTTATGTTAAGAGTCAAGGATTAAAAGGTATTTATTTTGTGAAATTTATTTGAGGTATGATTTTAGTTTTATCTTTTTTATCATAGTAAATTTTACGAACAACAAGAACTGATCCCTGATGATTTTTTTGTAAACCAAAAAATTTCATCAATTAAACTAAATTTCTTTTAACTAAACAACTTCATCAATTAAACTAACAACCTTTCATTAAAAAAATATTTTATTTTCATATCAATTTCATTTTTACAAATAAATATTAAGATAAATAAATAAATAAAAATTATTTTCATATCAATTTTCTTATCTATTTTAGAAAGACAATAAAATACTTAATACCAACTTGTGAGCAAATATACCAATATCGTTTAAGTGGCAAATTGAAATGAAATATAAAGATTGATAATATAACCACTCAATAAGGTATATTGTAAGTAAAAGTAAGTTGTTATCTAGGTCACAATGAAAAAACCAATCAGTGTAATCTATTATTTAAGAGTAGCTGCTGGTTTTATATGTGAAAAGATTATAATGTAGCGCAACACAACATGCATTCTATTTAATTTAGGAAAATTGCTTATGTAATGTTTCATCTTAGTTTTTTAAAAATTTAATTAGTATGAATATAAATAATTAAGTATTACGGATATAAATAATTATATATATATATATATATATATATATATATATATATATATATATATATATATATGTGGCTGCATACATCATGTTGTGTGAAAAAGGAGATTTTATAAACAATTAAAAATTTAGACCAAAAAAGATTATAAACAATCAAATTTTTTGATTGTTTATAACATTTTTTTGTCTAAATTTTTAATTGTTTATAAAATCTCTTTTTTCACACAACATGATGTATGCAACCACCTAATTATATATGAAAAATATATAATTTTTCATTTATTTTGATAATAAATAATTATTTAAAAATGTTCAAAGATTAATTCTAAGATATTAATATTGAATGTGTTACATAATTTTATTTATTTAAATGTTTCATATTAATGATATATTATGTAATTTTATTTATTAAAATATTTCATATTAGTTAATAATTTCATTTTATTTATTTTGTTTTATTTTAAAATCTACTTAATAATCTAAATTTATATATATTATAGTTAGAGATTCAAAATCCCATTATATGTTTAAAATATAATGATTTTTATCATCTTCTAATAAAAATAAAAATTTTATATAAAAATTAAATAAACATCAAATTTAAGATTGTTGGTGTAGGATATTATTTACTTATTAAATGGATAATACCTATATTTGTAGCTTTAGCTTACTTAGGTGTGATAAGAGGTTAAGAGGGGGAGAAGATGAGTTCCATCTAGAGTTCTACGAAGTACCACTATGAGTTCCCCTATGAGTTTCACAGTGAGTTACACTCAGTTCCACCATGAGTTCTCCCATTAGTTAACTCTCCCTACTCTTTTATATTCCTCTTCACCATGTATTTGCAATTGAGTTGTGTAAACCAATCAACCAAAACAATGCAAAGCATATATTAGTAAGCAAGGCATTTTAATACATCAAAAAATTGTTGTACATCTTCTTGCATGTTTCTAAATATAGACAAGATCATCATAAGATCTGATAATAAGCATAAGATAAAGTTTGTCTATTTGATTTCTATTGTGTATTCTTTAAATTTTTGATGAAAAATTTACATATTGTTTAGCATTAGCATTTGATGTATTAACTGTATAAGGAAGGTCTTTTCAGATCTAAGGTTCTTTTGACAAAAAAAAGGGCTCAAGAGTATGGCTCCTTGCATTCGAATACCAACATTGATTTGGTATCAAGGGTAAAATACACTCGGTTGGTATTGTGGAGTCTATGGCCTGATCGATGGTGCATTCTAGCCTCACAAATTATGTTGTGTGTCGTTACGGCCCTGCTGCTCCGACGCCCTACTAGTGGAGCCTGCTCCCCTTGCAAGACGGTCTTCTTAAACTCGTCAACGGTCCATGCATGGCCTGGTTGCTATTCTAACGCAATGATTGCGTGAAGACCGGACGAGCAACTATGAACAGCTGAAGGCTGAGTTCCCTCAACACTACCATTGTAACTACGGCCTCCTCTTTGGGTCAACGGCCTGGTTGGTGATTTTAACGACTTGGTGTGCAAAGGTGTCATCATTCATAGTTGTCCTGCCTTCATACGGCCTGGGGTAAAGAGGAGAGTTGGAAGGCATTTGGTTAAGGCCTTGAGATGCCTTACTCTGCATTTGCGATCCATATGTGAATCCAGATTAAACAAATTCATGCTGAGTGAGATCAGAGCTCAACAAAGATCTAGGTTTACTCAGACCAGACAAACCCTGCACCATTCTTTCCTTGGTGTCGCCATTAAAAATTTAGACAATAAGAGAGAACACCTGTTAGACGACCTGCAGTGAGATCTTGCATTTTATTTTCATGTAGATAACAGAGTTTGTGGTGCATGTTGGATGGGGGCGCAGCTCTTCTTCTCCCTTGCTAAAAAGTTAAAAACCTAAAATTTGCCCTTCATATTTTTAGAAAAACTTGTAATTTTTAATTCTTTTTAAATAGCTAACTTTTTATTTAGGAAAAAATATTAAAAATTAAAACGTCTCAATTTTATCTAAAATAGCTTTAATTTTTTAATTAAAACCTCTTTCAAGAGGTTTTTTTAGAAAAGTCCACATAAATGTTACTAGGCAGGGGTATTTTTGACTTTTGTTTATGTGGGGATGTTCGCGGTTAAGTGTCAATTCCAACGGGTGGTTATACGGCATATTTGGCATTTAACCCTGTCTGCATTTTAACTTTTTGTACACATTTATTTAAATAGGGCATTAATGACAGAAAATATATTTAGCTATAACTTTTGATTGGTATCTTAGAATTGAGTGCCACATTTTTCAAAAGTGCATATTTTTTCATCCTCTTTCCATTAGTCTATTTTATTTTGTAAAACACACTCAAGTTATAAAGTGCCATATTTAAGGGGGTTATGGGCCCTACTAGTTTCTACAATGTACATCATGCACTGATTGCTCTCATTTGTATGGACTCATTTTCAGTGTAGACTAAAGTCTATCTATAGAGCATGCATCATTTTTTTCTCTTAATTTCACATAAATTACTCATTTGGACGCATTCTCAGTTGTGCCCGACGTCCCTTTCTTAAGCATGCTTTAGGGGTTCATTACAAAGTATTTTTTGTATTTGTGCACTTTTATGGGGTCTTCTCTCCATCATGTCAACCCCATTTGAGAGATTTAAGATGAGGAGAGCTTTTCATCTCTAGTGATCCTTCTTGTAAAGTACAACTATGTTTTATAGTGTGTTTATATGGAACACTTGCTCATACGTAAGAATCGTATTCCATTTCTATATGGACAGATTCTTGCACCCACTAATGTTTGATTTGATAAGTGGGTTAATACTTATTATAAGATTTTTTTCACTCTATTACTATATATTCTTATGGATCTTCATTCCCATGTATAATATACAAAATATCCATGCACTGTTTGGAGTATACTACAGAGTCCTTTCAGTGATCTTGTTGATATTTATGTCACACATCCTTCTCTGCTTGCTATTATCTCTTATGAGACTATTGTACTCTCTCTTTATTATTTTATTTCTTGTGATGATACATCCATAGTGGATAGTGCTCTTCTTTATGTTGAGCACCCACTACGAGACAGGATTCTGCCAGACTTTAGTTGTCCTATTGTAGATCCTACATCCATTCCTGTGCAGATTGATGCTCTTCTAGAGCCTTCATAGAGTTAAATAATGGAGGAATTTACTGATTTCAGTGAGAGTATACATATTCAAAGTATTGATGACTCATGTGTTCTTATAGACATTCATCTTGTAGACCAGTCTTCAGTTTTGACATTTGTTGAGTCTAGCTCTCCTATTCCCATGGATATTCTTTCAGTAAATGTGTCATGTCCATCTTCTTCTCTGACTATTCTCTCTCCATCATTGTATGCTTCTTTATTTCCATATTCTATAGTTAATTCTGTAATATCTTATTAGACTTTGGCACATTCAAGCACTAGTAGAGAGACATTTCAACATTTTTCAGAGATCTACATCATGATTCCTATCTACACTCCATTTGAGTGGGAATTTAGGAGTTTGACATCTTGCGGTTTCTTTCTTCAGAAAGGAATAGACTACATTTGTTGCTGGGGGACCTACTACAACATTTGTC
Organism: Torreya grandis; assembly: GCA_037957365.1. Taxonomy (NCBI): domain Eukaryota; kingdom Viridiplantae; phylum Streptophyta; class Pinopsida; order Cupressales; family Taxaceae; genus Torreya; species Torreya grandis. The sequence continues at coordinate 1,627,215 of JARHVA010001655.1, forward strand.
ATACTACATTCTACACATACATTCTCTCTTTTCTTTATTGAGGCACACATCATATTTTGTAGGATACTGAGATCATCGTTATGTAGTTAGTAACCTTATTAGGACTCATTATTTGGACTCAATTTCATAGCCCACCTATGCTATGCTTAAGGGGGGTTTTGGAGTGGGCTTTCTAGTCCTTCTTTTCTTTGTCTCTCTTTTGGGATGGAGTTTTGTCTCATTGGGTTTTCTCCTTTTACTCCACTTTGAAGAGTTTCATTATATGTGGGTACTTCATCGGGCCTTGTTGTCGAGAACCATATTTTTTTTCCACCCACCTAAGCTACCCTTAACAGGAGGTGTTGGTGTAGGATATCAATTATTCCATTTACTTATTAAATGGATAATTCCTAAACTTGTAGCTTTAGCTTACTTAGGTGTGGTAACAGGTTAAAAGGGTGAGAAGGCGAGTTGCATCTAGAGTTCTACTGAGCACTACTATGAGATATTTTATGATTTCCACAGTGAATTACATTCAATTCCACTATGAGTTTTTCCACTATGGATCATTTTTATTAACATTTTACAAAATAACATTTTCTCCTTCTCTTATCTACCACTATAATAAAACCTCTTCAAATAATTAACTACTACCAATATTTTGAAGACATTTATTTGGAATACACTGAACGATATCAATCTCAATTTTTTTTAATATGAGATTATTTGTATACTACATTGCTTGTTAATTGTGTTACTTTTTATTACAATTCTCTATTGATGGTTGATAAATGGAATGAATCTAGTTTATCAATGTGTAGGTGTTGAAAACTATTTCAAAAAAGAAGGGAGCTCTAAATTATGGAATGTCCAATAGACTACGATTTTGGGATTAACTTTTCTAACCAAAAATAATAACAACAACAACAACAACAATAATAATAATAATAATAATAATAATAATAATAATAATAATAATAATAATAATAATAATAATAATAATAATAATAATAATAATAATAAAATAAACATCAAACTCAAAATTTAAATTATCATATAACAATCACATAAATATCAAATTTAAAATTAAAATTATCATATAAAAATCACATAAATATCAAATTAAAAATAAAAAATAATTATAAACATGTTCAGAACATTACATTCCACCCTTTACTATCCTCGTAAATTACCTATCCATATAATTAAATACTAGTATTATACTATTATCGCGCTAGAGGCACTATATTAAGAAAAGAAGAGGGAATATTCATCTCATGGTGTGGGAGATGCTCAGTAGTTTTGTAAAACACTGTCTTTAATAGTTTTTATCATGATTCTGGTAACTATTTAAATATGTTTGATTGTGGTTTTCACTAAAAAAAGTGTGTACCTAGAGTCATACATATGTGGTTTTCTATTAAAAAAAATGTAGTTGAATGTTAATTGATTTGTATGACTTTCCATTTGATACAGGCACAACCATATATGCACAGATTTATTTATAGTTTGGTAAAATAAAATGATGTAGACAAAATAGGTAGGTCATATATGACACAATTTTATTGGTGATACTCACAACATGAACCACATGATAATCTTGTATTAGAAACATAAGGCACTGTGTAGGGGTGGAGTTTGGGATCTCTTCAAAAATAAAATTTTAGTTTCTTTCTTACTCATCTTGTATAATTGTTCGGGACTAAAAATGAATATTGTTATCTTTCCTATAATTTTTCCTCTACTATCTGATGAACTATGGATGCTTTATTTTTTGCATGAAATTTCATTGATGGAATGGAATTCAACATAACAAGAACACTAAAAACTACAATTTTCATTGATAGAAAAAAATATCACAAAAAATGGTTAGTTTGATTGAAAAAAAAAGTCAAAGTGGTTGACTTGAATCAAGGCATGACCAGACTAGCTATCCCTTGTTAAAAAGTAACCAAATACCAAAAATAGACAAATCAAAAGAAAACCAAACCAAATAAACTTATCTAACCAAATTGAGTTCCTCTCTTGCCTTCATTATGAAGTGGACAAAGAATCATAGAGGAAGATTCTAGGATAGGATGCCCTTTTTTCTTACTCTTTACTAAAGTCCAATCTTCTCGATTATCTAAAATATTTGAAACAACTCCAAAACAAGAGTATTTATTTTTTATGAAACCACTAGAAACAATATTTCTAGTGGTTTTCATTACTAACAATGGCTCAATTGAACCCAAGACAAAGAAATTGACTCCTTAAGAAATGGTGACAAATTCACAAGAAGAGGCAAACTAACCTCCACCCCCTAAGATTTCCTAACTGTTTGGATTTCATGATTAGAAGTAGGAATAAAAGGATGAACTGAGCGATGATCTTATGCATCATCTTTACACCATGAAGAATCCACTGTATGCTTAAAATTAAGACAATAACTAGCCAAATGACCTATTTCAAAACATCTCTAACATCTAAAATGCAACCCCTCATAATCAAGGGTTTGAGTTTAGGATCGTTCTTTCACCTTTAACTCAATGGCTCTTGGGAGAGATAAAGAAATATCTAAATAGACAAGAATCTTGGTGAAGGTGCTTTAATAAAAATTGGAATCAGATGCATCTATTTTCCACATATTGCCCAGAGATCCACCAATGACTGATAAACAATAGTCTGCCTAAAATTGAAGACTAAGATATGGCAATCTCACCCAAGTAGGTCTGACAGAAAGGTTTTCCTAAAGAGGATTGAAAGAAGGAAATTTTGGTTTAAGAAAAATGAGATGTTCATCCCAACTCCAAGAGTTAACCTAAACCACCTTATTACAGTTTGAAAGATTGTTAAAAACCATAATAAAAAAGATCTAGAAAAAGAATATAGTTCTAGATTGTCCTCCATTAAAGGTCACCATGAATTTAAAATCTACTGATATAGAGAAGAGAGGCTAGGCTAAAATATACCAAATCTGTAAATTATACCCCATTTTGAATACCACTCCTCACTTTGTATCACCTTCTCTAAAGCCTCATTGTAAAAAAACATAAACAAATAGTTTTTGTCGTGCCTACCATTTATTTCTCACCCTTAGTGATCATGTTAGAAAAATATTTGGCCTGAGCTAAATCATAATTCAAACCTATCACACTATTGAATACCTTTATAGTTAAATATGAAAATTGTCCCCCCTTTTATTCAATCCCTACAAATTTCGGGCACCCTCATGCCGCCTCTGGATGCCCAAAACTTGTAGAATCTTTAGACCCTGAAATGCCTTTGCATCATGTAAGATGAATCACCAAGCATAAATTGAGCTTACCCCACAACTTTTTCAAGTAAGATTCAATGTTGGCTAAGGAATTTTTAATTGCCATCATTAAAAAGTACAGCCAAATTTCTTCGTTACTATTTGAAAAACAAAAGTTAGCTTCTGATCTAAAATGTTAGGTATAAACATTTTTATAAATTGAATGCCCAAATGAATAGTGAATAGTATCCCTAGCCATGGACTATGGAGTTGTATTTAGGTAGAGTTTTTATTTCAAAGCAATAAAAAAATATTCATCTCTCTTAACATATTTCATTTTGTTTCTCCTCCACTAGTTCGTTGGCATGCCACATCATTATCAGGGTTATTAGATTTTGTAATTTTTTGTAATTGTCCCCATAAATTATAGTTTTTATTTTTCATTATTGGGTTTTAGTGCATCTTCTCCATTCATATACATGAGAAATAATAAGTTTCATTGAAATGGTACATGTATATGTAAAGATAAATAAATTGTGATGGAGGGTTTAACATTCATAATATCTATTAAGATTATTGTAACATTGCATTAATAATATAAATATAAACATTGTTGAATAGTGCTAGCAAGTTATACCAAAAAATCATCATATCTTAATATTCATTGTAATCACCCTCTCATCTGGGATTCATTGGTGTCAGAATTGGCCAATAGGTAATCTTTTGGGAGAATGAGTACACATGAATTCTATAACACTAAACCTACTTGTATTCATAAATATGAAAGAGGATGTGCAATAATTATCTGGTTTATTAAATTGTGTTACTAATTATTTTTTATGTTATAATAAACTAGTGAAGAGGAATGTATAGGAGTAGGAGGAGATAACTCATCGGAAAACTCACCGTGGGACTAAGTGTAACTCACTCTAGAACTCATAGGAGAACTCATAGTGGAACTCAGTTAAACTCTAGGTGGAACTCACCCTCCCACCCATTTAACCTCTTTATTACACCTAAGTAACATGAAGCTAAATGTGTGGGTATAATCCATTTAATAAAAAAATGATATAATAAATATTCTACACCAAAACCCTCCCTTAAGCATAGCTTAGATGGGGAGAAAAGAAAAATGAGTTCCAATAATAAACCCTGATGAGGTACCCATGTATAATGTAACTTTCAAAAAGTTGTGTAATGGAGAAAACCTAGTTAGGAAAAAAATCCCCTCTGAAAGAGAGACAAAGAAAATAAGGTAGGTCTAAAAATCTCCACTCCAACAAGCCCCCTCTAGCCCCCCATCCACCCTTCCCCCCACCCCTTAAACATAGTTTAGGTGGGATGGAGAGTTGGGTCCTAGTAAAGAGACCTAATGAGGTACCCAAGTACATAGCGATAATCGTAGTATCCAACAAAACTATGAAGAATGTGTGCCTCCACAAAGAAGAAAGAGAAGGTAAGTGAAAAATGTCACATGGTGAATTTTGTATTAGGTCCTCTATAACAAATGTTATCTTTTCCTTTCGAAAGAAAGATACCCCAATCTATCAAACTATTGAATTCTCACTCAACTAGAATGCAGATAGGAGTCATGATGTAGATCTTTGGAAAATGCTCAAAAGTCTCCCTACTAGTCCTCAAATGTGCCAAAGTCTAATAGGGAATCACAAAGCTAACTATAGAATATGACAATAAGTAAATAGATGATGAAGGGGAGAGAACAAGAGGGTTTATAAATACACTCAATACATCCATAGAATAAGAGTGGCATGGAACATTCTTTGAAGGAATGTCCATGTGAAGAGGATAACAAGTCTTAACAACTATTGAAATTGAAGATTGGTCTATAAATGAAGCACTCATATCTGCAAGATGAATATACACAAGAACATATGAGTCATCAATACACTTAGTGTGTATACTCTCACTATAATGAGTAAAGTCCTTTGAAATGTATGTTTTTGATAGATATAGAAGAGAAACAATTTGCATAGGAATGAATGCAAAATATGTAATGAAACAACTATTTTTTGGTACAATCTCATCATCTGGTAGGGGATCGATAAAAGGAACAATAATATCCACCATGGATGTGTCATCATAAGAAATATAAATAGGAGGAGAGTATACAATGGTCTCAGAAGAGATAAACAGAAGAAAAGGAGGTCTAATGTAGGTCATAGTAAGATCCTTGAAAAGACTATGAAGAGTTCTTGAAAAGGTGAAAAGGGAAACCCTATGTGCTCCACATGGTGGTGTAGATAACATGAAATGTGTATCAATAAGTGACCATAGACATAGTCACAAGAGTTGGCCAAGTCATCATATTGACCTAGGTCAATAGGAACAAAAATTTATCCATTTAAGAATAGAATAAGAACCTAATTCGTGATTGAAAATTCTATGTACACATGCCTTGAAGCATAATTAGTATTTCCAAGAAGGTTAACTAGTGTAGTATCAACCTTACTCCTATAAATTCTCTCAAATCGTGCAAGACTACATGGTACAAACTGCAATGAACCTGTGATGCATGTTCATGATTGGGGCATCAAGCATAGCTAAGAATGCATCCAAGTGAGCAATCAATGATAGAGATATAAATAATAATGCATGCTCAAAATTAGGATGTCAAACACAACTAAAAATAGATCCACATGTGAACAATTAGTGCATGAAGTACAATGTAGAAAGTAGTATGGACAACATCACAAACAACCCCCCATAAATATGGTATTTTATAACTTTAGTGAGTTTAAAATAAAAACAGGATTGATCGATTAAGAATGAAAAATAAAATACTTTTATAAAATTTGTCACTCAAATATGAGTTACAGAGTAAAAGTTATGGCTAATAACATTTCCCATGATTAATGACCAATTTAATGAATTTTCACTTAAATTTTTAAAATTCTCGACCAAATAAAGGGTAAAGTATCCCTACATCTACTCGTTGGAACCCTAATGGAACCACCAACCTTCTCAAATCAACAAAATTAAAAAATAACTCTTATTCTTTCCCGTATGAGCTCTCAAGAAGAAAATTAATCTCACTTAGAGCTAAAAATTAAAAGAAAACAACATATTAAAATAAAACAAACTTTAATTTGTTTTCAAGGTAGTTTTAATAAAAGAGTGTTAGGTAAAAATTAGGTATTCAAAATTTGGACTTAGTTATGAGAATATAAATGTTACCAAGGGGGAATGCAAGTCCAGTATCTAGAAATCAATAGCTTTGGATACCACCATGTGAGATAGTCAAAACATCAAGTGGATGGAGGGCTTGCTCAAGCAAAAAAACTCAGGAAACCATTATTCAAACATAGTTTGCCTTCAAGAAAAATTCAAGGTTCCATGCTCACTATCCACAAAGAAATACAAGTATGTAATACACTCGCTCCATATCTTTGCCTTGACAATGTGAGACCGTCCTTGAAATGAATATGGCATGGGATGTCGGGTGACCCTCTCCGATTTTTAGGGCATGATCTAGACCGTGGGAAGACTGCAAGTCGATGACAACTGAGAGGAGGACAAAAGCACATGTAGTACTGGATCCTTGGTGGACATCATTATTTTGGAGAACCAAACCCAATAGTACGAGGATTTTGAATAGATAAAATGTCCTAAATTCAATGGTTTATAGGTAAATGCATGGACTGTTAAAACAAAGGATGAGCTATGGAATGTAATTAGAGATGAGCCGAACTAGAAGGAAGACTAGAAAATGGTGTACAAGGCTGGTAACCACAAGCTTCCTAAAAAATTGGACATGGATGGCCAGTAAAAAAAACCAGATGCAATTGTAGGTCATAAAAAAACATGATTTGAAGATCAACCCACTACAAAGAATAGGTCACAAAGACAAACAAATGGGTCGTTGAACCCTCACAGAAGTATGTTTTCACCTACCAAACCAGTAAGGGATGTATGCAACATAAAATGAGGAGAACAAATCGATGGAAATCAAATGAACCTTATTGTAGAACAAACTATAATTCTACCACCATGCTTAAAACCTTCTAACAGTACCAAAAAAAAAATAATCATTTTTTTTTAAAATAAAAAATTAAGATTTCAAGTTAACAATAATATAATATAAATGGTGATCGATATCGATACCGAGAGCTCTGATACTATGTCAGAATTGGCCAATAGTTGATCATCTTGTAGAATGAACATACAATAATTTTGTAACAATGATCCTACTTGTATTCATAAAAATGCAAGAAGATGTGCAATAATTGCATGATGTATTATATTGCATTACTTACCAATTGTATGTTCTATTACAATACCTTGGTGAAGAGGAATATATAGAAGTAGGGGGAGTTAACTTAGAGGAGAACTCATTGTGAGACTAAGTGCAACTCATTGTGGAACTCATAGGAGAACTATTTGTGGCACTCAGTGGAACTCTAGGTAGAACTATAGGTGGAGCTTACGCTCACCAATTTAACCTCTTTATTACACCTAAGTAAGCCAAAGATAAATGTGTAGGGATAATCCATTTAATAAATAAATGGAACAATGAATATCTTACACTAATAATTAGATCTTCCAAGAATAAGCAATAGTTATCTCCAACATAAACAAGTTAAACTATTTATAAAATTGTTAATTACTATTCCATGTTAGCAGAACTAGTTTGACCAAAGCCCTACAAAAGAATAAGAGATAATTGTGGCAACACTGCGTTTAGTAGTGACAATAGTTGCAGGCTTAAAACAAATGCATGTTATGTGTGACAAAATGGTTTGTGTTTTTCATCATAATACATATATAATATAATATAATATATATAGTATATTTAACTATATAGTATAATATAATATATAATATTATTGTAAGAAAATAACATTATAATATATATATATATATATATATATAAAGATATTTGAAAACATATTGAAATTTTAATTATAATTATAAAAATATAATCATAATATATTAACATAAATGGTTTCTCATTTGGTGGATCTCATTTGGGCATTTATGGCATTGAGGTCATTCCTTATTCGAAGCCTGGGGTTTTACCCCTATCTCTAGATTGGCGAGCCTTTACATCTTTACAACCCTGGCTTGGGGTTTTGGACAATTTATTTTTACCCCTATCTCTATATTATTTTAAGCTTAATTTAATAACTAATAAGGGAAAACCTTATATCAAAATCCTAAAAACATTATAGTTTCCAAGGAGTGGTAGATACGGGTAATGCAAAGGCAATGTAATTGAAACCAACATACAGGAAAGCTGTCATAGTAGTGTTGGGCCCCAAATCCATCTAAATATAGAATTTGCACCAATGTAGAGGTTACTTGAGTGTGAGGCAATCACATTCAATGATTTCTATTATGTCGGCTAGTAGCACCAATTGACAGATGGCTAACAACTCATTTTTGAATCAATCATCACTGGGAAGCAAGCACATGGGATAACGACTACTCATTAAAGATAGACATAGTGGAGACTATAGATGAGTACCTCCATCACTAGCTCAATGATCATTGTGCCCCATTCCCCATGATCCTAAGATGCTCCAAAACTCTATAAAAATGAGTTGAGTTCAGTTGGAAAGGGGAGAGAAGATTGGATTAGCGAAGTGTTGATAGATTGATTCCAGACACTATGTTTGCTATTAGGCTTCGAATTGGTTCAGGGCACTCTTATTTCTCCCCCTTGTAATTCACATGCTCACCTATGAGAATCTAGGCCTTTAGTAACTTATGTCAAACATTTGCTCAGTTTGTATGAACTTATATATGTATTATTGTTAAGCTTAGTTATTGATGAAGCTTTGTGCAATGTTTAATGGGTTGAAAGTTTTATTATATAGAATGTATGGTGAGCTCTTGTGAGATTCTACTCTAACTTGTTTATTGCATGCATGCAGCTAATAATGATTCCACTCCCAAGATAGGAAATTATATAAGTATGGCTAAGACCCTATGCCTTGTAATTATATAAGTATGGCTAGGACCCTACACCTTGTAATTATATAAGTATGGCTAAGTTAACAAACAATGGTATCATTCAGCCCATTAGGTGTTCATCATGGGTTGAAAATTTAGTCCCTATGAGAAATAAAAATGGTGACATTTGCTTGTGTATGGATTTATAAAATTTAAATAAAGCTTCTTTAAAAAATAATTATCCCCTTCCCAATATGAACATCCTATTGAAAAGTGCTACATGGTCAGAGGTTTTGTCCACTTTAGAAGGCTTCTTGAGATATAACCAAGCTATGGTGAACAAATATGAGAGACCTAAGATCGCATTTACAATGCCTTGTGTCATGGATGTATATATGAGGATGCCTTTCGGGTGAATGAATGCTAATGAAATGTTTCAATGAGCTATGGAAGTTTATTTTATAGGGATGATTAACAAGTTTATAGTTGTGTATCAGGATGATATTACTATGTAATCGAAGACTAGAGAAGAACATTTGGAGCATCTGGAGAAAGTGTTGATCAGATCTAGGGAGTTTAGACTTATAGTGTTCAAGGATGGTGTTATGATTGACCCCAAGAGGGTAGAAGCCATTGACAAAGTACCCATTCCATAGTCCAAGAAGGGAATTTAGTCTTTCTTTGGATAAATTAATTTCATAAGGAGGTTTGTGTCCATATATATATATATATATATATATATATATATATATATATATATATATATATATATATATATATATATATATAACTTTGCCTATCACTTATATGTTGAAAAAGGACCAGACCATCAAGTAGAAGGAGAAGGTCATTAAGGTGTTTAGTGACATCAAAGGAGATCTAAAGTTTTCTCCTATTTTGGTCAGCCTTGATTACACTAAGCCAATTCAAAATTTCTCTTTTGCATCATATAACACTATTGTTGTTGTCCTATTGCAAAAGAATGAAGATGGTCATGAGCATCCAATAAATTTCTTTAACAAATCTATGCAAGGTGTTAAACCAAATTACGCCATCATAGAAAAATAAGCCTTTACTCTCTTGAAGGTTGTTAAAGTATTCAGACATTATTTTATGAGTTCAAATATTTTTTCTTATGTCGTACATACCATGGTAAAGGATATCCTGACTCAGACTGAAGTATCCAGCAAGAGATGTAGGTGGGTCAATAAGTTGCAAGAATATGACATGGATATTCAGACCACCAAGTTCATGTGAGGGATGGGTCTAGCCAAGCTCATGGCTGATACCAATTTTCAAGTTGTTCAGGTAAATATTACTATTTTCAATGTTGATGATTTCTTGAGTTTGTTTAACAAGTCTCCATGGTATAAAGACATTGTCTATTATTTGAAAAATTTGAATTGTCCCCCTAACTTGGATAAGAATCAAATGACTCTTAAGCTTGTTTCCCAAAAATACCTCTTGACTAAAAATTTACTTACATGGAAGAATTTGGATGGGGTTCTCTTAAGATGCATGCTATAAGAACAAACTATTGACCTAATTGATGACTTCCATAGTGGAGTGCGTGGTGGCCATTTTTCACCTAAGATTACAACTCATAAATTTTTTAGAGATAGTTATTGGTGGCCTTCGCTATTCAAATATGTTACTCAGAAAGTTAGAAAGTGTGACAAGTGTTACCACTTTGCTAGGATAATGAAAGATTCTAGTTTTCTTCCCTTGCAGCCTATGATGATTGAAAGCCCATTTAGACAATAGGGAATGGATTTCACTGGAGAAATTATTGATTCATCAAGTGCTAGACATAGATGTATATTAGTTGTAATTGACTACTTTAAAAAATGGGTTGAGGCAGTCCATACAAAAAAGATACACACCAAGTGGTTATGGATTTTTTACTAAATCAAATTATTTATAGATTCAGTGTGTTTGTCAAAGTTATTGATGATAATGCCATGATTTTTAAATCTAAACCTTTAGTGGCATTGTGCAAAGAGTACATGATTAAATTGACCTATGCTTCCAATTACAACCCTCAATGAAATGGGAAAGTAAAATCCAATAACAAGAACTTGTTCAAAATCATTAGACAAACATTGGAAGTAAATAAGAAGTGGAGTGAACAACTGAAGTTTACTTTGTCGGCTAATAGGATCATGACCAAGAGAGATATAGGCAAAAGCCTTTTTGAGCTTGTCTATGAAGATCAAACAGTTATTATTGTGATGAGCAAAACAACCACTATGAGAGTATGATGAAATAGATTATTGAGATTGATGATATTAGAAGACAAGTTCATGAAAGACACCTCAAGTTTAAGGAAAAGCTAAAGAAGATATTTGATAGGAAGATCACTCTATGAACTTTATAAGTAGGTGATCTAGTTCTACTTTAGGATAACAGGCATGCATAGAAAATTAAGCATGACAAATTTAATGCCTTGTGGATGGGTCTCTATTCTATTGATTATTAGATCAGGGAACATACTTTCTTCTTAAGAGACTTGGATGGTGAAACAATGGAGTTCCCAGTTAATAGAAGATATCTAAAACACTTCCTTTATTGAGTCTATAACTGTGTACATAATTATATAGTGTATAGTCTTGTTGTTTTGTTACTTTGTCTCCCCTTTACATTGGGCCTTGCTCATACAATTTCCTTTCATGTTTTTTTTGTGTTTGTTTTCAGATCCTCCTTATCTTTTTTGTCAGCCTGCCATGTTTTGTTGAGCCTTCATGGGTGTTTGCAAGCCTGGAATAAATTCAAACATTGGTGGTTATGAAATGGGTTTGATTTTTGGGAAGGCTTCTCTATCAATCAACATTATATTAAGTGGTCCTCCATTATCAATATGCAAGTAGTTTCCCTCGTTGAAGTTCCCTAGATACATGTTCTCAAATTATTAATAAGGCAGTTTTTATGATGCAAGATATATTTTGTAAAAAAACTTGCTTTTGATTCACTTAGGATAACTTCAAGGTGAAGTACAAGATTTCCTTTGCTAAGAAAGAGTTCTTTAAAGATATGGAGGCACTTTTTCCTTTGGATCTCCTACCCAAAATCATAGTCAATTCCTCTCATCATTAGTGGAAAGATTGGTAGTGGTATGTGGACACACCTTTCTAGAACTACATTGCTCAGAAAGGGTACATATGGATTTCTCCCCACCGGCCTATGGTGGATAAGCTTAATGGTCTTTAGAGCATACATTCTTCCCTTGCTACATGGGGGAGATGCTTCCAAACTATGTGGTCAGCTTGTGTGGAGCTGAAGTTAGATCACTTTAATTAGTGCCTTCTCCACCAAGGACTTCATACAGGTACAAGACTTGTTGAACTAGGGGTAACTCAACCTTGATGCCCTTTTTATGGGCACTTACAAACCATCATGCATATTTTTTGGTTCTAACCGAAGACTCTATGTGCTTGGGTGTGGATAAATTGTTTCTTTAAGCCATATCATTAATCCCCCTTCAATTAGTTTCATACTTTGTTGGGAGATAACCCACAAATGCCAGTATAATTCACCCAAGTCTAGTATGCTTTCAGAATTAAAATTTATGTTTTGAATATGGAAGGAATGAAATTCAATTTTTTTTCCAATATTTATGTTAACATTCAATTTTCTAATGTGGTTCTGCAGATTCAAGTGCAAACCAATAAAGTGGCTATAGAATTGGATTACCTCTAGCGGCTCCTCTGCTAGTGGGGGGATGCCCCATGCATTGTTGCTCAAGCGTTGTCCTCCCCACCTTGGAACACTCTTCCATGGTAAGGCAGTGGACCTCCTCAAGGTGATTCTTGGCATAGATGTTATCGTGCTATTGATTTTTCCTAGAGGCACCACTCACCCCTTGTCTCAACGTGAAGATTGGGGCTCTTTACCTCTCACAGACCAACGCATGTGGAGCTTTCCTCCTAGGAGCTCATAGGGAAACAGGCTTCAGTGCCTACTCGACAAAGGCTTCCCTAAGCTCTCATTGGCTATATCACTGCAACACTCCATGCAAGATAATGCAAAACAAGAGCAAGGTGACCAAATTGCTTCCAGCTCTGGTTGGGATGCTATTATTGAAGGGAAAGGTATTCGAGCTTGAGATGGGATGATCCTCCCGATCATAGCGCTTTCTCTGATGGTTTCTTTACTATTGTTTCTTAATTGTCTCTTCTTTGATGTATTAGAGCTTTTTCTAAAGTGGACCTAATTTATTTGTTTGTTTCTTACCTTGTTCCTTATATTTCCTAAACGTGACCTAGTAAAATGCCATAATGTGTTCTCTACCACCTTCTTTTTTATGAATAATCTTATAAATTAATATATTTATATTAATAATAAACTCTATTTTATTTTAAAAAGAAAAAGAAAATCTCATAACATGATCTTTTATATAAATAATGTGGTGCCACACTGAAAGGGACATAATAAGTGATCGGTTATGATGGTCACAAGCAAGTCTAATTTTTTTTGGATCGTCCGTGGAACCTTCGGTCCCTATTTTTATATCCTCACGTAAAAAAGTAACGTACAGCGACGTCACATTAGTCATGTTTGACTTGACGGATTAAACGTGGAATTTCTGTGAAGGATTTTGTGGGCACGTCACGTATATTAAAAATATGAATTTTTATATAAAATATTATATTTATATATTAAAAATAAATAAATATTGTAATTAAAAAAATTATATAATATAAAAAAGAAATGATTATATAATTTATAAAAGGGAATATATATATATATATACCATTTCATAAGTAAAAAATTCACATTATTTATATATATCTATATTGAATTTTTTAAATAAAAATAAATATGTTTTTCAAAATTGAATATATTTTTGAAATGTTTACATTTTTTATTAATATTTTAAAAGTATCAATATTTAAAAAACACCAACTTAATGAAATATTTTGAGCCTCTAAAATTAACTTTTATACAGTTGATTGTAAGTTTTAAAAAAGAAACAAGTATACAACATCTAACGTCTCATAATATTATAAGTGGTCCAATTCAATTTTATTATCCCCCGTGAAATTTAAAATGTAAACATTTTTCTCCAAGATATAACTCAGTCGGCTGCCATTAATTCCCAAGAACACCAAAATTGAATACAAATATAAAATTTAAGCCTCGCCATTCACAGAAAATTCAAAATTCAAAATTCAAATTATCTTCTATAAATCAAACAAAAGTTTTAAGTAAAAAATATTTTATTTGTAGAAAGTGTTAGATTCAAATTAAAATCATGACATTGTGTGGTTTATATATGTGTCATATATCTATTTCCTTGCACAAGATGGGTTCAAAGATTTAAAAGTCACCTATATGTGGATAAAATCCCTAAAGGTTTTCATCCAATGCAAGGAGAACTAAAAGTCACCCTATAATATTGGATAACATTTAAAAACTTCTTATTTACAAGGTGCATTTTAATGGTGATAGTTTTTAAAAACTATATGTTCTCATTGGTAAATTATTTTCTAAATTTATATTATTGTGTGATTTATATTTATGATGCATTACGACTACCCTACATAAATGTTAAGGGATGAAATGGTACCTTTATTAAACAAGTTACAAATTTTTAATGTGTTATTAAACCTTTAAAGCTATGTGGATGGAAGCCCCGATGGATTTCATTCACATATGAGTAAACATTATTGTTTTTTATCAAAAATTATACTTCTATTCCCATTCCAATAAATTATGACTCTGATGTATCAAACCAAACCCTTTTTTAAATTATTATTTCTATATTATTGATATGTTCCTATTAATTAATGTTAGTGTGTTATTCATTCAGATTTTCAAAATTACAAAAATTCTTTGCCATAATTGTTGTTGATAAATTATAAAATAATTGTTTTGCTATGTAGATGGAAGCCGTAAAAGTCTTCATTTGCATATGAATTATTATTATTATTTTTTTGTATCAAAACTTAGAATCTTTTTTATATATCTACAATGCATTTATATTTCCCTACCTAAAAAAATTGTATCATATAATTATTTGACAAGTAAGGCCAAGCTTTATTGCTCCTTCCTTCAACCAATCTAGTGGGCTCACCTGAGAACGCATAATTAAACCATGTAGTTTAAAATTTTAACCAATAGTAATTTTCAAACAAACACATTATATTATCATTGGTTGAAGAAAAATTGTAGGCACACTGAGAAATTAATATGGGACATTAATATGCAACAAAGTGTCATGTTAGAAGAAGAGTGTCTCTGCAAGTCTAAACATTTAATGTTTGTTGATGGAAGCCATGAAGGTTTGTATTCACATGATCCCAATAAATGTTAATCTCTTTGTATAAATATTAAGAATTTAATTAACATTGCATTAAATGTTGAGTCAAATGTATTAAATAAAATCATTCAATCAAATCATGTTGCTTTACTTTTAATATGTTGTTATGATTTCATATTGTTGTTGTTCATATAATTTCAATTCTATTTTAAATTACTAATATAATTTTTTGACTATTATAGTTAAGCATGAGGAATGAAAATAAGAAGAGGTGGTTTGTTAGAAGACAACCATGTGCAATAATGAGGAATAGAGGAATCAAATTTCATAGTGTTGTTGATGAAGAGGTTAAAAAATAAGTTAAAACCACTACAAAGGAGGATGATCATGACACTAGTGTAGACCAAGCCCCTACCAACCAGGTAGAGAAGGTATCCAACAAAAATGTTTCCACCACTTAGCAGAAGTCATTGCAGTTCAATTGGATAAAGGAATATATGGAAAGTGTAATGAGAGATGCGGATGATAATGGTTACTCCATGAATGCCATAAAATTTATATGGGGATATTTCTAATTATCCAAAGGGAATTACAAAAACTAACAAGAGGAGGCCACCCACTATTTTATTAACTAAAAAAGAAAGTGAGATAGTGTAGTGGTGCAAGGACTTAACTAACAATGGGCATGGTTTATAAATCTCTAATTTGAAGGCACACATTGTCCACATATGATAAAGTAGACCCAACCATTTTAAAGATACGGTCTTTGGAAAATCATGGTGGAAATGCTTGAAAAATAGGTACCATGTTTTGTCTATGAGAACAATAGAAGGACTTGATAGAGATAGGGTTGTGATGCCAAGGTCATCCAAAGTGATAGTTTTTAATGATAAATTGAGAAATTTTTATGCTAAAAACACTTATGGGCCACACAAAATATGTAAATGTGATGAGATAGGGGTGCAATCTATAATAAATTGTGGCATGTGAGCCATTGCCAAAAAAAAAAGGAAAAGATTGTGCCAAAGATAATGTCAAAGAGTATATAATGGATTAATATTTTAGTGTGTGTGAATGTATCCATCCAGAGTATCCCATGGTTTTACCTCTTCAAACAAAAAGGAAATTGTAGAATTAAATTTTAGGCTATGAACTAGGTGCATGTATAGCTACCCAAGCCCATGCATTGATGTCAAAAGAATTATTTATGAATTTGTTGTATCATTTATTGAGATATATTTCATGAGAAGTTTTACTTAATAATAGAAATATTCACATTTTTATGGGCATGACAAGCATGTTGCACAGTCAATAATTGAAGAGGCTAGAGACTTAGGGATAGGCCTGCTTATATTATTCGCACATACTAGTGATAAATTGCAACCATTAGATGTAAGTGTTTCTTTTACATTTAAGGCCTACTTCATGAGTGAGAGGGTGTCATGGATGAATATGCATCATATTTTTTTAGATCAATTGACACAAATTAGCCACTTTGAATAGCAAAATATTGAAGATGGCACAAACTCTTAAGAATACAATATCTAGCTTTTGAAGGATGGGTATTTGGCTCTTGAACCCTGATGCAATATTCACTAACATGAATCCAAGTGAAAAATCCCATGTTGAAGAGGATGAAGTTAGTTTTACTAAAAATTTAATGAGGTTGGTAGGCTAAATGAGGAATACATTGAAGCTATTATGTAGAAGACGGAGAAAATGTAACATGATAAAGAAATTGAAGGTGAGGAAGTTTAAAAAAAATGTTAAAGGTGTTGTAGGTCAATAAAAAAATGAAAATGAAAGTTCAACAAATGTTGAAGGTGTTGAAGAGGATACAAACTCAACCTTAATTTTTAACCAAGATGGTTTAATTATGCCTACATAATAAATTCCCCTATAATGGCTATGAAAGGGAGGGAAAAAAATTGGCCTAAATTGTGAATTAATGGAAACATATGTATCTATGTCAATGTCATTATCACTGCCTTATATCCCACCAAAAATAGTTAATTACTATGCACTAGGTGGGCAATGGAGTGTAGAAGATGAAACCTTTGATTTAGATGTGGATGAGGAAATAATACAAAATGCAATCAAATATCCATATTATATCCAAAATAAAATTAATGAGCAATAAACTTCAATATCAACATTTCTAAAATTGTTAGTAGAAAGGGTTGCAATGAAATAAAAAAAATGCACTCAAGCTAAGTTAAAACTCATAAATTCTAACGTTAGATGACTATCCTCAAATGTTTACATAAAAAAACTCCTAGAAGAAGGAGATTGAGGAATTTAAATCAAGGAAGAAATAACAAGCTAATGAGAAGAAATCCCTTAGGCAAGTCAAGAGGGAAATAAGGGAACATTTGAAAAATTTAAATGAAATCAAAATCCAAAAGAAGGATAAGGATAAGATTCAACAAAAGCAAGAAAAATAGAAAAATAAAGAGTATGATATAAGGGATAGGTAATTTGAAAAGGCCAAACAAGAATTGGAAAGGTAAAGGAATTTAAGAAGCTTATTCAACCCTCTACCTGAACAACATCAAATATTGAATGACATGATAAACATTTTATCCCCAAATAGTTCATGTCATATCCCTCTTACTTGTGTTAACATGGAAATAAATCCCACTAAGGACACAACTCTTGAAGGACAAACAAAAACTCCACATTCTTTGAATATAGGGATTGAAGGGCACATATCTTATTTTCCACCTTGGATAGTGTGATTTTATTTTACCTTAAATAGATCCATTTATTTTTACATGTATTGTACGTGTGAAGTATATTATCTAAATATTATGTTTCATTATCAGACATTACACAACAACTAATGTAATTAAATGTATTTAGTTTGATATATAGTGTAATGAAGTGTATTAAGAAATGCAATATAAGAACAAATTTTAGTTTGATTATGTAATGTAATTAAATATATTTTTTAGCTACCATTCAACATGAAAATGGATCATAAGCTTAATGAATGTTAAAAAATTTCACCTCAAAAAAAGTAACCCATTATTTTTATCAACTCTTGACTTCAAAATTTGTCATCATTACCCACATGTCACGAAAATCAATAACACATATAAACAATAGATCTAATCAATAAAGAGTTGAGGATTACAAACATTACAAGCTTAGAAAAAAAAATGTACGAGCATTCCACACTTTGAAAACATATACTATGTTAAGAAACACAATGCAAATAAATTAAATATTCAAAAACATAATAGAGTGTCAAGAAACACAATGTTTGAAAAAAAAATAAAAAATATAACAATTCAACTAATAAAAAAATAAGAGTGCACAAATATAATAGTTGACAATAGAATGGAAAATTGATCAACAACATCAATAATATAATGGAAAACATATCAATAACATGTCACAACAACATATCATTAACACACCATTATATTAATAAGACCTCAACAAAATAGAAAATGTGAATGAATACCACAACAAAAATATTATGAACAATCAACAAGTTATATAAGTAATTGACAATAAAATGAAAAACATGCCATCAAAATCTATGGAAAATAATATTTGTAATGTTAAAAATGTGAATGAATAGCATAACAACATGAAATATCTATAAGATATTAAAATCACATCAACATGATTTGATAGAAGGATTTTGTTTGATATATCTAACTCAACATTTACTAGTATGTTAATGTAGAATAAGAGGAAGGTGATCAAAATGCTTTCAAATTTGGTTGGGACTCTATTTCTAAAGGAAAATATTTTTTAGTATTTAGATGGGGTGATCCTCTTGATCACAAACCTTCATCTTTTGGTCTTGTTTCTACTGTTGCTTGATTTTCTCTTTTTTTATTGTATTAAAATTTCTTCTAGGTTAAGCCTAGTTTATTCATTGGTTTTTGAGGGTGCTGTTAAGAGAGAACCTATTAATCCAAAGAGAAGACACTATAACTATCTGGGGCCCTCGATTTTTCCCTATATATAGATATGATAAGAATCTCCTTGTTATTTTCCAAAATTGCACTAAAGCAATTGAGCCCTTTCTAACTGTAAATGCTTAATTTGTTTAGCCCACTTCCCATTTTTAAGTACTCATCATAAGTCAAGTGTCCTATTAATTTGGTCTTTAGTAGCCTTTGGTCTGACAAAATCCAAGTTGAAGTCATGCCTAAGCATCTCAAAACCCTTGTTCCAATTGCCCTAGCTTAGGTCCTTTGATTAAAATCAATTTTGGTAGGAATAATTTATGCGAGAATATTTTAAATATGCCATGGACTTAGTTTAATTTTATATGAAGATTTAGTCATGTTTATTAACATGACCAAACCTTACTATAAAATTCATATTTTGTCCCTTTTATATCCCATGGCCCTTAAAACCTTTTATCTATTATCATGGTCTAGCTAATGGTCGGTCCTTTTACTATGAGTTGAGCTTCGAGTCCTATCGTAAAGCTTCTATCACATTTATTTATGCACCCAAAAACTTAGGCAAAGACTTTATACTAATTATTTTATTTCCCTAAACTCTAAATTAATTATTTTTATGTTAATTTGGAGCCAATCACGTTTGACCCAATGGATCTCAATCGAATGACGTACATTGAATCAGAGGGAGATGATTCAATGGAGAATGATCGAAGCTAGAAGTTGAAAAGACCTAAGAAAAACACATAAGTGATAAATGTCAATCTCATGATGTATGGTTAAAATCTCAAGTATGTTCCTATCAATTAATAGTATGTGGCAAAGTGTATAGATCCTGATTGACAGTGATAAATAGGTCAAGACTACAATGAATCCTCAGGATGAGTGAGAATGTGACAAGTGTTACCATCTTGGTATGTAGTTATAATATCTAGTGGGATGTGATAGAGTTAAAATATCAAAAAACCTATGAAGGGATCTAAGAATTACAAGTAGCACCATCTCAAGTGCCCAAGTGGTAGATCAATGGTTTACAGGCCCTTTTGTAAGTCAATAAGTCAACAACCCTGGGAGCAAGCATGGATATGAAACATGTCATAACCTCAGTGAATGGAATAAAGATCAACTAATAGAATTTGACCTCTTAGATCTTGATCTGATGGTATGAGGTAAAGATGGAATTTTCAAATAGCTCAGTCCAAACGAGAAGCTGCCACATGGTAAAAGGGCATTAGTTCGACAGTGACTGACTATAAAGAATGTAGAAAGCCCATGGACTATCCAAGTAGAATGATCTTGGGGGTTTTAATAGAGTTATAACAACTCACAATGAAATCTAATGTTGAAGGGATGTCAATATCCCATGAAACTACCAAGTTGCACACTCATGTTCATCATGTAGATAAGGATCTAGCAGTGCTAGTCTTAGGTGGATTGTTTAAAGATTTAGACCCTGTTGACATGTTCCTAGGGGCAATGGTCACATTTTGAGTTAATGAATAGAGTGATATGGAATTTCCGCATAGGCAGACAACTCACATTAAATATTCTTTTGTAAATGTGTATGCAACTTATAAAGCATGTGGCTTGTAGGTGAGTCAAAATTAAAAAATATGATTGGTTAGCATTCAATACAAGGTTTAAAGGACCAACAAAGTGAATTTGATCTAAATAAATGAGATAAATAGTGATAGATGAAAGTGGATATTTCAATAGAGCTCAGATCTAATGTGGCATGCCACGTGTCAATATATTGAAATATTCGGCTTCAGAGTTGAAATTGATGGCTCCTTTATGGATGGGCAAGAATTTAAAGCAAAAAAGGTCTTTGGGCCATTATAGAGCATATTTTTGGCTATGAATCATTTTCTACCTCTACCACAACTAGAGCATCTCAATGCCATCATTGCAAGAATAGGTTGTTCCATAGTGTGCATAAGAGGAAAGGCAATTGTCCAACAGGTTCCAATTGTGTAAGTAAATGGTCAAGGGCATCTCCAGGTAGTTACACATGAGGACAAAGTTTGTTCATCCTCCACCACAAAATTTCACCTTACATATCATGAAAAAAGTCATCTCCATTCAAGAAATCAAAGGGTTTATTGCAAATCTTTATCATTCCTTGTAGAGATAGTTAGAGTAATGATTTTTCTTAAAAATGGATGAAGATTTCAAGCATGGCAAGGAATATTTTGTAATTGGGAGCATCTTGGTAGAATTTATAAGGGTGCTTTGTAATTTTGCAAATTAAAACCCATAGTCCCAGATTTGAATAGGGTGCAAAATGTATAAATAGAGGGCTTCTCCTCTATTATAGAGGTTGTATTGTTGGTTGTTCATCTTTTCTAAGTATAGGTTCTATAAAAAAATATTGGGATCAACTGTTGTGTATAGATCTTGTCTCCCTTGCTAATGTGGTTACAAATGCACATCCATTATCAATCTTTGAGAGCATGTTTATGTCTCCCTTGTCAAAAGAGAAAACTCACCATGCTTTTCCCCATGGTAGCAATCTAAAAAAATGATGTATGTGATATTTTGTTTCAAAGTTAATGGAAAATATTTGTGGTTCTTACCATTTCCTTTTGATGAATTGAGAAATGTGTTTTGAAAATATTGTTGACTAGATATTTAGCTCCATACTTACTAGTGGTAATAATTTTAAGCATAGATATGAATTATAAAATACTTTTGGCATTACTTTAGAATATATTGTTGAATAACTTGTTAGTGCACCCTAGGTTTATGGATTGAGTGGGAAAGAGTATGTGAGATTCTAGTTTTAGTGTATGTTTCTAGGATTTCCAAATCATTTGAGTATTTGCATTTCAATGGCATCTATGACTTCAAATTACTCCTGATAGTTCACACTAACTTGCATTTGAGTTTTTTTCTTACATCTTTGTAAAGAATAATGCCATGAATACTGAAGATACCCTATCATTTGAAAACCATCGACACACCACCCTATTTTCATAATTAACTAAACTATCCTAACCTATCCTACCCTACAACTAATACACCCTTTGCATACTCTAAGATTTATGTGCCCTGTAAATACATAAAATCTTGCATATATAACATGTGTTTGCATCTTATGCTTTGTAGCATAGTGCTACATTTTTCCATTTGACCCTTATTGCTAAAGATTCTATAGAATGAAAATTTCAGTCATATACCCATCTATCTTTAGTAGCTTGTATGTGATCTAAATAATTTGTTCATTTTGTGTGACAACTCTTCCCGAGTGGATTGAACAAGTTTGGTTGTGACCTGGTCACATTTATGTTCTCATGTGCCAATAATCCCCATGGAGGTTAGATTGTAGAATCTCTCCATGTGAGAAAGTTTCCCCATAGGTCCTCTCACCTTGTTTCAGGTAGAGCTAGAAGTATCAAGGAGTAGACCATACCTTTTTTTTATGCTTCTCAATCATTTTATTTGTTTAGCCCATTCTTGATGCCAAACCCTCCCCTGACTATAACAACATATCATCATGGTTTTCATCTTTGTTTTCAATTTTCTTCAAGTGTGCAAGGTCAAGTGAAAGAGCTGTACAAATCAGAACCAACACTCCTAACTCCCAATAAATGAGTGGGATCAGAGAAATGTCATGGTAACATTAACTATATATGTATAAGGCTTAGCCCATATCCCAAAGTATAGATAGTTGATAGTGATAGTCCCGTGAATACCCTTTTGTTATCTCATATTTGTTAGGTGTGACCTAGTATAATGCTATGACATATTCTATATAACATTTTTTTAATGAATAATCTTATATGTTGATATATTTATATTAATAAGGGAACCATGCGCCAAGTCCTTGTGGGGTTCAGAATATAACTAGAACTGATTGACAATAATACTCATAGAATTTTGTCAATATGTGGATGGAATTTTTCAGCACTCAAGATATTTGAAACTGCAACGTCAAGGATGTAGGAGAACAAATTATGAATTATGGTCACAAAGAACGAATGAAAATATTAATTTTAGTTCTTACTTGTCTAAGAAGTAGAGAATTGAAGAAAGAAGTTACTTTTCTTGAAGGTATACAAAGACAACTTGGCCGCTAGAATCAAATCCACTCATCAAGGTAATAAATCAAAACATTCATGACCTTATAAATAAATAACATGAATTATGAGTTTTCTAGAATAAATTGTTTCGATATGAATTATATAACATTCAAATTGAAGCCACCAAAGCAAAATTTTAAGCCATAGTCCAAGGTTTTTAATTTTAAGTTGGTTTTTAGGTTTGATTTTTATTTTTATTTATGATTTATTTGTTGGACCATGTTTTGGATTGTGAAATAGTTGTATTATATATAAATTGATTCTTGATGAGTTCTTTCTCAGTGAAATAATTTCACTTGTAAACTTATTTCTTTCTCAATGAAACAATTTCACTTGAAACTATATTTTAATTTTTTTATATTAAAATATAAAGAATTAAATTTTAAAAAATGTCTAAAATTTTTTAAAAATTTATGTTCTATGATTATTTATTTGTGAAAATTAGAAGTTCTAACTTTAATTCCTTATGTTCTCTATATAAATACTTGTCAAAGATATGTTTATTCGGTGAATTTTTTATATAGTGCTTCAACATATTAGCATTTATTACATTTAATAGGGATAGTGTTTTCATGTAGAAATGGTTATGGACTTGATTCATCAAATGTATGTTTTCAAACACAAATTTGTCAATTTTACTTTGATTTATATTTAGCAGTTCAAGTTATGTAGTTTGTGTGTTTCAAAATGTTGTGCACTATACATGATCAATCATTTGTATGAATTTTTATTCCTATTTATTTTTAACCAAATTCCAAAATAAATAATTTAAATTTAATTTTATGTATTTAAATGCAATTTTAGATATAGAATTTGGCTTTTAAATTTTCCTTATTTGATGACTTAAAATAATTTTAATTATAAATTAAAATAGTGAAGATATTATAATTGTAACAAGAATTAATAAGATTAAAATATAAATTAATTTAGATATTTAAATTAATCATGCTTAGAATGTAAACATACAGTTTTAGAGATAAGGAGTGTTTTCATTAGATTGAATAAAAATAGAGAAAGCATCTACTATATGGGCACACTCCCCCTTCCATCTTCTATGGTATAGTTCTTGAAGGGCATCATTCCTTCTTTTCCTTAGCTTAATATTCATCTTAAACATTATTTTATATTATAATAAGTTTGGAGCATGGTTAGAAGTGGAGAAGGAACAAGAGAACACATGTCATATAAATTTAGTGCCAGGAGAAGAATTTCTAACTAACTGGCTAAAATGGATCATTTGTTATGGCACTTCCAAGGGGACAATTGGCCAAAATAGAGCATTTGCATAGAACATGGTCATTAAAAAAAGGATAATTGTATTGGTTCAAACTTTAGTTTATATCACTATTTATTGTAATAATAATAGTCACAATACAGAGCCTGCTTTGTGTTCTTCCCATGCACATGAAAATATATTAAAAAATATGATTCTATGGCATTTTAAACCCTCATTCCATTGAGGAAATATCTTCAAGACTTTCTCATATTCAAATATATTACATATCTCATAGAATATTATTCTTTCAATGCATAATTCCAACTATTGAAAGAGAATTCATGGGAGATAGTAGAGGTCATTAACTTCAGCAATTTATCCATTGCATTGGATTGCATTAATACTCAAAAGACCACATTTAGGGTACTCAAAATAGGTAGTTCCTTTTTTATTTCCTAGCTCTAAAACATAGTATATTTTCTATTTTTTGCATTTCTATGTAAAATAGGTTTTTTGATCATAATTTATTTCTGATCCTAGATTTGTGTGTTTTTAATGTATTTATAAAATCTTATGTTGCATATTGTTGAAGGTGAATCCATATTTATAAGCATGGTAAGCTTCAGTTAGCCCTAATTTGGTGCTACCTTGATTCAATGTGAACCAGTGGACTGTCAATCCAAACATTGGAAAACACACCAATTATTAACATTCCATAGTTTAAATGCCTAGGAGTTTAATTTAGGGGTCATTGATATTGGTTTTGATTACTTTGGCCATAAAATTACCCTTTTTATTTTTTGGTTTCAAGGATGGCTCATTCTCAAAAATTGTATGAAGGAACACAAAATGTTTCTTGCACTTGATGGTGTATGTGATGATGAAATAGAGTATATTAAGGATGTAAGATTGTATCTCAGCATAGGCTATAGAGAAGGAAGTATGATAATTTTGAAATCTCATCATATTAATTTTTTAAGTCTGGCCATCTTTGTCAAGACCAAATTCCATTCGTTTGTGTCCCTTGTCTGGAGGAAGAAGAGGCTGTCAATATACTGTTGAAAGACATTGTGGTGGATCAAAAGGATCTTTCTTCAAAATAAAAATAATGGAGTCAATCATATTTGTTTGTTTATATTCAAATATGGATCATTAGAGTTATGGGAGGGTTAGAGAATGGGCCTAGTCCATCCTCTTCCATTTTGGCTAGGACTGTGAAAGTCTAATCGTAACTGACTACCTGATCAAGACTGTTCAAAAAACTAAGTATTTGGGCTCATTTCTAGGCCAACTCAAGTTTTATAGGTTACTTTACTTATTCAAAATGACAAGGTGAAGTAAGTTGTCGTAGTAAACCTAAGTTGCACCATCTAGATTAAATCACAACTATGAATTGACTTTACTTCTAAAAATCATAAAAGTTGAGTAAAGTAGATTTGTAAACCCAAAAAACATAATTAGAATAATCTAGGGTTTAAATTTTACATTAATTCACTTGATTAAATCATAATTAAAATCAATAAAGGTTCATAATCTTGAAGTCTTCATAAACTTAGACCAAATCAGGGTTATGGAGTTACTTGACTTTGTAAACCAAATTAAATGAAGTATTTCATGAAATGTGATAGTATAAAAAATGCTTATGTTGCTACCCTCACACATGTCACTTAGTTGGAATTAATGCAATGGTTCACCCAAGGATGTAATAGAAGGTGAGGATACAACCAGGTTTGTGATTTACGGTGTCTTTTGCACTCAGGTAGAGGTAATTTCCAAATGGGATATCTTGATTTAAGACTATAAATCGACCAAACATGACCCAAAGAAGGCTCGATACTTTGATCGAAATCACCGATGATTGTCTCAAAATGTTGGTCAATATAATACAACACATGAGGCCACAAGGGATTTTTTGAGCCTCCCCCCTAATAAAGCATTTATTTTTGGGTATTATTCATGATGTCACATTTTGATGGGTACTGTGTATGACATCAGCACTCTCTGCACCTTAATAACATGTCTACAATTTCAACTAATCACAACACAAATAAATGGATTTTTTTCATATTTTTGGTTAACAATTATGCAACTCAACTTTTGGAAAAAGACAAAAAAATTTATATAAAACAAGTTTACAGAACAAGCTTGTAGGAATAAAACAAGGCATTAAAACCTATTTCTTTACATAGTCATGCACACACATGGTATGATCTTCCCCCTCCAACTCTTTCTACATACCTTTCTTCATATCCTCCTACTACTTTGTTTATCCATTATAGGATTCTCCCATATAGTTATACATATGCCACACACTGTCCTCAATCTATGTGCATATCTAATTTTGAAATGCAAACATAGTATAAAAATCTCATTAACAATCTTGCCATTGATAGAGCTAGTTCCCATGTTGATTTTATCTCTCATGTTATTTGTTGCATTTTAAAGTAGTCTTTAAAATATTTTGACAAGCCTTTCATCATATTTCCTAAATTCTTTTTCAGTTTAACAACATTTCTACACTTGAGGAATTGAACCACAACTTGGATTTTTTTAGTGGCATTTTTAAAGTTGTATTGGTTATATTCATAATTATCGACATTCCATTCTAAAAGCTCCATATTTTTCATTCGTTGATTTTGTAGATATGTGACAAGGTTAGCATGGATATACTAATCTAAATGATGATTCTTAGTTATTTTTTAATCTATTCTGGTTAACCTTCCACATAGAAGACACACAGTTAAAAAAATAACTTGAAGAAAACAAATAACTAAAATTTTAAGAGAAAAATCTACCCAAACCTCAAAATGTGGTTGTGGACTATGGAAGCCTAAAATCTCAAGCTTTTAATCCTTCAAATAATTTAGACATTAGGAAATTAATGAACCCTGATGATCGATGTGTACAGAGGAGTATTGAAAACTACACAAAGAAATGATTAAATAATAAATGTAAATAACACCACTCATAAAACTATGTTACAATATGTCATTAAATTGTTCACCCTAGTGTTATGTGTGACCCAAATTTTAAACATGCATGACTTCCTTTAATCAACACATCATTTTATTTATAATAAGTTTAATAAAGTAAAAGTGAATATAACAATACTATAATATAATTGTATATATAATAAATTTATATTATATTATAAAATCAATATAATATATAATATATGAATAATATTAATGTAATAAATTATATTTTTAATATTAATATATATATAATAAATAATATTATATTATAATTATATACATTAATATCATAATAATATCCATTAATATTATAAGACTATTTTTGTTATATATATTATATTAAATTATATATAGTGTTATATGATGTTTGCATCTTGTAGGGAGGTCAAGGACATCACAAGAATCAATTTTATTATGAAAAGGCTACTCTACATCTCATGTAAAATTGCAATACAAAATCCCACTTTACGATCAAATAATAAATTACATTCATTTTGGTAGATTTGACTTAGAAGTTGATAAATAAAATTGCAATCAAATATGCTTCAAAACATACATATAAGTTTAGTGGTGAGGGCAATACATTGATAGGAGGGAGGTTACAGTGTTGAGAGATAAACAAATGCAGGTAGCAGTTTGACAACATATTTTTGGTGGATTAAAATCAACCATGGGCATATTAATTAATCATATAGTTTTAATATATAATTTTTATTAAAATATTAATAATTTTTTATATATAATTTAATTATATATTATAAAATATAATATATTAATAATAAATATAAATATATTAAATTTTTGTGAAGTGAACGAGTATAAGTTGATAGTCATACCTCATTTAGAACCCATCACCACCAATTCCATCTCATCTTTTTCACATGAAGTGTTAAGAAAAAATAATTTTATATTTGTAGTGCAAGTGATAGTAGAGACTGAGGTTGTGTGTTCTTTTTTATAGTGTGATAATGTGATGTACAATGAGGTGATTAAGGTCGTGATGGTGAGGGGAAATAATATCCTATACTATATTAATAATGAATATAAATATATTAAATTTTTGTGAAGTGAATGAGTATAAGTTGACAGTCATACCTCATTTAGAACCCATCACCACCAATTCCATCTCGTCTTTTTCACATGAAGTGTTAAGAACAAATAATTTTATATTTGTAGTGCAAGTGATGGTAGAAATCGAGGTTGTGTGTTCTTTTTTATAGTGTGACAATGTGATGTACAATGAGGTGATTAAGGTCGTGATGGTGAGGGGAAATAATATCCTATGCAAGACCTGTATTTAAATTAGTTGTTAGATTTGTATTAATTGCACCCATTGTAAAGGGGTACATAGCTTACAAGGTGGCACATTCTTTGTTTATATGTTTACTATTTTCAAGGGTTGACAAGGACAATGTGAGGCTAATTTTATTATGAGAAGGATCCATGTACAATGTGTGGATAGAATCATTTAGTGATAGATAACATGCTTGAAGCCATCAATTTACTCTATGTCCTTTTTGCACATAGGCAATTTAAAAAAAAAAAATACGACGAGAAAATAAATTTGTTTTTGGTGATCCAATGTTACAATAAACTGCATCAAAGCTTGAAAGTGTCACATATGAGTTATGTTTGATCATATATTTTTTGTCTCACATATAAATATATCTAAACATTGCACAAATGTAATCCACATTGTAATTTTTGAATTAAATGTATGTTGGAGGTAGTTTAGAGTCTTCATGATGTAGGATAATGTCCATCAATAAATGTCACTCATTTCATAAAATCAAGGCACCAACTACAATGTCTTCAAATACTCTGAATTGTACAAGATCCACAAAATCATATTCAAATTTCTAGTTGTCAACCAAGCTCTTCAGCTTTAGATTTCGGACAATATCCAAACTAGAACATGAACTCTCATCCCTTGGTAAAGAAAGCTAGGCTTATATATTCATGAAAGGGCTGGATGGTATCCCAAGCTCATCATCTCAGGTTTCCCAAAGATAACATAGATCAATCTTATTGTTAGCAGTTCCATAGTCATAGGTCACATCAGATGATATTGATTTATATCTACTCAGACTAGAGGATCCACGAGATGCCTCATAAGATGAAGAACATGTTTGGCCAATTTCTTCTTATAGATACTTCATAACTCCACTAACCAACACCTCACTTGCATATCAATCTTTTTGTGATTGAATTTTATCTAGGCACTCACTATCTTCCAATAAGTGGAGGATTTGAGGAAATGTATCAATCCCTAGGCATGACAAGTGATATTTTTGTCATCCAACATGAAGCAAAATATTTGCAGTCATACAATGGAAATAACATATTGTTTATAGATTTTCAAATACATCAGGTTATTTATATAATAAGATATATTATTACAATATAAAAGTAATATATTATATATTACTATAATATTTAATTTATTATGTATTATATTTAATAAAATATTAATATTATAAATTATCATTAAATGTATAACACTATAATTATATTATTAATGATAAAATATATTAATAGTTATGATATGGGTGGTATAAAAATATTATTACATCATAAATTAGATTATCTTCATCATTTAAATGTTTGTTTAATTTAAACATAACTAATTTAAGATTGTTTTATTGGGGAAAAATCATTCTCTTCTAAAAATATGTTATCATTATCTTTTAAGATGGTTTTGGTGATGTTCCACGATTTTTAAAAATAGTTTTAGGGTTTTTTTTGAATTTACAGTAAGCTCATAAATGAAGCATGGTATTCACCTCCATTCAACCAAATCACCTCGCATCTTACAAAAACCCATTCAAGCAGTGGTCACCATGACAAGGCTAGCATTTAAATCAAACAAGACTCATTTAAGGGGTGGTGACTCTATCATTAAAATTGGATGCTGATATTTTTTTATTATTCGAATCTATAATTTTTTTCAATATCATTCTAATCATGATTTATCAATGTTAAGAAGGTAGAGAACATTCTACATATTTTTGAACATAATAATAGGTCAGATTTATGTTATTACACTGCATCTTAACATTTTTAAAATTCATATATTATTTGATGTTGTAATTCTTAAATATTTTCTTTACTATGATTGTTAATCTTGGTAGTTGAGGTGGGAAGGAGTGAGGTAGATAGGGCAATGAGCTCTCTACAGATCTTTGAATATAAAAATAGGCCAGGGTTGTATTATTATACTGTATATGAATACTTATAAAATTCATATATTTTTTGAACATTTATACAACTTATAAGATATAGCTATAATGCATAATATATAATTGAAAATACATATTTGTGTATCTTTCTCAAGATTAATTATTATTTTTTTAATCATGTTAACCATTAACTTACTTTGTCTAACGTACCTCCATTAAATTTTACAATTATGTAAAACTAAAAATAAATTTTAAGTCTAAAAATCTCTTTGTCCCATCATCTTCTTTCTTTTTGACATTACCATATTGTATATAAAAGAATATTGTATGCTATTTCTTATAATTTTGTAATATATAATAAATGATAAAGTATTATATTAAATAGTATTTATTTATATACCATATTTAGTATTTAATATTGATGTATCTGATTTCCCCTTAGAAAATTCTATTATACACCATCAATCGACCCTTTATGCATAATAAATTATATATTTAATGTTGGTAATATGATAATAGGTTATAATTTATTATTTCATTACTTCACTGACTCCTTTTCTTTTGTATTGTTTAGTATGTCACAAGAGGAAGGTACAAGGAGTTACATTAATGGTTTACATGAGGATCCTCCATCTAGCCAACTCATTGAGATTAACATTCAAATCCTTCAGACCCTATGACACGTGATGGACATTTTAGAAGAAAGACCACCTCAAGTTCATGAGTTATAGGGAGGATCTTCTTCACCCCAACAAGGGCAATGGCATGTTGTGTAATCCTCACAACAAGATCATCAATGGGTGTGCAAACTCTATCACCAAAGGTTTCATGTGAGACATCATTCACAAAAATAAAGAGGACACCTTGATCATCCTCATCAGATAATTTTGTGTTGTCCTATAAGTTACATCACTACAAGATAATAGATGCCACCTCAGAGGGAACCTTCATCAAGATTTTATCATATTGTAGAGTTATTAGTCACTTTCATTGATATTACCCACAAATACACATATAGTACTTTATCTCCTCGATATTTTGCTAGATAGGAATCATATATAGTATTCAAGATGAAAATCTAGTTTTAAACATCGATTTTTGTGGATAATTGGTAGTGATTTGATGTTGAATAAAAAAATGGTAAATATCAATGTGGATAGTCATTGACAATTGGTAAATAATAATGTGGAAATTCATTTATAGGTGGTAAAGAGTTCTGTGAATACTTACTATTATAATTTTAATATGTGACAACTAATAAATATTTGTGTGCTTCTCTTTCATAGTAGACTCTATTTTCACACAAATAGAGTCATATTTTCAATCTTGGAGGTTCTTCCTCAGCTCTTTAATTCTATGACTATCCTCCTCATGACCATTATCATCAAATCAAATCATCTTTGCATGATGTCTACCATATTGCATAGGAGATGAGTAGGGTGCAGATGGAATGTAATCCAATTTTGGTTTCCCATAGGAAATATCATTTATCACAATTGATCATGTTTTGAATTATAGATTAAAGTTTCCCCAATCTTTCATTTACAAGGCAAGCTAGTTGTAATATAATTGAGGTTCCAATAAATTATCTTACTCTTCACCATCTCCAAATTACTCCAAAATATTAGCATAGAGATTTATTAAAATATAGTCACATCTTACCTTTTTGTGAATTTATTTTGCTCAATCTACCCAATGAAGATTATATTATATTTCTAAATAAGATAAATTAGTTGGAATGATATTTTTAGTCATAAATTTTTGACAACATCCACCTAAGGTATCTTGATTCACTTAGCTACTTTCTAAGTTCGTTATTAAAAGAATCTTCCAACATGTGCCTTACCAAGTACAAATATAAAAATGCTTAATGTATGTGTTGGACAACATGGATGTTTTAATGTAATAAATTTGACCTACACAAAGTAGATGCATAGACTCTTTCATACTCAAAAGTAATGTTTGGTGGGTGGACTTTGTGATTGCCATATACCATGCTACCAAAGATGTCGAAAGTAAAGAGATATGAGATATTTTACATGTATATTCTAATAATTGATATCAACACACTACAAAGGTAATAACATGAGAAGATAACAACAAAAATTATAAGCTACAAAATAATTTTAGTAGTAGAACACAAAGGAAATAATAGAATTAGATGTGGTAAATGAAAAAGACCTCATTGCTATTCATTTCTTCATCTTAAGGATAGATATGAGTCAACGAGTGCAAGTAATAGGTGTCCTAGGTGATAGAAGGTGATGACAACTCTGTAAGCAATGGCATTGTAAACTGCATATGAGGTTATAAATATAATATAAATATATGTACACATTCTTAATAATATATGACATAAAATATTATATAATAATATATTATTACTATTAATTATAACATGTGAATATATATTAAAATATTAGAATCTTAATTATATAAATATATCAATATTGCATATAATAATATTTGTTTATTATTATATAAAATATTTCATATAAATATATAATATTTAAAGCAATTATTTATTATATATTGTATATAATATACACTATATTAATATAGCTTATATTAAATTTTTTACATTGAACCATCGTGGTTTTGAGTAATGTACAACACTTGATTTAAACTCCTTCACTATACAAAACTATAGTTTATGAAAATTAAAAAAATCATCCCTTTTGACGTAACTTCACTGTTTACTATGGTAGTATGGTAGTTGTACTACATAGTGTTTGTGGTCTTGTTACTAGTTTCACATTCCCTGTATTAACCAAATAAAGAAAAAAAATAGTACTATTATGAATAGAGTAGTTTTTATTAGTGTTATATAGAATGAGAATGGAAAAAACTTGGAAATATTTGTATCCATATCTATTTGCATATGAATTCCTTCATTATTCGATGAGTTCATTTAAAAGGCATCTTTCATTGAATAAGTCTTTTCCATTTTTTGTCTAATTCATTTTAGAGTCTTTAATTTAGGTTTAAAATAGTTAAGTCAATTATAATTTTAATCTAATGACTTTTAGACTTGTCTAAATTGACATGGGTGCATTCTCTATAACTTTAGACGAGTCAATAGATATCTAACCCTTGTTTTCCATTATGATGAACCTTATTTGAATAATGTATTCGATAATTGAAGCAATTATCTGAAAATCAAAATTTGCATTGACAGAAGTGACATGTCATTAAGCTTTGTAAGTGTATGTTCTTGG
Organism: Torreya grandis; assembly: GCA_037957365.1. NCBI lineage: Eukaryota > Viridiplantae > Streptophyta > Pinopsida > Cupressales > Taxaceae > Torreya > Torreya grandis. Next base: position 1,661,197 of record JARHVA010001655.1, read on the forward strand.
GGTTCTTCAAGTCCATTACCTTAAATGTACATTCTTTGTGAAAAACTTGCAAGTTGTGAATAATTTAAAATTGAGCTTGATGATGATGATGAGGGTCAATTTCAAGGTGGAAACCAATAATGTTTGTACATAATTATACCAAGATTTGCCTTGTTAATATTAAGAGTTTTATGTTTTATGCAGGGATGGGAGAAACTTGAGGATGTTCCTTTCTCCTTTGGAAAATTGATCTCTTCATTAAGAGCTCAAGGAAAATGAGTTTGGGGTAAATGTGAATGGTACATAATAGCTTGAATGAGATCAAGAAGAACCTAAGGTCTCATTTACTATGAAGATGACAAGTGGCATCATCCCTTAAACCTAAATAAACAATAATTTTCCAAGTGACACGACTAGAGGTCTCAAGAGTGGAAACATTTGAATGCATTAATGTTTCATAAATACTAAAAAAATCCCATCGTAACTTACACCCTTAGGGCAATTTCTAGTTATTGATTGATTACCATATGTTTTTCCAAGTTTTAGTTTTTCACTATCGGTGGACCATTGGTCACTAATTTTATACCTTTTATTAAAAAAATTAATGTCACACCACTCACGTATATCTATGAAATGAACATGGGATTTAAGATTTCATGGATTAAATATGGGTTATGCTTATATAGCATTTTATGTATGATGAGTTTTGGGCATTGAATTTAAAAAAGTGGATAATATGCTTATTTATGTGAAGGATTTTGGGTGAAAAATACCTTGATATAATCTTTTTGTACCCCTATATTTAAGGGTGGGTGCATAACCCCCTCATTTTGAGGGAGTGTTTCATTGAAGAGAAGGAACTAGGCATGAATTAAGTGCAATAGAGAGAAAATCATGTATAATATGGTTTGATCATTCTAGCTTTATGATAAATATGGAGAAGTGTTTTCCCTACCTTGGCATACATAGTGACTAGTTTAGATGATTATTTATATAATATTTCATCTTTTAAATTAGACATTGGTAAATGATGCATTGAACTTAACAAGTTTTAGAATTCATAACAAATTATTGGGTTCATATATGCCCCTGTTGCATCAAAAAACATATTAAGAACTATTTGCATTTAATTATTGGCAAACATCATTATCCATTTTTGCATCATTTATAGTGGGTTTGTTTATAGTAAATCATTGGGTCAAAAACCCAATGGATCTAAAATAATTATTAAATGGTTATTTAACACTATCATTTTTATATTGTGACATGTTTAGTCGATGACATGGTATCAATACATGTAAGTATTGAAATGGTTAGCACTTGAATATTAGATTACATCATCCATGTAAATAATGCATACCTTATTATCACAATATAGGAAGGATTATTTCAAGAAAAGGATGCGAGGTACATATGTTACCAATTCATTTTGAAACTTCATGTTTTTGTATTAAGTCACACAACATGGTCAAGTTGTCTCATATAGTCAATATTTAGTTATAATCCATAAATTAAAAATGAAAATTGAAAATGACAGGATTGAGATTGGTGGTGGATGGCATGGCATTGACTTTATGTGATTATATTTTAAAGCATTGGAAATGTGGATTTTTATTTAATATACTTTTACCATGATGACAATAAACACTATCACCAACTCTATCCTCAAAATCATTCCTTTTGTTTATTTTTTAATACCCATTAACATACATAAAATTGAAAGCAACATGGATTGAATAACATTCCTTTTGATTCATTGCAAATATGATATCAAAGATTCATCTAGCATCCCTTGTATATGTTTGTCATGCATAAGGTTTCCACAAATATCACAAATTTTTCAAATAAAACCAATTATTTAAAAAATGAGCACATGCATAAATATGAATACCTTGGCTATCTTAATGATATAAAATACTATGCACTATTAAGATTAAACATCAAAATACAATAGTGTTAATGGGAATAGAGTATCGAGTGGATACTTTAAATTACTCCTCACATATCAACTTTGTTAATTATTTATATTACTACCATGATCACCACTTATACCTATCACATGTATTGACTATATCATTGGCAATGGATTTATCCCCTTCAAAACAATAGCATATATTCATTGAATAAGAAGGAGGTGACATATGCGAGTGGTTTTAGAGGTGATTGGTTATTTTAGGTGGTAGTTGTTATTGTGAGATGGGAATTAGATGGTCAAAACACTTTCCTAGTTTAAAAAAATCCCAAAATTCATGACACTATACCAATTCCCCACCTCATAAAATATGATGATTAACACAATAAAAAAAAATCCAATAATCAAGCCTAGATCTACAGAGAGTAAATATGGGAGCATTGAAGGAATCCACACATTTTTTATTGTCTCAGACCTTGACTATACCATGGTATGTATTATGACCGATAGTTTATGCTTTAAAATAATGCAAAATATTTGAAAAACATTGATAAATATCTATTTACATATCTTTGATACATAATAAGTACATTCATATTTTTTTATTAGTAATTAACAAAATTATGGAAAATTTTAAAGGAAGCAAAAACAAGAGTTTTCAAGAATTAAGGAGGAAATATTTCAGATTAAAATAAAATGAAATGATGAGAACAAAGACACAGAGCTAGGAACAACTTCAAAATATCTTTTAGCTTAACTATTAGAAACAACTTACCACTAAGAAAAGCCAAAATTCATGAACAATTATAGAGTGTCGTATTGTGTTGGGCACCAAAAGTTATGCCCACCAAATTTAATAAAAATAAAACAACCTCAATCTCTTATCAGTTTCTGTTCATTTATGCTTCAAATAAATTTCAATTCTAGAATTTTTTGATCGCAAGGTATGCACAAAAATGGTTTTGTTAGTATTACCTTGAAGATAATTAAACAAAATGCAATTTTTATGTTAATTTTCATGTTCCACGACCTTTCAACAACTCCTCTTTTCTTTCCTATGCTCCCTATTTCTTCTATTTGTTAATTTAATTTAGGTTTTTTCATTTCAACTATTCGATGACACCTAGGTGTCCTTTATTTATATAGAACACTTGCCTTCCCCATTTTATTTTTGGCATTTATATGTTATTTATTCATCATCATCATCATCATCATCATCATCATCATCATCATCATCATCATCATCATCATCATCATCATCATCATCATCATCATCATCATCATCACACACACAATTTACCTTATATCCTAGTTAAATGTGACATCAATGTTAAATTTTGTTTCCATATGATTGTATTTACACATATTTAGTTGAAAATTTAATTAATTTATTCTTCATTAAATTGTATCAAATTTAGGGTCAAGGAAATAAATTCAATAAAGGATTATAACTAGTAACTGTCATAAAGTTGCAAGTTATGTAAAAAAGGATGTAATATTTTTTATTTTGGTAAGGCAAGTATTATAAAGGGGAGGAGTGTAAATAAAAAATTATACCTAACACAAAACCCATCATCCCTAACCCCATATAATATTTTTTACACAAATTTATATGCAATCTTAATTCTATATTTTTGGTGGTGATGATAGTGGAAAATGAGGTCGTGTGTTCCTTCATAGGACATGACAATGAGTTGTGCAGGAGGAGGACTCATCCAAACTAACATGTATTGAATTTTATAATATTTTGGAGACATTTTTTGATATTTGGATCTTTTTAAATTAATATGACCCTTTTTAAAATCATGTATTAGGTAATTGAGATAATTTAGTGGAATCTACATATTGCATTGACATATATGACACGTCACTGAACTTTGTATGTGTATATGTTTGGGATTTTTAGTTTCCATCACTTGAAATACCTTGTCATTATTCCTTACCATCACCACATAATGCACCTTAAAATATGTCATCAATTTCATGCTCTATATGGCCTTGTCATTCCCCACCACTTCACCATTTCTCAAGCTCACTATTAAACTCAGTGTTGTATGAAGGAACACACAACATTATTTTCCATCATCACTTCCACTATAAATATCATATCTTTATCGCTTAACACTTCATACATAAAATGTAATATAAGGTCAATGTAGATGGGTTTCAAGTGACATACACCTACAAATTTACACTCTTTTGATTTTCAAAACCCCACTTCACCAAAATAGAAAATCACATCTCCTAATAGAACATGCACCTTTGGGGCAATTACTAATACTAATATCTTAAAAATTATTTATTACATTAATATATCTATTTTAAAAACATTTTTTTTCGATAAAAAAAATCTCATATTTAAATATCTAAAATTATTATATCTATATACAAATCTGAGCCCATATTGGTTGAAAATCCTTGTTAGAATCTACCATTATATTTTATATAAATAAAGTGGTGCCCCAATGAAGGGGACATAATTATTGATTGGTTACCATATGTTTTAGAGTGAATTCTATGACTTCAAATTCCTCCTATCATGTTTAATTTTTGGCAAGTTTTATTTTTCATTGTTAGTGGACTCTTGGTCACTAATTTTCTATCTAAAATGTCAGTTTAGTGTAATAAGTGTGACTTGAAACCACCTTATATTTAGATTATCCCTAAACCTATCTTAGGTCCCCTTTTGATCACTTTCTAATTTTTGTGCAAGTCCAACCCATTCCCAGATATACAAAAAACTAGCACTGATCCTTCACTTAGGCATGCAAGACACATTTTCACCTGTTCATGTCACCTAGACATTAGTGTAGCCCTATGGACTATAACACACTACATTATTGTCAAAGGGGAAACACTTATGTTCCCTTGATATTTTTACCCCTAGCAGATATATTTCCATTTCTTAAAGTACCCTAGGGTCATCTTAAACCCAATTTATGTCCTAAAAAGTACCAAGATGCTATATATAGACCACTTACATTAATTTATCCCCTAGATAGAAATAAGATGCAAATACTCACAAACAAACTTATAAATAGTTTTAAAAATCAAGATCATTGATACTCATTCTTCCCTACTTATGAATACACCCATATATAGTATCCCAAAGCTCAAATTACTAAGAATCTCAATCTCAAGTCACACTCAAAGCACTCAAATCAGCACTAATACTAACATTCACTTGCATATGAACCAATACTTAGATTGGTCAAAACACATCGAGCTTGATATCCTTTTGAGGTATTGGTATGTAAGAAACACTCAACACAAGGGGTATTTAAGTTATATCTATCCTACCCTACTAACACCACTCTTTTTCTACTTGTGATCCTAAAATACCCTGAAAAACATAGAGGATTAGGGTTTCACATTGAAATCGATCAAAATAGGGAATATACAACAATCCATGATTCAGTCACATAGGCATATGATTCTTAGAACTAGGTGAATGTCCACCTAGGAATTTATTATCTCTACAACATAGGGACATCAATATGACACAAAGGATACTAGCATGGTGCACTAATGACCAGAAGACCGTGCTACTATCCAAGAGGGTTTCTAACACCTGTTTCTTGTTGGTGACACCTTTCACTATTTTTGTACTAGTTTTGAGCCTACAATTTATCCATATCAGTTATATTTTTAGATACATATCTCTTTTGTAATTTATTTCTAAATATAGGCTAAGAAATAAAATAATTATTACACAAATTAGTCGTTATTGATATTGATATATTTATTCCCTGATTTATTATTCTAGCACTTTAACAACCCAAAGTTTTACATTCCATAACTACCTTAAAAGTCAAATCAATATCCTTATCTAAACTATGATGGATTATATTTCATAGTCATGAATATATTGATCAAATGTATGTACAATATTTATAATTGTATATAGTATTATTACTGAACTTCATATAATAATAGGGGATTGTATTGTTGGTATATCTTCATGTCCTATTTTGTGCAAAAATGATATTACAATCTCAACATGGTTAAATAATAAAATAAAAAATTATTTAATACTAAATATATTATTAATGGTGCAATGATTGGTTAATTATTTTAAAAAACATTATTCCAGATATCATAAATTCCATTTCTGTTTACTTACATTCAATAAAAAAAAATTCAAGAATTTGATAGATTATAACTATCCATTACAATTATTATTCACAATTATTTTTGAATACCACAAATGGTTTTCATGCATTTATCCTCTCTTTATTACTTGAAATTACCCATCAAGTTCCCAATTAATTCTTGAAATTTCTATAAATAGGTCTTGGAATTTTATATATTTATGACATGCAACTATCTATACTAATAAATTTTCCTACAATATAAAAATGGAAAAACTTCTTACTATGTTTTGACACTACATAGATAAAAACTTCTTACCATGTAAAAATCATTATTTTTTTAAAATTTTCAGTGCTAGAAGAGTTAGGAAGTGTGACAGAATTTGGGAGTCAATCATTGTGGTGACATGTCAGAGCCAATTGGAAAGGAGGGACCTAGATTTTCCTATTCTCTATTTTTGCATTTGATTATGTCATGATTATAGCCCTAACCTTTCCTCCATTTTAAACCCTTTTTCATATCATCTCTCATTTTCAATGACAGTGACATATGCAATGGGGAGATCATAATTTCCTTTGGGTTTATATCATCCTTTATGAAAACTCTAAGTATTTTGATTTATTCACAATTTGTTGGCATGTCTCTCTAATTAATGCACTTCATGAGAAGATATATTTTCATAACTAGATCTTTTCACCCTTTCATGATCACACATTTATGATATATCAAGGAATTTAGTTAGGGGTAAATGTAGTTTTTTTGTTTTTATTTTATATTATTTATTTTATTTTATTTTTTTAACGATTTGGTCTTCTTCGATCTTACAGGGTTTTTTGGGTTTCATTTTTTGAATTCATAATTGGTTTTATTTTCAACATGAGTGTGGGAAGGATTGAACCATAGTCTTGCAAGGAGATAAAAAATATTGATCCAATGGTTTAAATCATTTCAAAGAAAGGTGGTCTTACTCACTTCATGGATAAGATTGAAGGACATGACTCTAAATTGTTTGTGGAATTTACTAAGGCCTGGGATGATAATAATGTGAAAATTAGAGGAATGCACATTATTTATCTGAGGAGGCAATAATGTGAGCTAGTGGTAGGTCTTCTTAGGGCTAAAATCCTACAAAGATAGTGACAAGAAAGTGGAATTTCTCACAAAGTTATTTGAATCTAAAGAAAAACCGAGTAAATAATTGCGGGTTATGAGAGGAAGAAAAAGCCTTGGTTGAAAATAATTTGGACTTATAACAAATACACTAGATAAAGGCAGTTTATTTGTAATAATTCTAACTAATTTTTTATAAAGTCTAAATTATTTCTTATAATTTTTCAAAATCTGGACTACTAATAAGTCTATATTATTTTAAATTATTCAAAAAAATGGCTTGGTTGGAAATAATTTGGACTTATTACAAACAGAATAGATAGATGTAATTTATTTTTAATAATTCTAGCCAATATTTTATAAATTTTATTTTATTTCTAAAAGATTTTCAAAATTTGGACTACTAATAAGTCCATATTATTCTAATTTAGACAAATAATAAGTCCATAATATTTTGCATACTCAACCTAATTTATTTGGAATACATAAAACTTATTCTTGGTTTGAAATTCTCTCCAGTCTAATTAGCTTATCATATGCCAAAAATATTTGAGTTACTTGGATGTCATAATTTTTTATGACCGACTATTACACGAGCTACTGGTATGTCATAATTTTTAAGGATTGCACATTGTAGTTTCTAAATAGGCCATTGTGCGAGATACTAATATGTCATCTGAGGGTCTAAAATCCTACAAATATGGTGGTAGGAAAGTGGAATTGCTCATAAATTTCTTTAAATTTAAGGAAAAATCCAAGTAGATAATTACAAGTTATGAGAGGAAGAAAAAACCTTGTTTATAAATAATTTGATTTTATTACTAATACATTAAATAGATGCAAATTATTTTAATAAGTCCAACTAATTCTTGATAAAGTTTAATTTATTTCTGATAATTTTTTAAAATTTGGACTACTAATAAATATTTATCATTTTAAATTATTCCAAAAAAATGCCTTGGTTGGAAAAAGTTTCTACTTATTACAAATACATTATATAGATGCATTTGATTTATAATAAGTCTAACTGCTTTTTTATAAAGTCTAGTTTATTTATAATAGTGTTTGAAATTTTGGACTACTAATATGTCCATATTATTTTAATTTGGACTACTAATAAGTCCATAATATTTTACATACTTGGTCTAATTTATTTGGAATATAGAAAACTTATTATTGGTTTGAAATTTTATCTAGTCCACTTAAGTGCTTATAAGTCCAAACTATTCAAACTAGTGTTCCTTTATTTTAAAGAATCTATGAGTTATGGATTTTAAGAGTCCAAACTAGAACTTGAAATTTATCAAAAAGATTGACGACTTAGACTATGATGGAACAAAAGACAATAAATGTCCAAGAAAAGATGACAATGAAGTTGAAGTTGAGGATATTTTTTGCTTTGGTAGACAAAATTCAAGCAATGGGTAGTTTTAAATCCAAACTCACTGAATTCTTATTCTACATGAGAGATATCTAGAGACAATGCTATAGGTGGCAATTTTATCAAACATCAATCTCCATGGAAGCCCTCATTTGAGTGAGACTATTTTTAAACCATTGGCTAGGGAAAATAGATCTTCTATCCAAATAAATGTATCTTCTTTTACAAACAAGAATGGAAGTAGTTCTTGATTATCCCTTAAATTAGATAAGGATATTCATTAATATAACCTATTGGAAACGTGTAATCTAAAAAAAGAGGCCAACATCATATTTTTATTAGTTATAGGTACGTATTAGTAGTTGATAACTATAATAGCAATTCAAGTGACACTTTATCTTTTAAAGTTTTATATTAATGTATTCTTTCAATTTTTGTAGGGATGAATGATATAATATGAATTACATTAGTGTTACACATCATAACACATCTGACCTCTCATATTTTATATATAACTATTTCATAACATAAATTTCCTACATATAATTTTAATTTGGTATTCATTAATCCTTTGTCACTTTCATTGTCTCATTTGACTCTTATATATCCCTTTTACCACTATAAATACATAAAGACTTCCATAATAACCCATAAAATTCATTAATTATGGCTGTTCATGATGTATACTCCTATACGTCAAATCAAGTACTCATTATTTAATGTATGTTTTATCCAAAATATTATTAAAAACTTATACTCCTATTCTTATTCAAGACTTTAGATAGATGTGAATGCCTGAATCTCTTAGGGTGCCTAGGTCCATGCTATCTCTTGTCAAAATAAGGTATATTATTTTTGTTTTAACATTTCAACAAGTTATTATTATTTAGTACTCACCCATGCACATGTAGAAAAAGAAAGAATATTTTTTTCAAATTCTTAAGTATGTTGGATTTTATTTTGTAAATTCAAAAATAATATACCATGTATTCTTGTTAATTTGATATGTATTTCCACATAAGCATCAAAGGGAGGTTAAATGTACACACAAAATGACCCTGTCACATTTTTTAACTGTTAGTTTATGATCATTTTAACATAGATTTTATGTTTAGATAATTTAGTTTAATTTGATAAATCCATGCCCTCTTGAAGAGCTTGCTATAATCCCTTTTCATGTACATCTAATATCTTATCTTTTACACTATTAGGTTATCCCTATCTCACATTGTGTATAAGACCCTTTATGTGGTCCCTTTTGATAATGTTCTCATGTTTCTCTCTTTGTTTCATTTTAGGTCATTCTTATTGGAATTCCATGTGGGTGTTTATAATATTTAATTTAAATTAAAATATTACTTATAAACAAACAAGTATTTTTATCTAAAAAACATTCACAAGAATCTATTGAGCACTCATAAGCATTGTAGAGGAAATCATGTAATCATTAAAATTTTAATTGGAGTGAAAATGCTTATGTTAGAAACATGCAATGTGAAATTAATTTTCATGTTTTAGAGTTATTTTTATTATGATAATGTATTTTGTAATATTGTTATCGTGTAGTGACCAGATAAATATAGTAAGAGCAGATGATGTTTTAGATCCATGTTAACCCTTAAATCAAGCCTTTAAGATGAATTATGTTTTCATTAAGCTTCTCTATTGGAGAGTAAGGAGAAGATCATCTATAATTTTACAAGTACATTATAGTTACAGATTTAGACAATAAGTTTTGGGGTAATATACTTAAAATGTGAATCAGTTGAGGAGCAAGAAGATGATACCCAATTTGGATGTTGTCTAGGATCAAAGTTTTTCCATGTTTAGAAATCTCATATTGAGTACAAAAAATATCATTTTCTATGGTGTATTCTCTTTTAGGACCTACTAGTTAGAGATTAACTCAAGATCATGGGGGTTTCAAATCCCACTTGCCCTATTTGTCATCAAGCTGAAACCTTTAAACACCTTTTTTGGTTTTGTCTGCTTGCTTAGTCTGCCTAGAAATAGATTCACACCCCTTTTCAATGTTTTCTTCTAGAATTATTTACTTTTAAAATGGTTCTTCTTAGGGACTCAACCATGTTACCTTTAAATTACAACACTTTTTTGTGGACATTTCATGTTGATATTCTTTTTTATATGTGGAAAGATAGAAACCATGATATTTTTAATATTGAAGCTATGGAAAGATAATTTTTAATGATTGATCAAGTTAGTGTCATCTTCAGTATTTTGGTTCAAATCCAAGTCCAGGGAGAGAAGGCCTACATGGAGTCAGAGCACCTCTAGACTCTTTGGTCCACTAGGGGAGGGCTTTATGTGTTCTTACTTCAAGGGTCCCTCAGGGTCTTCCCCATTATTGTTCTCCTTCTCAAGGTGGGGGCTAAGGTTTCCATCATTGCTGCTTTAGGACTAGGGAGAACTCTCTGTATTCTTTTCAACCACTACCTTCTCGTGGTGGTATTGTGTTTCACTGTCTTGGAAGTAGTGGTGGTAACGACTAAGGTGTTCCTCCCCAGGTTAAGTTTCCAAGTTTGGCTCTTACCATTTCTCCTTCTCAACATGTTAAGGAAATTAAAGAAAGTTAGCATAATGATGGGTGGAACCCTGTGCCTAACACAATGGACCCTCCATGTGCCAGTGGTTGGAGGGGCAACCTTGATAGCCTCCCTCCTCCACTTTCTCCAGCTGTAATGTTTGTCGTTATTGCCTAATTATCTTGTTCTTTGTGGTTATTAATCCTTAGTTTTATCACCTTTTTTATTGAACTACGCTTTAATTATTGCTATAATTATTATATAACATTGATTTTGGTATTTTTTTGATGATGTAATTTATATTTTATCTCAATATTTTTTCTAACTCAACATGACTCACATTCTAAAATATAATTCCTCCCACCTATTCTTTATATGATTAATATTGTACTATTATATTTCATTAATAAAAATGTATTTTTTAATTTAAAAATGTGAATGAATACTATAATAATAAATAAATACTAGAACCATATACATGGCTCTTTTCGATTTTAAAATTAACTAATTAAACATTGCTGATGTATCGTACTTTAAAATAATGTTAGTTATGTTTCCATTAATTGTAATCCAATTTACCCATCTCACATACATATGAATGAAAATATAAAAGTGAAAGAATCTACTTGGAAATTCCCATTTGATTAGAATAAAAGAATTAAAAAGAAATAGCGTTTCTTCATATTAATGTTAGTATTATTCCTACTACTAATTCTTGGTCAGGTCTCATAAAAACTTTAGACGGGATGAGTGATTAGAGCATAGAATTTTATCACATTTATTCTCTACGTCGAGGTTTCAACAATAGGAAATGGAGTGCTGGAGAAGTTCGTACATGCTGCTGAAGAGCATGTTACTGTGTTCACTGTTTCTTTGAGCACGTTCTTATAAGCTTTCCAAGTAGTAAGCATTGTTGTTTGAGAGTATTAAAGGTTAATCATTTTGCAATAATTTTTTTTTACGTTTTAATATAATCAATAAATTGAATAATATCAATAGTTGTTAGTTTAATTAGTGAAGTTTATAAATGTTGATATAAAAAAAAAGGAAATTGAAATCATATCCCCGTATTATTTTGACAAAATAAATACCCCTCTGAAAATATATATATACTCATATTAAAATGCCGTGCATGAGCCACCACTTTATATTTTACATTTTACCATAAACCTCTGAATCTGCCCATTAAATATCGCCAATCTGATTGACTACCCTTCAATGGAGGGACACAAGCCGTAAATTTCCATGCCCAGGCCCCTTATTGTAAGCTTTTCCAAAGTCCATGGCCCACGATGTTACGGTCGTCTACAGTTTGCGTACGATTCCCCCATGATACGCACTAATGGTAACGTAAGGGTGATGACTATTAGTTGGTAAGTCAGACGGAGAGAACATTTCAGTAAGAAAAGCAATTTAAAATTATTGAAAAGAATAAGTGGGACGCGTGGGGACGTGGTTGCCATTGGCAATCGCGGTCAAATATTTGTTGGGGTTATGACTAACTGTGGAAATGGTGTAGTGGATGACGTCGATGTGTCGTCTCACTCACTTCTGTCATTTTAGGGTCCCTTGCTTCCTCCTTATTTTACATGTTGATTGCTTTTGTTTGTTGCGTTGCCTTGTTTTTTGAAGGTGTCATTATCATGATTTTGAGGAACAAAATGGTTTGTAAAATGGAGCTACAAAGCTCAATTTATGGGCAAGTAGAATTTTGCTTTTATTGAGAAAGTGGTTTGATATAGGGAAGATTTGATGAAATTGTGATTCATTTACATATTGACTAGTTTGAGATTAGAGATATAGAGTGAGAAGATGCTGAGGAGACGAGCACTCGTCATGACTCATTATGAGCAGTTGGTAGCACAGATTCAGGATGGCGAGGAGTAATGATAGTTTTTTACTTTTGTTCACATTTAAGGCCTAATTTTTGCAAGTTTTAGCTATTTTAAGTCATTTTAAAGTAGTTTAAAAATTCTTTGAATAGTTTCAATGTTGTTATCCTACAGCTAGCACTATTGTCCAAGATGAAGTGTTGATATCCATGTTTTAGTGTTATTGTCCACAACTAGTGCCTTCTACAATGTTATTGTCTAATGTGGATGGCTTTTTCAATTTTTGAGTTGTTCTTGCTTTCATATTTCTTATTTGTGTGTCCTTGGCATGGTTTTCTGACATATAGTTTTCATGTTGGTGTTTTTGAGGGTGAGGTATGGTTGAGAGAGTTTTTTAGAGGCCAGGTTATTGAGCCTTTAAGATTATTGCCATTATCTAATGATGAGTGTGTTTTTATGAATAGGGCTAGGATGGGCCATGTATGTGATCTTGGTACAGTGCAGTGGGACATATATTTGATCACCACATTATGTGAGAGGTGGAATACTAATATGTGTACATTCTATCTTCTAACAAGGTAGATTACTATGACTTTGGAGGATGTGTATCAGATTTTACATCTACTGATCAGTGGGTGATGAGTGTCATTATAGGATGACATGGGTGTGGATGCCACTGATCCTGCATCTAGATAATTTTTAAGGATGCCTATAGGGGTAGTGACAGTGATATATTACAGTAAGTTATTATGCAGTCCAGTGTTTCATGCTTGTAGAAGTGGTTGCATGTGTTATTGGATTTTTTTATTGATGTGGATGGTAGTGGAGTATTTGTTGCTTATAGGATGCATAGATTGGTACAAAGTATTGAGATGTATGGTAATGTGTTTTCATGGGGGAGGACTATGCTCACTCATTTTTATAGAGATTCATATAGATTTATACAAGAGTCTTTAAGTGGTGGTGTGGGTGTAACCACTTTGTTGCATTACTAGGCTTATGAGCATATAGTGGTTGTGCAGTTGATTGGATTATCGAGGCTGAGTTAGGCATACCCACATCCATTTTGTGAGCATTAGACTAGTGAGTTGGCTATTTGATCCCCCGTGATAGATTATTATAGGTGGTTGCTAGATAGATTGGTGGTTGATGACACCAGATGGAGGCCCTATATAGGATTTCCCAAATGGCCAGAGGATGGAGAGTAGCTATGGTACATGAGAGTGATTTTTTGGTTACATGATCATTGGTATAAAATTTATGAGTATTTTCAATATGAGCACGTGATTAAGTAGTTCAAATTTTGATAGGATGTTCCTCCTATAGCATGGATATGGTTAAGGAGTGTACAAGTACCATAGAGAGTGGGAGCTCATCCTAGATCGACTAAAGTGGAGTTAGAACTATTACCATTGGATGTGTGAGATGAGATTATAGATGTTCCAAATGTAGATCATGTGGGGTGCACCAAGGCATATATGGTGTGGTGGTTGAGGAATCGGTGGGCTCAGTTAAATCCAACTGGTGTGCTAGATGTTCTTACATATGAGCAAGCTAAGCCAATTTAGAGGGTGAAAGGTGTGGTTATAATGTAGCCTATATATTTATGTATGTTTTTGTTTTTATTTATAGATTATATATGACTAATGATGTGTAATGTTGTTTCACTCAGTTGAGGCAATGGGTATGCAAGGTGAGGCACATGTTGGGGTTAGTGGTGGGGATGATGTGTTCTAGGAGACAATTATTGAGTCTACATTATGGGAGCTTACATGGCATGTTCTTGATGATGCTATAGAAGAGGGTTTGATAGAGAGAGATACGGTTATGACTAGTGTTTATGCTCACTTATTTGATTGAGCGGCTATAGCTATAGCTTCCTATTTTAAGGTAGTAGGAGAGAGAGATGAGCTTAGGGCTGAGTGAGATAGGCATATGATGCCTCATTTAGATTATGGATCAGTGAGCTCCAATATTTTAGATGATTATATGGATCTTTAATGGTGACATGTAGACTTGCATGAGGTGTATGGCCATTTGTTCGAGTGATACAATCGATGCAAGAGGCATTTAGGAGCTTGAAGAGGCAGAGAGTCATCTAGTTCTATACAAGATTATGGGATGAGTACTAGAGGAGAGAGTGAGACAAAGAGTGAGGTCATTACCCCTATCCATGATTGATTGACCTTGACATGATGTATATGTTTTGAAAACTTATGTGTTATATAGATACTAGTTTGATTTTGAAACTCATGTGTATGCACGTTATAGATTTTAGATTTTACTGGTATTCCAATGTTGTGGTTTGGAATAATTAATTTGATGTTTAATGTTGAAGTTGTATATGCTTGGTAAATGGTATGTAGGATATGTGATTTGATTATGTTGATATATTTGGTAAGACAATATTTAAGATATATTTGAATGTAATTGTTTGATTTGTAATTATATGTAAGTGATAATATTGTTGGTTTATTGTAATTGGTAAAACTGATTTGGTAAAGTGAATTAGTTTATAAGTAGGATATAAGTAAGGTCTAGCTTTTGAGATTGGTAGTTTGTTTAGACAAGTCAAATTAATTAGAGATTGGATAAGAGGTTGTATCTATTGATTTGGTAAGATCTGGACTGTGATAGCTTGATTCTGGCTAGGGATGGTTATCTAAAATTAGGAATGTTAGTTGTTAGTAGGAGGGAAAAGTAACATATCATTATGTGTGTATTACCTTCCCATGAGTGGCTCAATAATACAAAGGGTAGCTAGACATTCAGCTCCATCATTGCCATGCTAAGTGAATTTATAAATTGATGCTAAAATGAATGTATGATATATCACACTATGTTATAACACTATCTAAACCCTATCAACCAAGTGAGCAAGTGCCCATATTACTCATGTTGTGTAAGACCTTGTCCTAAAGATGTTGTTATATGTGATGCACTAACTATAGTAGGTTGTGATAACTCTATAAGATGTAATCTAATTAGCTCTGATATTAAAACTTTATGACGTAGAGAATTCTCATTTGATATAAAACGTAATGGATTGTTGCATCAAACAGGGGCCTAAAATGTCTACCTAGAGTGAATATCTTTTTGAAACTGTACTTTGTTGTAATGCATGTGATGGTGATGGATAAGTATATAGAACTGCACTATGTATTCCTTGGACAACAGTGCTATATGTAGGTTGCATTCTCTGAATTGGATTCCAAACTTTCTAAATAGTTAGAATAGGAGATCTCTTGAGATATTATGTCAAAGAAACCACATGACTCACATGATGAGTGACCACTGACTCCTATAAAGGAATGTTCTAGTATGACTCAGTCATGGAGGAATGAGGTCTAGGGTTCCATGATGGAGGAGATCTTTGTGCCTCCTATGTGAATGCTATAATACCATTATCAACACATCTAGAAATGCAATCTTACAATCCAAAATAGGTATCTACATTATGTCCATAGATATGATGATAATTACAAAAGGGTCGATATGTCTATCTATGTAAAATATGTGGATCTCATCAATGAATAGAAGATAATGTGATTAACCTCGTAGCTAGTAGTGTTGACAATATGATAGTATCCCATTCTGAATCAAACTTTAGTGGTGCTAGTTGGTAATTCTCTATATTTCATATAATGGGTGGTGTTCTAGAAACTTGTTCTTTATTCTTGACTATTTCCTTTTTTAGTTGTGGTCTCTAATCTTTTCTAGGACATGGTAGATGTTGAGTATTAGGAACTGTATCTGAAGATGCTACTATAAAATCTAGAGTAATCTGATCAACTGAATCTACCTCAGTCAATCCCAATTTCATATTTCTAAAGCTAGAACTATGTAATATAAATGTCTAAAACAAGGCTCTGTTTGATATAGTAAATGGTCAAGGAGATGTTGGTGAAGGCCCTTGATGAATATATGTTGAACCTCTTGATCTATTGGTTTGTATATCAATCTTAACAAATGAGCCTTAAATCTTCAGATGTACTTGCTTATTGGCTCTAAAGAATTTTGATGTAGTGTAGCAAGTTTCTCATATGTAACATGAGGGCCTGTGTTTATATTGTAGTTCCTTTCTAAAGCCTCCTCTAAGTCATCATATGTGTAAAATAAACCAACAGAGAGTAAATGAAAGAACCAATTTTGTGCTTCCCCCACTAATGTCTACTGAAACAACTGGAGTAGAATCAAAGGACTTGTTTGAGGTGGCAAAGCTTTTTGAAAGACCTGAAGGTGTGTGAATGGATCTCCAATTCCATCAAAGTGAGATAATGATGGTGTTTAGAGATGCTTAGGTAATGAAACTTTAATGAATGTTTTTGGAATAGGGTTATCATGTAGATCATTAGCATCCATCCAAGATTTATAATATTTGTTTTCTAGTGTAAGGAGATGTACTTGGTGTTGTATCTCACCAACTACATGCATCAAAGAGATGATCTCATGGGATGGTACATTAATATCTTGAAGTGGTTGATTTATTTGATTATTAACTTTAGCCATAGGAATGCTACATTTAGTAATTGGATCATAAAGAGGTGGTGTGCTCACTTGAACCTTGGGAGTAATGGTAGCTTGGACTATGTGAGAAGGATATGGGCTACCATTCTCTTTAGGTGATGAGTGAGAATTGGGTTCTATTGTAGTGAGTAGTGGCTTGGGGGATTCATTGGTATGTTTATGTTTTAGTGAATCACATTCTAAATTAGTAGCAGATGTTCTATTTAAATTAACATGTGCATGATTGGAAGTATAATCATTCATATATTTAGAATCAACATTTTGGTATGCATGAGACTTAAGAGGAGTAAGAGAATATTTAGAAGTATGAGATGCCTTTTCTTCTTCAGTATATGCATAGTAGTCATCATTATTCCATGCACTATCACAATCTTTATTTTATTCATTTGAAATAGAAGAATTTGAAGTATAATTTTCATTTTCATACTCATTTATATGTTCACTATTGTATTCTTAATCCCTTCCATCATTGTTAGGGAGAAGTGAAAGAGAAAGATTTGATTCCTTTCTAAAATGCAATAAGCTATCATTGGAATTTCGAATATCATGTGTATCTATTCTATCCATGGATGGAATATATAAATTTTCTTCATTTGCAACATGAGAAGTAAGAGTAGAAGAGTTGTCATTTGAACATTCTTTTGAAAGAGTAGAGTTAGGAACACATAATGCATCATTTGAAATATGCTTTGGTAATTTGATTCTATTGCATTTATATTGTTGTATTTTAAACATAGCAGTAGCAAAAGGTAGTGAAATATTAGGTTTACATGGAAGTAAATCATCACCAATGAGATGTTTATTTGAAAGTGCATGATTACTTTGTGCATTGTGTGCATTGTGCCTAGGAGAATGAGGTGATAAGTATTTTTCCCATTTAGTAAAAGTATCATTTTCAGAAGAAGGAACAAAAGAGATAGGCTTTAGAGGAGAAGATGTATCTATATATTCTTCACTATCACTTTGGTATGCTTGGTAATATTCTTCATTACAATAATAGTATTATCCTTATTAGATATAAATTCATTTTCCACATTTTTATCTACTGTGCAACTTTGCAAATTGGTCCATTCATTATCATAATTGTGAGAAAAATTAAGAAATTTATCTATGGGATGAGAAGGACGAATTGCCTTTATGGCCATTTTATCACCAAAGAGAAGTTTGAAAAGTAATATGAAGCAAATAAATGCACAAAGAACTACTAACATTGAATTTTGAATATTACTTTTGCTAACCCAAACAATTTGTAATAAATTCAAATTATTTTTCTAAAAATTGTAAGGGAGGGTAATTTGAGGTTTAAGGACCTAGTTTGTTAATCTAGGGATTTTAGCCAGGGTTTTAGAATTTCTTAAAATTATGCAATAATTTTAAATTCTAAAAAATATATTGAAATGGAATCATTGCACAATATTTATACAAAAATTAAAATTTTATAAATTAAATTTTTGCACAAGAAACTACTAATTTTGAAATTTTGAAATAAATTTTGACAAAGTAAATATTTTACAAAAATTCCAAAATAATTATCTAAAATTGGAAAATAGATAGAGTTATTGTTGGATGACCTAGTTTTGAAATCTAGGGTTTTAGTGAATTTATTGAAAATATCTCAATTAATTTGTATTTTTCTAGTTTTTTAAAGTTAAAAAAAAGTAGGAAAATATTGATAAAAATAAAAAATAATTAGCTCTACAGTTTCTAAGGGTTTTATCCAAAAATTTGGAGTAAGTGGGGTTCACCAAATGTTTTACTAAATTTGGGAAACTTGTGGATAATTTCCTAAATAGTAAAGGGGTCTGGATTAAGGTTTAAATTAGTAATAAATGTGCCTTAATTATCCTACTAATTTATTGAATCTCGAAGTATATTGTTAATTCTTAAAAATAAAAAACAAGAGGGAAGATAATACAACTTAGTTGGTTCTGGATTGAGATGGAAGATTCATAGATTGATATTTACTGGTCTGGCTGGGTAAATTATCAAAAACATGACCCATAAGTTTATTTTTGCCTAGATAGGACTGTCAGAAATGGGACACCTAGAGGTCTACAGCTGTAGTCCTAGTTTTAGTGCTGTAGTCCTATAGGTCTGAGCTTTCAAAGCTTTCTAGGTTCTATCCATCTATTCCAAGAGACCCTACATACCATATTTTAGCTCCTAAGAGTCATAGAAACTCATTATAGGTTAGTTTCCATCTATAGTATCTGTACTTGTCTGTGCACATGAGAACAATAAATAGATCAAAAGTAAAAGGGATAAAAACTAGGTTAGAGAAAGAATGATCACACAATCCAGAACTCCTGTTGTTCTGATTGTTGCCTACATTAACCCTCATGTTAGGGTCTTATATCTGATGTAGTTCTATCTTACGAAATGTGCATATTCAATGCATATGATTGATGCAAGAATGAATTTTGCATAGGATTTTTCTTGATCAAGCATGTAAATCTAAGTGTGATACAGAGAAACTGAGCTATACTATTGACCAGTTTTTATTATGTCTGATGTGTGAAAGTAGTAAGTGTTAGATATAAAATGCCTTGTGTAGTCCTTTATATAGGAGACTCGTTATTTCAAATTTGAGATCCTTATTCATATTTGACCAACATTGGGAAACTTAGGAATGAAGCAAAAAAAAAAGGATGAGACTTATCCTACGGAAGAAACTAACTGTTAGAACTATAACTTGGCTTAGACAATAGCACCAAAAATTAGACACCCTAGGTTTCAGCATTCTAGTCTATATTTAGGCATTGTTGTCCAAGGAGTTTGGGACTTAGGGGGATGGGTCAGGGTCTAAAAGAGGTTTCTAGGCCTGAAAGGGTCAAACCTGGGAAGCTACGAATGACTTGGAATAAGCAAAGAGATGTCTAAGGAATGTAGTAAGACCAAGAAAAGAAAGATAAGAGGCCCTGGCTAAATGTGAATAAAGTTCATATTGTCTAATCTGAGTCTCCTATGAAAGGACTATGAAAAGATATAATATGTGTGTTTTCTTGACCAATTTAGGGTGATTACATTACTATATGAAAAAGAGAAAATTAGAAATCAAGGTATGCTTGATAAACTAATAACACCAATAAACTAAAATTAAAGTGAAAATGACTAAACCAATGATGGGGTAAGATTGATTTCAAGTTCATTAGAATGTATGTAAACTTAAAATGGTCTACAATATAAAGATATTATAAAATGGTAAGATGTAGAAGACCATTTTACCACTAGTCTAAAAAATAGTTTGGCGCTATAATTAAAGGTCATGAGCATAAGAGGTTGTAAGACATTTAAAAGAGTAATTTACAAACATAAAATCCAGTATAGAGCCTAACTAGATCCAAGGTGTGAGTAGATGTTAATGAGGAGATATTAGTAATCAAAATTACATTAGGCACTAATTATGAGCTATCTAATCTAAAAGGTTGTAAAATACCACTAGGTGGTATGTATGAGTTATAAGTAAAGTACATGTAGACATAACAATAAACTAATAGCCATGTGCTAATCTAAACAAGGATAAACATAAAATAAGCCAATAGAATATACCAACCAAAGTACCATGTAATCACATATATTTCTTATTTTATTATTATATCATTATATAAGAACTAGTCGATTGATGCAGTGAAGTAACTAGACTATGCACACATCTATGTATTAAAAAAAAGTACTAAAACTTAATTTCTATAGGGGACCGCATTAGGCTTGTTTAGTTTGACGAGATTTGGAAGGCCAAACTTGAACCCAATCTTGCCCATTTCCTCTAGTGTTTAGTTTACTAGGGCCTTCCACCTAGGGAGCATCTCTATCATATTAGAGTTGTTCATCCTAACTGCCCAACTTGCAACCATCCCATATTTTTTAAACACACCAATTGGTCTTGCCCTATAGCCCAATTGACCTAGTAATGGATAAATAGTCAGTTTCATCTATAATGTCCTTAACCTTTTTCATGGCTTTTAACTCTCTTTGGGAATTCTACTAATTAGGTAGCTTCTATATCTTTCTTATGGAATTATTCAGACTTGTTATTCTTTTCCAATTATGGGAAGCCATAAAAGGTGCCTTGTTTAACAATGAAGATTCTTCTTATCTTTCTGCTATTAATGAAAATTTTGTGTTATCATCGACCTATATGCAGATTCAAATTCAAACAGAGAAGGTCACCATGTAGGTTCATTATCTTCAAGACCTACTTGAGCATTGGGGGAGTGCTCCTCGCACAGTGAGTTGCATCCCCCAGAGGCCTACCACCTCTACTCCCTTGGAGACATTGGAGTCATCCCTGTAATCACTATCACTTCTCCCCTCACATTTAATTGAGGGAGGGGGATAGGGGGAGGCAGAGGTGGAGATTTCCACCAGCATGTGGAAAAACTGATGTTGGTCCTTCCTAGATGGGTTTGCCAACTTGGCCTTCTGGCACTGTAACATATCCTCTTGATGGATTGGAAATGGATACTATTTTAGCTCCGGAACCCATGGGTGGTTGGATGGCTCTGAACCCTCTTTCGGTAGAGGCTTCCACTTGGACTACTCTGCCACCCAATGATCATCTACTACCTCCTTTAAACACACTGGTTTGTGCTTAATTATCTTTTGTGTATATGAGACATTTGTTATTCACTTTTATTACCATATTTTATCTAATATTGTCACTTGAACTTGATTATTTTATTGTCATGTTTTAAGTCAATATTTTTTCTTATAAAAAATCTAAACTATGCATACCTACATACTATTTTTCTATATAACCTTTTATACATTATTATTTTGATTATTAATAATTAAAACATTCCAATAATATATTAAGACTTTAAATATTGTAAATTTTAGGTAATATATATTTCAATATAATAAATTTTGTCTTTTGTGGTAGATGATATTAATGATTCGCATAAAAGTTGAGGACTGTTTGTACAAAGATTAGGTGGGATGTGAAATTTGTGCGTCAGTTGACGGAGATGTTTAGACGATAGACGTGAAAGGAAGGCCTTAAATTCGCGTCCGTTTCACAAGGAAGGACAGGGCTCTGTGCGCAAGGAGACATATTACAGACTGCAGGATTGTTCATGATGACTTTTGTAAGTCAGTGTTTTAATTTTGATGATTTTTTATGTTTTTTTCAAATGACAAATTAATCTCATATAATGGTGTGCGGTCTGACATTGCAGGAAACAGTTGTAAGCGTGGATATGCAATGCTGCAAATGCAAGAAAGTTGCCTTGAAATCTCTCAGAGGAATAGATGGTGATGTGTATAATGTTGTTTACAAATGCCAAACTAATATTATCATGTGCACTGTCTGGTTTTAAGCACTGATATAAAGTGTGGTTGGTTTTAAGAATTAAGAGAAAATGAAGTGTGTTTCATCCCCAATTTTAGATCTAAGAAGTAAAAGAGTGGCTTAACTTACTTCCTTTATAAATCCTTTCTTTTGAAAGACAGGTGGGTCTTAGATCTTATATGGGAATTGCTAGAATCCCTGAGTGAAAATTTTAATTATGATTCCTATGAAGTTTCAACTTCTATAATATTTATATTTTTCTAACTTGTTTGGTTCTTAGATCTCAAGCGTTGATCGTATATGCATCTCATTCCACACTTACATCCTTTACTAATCTGGACGTCTCTCTAACTTGTTTGGGTCTTGAATCTTGTTTGATCATTGGTGACATGTGGGATAATATTGACATACTAAAAAGACAAGTAAGCGTGCTTCATCGTCTACTTAGTTAAAGCTAAACCAGTACAAGTCCATTTTTTATAAGTTGTTTGCGTTTTAGATCATCATGTTTTCATTGTTTATATAATTTCAGATAAAAAGAAGTTTCTTCCTTTAATTTGGTTTACTTTACATCATTTACAAATCCTATCTTTTTCACTTGTTTGCATTTTAGATCTTATGGATTAATTATTAGAATGTCTTATCAGATTGTGATTAGAAAACGAAAATGAAACGTTGAATTGGTAGAACGTCTGATGTTAGTTTAAACTACACCCTTTTAAAATCCCATCATTTTGTTGGGTCTTAGACCTATCTTTCTTGTAATTTTTGGAATGTTATATCATGCCTTAAAAAAGACGGCGTGTTTCATCTTCTATTTTGTTTAAGCCATACATTGTATAAATCCTTTCTAGCTTGTCTGGATCTTAGACTTTAAGGTTTAATTGTTAGAATGCTTGATCACACTCTGAATAATAGTTTCAGGAAATGGAAATCGCATTCTATATTTTATCATGATAACAAAAATATAATCCAATTTATTTAGTTCTTAAATACTGTGCACTAATTAATTGATGAAAATTCAAATGATACTAATTTACCCATGTACAAAGAGAAAAGGAACGTGTTTCATCCACTACTGTTTCATTCAAGTTATATACATTTATAAATCCTCTCACAACATGCTGGAATGTTTGATGTTTTGATTGCAGGAATAGAAAATGTTAACGCAAATATGGAAAACAAAACTCTAACTGTGTTTGGAGAAGCAGATCCAGAGAAAATTGTCAAAAAATTAAGAAGGAATCGCTTATTTCTGCACGATGCCTTCCGTCGCCGGAAGAGTCGGCGGCAGCAGCAGCGAAGTCGGCATCGGAGGCGTCGACTTCCGCGTCGGCATCGGCGGCAGCAGCAGCGAAGTCGGCATCGGAGGCGTCGACTTCAGCGTCGGCATCGGCGGCGTCGGCTAAGGCGTCGGCGGCGGCGGCATCGGCGACAACGGCGGGGAAGTCGACGACGGAGGCAAAGTCGGCGGCAGAGGAGGCGAATTCAGCAGCGGCGAAGGCGAAGGCGGTGGCAGACGAGGCGAAGGCGGCGGTGGATCGAAAATGCCATGTACCACATAAATCACCTTGCCAACGTCCACAACAGTGTGGATGTTGTGAATGTTCAAGCGGATCAAATATATTATGGCCTACATGCCATCCTCTTGGGGTTCCTCCTAATGAAATTTGGTATACGTGGAAGGAAGAGAATCCAAATTTATGCACAATTTGTTAGACTAAGAACTTTGCTCTGCCAACTCTACCCCCACGTAATATTATTGATTGCTTCATATAAATTAGGTCTGTGTATCATATTTTAAACCTATGTTTAATATAATTGATGTCATTAGGCGTAGGTATACTGTGTTACATAAACCCCCACGTACGTAGGAGGAGGATGTATATTCATTGTGAGAGATGAATGTTTACCATTCATTTAAGGTTTATCTGTATATATATATATATATATCTGTGTATATATATCTGTATATATATATATATATATATATATATATATATATATATATATATATATATATATATATATATAATTTTTGTGAAAAATTCAATGTTCAGTTGATCGTAAGCAGCATACAATAGTCGAACAAATTTTTTCTAAGAATGATTGGTATGAAAGTTCAACCAAAACAATGCAAAGCATATATTAGTAAGCAAGGCATTTTAATACATCAAAAAATTGTTGTACATCTTCTTGCATGTTTTTAAATATAGACAAGATCATCATTGTTGCAGAATACTTGTGTGCTCACTCTACCAGAAGATCACTTACTAACCAATTCTGACATGGCATCAGAACATAAGCTCTGATAATAAGCATCAGATAAAGTTTGTCTATTTGATTTCTATTGTGTATTCTTTAAATTTTTGAAGAAAAAATTACATATTGTTTAGCATTAGCATTTGCATGCATTTGATGTATTAACTGTATAAGGAAGG
Source organism: Torreya grandis (assembly GCA_037957365.1). Lineage (NCBI taxonomy): Eukaryota > Viridiplantae > Streptophyta > Pinopsida > Cupressales > Taxaceae > Torreya > Torreya grandis. The sequence goes on from JARHVA010001655.1 coordinate 1,686,304, forward strand.
TTTTTTCAGATCTAAGGTTCTTTTGACAAATAAAAGGGCTCAAGAGTATGGCTCCTTGCAATCGAATACCAACATTGATTTGGTATCGAGGGTAAAATACACTCGGTTGGTATTGTGGAGTCTATGGCCTGATCGATGGTGCATTCTAGCCTCACAAATTATGTTGTGTGTCGTCACGGCCCTGCTGCTCCGACGCCCTACTAGCGGAGCCTGCTCCCCTTGCAAGACGGTCTTCTTAATCTGGTCAACGGTCCATGCATGGCCTGGATGCTATTCTAACGCAATGATTGCGTGAAGACCGGACGAGCAACTATGAACAGCTGAAGGCTGAGTTCCCTCAACACTACCTTTCTAACTACGGCCTGCTCTTTGGGTCAACGGCCTGGTTGGTGATTTTAACGACTTGGTGTGCAAAGGTGTCATCATTCATAGTTGTCCTGCCTTCATACGGCCTGGGGTAAAGAGGAGAGTTCGAAGGCATTTGGTTAAGCCCTTGAGATGCCTTACTCTGCATTTGCGATCCATACGTGAATCCAGATTAAACAAATTCATGCTGAGTGAGATCAGAGCTCAACAAAGATCTAGGTTTACTCAGACCAGACAAACCCTGCACCATTCTTTCCTTGGTGTCGCCATTAAAAATTTAGACAATAAGAGAGAACACCTGTTAGACGACCTGCAGTGAGATCTTGCATTTTATTTTCATGTATATAACAGAGTTTGTCGTGCATGTTGGATGGGGGCGCAGCTCTTCTTCTCCCTTGCTAAAAAGTTAAAAACCTAAAATTTGCCCTTCATATTTTTAGAAAAACTTGTAATTTTTAATTCTTTTTAAATAGCTAACTTTTTATTTAGGAAAAAATATTAAAAATTAAAACGTCTTAATTTTATCTAAAATAGCTTTAATTTTTTAATTAAAACCTCTTTCAAGAGGTTTTTTTAGAAAAGTCGACATAAATGTTATTAGGCAGGAGTACTTTTGACTTTTGTTCATGTGGGGATGTTCGCGGTTCAGTGTCAATTCCAACGGGTGGTTATACGGCATATTTGGCATTTAAACCTGTCTGCATTTTAACCTTTTGTACAAATTTATTTAAATAGGGCATTAATGACAGAAAATATATTTAGCTATGACTTTTGATTGGTACCTTAGAATTGAGTGCCACATTTTTCAAAAGTGCATATTTTTCCATCCTCTTTCCATTAGTCTATTTTATTTTGTAAAACACACTCAAGTTATAAAGTGTCATATTTAGGGGGGTTATGGGCCCTACTAGTTTCTACAACGTACATCATGCACTGCTTGCTCTCATTTGTATGGACTCATTTTCAATGTAGACTAAAGTCTATCTATAGAGCATGCATCATTTTTTTCTCTTAATTTCACATAAATTACTCATTTGGACGCATTCTCAGTTGTGCCCGACGTCCCTTTCTTAAGCATGCTTTGGGGTTTCATTACAAAGTATTTTTTGTATTTGTGCACTTTTATGGGGTCTTCTCTCCATCATGTCAACCCCATTTGAGACATTTAAGATGAGGAGAGGTTTTCATCTCTAGTGATCCTTCTTGTAAAGTACAACTATGTTTTATAGTGTGTTTATATGGAACACTTGCTCATACGTAAGAATCCTGTTCCATTTCTATATGGATAGATTCTTGCACCCACTGATGTTCGATTTGATAAGTGGGTTAATACTTATGATAAGATTTTTTTCACTCTATTACTATATATTCTTATGGATCTTTATTCCCATGTATAATATACAAAGTATCCATGAACTGTTTGGAGTATACTACAGAGTCCTTTCAGTGATCTTGTTGATATTTATGTCACACATCCTTCTCTACTTGCTATTATCTCTTATAAGACTATTGTACTCTCTCTTTATTATTTTATTTCTTGTGATGATACATCCATAGTGGATAGTGCTCTTCTTTATGTCGAGCACCCACTACGAGACAGGATTCTGCTAGACTTTAGTTGTCCTATTGTAGATCCTACATCCATTCTTGTGCAGATTGATGCTCTTCTAGAGCCTTCATAGAGTTAAATATTGGAGAAATTTACTGATTTTAGTGAGAGTATACATATTCAAAGTATTGATGACTCACGTGTTCTTATAGACATTCATCTTGTAGACCAGTCTTCAGTTTTGACATTTGTTGAGTCTAGCTCTCCTATTCCCATGGATATTCTTTCAGTAAATGTGTCATGTCCATCTTCTTCTCTGACTATTCTCTCTCCATCATTGTATGCTTCTTTATTTCCATCTTCTACAGTTAATCCTGTAATATCTGATTAGACTTTGGCACATTCAAGCACTAGCAGAGAGACATTTCAACATTTTTCAGAGATCTACGTCATGATTCCTATCTACACTCCATTTGAGTGGGAATTTAGGAGTTTGACATCTTGCGGTTTCTTTCTTCAGAAAGGAATAGACTGCATTTGTTGCTAGGGGACCTACTACAACATTTGTCATACTACATTCTACACATACATTCTCTCTTTTCTTTGTTGAGGCACACATCCTTCATATTTTGTAGGATACTGAGATCATCGTTATGTAGTTAGTAACCTTATTAGGACTCATTGTTCGGACTCAATTTCATAGCCCACCTACGCTATGCTTAAGGGGGGTTTTGGAGTGGGCTTTCTAGTCCTTTTCTTTGTCTCTCTTTTGGGAGGGAGTTTTGTCCCATTGGGTTTTCTCCTTTTACTCCACTTTGAAGAGTTTCATTATATGTGGGTACTTCATCGGGCCTTGTTGTCGAGACCCATCTTTTTTTTCCACCCACCTAAGCTACCCTTAACGGGAGGCATTGGTGTAGGATATCAATTATTCCATTTACTTATTAAATGGATAATTCCTAAACTTATAGCTTTAGCTTACTTAGGTGTGGTAACAGGTTAAAAGGGTGAGAAGGCGAGTTGCATCTAGAGTTCTATTGAGCACTACTATGAGATCTCTTATGATTTCCATAGTGAGTTACATTCAGTTCCACTATGAGTTTTTCCATCAGTTAATTCCCCCTACTCCTTTATATTCCTCTTCACCATGCTATTGTAATTGAGTTGTGTAAACCAAGCAACCAGAGGAGTGCAGAGAATATATTAGTAAGCAAGGCATTTTAAGACATCAGGGAATTATTGTACATCTTATTGCATGTTTTTGAATATAGACAAGGTCATCATTTTTGTAGAATACTTGTGTGCTCACTCTACTAGAAGATCACCTACTGGCCTATTCAGACAAAAATGGATCATTTTTATTAACATTTTACAAAATAACATTTTCTCCTTCTCTTATCTATCATTGTAATAAAACCTCTTCAAATAATTAACTACTACCAATATTTTGAAGACATTTATTTGGAATACACTGAACAATATCAATCTCAAATTTTTTTAATATGAGATTATTTGTATACTACATTGCTTGTTAATTGTGTTACTTTTTATTACAATTCTCTATTGATGGTTGATAAATGGAATGAATCTAGTTATATCAATGTGTAGGTGTTGAAAAATATTTCAAAAAAGAAGGGGGCTCTAAATTATGGAATGTCCAAGAGACTACGATTTTGGGATTAACTTTTCTAACCAAATAAATAAATAAATAAACATCAAATAAACATCAAACTCAAAATTTAAATTATCATATAACAATCACATAAATATCAAATTTAAATTTAAAATTATCATATAACAATCACATAAATATCAAATTAAAAATAAAAAATAATTATAAACATGTTCAGAACATTACATTCCACCCTTTACTATCCTCGTAAATTACCTATCCATATAATTAAATACTAGTATTATACTATTATCGCGCTATAGGCACTATATTAAGAAAAGAAGAGGGAATATTCATCTCATGGTGTGGGAGATGCTCAATAGTTTTGTAAAGCAGTGTCTTTAGTGGTTTTTATCATGATTCTGATAGCTATTGTAACTATTTAAATATGTTTGATTGTGGTTTTCACTAAAAAAAGTGTGTACCTAGAGTCATACATATGTGGTTTTCTATTAAAAAAATGTAGTCAAATGTTAAATGATTTGTATGACTTGCCATTTGATACAGGCACAACCATATATGCACAGATTCATTTATAGCTCGGTAAAATAGAATGATGTAGCTAAAATAGGTATGTCATATATGACACAATTTTATTGGTGATACTCACAACATCAACCACATGATAATCTTGTATTAGAAACATAAGGCACTGTGCAGGGGTGGAGTTTGGGATCTCTTCAAAAATAAAATTTTAGTTTCTTTCTTACTCATCTTGTATAATTGTTTGGGACTAAAAATGAATATTGTTATCTTTCCTTTAATTTGTCCTCTACTATCTGACGAACTATGGATGCTTTATTTTTTGCATGAAATTTCATTGATGGAATGGAATTCAACATAACAAGAACACTAAAAACTGCCATTTTCATTGATAGAAAAAAATATCACAAAAAATGGTTAGTTTGATTGAAAAACAAAATCAAAGTGGTTGACCTGAATCAAGGCATGACCAGACTAGCTATCCCATGTTAAAAAGTAACCAAATACCAAAAATAGACAAATCAAAAGAAAAACAAACCAAAGAAACTTATCTAACCAAATTGAGTTCCTCTCTTGCCTTCATTATGAAGTGGACAAAGAATCATAGAGGAAGATTCTAGGATAGGATGCCCTTTTTTCTTACTCTTTACTACAGTCCAATCTTCTCGATTATCTAAAATATTTGAAACAACTCCAGAAAAAGAGTATTTATTTTTTGTGAAACCACTAGAAACAATATTTCTAGTGGTTTTCGTTACTAACAATGGCTCAATTGAACACAACACAAAGAAATTGACTCCTTAAGAAATGGTGACAAATTCACAAGAAGAGGCAAACTAACCTCCACCCCCTAAGATTTCCTAACTGTTTGGATTTCATGATTAGAAGTAGGAATAAAAGGATGAACTGAGAGATAATCTTACGCATCATCTTCACACCATGAAAAATCCACTTTATGCTTAAAATTAAGACAATAACTAGCCAAATGACCTATTTGAAAACATCTCTAACATCTAAAATGCAACCCCTCATAATCAAGGGTTTGAGTTTAGGATCGATCTTTCACCTTTGACTCAATGGCTCTTAGGAGAGATAAAGAAATATCTAAATAGACAAGAATCTTGGTGAAGGTGCTTTAAGAAAAATTGGAATCAGATGCATCTATTTTCCACATATTGCCTAGAGATCCACCAATGACTGATAAACAATATTCTGCCTAAAATTGAAGACTAAGATATGGCAATCCCACCCAAGTAGGACTGACAGAAAGGTTTTCCTAAAGAGGATTGAAAGAAGGAAACTGTGGTTTAAGAAAAATGAGATGTTCATCCCAACTCCAAGAGTTAGCCTAAACCACCTTATTACAGTTTGAAAGACTGTTAAAAACCATAATAAAAAAAGATCTAGAAAAAGAATATAATTCTAGATTGTCCTCCATTAAAGGTCACCATGAATTTGAAATCTACCGATATAGAGAAGGGAGGCTAGGCCAAAATATACCAAATATATAAATTATACCCCATTTTGAATACCACTCCTCACTTTGTATCACCTCCTCTAAAGCCTCATTGTAAAAAAACATAAACAAATAGTTTTTGTCGTGCCTACCATTTATTTCTCACCTTTAGTGATCATGTTAGAAAAATATTTGGCCTGAGCTAAATCATAATTCAACCCTATCGTACTATTGAATACCCTTATAGTTAAATATGAAAAAATTCCCCCCTTTTAATCAATCCCTACAAATTTAGGGCACCCTCATGCCGCCTCTGGATGCCCAAAACTTGTAGAATCTTTAGACACTGAAATGCCTTTGCATTATTTAAGATGAATCACCAAACATAAATTGAGCTTACCCCACAATTTTTTCAAGTAAGATTCAAAGTTGGCTAAGGAATTTTTAATTGCCATCATTAAAAAAGTACAACCAAATTTCTTCGTTACTATTTGAAAAACAAAAGTTAACTTCTGATCTAAAATGTTAGGTATAAACATTTTTTATAAATTGAATGCCCAAATGAATAGTGAATAGTATCCCTAGCCATGGACTATGGAGTTGTATTTAGGTAGAGTTTTTATTTCAAAGCAATAAAAAAATATTCATCTCTCTTAACATATTTCATTTTGTTTCTCCTCCACTAGTTCGTTGGCATGCCACATCATTATCAAGGTTATTAGATTTTGTAATTTTTTGTAATTGTCCCCAAAAATTATAGTTTTTATTTTTCATTATTGGGTGTTAGTGCATCATCTCCATTCATATACATGAGAAATAATAAGTTTCATAGAAATGGTACATGTATATGTAAAGATAAATAAATTGTGATGGAGGGTTTAACATTCATAATATCTATTAAGATTATTGTAACATTGCATTAATAATATAAATATAAACATCGTTGAATAGTGCTAGCAAAAAAATCATCATATCTTAATATTCATTGTAATCACCCTCTCATCTAGGATTCATTGGTGTCAGAATTGGCCAATAGGTAATCTTTTGGGAGAATGAGTACACAAGAATTCTATAACACTGAACCTACTTGTATTCATAAATATGAAAGAGGATGTGCAATAATTATCTGGTTTATTAAATTGTGTTACTAATTATTTTTTATGTTATAATAACCTAGTGAAGAGGAATGTATAGGAGTAGGAGGAGATAACTCATAGGAAAACTCACCGTGGGACTAAGTGTAACTCACTGTGGAACTCACGCTCCCACCCATTTAACCTCTTTATTACACCTAAGTAAGATGAAGCTAAATGTGTGGGTATAATCCATTTAATAAACAAATGACATAATAAATATTCTACACCAAAACCCTCCCTTAAGCATAGCTTAGATGGGGAGAAAAGAAAAATGAGTTCCAATAATAAACCCTGATGAGGTACCCATGTATAATGTAACTTTCAAAAAGTTGTGTAATGGAGAAAACCTAGTTGGGAAAAAACTCCCCTCCAAAAGAGAGACAAAGAAAAGAAGGTAGGACTAAAAATCTCCACTCCAACAAACCCCCTCCAGCCCCCCATCCACCCTTCCCCCCACCCCTTAAACATAGTTTAGGTGGGATGGAGAGTTGGGTCCTAGTAAAGAGACCAAATGAGGTACCCAAGTACATAGCGATAATCGTAGTATCCTACAAAAATATGAAGAATGTGTCTCCACAAAGAAGAAAGAGAAGGTAAGTGAAAAATGTCACATGGTGAATTTTGTATTAGGTCCTCTATAAAAAATGTTATCTTTTCCTTTCGAAAGAAAGAAATCCCAATCTATCAAACTATTGAATTCTCACTCAACTGGAATGCAGATAGGAGTCATGATGTAGATCTTTGGAAAATGCTTAAAATTCTCCCTACTAGTCCTCAAATGTGCCAAAGTCTAATAGGGAATCACAAAGCTAACTATAGAATATGACAATAAGTAAATGCATGATGAAGGGGAGAGAACAAGAGGGTTTATAAATACACTCAATACATCCATAGAATAAGAGTGGCATGGAACATTCTTTGAAGGAATGTCCATGTGAAGAGGATAACAAGTCTCAACAACTATTGAAATTGAAGACTGGTCTATAAATGAAGCACTCATATCTGCAAGATGAATATACACAAGAACATAGGAGTCATCAATACACTCAATGTGTATACTCTCACTATAATGAGTAAAGTCCTTTGAAATGTATGTTTTTGATAGATATAGAAGAGAAACAATTTGCATAGGAATGAATGCAGAATATGTAATGAAACAACTATTTTTTGGTACAATCTCATCATCTGGTTGGGGATCGATAAAAGGAACAATAATATGCACCATGGATGTGTCATCATAAGAAATATAAATAGGAGGAGAGTATACAATGGTCTCAGAAGAGACAAACAGAAGAAAAGGAGGTCTAATGTAAGTCATAGTAAGATCCTTGAAAAGACTATGAAGAGTTCTTGAAAAGGTGAAAAGGGAAACCCTATGTGCTCCACATGGTGGTGTAGATAACATGAAATGTGTATCAATAAGTGACCATAGACATAGTCACAAGAGTTGGCCAAGTCATCATATTGACCTAGGTCAATAGGAACAAGAATTTATCCATATAAGAATAGAATAAGAACGTAATTCGTGATTGAAAATTCTATGTACACATGCCTTGAAGCATAATTAGTATTTCCAAGAAGGTCAACTAGTGTAGTATCAACCTTACTCCTATAAATTCTCTCAAATCGTGCAAGACTACATGGTACAAACTACGATGAACCCGTGATGCATGTTCATGATTGGGACATCGAGCATAGCTGAAAATGCATCCAAGTAAGCAATCAGTGATAGAGATATAAAGAATAATGCATGCTCAAAATTAGGATGTCAAACACAACTAAAAATAGATCCACGTGTGAACAATTAGTGCATGAAGTACAATGTAGAAAGTAGTACGGACAACATCACAAACAATCCCCCATAAATATGGTATTTCATAACTTTAGTGAGTTTAAAATAAAAATAGGATTGATGGATTAAGAATGAAAAATAAAATACTTTTATAAAATTTGGCACTCAAATATGAGTTACAGAGTAAAAGTTATGGCTAATAACATTTCCCATGATTAATGACCAATTTAATGAATTTTCACTTAATTTTTTAAAATGCTCGACCAAATAAAGGGTAAGGTATCCCTACATCTACTCGTTGGAACCATAATGGAACCACCAACCTTCTCAAATCAACAAAATTAAAAAATAACTCTTATTCTTTCCCGTATGAGCTCTCAAGAAGAAAATTAATCTCACTTAGAGCTAAAAATTAAAAGAAAACAACATATTAAAATAAAACAAAGATTTTTAAATAAAACAAACTTTAATTTGTTTTCAAGGTAGTTTTAATAAAAGAGTGTTAGGTAAAAATTAGGTATTCAAAATTTGGACTTAGTTATGAGAATAGAAATGTTACCAAGGGGGAATGCAAGTCCAGTATTTGGAAATCAATAGCTTTGGATACCACCATGTGAGATAGTCAAAATGTCAAGTGGATGGAGGGCTTGCTCAAGCAAAAAAACTCAAGATACCATTATTCAAACATAGTTTGTCTTCAAGAAAAATTCAAGGTTCCATGCTCACTATCCACAAAGAAATACAAGTCTGTAATACACTCCCTCCATATCTTTGCCCTGACAACATGAGACCGTCCTTGAAATGAATATGGCATGGGATGTCAGGTGACCCTCTCTGATTTGTAGGGCATTCCAAACATCGTTTGTAGCAAAGTACGCACATGTTGTGTGATAACTAATCTGAGTGATTAGTAAATAATGATCTGTAACAACACGCTTCTTTCTCCCTCGTTTTAAATATCTCTCAATGTCCAAGATACGATCAACATTTTGGTCTATTTCTTCTATTTGAGAGGAAAGCGCTTGAGCAGGTGCATTTGGAAGATGGGAATTGGGTGTTTCAATGGTAGTCTCTCCTCGTATGTCTTCTTCTATAAGTACTTCAACTTCCTACATGGGTACCCCCGCTCCTGTTATCGGCACGAGTTCACCAATTCCCACGATGATCTCTATTATTACTCCTTCAACCACTTAGAGCACTTGTTATGCCGCTAATGGTCCTCCAACTCTGGCCACTCCACTCTTTGTTGAACTACTCATCTGCAGGGTCGGACTCCCTCTCGTTGGTGGCATTCCAAACATCGTCGGTTGCAAAGAGCACGCGAGTTGTGCGATTACTAGTCTAAGTGATTAGTATAGAATGATCTGTAACAGCACGCTTCTTTCTCCCTCATGTGCTAAATATCTCCCGATGTCTAGGTTACGATCAACATTTTGGTCTATTTCTTCAGTTTGAGAGGCAAGCGCTTGAGCAGGTGCATTTGGAAGATGGGAATTGGGTGTTTCAGTGGTAGTCTCTCCTCGTATGTCTTCTTCTATAAGTACTTCAACTTCTCCTTCCAAGGCTCGCTCTTGTTCACCGACACGCAGTGCCTCATCAATGGGCACATTTCCTCTGCACAAGAGTCCTCTTCATGCCCTTCCCATTCGCTGCAAGTCCTCGCTGCATCTCCCAAGTCAAACTCTCCCCTCTACCTAGGGTCCCTTTCGGTGATCACTTCCTGCCGAACCTCATCATATCTACACCTTCGAAGCTCATGCTCACGTGGTCCATCCATGCTAAATATTTTCTCCCTTTCTACCTTCCAGACACCATTCCCTCTTCACCTTCTACCATCAGCGCGGCTCACGCCCATAGGGACTTTAACCAGTCACTGGCATGTTCTTTATCCCGCCGTCTACCATCAACTTCTTGATCTCCAACGACAACTACTTCAGATATGAGCCTCTAGGCTCATGAAAACGCTGGTACTAGGTCTCCTTTAGACAAGACTACGTGAGCAAACTCCAACACATAGCTATTCAATTCACCACACCACCAAACATCAATAACTCTGGTCCAGGCTGTGTCCAAGTTCTTCAATTGCTCTTCGAGCTATTCAATGCACCACACCACCAAACATCAATAACTCTGGTCCACGCTGTGTCCAAGTCCTTCAATTGCTCTTCGCGTTGTTTAGTCCAAAGGGTATTTTCACCCAAAGTTTCTACTCTTGTTCATAACATACGTTGCATGCCATGCGTGCAGATGCGTTGGTAGTTCGCAAAATAACACTTCATAGAGGGATGAAGTAAGTTGTCCTCCACCCGTCTTTGGGCTTTTGGCTGCCATAGCTTGGAGGTTCTTCACGAATTTTTCTTCAATCTGCTACAACCAACGCTCAATGTTCTCTAGCGAAATCCAATACATCATCTCTAGTCACCATTGCAGCAACAAAATTCAACCAGTCCCAGCAATGGAACCAAAATGTTGGTCAATCTAGCAGTTACCAGCGTGCTAGTCCCTTCGCATGCTCCAACACTTTACAACCTTCTACGCTCGCAGTCATTGCTACCAACAATTATATCCTTGTAGCATGGGGTATGGCCTGTACGAAACATTTAAGGTCGAACATAATTGGGGACAACCCATTCCATTACACTCCCTTTCTGCCATTGAAGAATGGTTATAGGCATAATTAAATAGGGAAAGGACAAATCCATCAAAAACTATAACAGACAAATGTTAAATTAAGTACAAACGCTGGACAATCCCATTGGTGATAACTTGAAACGACAATATTTTGTAAATAGGCTGTGAGAAGTGTTTAGCGGAAATCCAAGGGCAGTGCGGCCACATTCAAATACCGAAACATGTATCAAATAATGTTGGATGTAGAACAACAGAATTATTTAAAGAAAAGAGATGAAGATAAAGATGGAGATGGAGATGATTCTAAACTACAGGAGATAAGATAATTATTGAGTAATAAAGATGATAAAAAAACTACAAATCGGGAAAGTAGGAATCTGGTGTTTGAAATGCAAAACCAAAAAACGCAGAGAAAGAACTTCCTATCATATGTGGTGGAAACTGTTATATAAAGACTCGTGATATAAGTGAGTGCCCTAGACATGCAAATAGAAAAATGTATGGAAGATGTGACGCAAGCTGTGAAAGACAATAAATAAACCAAAAAATAACATGGGATAGGTTTATGAAATTGCATCACCACCGGAAAAAAGGATTGGACAACTGCACAATAGAAGAGAAGAAAAGCACAAGCACCAAGTCAAAGACTCGTGATATAAGTGAGTGCCAATTTAATATAAAAAGTAATAGCGTTGATAAGTAATGCATCATGATGCAACAAACACCATCCAGCAGAGCCTATAGCAATATGAGAAATCAAAGATCTTCAAGTAATAACAATAGTAGGAGTTGAGAACAAAGAACACCAATTATGAAGGGTAAATAGGCCAGACCTGTTATACAAATGCCGAATATGCAACTAATAGGGGCAATTTGTTAATAAATGCACAAATACACCAACGCAAGTATTGAAATAATACACCAAATATGGTCATAGTAACCATGATGAGGATGACTACTATAAATTGAAATCAGCCTAGTATCAGTTACTAGGACTGCAAAAAAGAATTAATTAGACATACAAATAGAAAAATGTATGAAAGATGTAATACAAGCTGTGAAAGACAATAAATAATTAATAAGATAACTTGGGGTAGGTATATGAAACCACATCACCGCCATAAACAAGGATTGGACAACCATGCACTAGAAGAGAAGAAAAGCACTAAGTTAAAGAAGAAAGTAGTCCAATACAACAGTTAGTATCATTGATCATTGGACCATGATCATGGTACCAACGAAATTAATGATGGATTGCTTGTCACAGCTAGCAGAAGCCCAAATAGTAAAACAAACTGAAGAAATACTACAATCAACTAAGGAAATGGATGTGTACTATTATTGGGAAAAGACAGTGTTCCCAAAATAAATATAGACTAGGCTATATGATTCTCCCAAAGTCCTTAATAGACAGAGGATCAGGCATAAATATTATACTGTTGAAAGTATGGAAGAAACTAGGAAACCATCCATTGACAAGAACAATTTTCAGATTAAAATTAGCAAACCAAGAGAGAAATGCTCCATTGAGGATTCTCTTGAATTAGGAAATAACCAAATTGAAAAAATGAATGAATGCAGTGTTTGTGATTAAAAAAATAGTGAGTGTACTAAAACATCATGATTCAATATTAGGATATCCAAGGTTAGAGCAGGTTAAAGCTATTCATGACTAGGAACATAATATTATTGCAGTTAAAATTGGTTAAAGCTCAGCTAACCATGGATATACTATGAGATTGGATAATTGGAGAGAACAATCTAGTTCAAGTGTCGACTCGGATAATGAATTTGAACCAAATGATGTAGTCTAATATCCCTGGATGAATTTTTTGACGATAGTAGATATACTGAGAGGCCTATTACTTTGGCAAATGGGCGAATATGAAATGATGAAACCTTCATACTTTGTAAATTTCATTGATATGGATCCACTCACAGTCAGAAAGAAACAAGGAACAGTACCACAAACGGTAATCGCCAAACAACAGAAATGACCGGTGACCGCCAAACAAGTTGCAAAGAAAAATCTTTAAATCCGACTTAGACCGCAATATGGCAAACTTCTATGTGTGGCGACCATCGAAGAAGCTAGCTCAACAACAATTTACAAACATGAAACAGCTAACAAACACAAGGAAACTACACATGGACTAACACACACCAAAAGAAAAAGACCACAAGCAACCACCAATAAAGATAATCTAGCGACGAAACAGATGACTCGATTGTAGACACGAGTGCCTATGAATAGATGCTACGTGTCGAACGGTTTCAAAGACATTCAATTAACTAAACACAATACTCCATTCAATGCCGACCATTGACGGATGAGAACATCCAGTGATTATCGATCAAGGGATTTTTTTTTACTGGCAATCATGGGATCAAGGGATCTCAATCGGCAGATGTGAGAATCATGTCCGGCAACCACCGATTGAGAATCAGTCTGGCGACCACCGATCAACATACTTTTATTACGCACACCAACAAACATAAACATGAATTGTTGAATTAAAAGGTGCCACCTGGAAACATTAATACAAATCTAGAGTGAATAGTTCAGAAGTAATGCATTTTCAAGTTTACAGTGCCGGAAAGAAATACAGATGAGTTTTGTAGCTCACCCAAATGTCGATACAGTGGAAATAAAGAATTGAGCTGGTTAGACATGGACAAATGAATTGGCATTGGTGATGGTTGGTACCACACAACAATAGCACCATCCCACTCTGCAGCTCCAAGAGTTGACAATCAGGAGCCTTATCTACTTTTTTGGGGTGCATTTGGTGCTCGACTATATACAAAGTTTGATTAGTTTCTTAACTTATTCTAATTAAGTTTAGTTAGTAACTTGGTATAGTGAACAAGTGTCATCGAAGGTTGCAACCTTTGGTGACAACCTTAATACTTATATATAGGTGAACTTATTCCAAGTTAGGAATCGTCAAGCTATATCAAACTATATTGTTCTATTGCAATTCATAGCTGTTACTTGCATTAATAGTTAGTTGTGCATTGTCATTCTCCAGCTGCACCGTACTTTCTTAACTAAGTTGTAAAAGAACATGCTTGGCCATATGTATGTTAACAAGCAGCTCATTGTATGTGTCAAATAGATGTCTTCAATAAAGAATTTGATCCATTATATGTGTGAGCGCAATTGGGAGAGGCCTGCTAGCCAGATGATTCATCTTTATAGCTATTTTGTTCTATATAATATAGGATGCATGGTCTCCATGCGTGAGAGAGAGAGAGAGAGATGCAGCAAAATAGTAAGCAAATCAATTTTCCCAGCTAAGTTGGCTATAATTCAATACATTTCAGGCAAACACACTGAAACGGTGCAAAACAGGTAGTAGTCAAAATTACCAAGTGATAAGCTCATAACTGCTTGACTTATAATACTGATCAACACATGATAACCCTATAGCGAAATTTGATATAAGCAAAAGCAGTTACATATCCTGAGCATTGCATGATCGAAACCAACAAACCCAAACCGAAAGCATTTTTGTTGACAAATTGAACAACATTAAAACTGGTGCTTGATATGTTGATAGTTGAAACTGTTAAGCAGCCACTACAAGTTTAAACAGGGTTTTTGACAGTTTGGAATTCTTGACAGAAGTCATAGGAATTCAATACTAGGTGCTGGAGGTCAGTCATAACAAAGCAGCGATATTAATAGAGGAAGAGAGAAGCTCATATGAGGGAGGAGCTCAAGGATTGTTGTAAACAACATTATTAGTTACTACGCATGTCACTTGAGCTTGCTAGGTGTCATTGGTTGAAAGCTTATTCTCTATAGCAAAGAAATTTTCACCTGCATGCTGCCCAAATGTCTCAATACCTTCATATACTCTTAAAAGTAACACAAAGGAAATGTTGTAGAGATTCTTTCTTCCATGAGTAGTCGCTGCGTTCTAACTTCTGAGGAAATAAGACAGGAAGAATATAAGACAGTGTCACTCGTGAATTAGAGGCCTCAGAGCTGGTGGAAATCTAAGCGGGGATCAATAGCTTCTAAGATTGCAGGATGCTGTAACCAAAAACTGCTTGTTTCTTCAGATATGTGAACTTGTAATCAGTCTGTGACTTGCTTCTTTGGATATTTGAAGCTGCAAACACTCTGCTGCATGTTGGAAAAGGCACTCAACAAAGAATCAAGGAAGATTTCAGGGTGTAGATTTAATCCTAACCACAACGATGGGATTAGTAATTTAAAATAGTTAAAAGTCAAGATTACATGGAAACAATGGGAAGAAGTCTTGAATGAATTGGCTGGCTATAATTGATAAGGCAGGCTCCAGAATGTCTTTTAATGAGATAATTCTTGACAGATGTCATGCTAAATGATGAGACAAAGAGAAACGTGGGAATTGAGATAGCGTGCTGAATGGTGTGTTGGTCTTGAGGCAGATGAACTTCAAGATTGTTAAGCTTAGGCATGGGAATTGAGAAGAGAAAGTAGCATTGAACTTTATATGTGGTGGCCTCACAGAAATGTTAAGACCAGCCACCTGATGTACATTGGTTCAGTGTATTAAGAGGGGATCTCAAGGGTTTTGCCTCAAATTGGAAGGTGCAAGCATTTCATTCCTATCCAAATAGTTTCAGGCAAATGCAAGGATCGTTCTAGAAATACTATTAAGTAATCTGGATATGTAGTCACTGTTGACTACAAGAAGTCCAGTCTGCATTTCCTCGATTTTTGAAACCAAACTTCCTTTGGTTCAGATAACTTAAAATTAGTATCAAGAAAATAATGATATACATGAAGAAATGTAACCCTGTCAGAAACCCATCACAGAACCAAAAATTCATTTGACAACAACAAATTAAAAAATATAATACCTGGACCAATATGAAAGGTAATGTTACACCCCGTGATGGTGTATTTCCAGAACCATATAAACGCACATTCCGTGAAACCAGATTTTGTAGGCCTAAATACTTTGACCAAAAAAACCAGGCATTAATCACTGAGTAAAAATAAATAACAGAGATCAATATTGCCTGCTTTTTGAAAGAGCATTAAAAATATTGCAATCCACGAATTACGAGTTGAAAAAAATGATAACAAAACATCAAATTTAGATCCCATAAAGCAAGATGAAATATAAAAGACAAAAAATTCCCTGAACATGGACTTGTTATTTCCTTTGATTTCAGTTTGTTAAACCGACTGAAAAAAAAATTGCTCATCAAATTCAAGGCAATAGGGATTAATATATATCATATAAGTGATTGTATAATTTTACCTGTTCTTCGAGTTCCTGTAGATAAGATGCTTTCTCCTCAATCCTACTTTTTGTTAGAGATTTCTCAGCCTGTAAACATTTTCATATTACTGATCAGCAGCCCTGAATGGCATATCATGATGCTCTCTTGAAGTGAAAATTTCTGAACATATAATATAATCAAGCTATCAAACATCATAAGGAATTGCACTACAATGCGAATGGCATTTGATTCCTTTTTTCTTCTTTATTATGAAACCCATTTTAAGTTCATTGTTTGTATCTTATATAATGAAATCCAATTGACCGTTAAGGATGTTAAGAAAAACCTCTAGCTGTTCAACATCCTCTGCACTAGTGCTAGGCAACCCTTTCCATTGAATTTCTTTTTTTTCCTTTGATATTATATCCATTGCCATAAGGACATTTAGTGCATCATAGACTCTCCGCCTTATATTTTTTTCCTCATATTGTTGCTGCATATATGCCAAAGAAAAATCTTTCATATACGATGCCATCTGACTCATATAAGCTTATACAGATTAATTAAGTGTACCATAATCCATAGCAATCAAAGACGAGTAATAAAGAAAAATATGATCTAGACCGTGGGAAGACTGCAAGTCGATGACAACTGAGAGGAGGACAAAAGCACATGTAGTACTGGATCCTTGGTGGACATCATTATTTTGGGGAACCAAACCCAATAGTAGGAGGATTTTGAATAGATAAAATGCCCTAAATTCAATGGTTTATAGGTAAATGCATGGACTGTTAAAACAAAGGATGAGCTATGGAATGTAATTAGAGATGAGCCGAACTAGAAGGAAGACTAGAAAATGGTGTACAAGGCTGGAAACTACAATCTTCCTAAAAAATTGGACATGGATGGCCAGTAAAAAAAACCAGATGCAATTGTAGGTCATAAAAAAACATGATTTGAAGATCAACCCACTACAAAGAATAGGTCACAAAGACAAACAAATGGGTCGTTGAACCCTCATAGAAGTATGTTTTTACCTACCAAACCAGCAAGGGATGTATGCAACGTAAAATGAGGAGAACAAATCGATGGAAATCAAATGAACCTTATTGCAGAACAAACTATAATTCTACCACCATGCACAAAACCTTCTAACAGTACCAAAAAAAAATAATCCTTTTTTTTTGAAATAAAAAATTAAGATTTTAAGTTAACAATAATATAATATAAATGGTGATCGATATCGATACGAAGAGCTCTGATACTATGTCATAATTGGCCAATAGGTGATCATCTTGTAGAATGAACATACAATAATTTTGTAACAATGATCCTGCTTGTATTCATAAAAATGCAAGAAGAAGTGCAATAATTGCATGATGTATTAAATTGCATTACTTACCAATTGTATGTTCTATTACAATACCTTGGTGAAGAGGAATATATAGAAGTAGGGGGAGTTAACTTAGAGGAGAACTCATTGTGAGACTAAGTGCAACTCATTGTGGAACTCATAGGAGAACTATTTGTGGCACTCAGTGGAACTCTAGGTGGAACTCACCCTCACCAATTTAACCTCTTTATTACACCTGAGTAAGCCAAAAATAAATGTGTATGGATAATCCATTTAATAAATAAATGGAACGATAAATATCTTACACTAATAATTGGATCCTCCAAGAATAAGCAATAGTTATCTCCAACATAAACAAGTTAAACTATTTATAAAATTGTTAATTACTATTCCATGTTAGCAGAACTAGTTTGACCAAAACCCTACAAAAGAAGAAGAGATAATTGTGGCAACACTGCGTTTAGTGGTGACAATAGTTGCAGGCTTAAAACAAATGCATGTTATGTGTGACAAAATGGTTTGTGTTTTTCATCATAATACATATATAATATAATATAATATATATAGTATAATATAATATATAATATTATTTTAAGAAAATAACATTATAATATATATATATATATATATATATATATATATATATAATATATTATAATTAATTTAAATATATGATATGATATAATATATTAAAATTGAAAACATATTGAAATTTTAATTATAATTATAAAAATATAATCATAATATATTAACATAAATGGTTTCTCATTTGGTGGATCTCATTTGGGCATTTAAGGCATTGAGGTCATTCCTTATTCGAAGCCTGGGGTTTTACCCCTATCTCTAGATTGGCCAGCCTTTACACCTTTACAACCCTGGCTTGGGGTTTTGGACAATTTATTTTTTACCCCTATCTCTATATTATTTTAAGCTTAATTTAATAACTCATAAGGGAAAACCTTATATCAAAACCCTAAAAACATTATAGTTTCCAAGGAGTGGTAGATACGGGTAATGCAAAGGCAATGTAATTGAAACCAACATGCAGGAAAGTTGTCATAGTAGTGTTGGGCCCCAAATCCATCTAAATATAGAATTTGCACCAATGTAGAGGTTACTTGAGCGTGAGGCAATCACATTCAATGATTTCTATTCTGTCGGCTAGTAGCACCAATTGACAGATGGCTAACAACTCATTTTTGAATCAATCATCACTGGGAAGCAGGCACATGGGATAACGACTACTCATTAAAGATAGAAACAGTGGAGACTATAGATGAGTACCTCCATCACTAGCTCAATGATCATTGTGCCCCATTCCCCATGATCCTAAGATGCTCCAAAGCTCTATAAAAATGAATTGAGTTCAGTTGGAAAGGGGAGAGAAGATTGGATTAGCGAAGTGTTGATAGATTGATTCTAGACACTATGTGTGTTATTAGGCTTCGAATTGGTTCAGGGCACTCTTATTTCTCCCCCTTGTAATTCACATGCTCACCTATGAGCATCTAGGCCTTTAGAAACTTAATTCAAACATTTGCTTAGTTTGCATGAACTTATATATGTATTATTGTTAAGCTTAGTTAATGATGAAGCTTTGTGCAATGTTTAATGGGTTGAAAGTTTTATTATATAGAATGTATGGTGAGCTCTTGTGAGATTCTACTATAACTTGTTTATTGCATGTCTGTAATTAATAATGACCCCACTCCCAAGATATGAAATTATATAAGTACGGCTAAGACCCTATGCCTTGTAATGATGTCTTTGCCTAAGAGCCAACATAAGCCTTTTCCCTCAACTAGATAACCAACTGTCCCTGAGGTGCCTGAATGCCATTAAGCCAAGGTTACCAAAGGTTGTGCCCATGAATCAATAACTATCATTTCACTAACCAAGGCCCTAAAAGAGAGAGATATGCCATGACACAACCAACCCAACATAGACTTTGATCCCTTCTCTGTTACGTTTTGGGTGAGAACATAAGGCTTGCACCTTATGTAAAGTAATGCCAACACAATTGAGTGTTAAATGTTAAGTGCCATAGGAAATGTCAAGGCATGGACCCCATTGGAAAAAGCCTAAATATGACCTAGATAGCTATATAAGCACATGACTAGGCCCATGATTGAAACCCCTAATTTTCTACAACATTTTGGTTCCATTATAGAGAGGCACAAATATCTGCATTGAATATGCATCTAACCAATTTTTCTATGTATCTTACAAGGTGGAGTAAATCCCAAAGAGTTTAGGCACCACCATGCCATTAATGAACCATAATTAAGGAGGTAAATGAGAAGTAGAGGTATAAAGAAGTGAATAATTGACTGTGTCTAGTTACAAACCTTGCGCTAATTTGAATTTTTGAATATAATGATAGAGAAAATATAGTGAACCAAAGATTAGAACCAGAGAAACCCTCCTATAACAAGACACTAAACACCCCTTGATGCCAAAAGTGGATGATTGTGTAGAAGAATGAACTCCATTCCCTAGGAGAGTGGCATAGAAAAGAAAGGGGCACGATTGGGGAAAGAACTCGCCAATTGTAAACTAAGTTGATTCTAATACTGCCATTAATGACACACAAAGCTTGAGAGTTAAACATATAGTTGCTAACCTCAGTATTGTGTGAAGTGCCACTAAATATTGAAGGCTTTATAAATATCAACATACCGAGGTTCAACACTAGGATATTTAGAATGGGTAAAAAGAAGATGATCTCAGGGCCATAATAGGTGCAAAAAGATGCTAAGAGAGCATTGCTAATAGTAAAAGATGCCACTACAAAAACAACAATGTCACTTGTAGAAGGAGTGAGTGTCACCCAAATTGATCTAGAGGCACTTAAGAAGATGTTATGGCAAGACATGTAGTTATTTGAGGAAGTTTTGATACTAGAAAACTAGGTGTCATTTGCACAAATTTACTGCCTAAAAGAATACAACCAAAAAACCTCCAATTATATGAATGACGTAATTCAAGACTGGATGGTAGACATAGGGGAAAATATTGTAGAAGGTGTATCACTATTTGATGTCTCTATTTGAGACAAGTTAATGACTACCAGCATGACATAAATCTATGAGTTACCAAGTTTTGGAAATCTAGAGGAAATTGTGTAGTTCCTCCTCTCGTGTTTCTACAAGGATAGGTTTTAATTTTCATGGAGGTGCATGAGGTTTTTAGTAAACCTAATCAGTTGAATTACCAGACTCCCAAGCTTCAACATAGACATCTGCTAGATGATGCCAAAGTTAAAAGGGTTGAGAAGATCCTAGGTTAATAAAAAAGAGGCTTTGCATTCTCAATCAAGGACATCAACAATCTTGGGGTGAGGGAAACGACGTGCCTAGTGAGTTTTAAACTACACCCAAGAGGATGGTGGGTGGATGTGAAAAAATCCTACCTTTACATTGCATACCACATGATGCAGGGGATGAACTCCAACATCACCAAGTTCATCGTAGAGGACATGATCAAGAACACGCTCGAATGCCACATGGAAAAAGAGACCTTCCATTAGGATTCTATGTTGATCCTGATTATGATGGAGGAAATCAGTGTGCTTGATAGTGATGAAGATAACTTATAGGTCTTCCCAATGCATAATCACTCCTTGGTAAATAAGTATCAGAACATCACTTACCCCCCTACTTTTACCCTAAAGTATAAAGTGCACGTAATGGGATGGTGCACCTGATACATTGAAACTTTTGAAGAAGAATGACACATCCCAGAGAAACTCCCATAGATTCTATTTGGTATAAAAACTTTCACCATGATGAATTACTTCTATGTCATTTAGTTGGCACTCATAGATGGAAATCACTCGGGTTGGCTAAAACTACGTTATGCATTTTAAGCCAAGTACTTCAAGAAGGTGTTATGCAGAATCCCAAACATAAATAATGTGGATATCTCGATAAAGACTTTAGATGTAGAGATACATATATTTAGGGATTAATACATGCACCTAGGGGGAAATACAACTGAGGATGAGGAGGATGATTCATATGCCATCTATATCTTTCCCCTCAAAAGAAAAGTCGTCCTTGGGAACATCCATAGGTTATTTTGTGAGATGAATCCAAGGAAGAAGGTCACAAGCACACAAATAGATGATGACCTCCCCCTTCTGGTTAACATAAAAGTAGATTTGGTATGATAGGTACCAGTGGTACCAAGAAAATCCCCTTAGAAAAAGTGGGGAGAAACCTTAGAGGAAATATAAGAGTGCTTTCATTTGAATATCTCCTCCAAAAATGAAGTTGCCCCCTCAGTACTAGAGAATAATTGTGTGGTCTCCATGCTAGGAATTGCCTCATCCAAACCAAGGGAGAATAAAAATAATAAGTCCAAATGGCCAGTGTTGATGCCCAAAATAACTTTGGCCAAGATGGAGGTGTTAGAGGTGCAAGAAGAAGTAGACGTGAAATGGGTGAAAGGAGGGATGGGGGTTTATTTCATCCAAGAAGAAGAGATAGAATAAGAGCCCAATGAAACTTAAATTAATGAATCTCTACAAGGTAGAACTACTGGTGCACTTGAGGAACCATGACCATCAAGATTCCCATCCTTAGAACTCATAATGCAACCTCCATAATCTAAAGAGGAGAAAAGGTGTCGATGGATAGAAATGAGTGCTACTAAGGAACACATTGAAGTGGAACTGAAGTTGCATCGAAGAAGGGAGGTCATGAAGACCAAGGACATGACCTAGGTAGAGATAAACAAGGTTAAAGGCCAAGGAGATAAGGGTTGATGAGGAGAAGATGGTTGTGCTGGTAAAGAAAAAGAATGTGGAGATAAAGAAGGTTATAAAAAAGAAGCCCAAGAGAGAAAAGAGGAATAGAGGGTTATCATAAGAGCAAAGCCCATAAAGGATAAAGTGGTAGAGGCACCTATCACCCCCATTAGCATAGCAGAGGAAGTCGTACCATAGGGATGCCCAAGCATTGAAGGGCACTTGGTGATAAGGAAGGTGATACTATTACCTTAAGAAACAAATGGAGAGCATAGTTGAAATATAGCAGACTTAGGAGGGTGAAGATAGCACCTAATAGAAGGAAGATGCAAACAAAGGGGAAAGTTTGAAGAAGAACCCCTACTGGATAAATAAGACACATCAAGAAAAAGAACTGAAGAAGGCACTAGATTTGATGAAGAGGATCTAGATAAAATGGTGTTGGTCATCTAGGAGGAAGAAGTTGAGCTGAGCTTATGAGAGAAGGCACCAAAGGGGTTCACGAATGAAGATTACTACATGATGGAGTATATGCCCAATAGATCCATGACAACACTGATGTGCCAAAAACTATCCTTTGACTTTGAGAATTATATGGATGAACCTCAATTTGAGGTACCTCAAAAGGTGATCCTCAATTCAAACCAATAATAGAAAGCACATAACTCACTTCTCATCAACCCCCATGTAATGAATCCAGTAAGGTCAATTAATGCCCTCCTCTAAATGGATTTTGAAGTAGCATGCAAAAACATCATTAATGATGTTAGAGCCTTAAGATGGAAGAAGATCATACTAGATGAAGAAGAAAACAACAAGGCCATAAGGTTCAAATTATAGTAACTAGATTAGCGCATAGAGGAAACTGAGCCAACCCTTCTAGATGACATCAACACTTCTAATTTCTCTAAGGTAAATAAGGTTAGTGTGCCAGTGGATCAGATACTCCCAACATTTCTAATTTCTCTAAGGTAAATAAGGTTAGTGTGCTAGTGGATCAGATGCTCCCAAGGTTGAAGGCACAAATAAAAACAAAAAAAGAAGAGGACCTTTATACTAGCACAATGTAAGAGATCACCATAAAACTCGAAGATGTAGATTACCTCTCTATGAAGCTGGAAGAGGGCACAAAAATGGCCAGGCTGATGCAATCTTTTATAAATTCTCCACCCAAGCATTAGTCATCAGTGGACACCTCAAAAATGTAAAAGGGGAGAAGGATGAACTGATGGCACATACATACAATATTAACAGGGATGGTCATGCTTAGAAAATGGTGTATGTTAACACTTTGAGCATTCAAATCAAAACCCAAGAGCAAGAATTGTAAGAGCTCTTCTATGTACTACAAATAAAGGCCTACAAGAAAGGAGAGATCCTTGATGGAGGCATAGCGAAGGCAAAGGAAAGGTTGTATGCCTTTAAGAGAGACTTGTAGAAAATGCACATGTGCACCCTCAGTGTCACCTCCATTGAAGTAGATAACATCGCAAAATAAATCAAGCTCATAATTTAGGGTTTTGAGGACTTCAAGGTGGAACTAAAAGAGCATGCAGTTATGTTTTGCACACCCAAGGCATTGTAAGGATAGTTTGAGGACAGACTAACCTTTTTATATAGGGTTATGTAGGGCCCCAAATCCATCTAAATAGATAATTTGTGCCAATGTAGAGGTTAGTTGGGAACGAGGCAATCACATTCCATGATTGCTATTTTGTCAGCTAGTAGTGGCACACACACAGACAGACAGAGAGAGAGAGAGAGAGAGAGAGAGAGAGAGAGAGAGAGAGAGAGAGAGAGAGAGAGAGAGAAGTCTTCCACCAGAAAAGTTCTCTTACATGTCCATATACCTCTTACAACAAATATTTTTAAATTATATTTCTTGAAAAGTGCTCCATTAAGTAGGTCAATGCCTACTGACTAGGCTAAGGAGTAGGTTTTCTAAAAGAGATATGGGATAGGGTTAATAGGCTCTCTAAGAAGCCTAGGATCCATCAAATCTCAATTTTGAATACTACCAATTTATGATATGTAAATATATATTTATGGTGGCATCTCAGGCATTTGGGTCTCATAGGCTTTGGGGATAGTTGTTTAGTCCCCTGCAAGGCTATGTTACCATTGATTGTAAGGCATGTGGCACTTCTACATCTAATCTATCTTTGGGACTTAGACCATCACGATTATTGGGGGTCTATGTATAGTCTAGGGCATCTATGACACTTGGTGCCCACCATAGATTATAATACGTGGTATGGTAGGCAACTCAATAGAGGTTATGCATGTAGTTCATCATATGTTTATGGTGTGACATTTGGGGATTAATGTATTTATGTGGGGACATTATAATTCTCAATATAAATATGTATGGTTCACCTTCCTTTTTTCTACAGTCCTAATATTTTTTATTAATTTCATTATATATATATATATATAATTTTTGGGTAAGTGTTTTATTTTATTTTTTGGAATAAATTCCCCTTTTAAGTGTATATGTGGGCACCACTAATGCTTGAGAATTAAAGCTACCAACCCTCCTTTCCACCTAGGACTGATTGCCAACCAACCATCTTTTCTCTCAACTGATGACTCCTCTATCACAACATTCACGTTGTATCACAAACGATGCCCCCTTATGTACCCATGTGGTATGCACTTTATAAAATCTTCAGTTTTCACTTCAACTACAAAAGCCAACAATATAAACCCCACAACCTCAATGTATTTCCCCTACATTAGTGTCATTATAGAATGTGTATGATATGGGCCCTATGGTGTACAATATCACATGAAATATGATGTCATTTCCCCTCATCATCACCACCCAACTCAATTTAAAATATTTCACCACTTGTTAGTCATGTATGGTTTTGCCTTAATTTTTCTAGGTGTCAATATATTGGTAGCATATGTAAACATAAGGTACAATATAGACTTTAGAACCTAATTGTCTTATCTCCATATCATTGGAATTGCAGTGCTAACTTGAGTCACACATCAAACATGGAGCCTTCTCACAATCAAATCAAAGTAGTTGAAAATGACCAATCAAAGATGTTTCCACAATAAATTTGTGGACCCCTTTGCAATGTGATCAGACCATGTGAATCCATGTTTGGTGCTAAAAATGGGCCCTTTGTTTTATGACATCCCCTGAAATATTTCACTACTTGCATGTTTGGTATGGCCTTACCCTTCTAAACCTCATTGCCATTGTTCAAGTTCACTATGAAATGGAATGTTTCCTCCCTACATAGTTGATTGCCACATCATATGAAGGAATACACAACCTCATTTTCCACTATTACCTCTATAAAAATATAAGACTATTGTTACTGACTACTTTGTGCACAAAAGGTGGGATGGGGTCATTGGTTATGCACATACAATACCACCCCATATTCCATAGTCTACAAGGGATTGCATTCTTCATGGAAAGATATAGTGTCTTTATCCAATCTCTATGCCAAAACTGTAACTCCCTCAATTTCAATCAGGTGACCTCTATTTTGGTTGGTTGAAGAGACCAACGTGTTGGGGTCAGGCCAATTATGGGTGATCGAGTTTGACACCCATGATGAAATATGGATGGAACACATTTCTATTTCCATATAATTTTCCCCCCTTTGTCTTGGTGATTACAATGGAGAAATTATTTTTGCTATAATTATGCTAGTAAAATTAGAGGCAACCAAGATAATGATGTCCCAAAGTCTATATTGTAATTTATGTTTGTCTATGCTACCAATATATTGACACCTAAAGAACATAAAAAAACATTTTACTCTTTCCCATGGAATACATGGTAAGGCCATACAAATCTTGTAAGTGGTGGAAGATTTCAAAGTGAGTTGGGCGATGATGATGTGGGGAAATGATAGGGTATTTCATGTGATATTTTACATCAAAGGGCCCATATCATACACATGTACCTATTTTAGTGCAATTGTTTAATTAAACATACCATGCACCCATTACAAAGGGGTTTGTAGCTTGCAGGGTGGTGGCATCTTGTATTGACTATTTTCTATTTGATTATGGAAGGACTCCACCTCTGATGTGCAGATTGAATCAACAATGCAATGATGTTGATGTGGGGGTAATACATTGAGGTTATGAAGTCTATCTTATTCATTTCATTATGGTTAAACTGAGTATTGAAGCCTTTTTAAGTGGATGCCATATGGGTGTATAAAGGGGCATCATTATTGATATAATGTGGTCGATTGGTGATTGGTCCTACATCATACACTTAAAAAAGGAATATACTCTACAAATGAAAAGAAAACATTCTTATACATTTTATATAATATATATATATATATATATATATATATATATATATATATATATATATAAAAAAAAAATAAAATATTATATTATTATTTATTATATATAAATATTATAGATATAATATAATTTAATATAATTATTAATATGTACCATATATTAAATTTATAATATAATATTAAAATTTTGAAAACATTTAAAACATAACAATTTTTAGTTTGTATAACACTGTACTTTGTTATATTTTTAATAATAAAAAACTATATTTATCATATTTTAATACACACAAACACACACACACACACACATATTCAACAATAAAAAAAATATACGCGTAAATAAAAATATAAACAATACAGACACTTAGATAGCTTTTTAGACACTTGTTAAAACTTAGAGTAAACATATGTAGAAAACCACAAGATAACTATCATTGCACGTGGTGATTCAGTGGGAGCCTCTATGGATCATCTTCACCAGGGATATGTTGATAAAGCTCCAATAAGAGTTGATTATGAATAGTTCCAAGACCATCAACAACAAGGGTACCAACATCCACATTATATGCAGGCCCTAGATATCAGCCATATCATCATCCACAACATTCATATACATTGTTTCATGCTCACAAGGTATTAAGATGTTCGATCCACCCCGATGCATGTTGGGCATATAGGGATGTGTGATAGAGACACCATTTTAATATGGGTGGATCACTACTCCCTCTCCCACTATGCAGATGGCCTGGGAGATGTTGTCTTGGCTTCCACTACTATTACCATTTCCATCCATCATTTTCCCCACCACAACAAGGTCATGTTGCTCAGCCATAACTATGATTATATGCAAGACAAGATTATGCATGTCACCGTCACCTTCAACCATTATGGTAAATTCCTTGTGCAATGAATGCCCATGTCCATTTGTTATATATATATATATATATATATATATATATATATATATATATATATATATATATATATATATATATATATATATATATATATTCTTTTGTTTAGCTTGGCTCTTGTATTATAGTAACAATAGTAATAGCAATAACAATTGAAATTGCAGGTGTTTGGATGGATACTTCTATGTTGTAAATAATGATTATACATAGTGTGAGATATACGCACTTGGCAGAAGCGTAAATCCAAGCATCAACATCCAAGGTAATAGATTCCATTATTAGTGAGGAGACTAACTGGTATTATGAAATAGACAACCATATAGATAATAATGTTTGCATTGGGTAGGTGGCGTGCACTAACATGTATACACAATTTTATTTATCATTTGCCATGTCGATAATCAAACAACGTGATGTGAATGTTGTTAAGGTGTCAGTGAGTAGTCAACACGTGGCAACATTTAGTTGGGTAACAAGCGAATATCCAATATTTTGTCTCATGTGAGATGAATCTTTGGGGTTATCACCCCAATAGAAATGCCTCCAATGTAATTATTATAATATAAAATATATGGTATAGATAATATATTTTATATATAGTATACTAATTGTATATGTTTTTATGTATGTGTGTGTGTGTGTATATATATAATTAATATATATATATATATATATATATATATATATATATATATATAATTAGAAATTAATTTTTATGAGATTTTTATTCGTATATGTTTTAATTGTGAGATAAGGGGATAAAATTAAAGTATACAAAATAAAAATCCCATAAAAATTAATATATAATCAAAATCATTCAGGGAAGCCTTCAACTTAACATGTTAGGATAAATTAAAACCTAGATTTATCCCCAAATCGCATACAAGAGAAAATATGAAATGAATTAATCAAAAACTGAAAATAAACAAAAACATACACATAACAGAGACCCCAGATTTAACGTGGTTCACTTAAAATAGGCTACATCTACCAAACTTGTCCAGTATCTTATTTTCAGTAATATAAGGGAGAAACAAAATCCTGTAACAAACCCTATTACACCTCTCTACCTTTTTTCATCTCCAATCTGTGTTAATTTTTTTCCCTTATTTTTTCTCTCAGCGATATCTCAATACATTTTAGGGTGAAAAAAATACCTAAACATAACCTCTATCGTCAAATCTGGAAACCTATAATCAATGGCGTAGATTGACTACAAAATTATAATTTAATAAGGCAATTTTAATAAAAAATTTGCTTCGAGGGTGCTACCCCCAAACCCTCATTGGGATGCATAGCCCTCGGACCCCCCGTCGAGGGGGTCATCCCCCTCGGACCCCGCAAGAGGGGTTCCCCTTTGCAACCCCCCATGCCATCAAGGATACAAAGAATGGGATCCAAGCACAACTGAAATAACATCAGAATTTTAACTTCCGATCTTGGAAGACAATCAAGCTCCACACCTAACATAACATTAATATATGCACTTTGAGAAGGTCAACATATGAGATTTATTTTCAATTAGATCAATGGCAGGGGTCATTGAGGGGTTACTTTGAGTGTTTCTTGCATGCAATTCCATATTAATGATGGATGGTAGAGATTAATTGAATGGAATCAACTGTGCATGCTCAAGGGAACAAGAAGAGTTTCTTCTTCAACTAGGCAATATATTTTGAACTTATAATGCCTTGCATCAGAATTATAAGTTCAATATCATATACTAAGTTTCCACTATGGTTATAATTGTTTTCATGTAAAAAATCTTTATATGGTAACATGGTAAATGCTACCCCTCAACAAATTTGTCTCAAATGTAACTAAAGACTCTTAGTAAAAGTTATAACAAGAGAAATGCCAAAAGAGAAAGTTACCCTTCAAACCAGAAAGGTCATTGATGATGGTTCGGAGGAGAGGAATGATGTAACTTGCTAGAAGTAAATACAATTATAATTATTTTTTATAAAAATGTTAAGAAAAGATGATATAATTTTTATTTTGGTAAAATAAAATTTTATAAAATAAAAGAATGTAAATTAATAATCGTACCTTATAAATACTTATATAATAAATAAATACGATCTTTAATTTTCACTCTTTCATTTTACAAAAATATTATTTTACCAAAACTATAAATTAGTTGGCTTGTAATGTAACTTATACTTTTAAAACAAGTAATAATTATAAACTATCTATGTTTTTTATCTCTATATTTTTTTTTCATGAATTATATGCCGATGTGTTTCTATTTTAAAAAATAAAAGTGATAATTTATTTTTAAGCTTCGCTTACAAGAGGTGACCAGGTTTTAACGCTAGTGGATGACGTAAGCTTAACAAGAGTAGTAAAGTAAAATATATTGCCCATCCTTTGATGAAAGAAGCTTTATTTTATTTACTAAAAAGCGTCGCATGCTGTTAATCTTTCTCTTGAGAAATGATAATACTTTGTCTCAAACAAATAGTAAGACATTTGGGGACCAAACATAACAACTCATAGTTAACATCATCTTATTCGTGGCATATGGAGATAACATTTGAGCGCCATGCTTGTCCCTTTCCTCCTCAGGGTAAAATACATTTTCCATCCAGCTATAAACGAACATCAGATGCCCATTGAATTTTAACTTAAAAAGACTTTCATTTTTATTTTAAAAAGGGATTCCATTATTTTTAGGTTTAAAGTTTCAATGTACTCGATAAGGAGAAGATTTGATGGGCACTACATTTTCGTCTATTTAAAGTATAGAATATACCAGAATATTATAATGTATATTATAAATATAATAACTATTAATATATAAAATGTGTGACAGATATGATAGTTATGTAACATACAAAATATATATTATACAATGTATCTGAATATTATTATATCATTTATATATATCCTTTTTATCATTGGTTTATACATATCATTTTGTTAGTTGGTTAAATACCTACAATTTAAATTCTAACATTTTTATTGTGAGTATAGAATTTATCTCAGATTATATATAATTAGTTTTAACATATCATTAATATTTAAAATAAAAAATTTATATGTGTATGTATATATATGAAAATATCTTAACTTTGTTGGAGAGTTAGTGTCAGGATCCTACTGTCCACTAAGAGCACACTTGATTACCTTTGTATTAGCAACTAAACACGGAATTTAACCAGAATGATAAGTAACTAGAAATATGAAACAACACAGAATATGAGAGACAATACACAATCTTGTATTAATACTCATCCAGAAAGAAAATACAATAAAGAAGATGCCACTTCTTCTCACACCTCTGTAAGGCTTCCCACACCTCAAGGGCTACCAATAATTCTCAATGAAGAGTTCACTCTCCTACAAAAAATAGTCCCAACAATCAACTCAAACACAGAGTTGGTGTTCACCTCCACCAGTCCGTAACAACGATGTTAGTACACCAAGTACACAACCGTACTCCAAGTAGATCTCCCTGCTCTTGCATCAACCTGCAAATCACCAGACCTTACTTACCACGTAGATATCTTTACACCCTGAAGAACCCTTGTCCTTGCCTCACCAAGTCCTTATGATTCTTCAACCAGTACCCCGGTGGATCTTCTACCAAAACTTGCACAACCTGCAACTCTCCCTGATCATACACACTCAACACCCCTTTAGAACTAGGAGAAGCTAATCCCTGCTCTCTTCTGAAGGAGCTAATCTTTGCTCTCTCACTCTAGTACACTTTTACAATATAGCCCATGAGTCTATTATATAGATCTCATGCATACAATAATTAGACTTTCTTAATTACAATAATTAGACTCACAACTCAAGACTAAAAATAGTCTTTACATGCAAACTGTCTGTCCCAAAATAAACCAATCCGGAACCCGCATGTAAACTGCATGCACACACAGGTTGCCAACGTCGGTTCCTTCCTGACCGATGTCGGCCAACTTATAACCGACGTCGGTTGCTTCTGCACTGTAATCTGACCGACGTCGGTTGGCCTGACCAACGTCGGTTCCTCTGCAACTCGCTTTGCAACTCAGCAACCCAGCAACCTCCTCCATGTTTGCATCAGTGAAGCTTTTAGCTCCACAACCTAAAAATCTCTAACTTAGAGATAAACAGCTGCACCTGTACCTATACCTGTACACCGTCTAATTTGTTTCCTGGCTTGTATCCCTCTTCAAGCTCAATCTTGAAGACCAACCACCACACAACCTGTGGTGCACCTCCTGTCATCCAAATAACCTGCCACATCCGAACCTACAACTCCATGTAGTGAAGACCTTGACCCTGCATAGCATGAATCCCTGCTGCTGGTCCCTCTCAAATACCTGAGAATTCACTGAACTGCCCTCCAGTGCTCCTTCCACGAATTGGCTACGAACTCTCTGACAACTCCCACTGCTTGGAAAAACTCAGGTCTACACTCGACCTCATGTGATTTTGAACATTGTTCTAAGCTCAGCTTGAACTGTCCAGCCCTTGGTGTGCTTACTGGTTTTGCATCCTGCGTATTGAACCCCGCCAACACCTTCTTCACATCAGCTCCCACTGAAGACAAAATCAACTTGTGATCTTCCATGTCTCTTATACCAAAGAATTTCGCTGCTCCCAAATTCTTCATGACATACCTCTGAACTAACTTTACCTTTAGCTATGGAACTACCTGCATGTGTGACCCTGCAACAAGCAACCACACCACATACAGAAACAGGATAATATTGCGACCATTATCCAACCTGGTAAAGAAAACACAATGGTTACAATGACCTTGACTAAAGCCATGCTTTGTCATACACCTGTCAAACCTGTACCACTATCCTGCAGCTTCCTCAAGATCGTATACCCTGGCCTTCTGTCTCACGTGTCCATCCACTCTCTTCTCTAACTTGAGAATCCATCCGTCTGTCAGTGCTAGCAACTCTACCAAATCTCTTGCTTGGTTCTCTTCTGAAGAATTCATGGCATGCTCCCACTATTTTTTGGATTCTGCCTGCATTGCCTCTTCATGTTTTCCTGGTTCTTGACCATCAGTGAGCAATAAGTGAGAAGGTGAACAACAAATATGAGGTCCACTTACCCTTTTAGTCCTCCATATGAGCGTTTGAGACTCCTTGACAGCTTGTTGTCCGCCCAACATCCGTTCCAGTGACCAATCTCAGCCATCTCCCAATCTGCACCCGATCGACATCGATTTCCTGCGACTGACTCTGACTGCCGACGTCGGTTCTCTCTGACCGACATCGATCTCCAGCTATCTGACACCATCGAGTCTGGTGGTCTGCACATGACCGATGTCGGTACCTATCTGTTGGTCTGCACATGACCGATGTCGGTACCTATCTGTTTGACGTCGGTTCCACCTGATCGATGCCGATAACTGTGTTTTCCTGTGAGTGATGACTTTTTACCCACGACCTCACTTTGAATCAAAACTCTGTCCAAATTAACATAGCCCTGCTCAAAATAATCCAATCCCCTCAGCTGATCTCTGTCTGTCATCTCCTCTATGAACACCAAAGCTTTTCAGTTCTTAAGTTTGTCAAAAACATCTATCTTCCACTTAAGAACATGCATTCCCTTCTTACATATGTGACCAAGCTTACAAAGCCACATCTCTGCAACAGAAGGTGAATCAGTAATATAAGTAGATAGATAAAGGATACCTATTTTCTTACCACCGTCTAATTCAAGTGCATCCGCTGTGAGAGTTAATGTGCATCTCTCATCACCAAACTTTCTTGAAGAAATTAGACTCATCTGCAAGAATAGGACTTGCATGACCTCCTTCAACACCCGTGTGTTATCTGTCTATAATTTCAGCTTCACTTCCCCTTCGCCAACAATTTGACAAGGCTCACCAGCTCCTAAATA
This sequence comes from Torreya grandis, assembly GCA_037957365.1. Lineage (NCBI taxonomy): Eukaryota > Viridiplantae > Streptophyta > Pinopsida > Cupressales > Taxaceae > Torreya > Torreya grandis. The sequence continues at coordinate 1,719,778 of JARHVA010001655.1, forward strand.
AATCTCTCCAAAGTCTCCAAAGACATATCCATGAAAAGATGCTCTATTTCGGGCTGCATGGAAAGAGGCAACAGAATCTATAAACCAAGATTCTACTTTATCCAGAGCATCATGTGTAACAACACCTACAACATCTGCTTCTTCATGCTGACCTGCTACCAACCAACAATTTTTCTTTACCTGCTCTTCTTTTCCATCAATCAGACCATTCGTAGCTTACTTTCATAGCTTTCTTCTGCCATTGCTATACTCCCTCTCAATCTGAAACCCCTGAGAGTGACCTGTAATCAATAAAACACTTAACACGCTCTGACCACCTGTTAGTGTACTTAACCACTTTCTGATACCAACTTATCAAGATCGGTACCAACCTGGTCAACCTACTCAACCTGCTCTGATACCAACTGTCAGGATCCTACTGCCCACTAAGAGCACACTTGATTACCTTTGTATTAGCAACTAAACACAAAATTTAACCAGAATGATAAGTAACTAGAAATATGAAACAACATAGAATATGAGAGACAATACACAATCTTGTATTAATACTCATCCAGAAAAAAATACAATAAAAAAGATGCCACTTCTTCTCACACCTCTGTAAGGCTTCCCACACCTCAAGGGCTCCCAGTTTTTCTCAATCAAGAGTTCACTCTCCTACAAAAAATGGTCCCAACAATCAACTCAAACACAGAGTTGGTGTTCACCTCCACCAGTCATTAACAACGTTGCCAGTACACCAAGTACACAACCGTACTCCAAGTAGATCTCCCTGCTCTTGCATCAACCTGCAAATCACCAGACCTTACTTACCACGTAGATATCTCTACACCTTGAAGAACCCTTATCTTTGCCTCACCAAGTCCTTATGATTCTTCAACCAGTACCCCGGTGGATCTTCTACCAGAACTTGCACAGCCTACAACTCTCCCTGATCATACACACTTAGCACCCCTTTGGAACTAGGAGAAGCTAATCCCTGCTCTCTTTTGAAGGAGTTAATCTTTGCTCTCTCACTCTAGTACATTTTTACAATACAGCCCATGAGTCTATTATATATATCTCATGCATACAATAATTAGACTTTCTTAATTACAATAATTAGACTCGCAACTCAAGACCAAAAATAGTCTTTACATGCAAACTATCTGTCCAAAAATAGACCAGTTCGAAACCCGCATGCAAACTGCATGCACACACAGGTTGCCGACATCGATTCCTTCCTGACCGATGTCGGCTGACTTATAACCGACATCGATTGCTTCTGCACTGTAATCTGATCGACGTCGATTGGCCTGACCGACGTCAGTTCCTCTACAACTCAGCAACCCAGCAACCTCCTCCATGTTTGCATCAATGAGGCTTTTAGCTCCACAACCTAACAGTTAGTGTATATCTAAAATACGTAACAATCTAACAAATAATTTAAATGCCTACCATTATATCACAACAACTTGATTATATATATTTATATATATATATATTTATATATATATATATATATATATATATATATATATTATAAATAATTGAAATTTATTTTAAATAAATTGTAAATTAAAATAAATATATTATATATTTCATGAAGTATTTCAATAATAAATATATTACATATTTTTTCAATAAAAAAGAAATATTATTTTATATTTTTTCATGAAGTGTTTTTTTTTTTTTTTAAAAAGGGGTAAAATCTTTATTAGACTTAAAAAATCAGATTACAAAAGCGTCCAAATAGCCCACAAGACAAGCAAACCTAAAACAACAGCCTCAAACCTCAACTCCACCAATATCTCCAGCAAGAATGGGTTCCAGTTCCTGACGTAAATCACCAAGTAGCTGCTTCCATTCATCCACCTTGCGGCCTTCTCCCTCTTCCGATGCCCATTTCACCAAACAATCAGCCGCCCTATTCCACTCCCATGAAATGTGGGCATAGGATACCGACTCCGTGCAAGAACTCACTTGTAAAATCTGCTGCACTATCGTGGCCAACTGCCAACTCACATCAAAAATTTTCATTTCTAAGATCAAGTTAATCAGGACCTGAGAATCAACTTCGTAGATCACCCTCCTCCAACCCAAAGCATAAGCTCTCCTCAAAGCATATAGGATAGCCAAACCTTATATCTTATTAATCGTCTGCACTCCCTAATATGCTGAGAAAATAAAAACCACAAATCTCAAAAAATTTCTAGCAATCCCACCAATCCCAGCTGCCCCTGGGTTGCCCCTGGACGACCCATCCATATTAATTTTCAAAAGCCTAGCAGGTGGAGGCGTCCACTTCCCCAACCGTTGAACTTTTCGTTGCCCCTGTGTACCACGTTTGACACAAGCCGAGATCAGAGATAACTCTCTTATGCCAAATCATTCCAGCACCTCAGCGTCCCCTTTCTTCAATGGCAGCATAACATCGCTCTTCGCTTCAATAGATTCCTGGATCATTCCCTTAATTATGCTCCAGACCTACTGAGTCGCCAATTTTTTCCCCTTAAAAATCCTTCGATTTCTTTCCAGCCAAACTTGTCAAAGCAGAAAAACAGGGCCAGCGTACCACGCATCCTACAAGAAGGAAGTCGAAGAAGGGGGACGACCCACTTTAGACCAAAAATGTGCCAAAGAGACAACGTGGATGTACTGGCACCACCACACATCCCACCAGAAGTGTCATAGTTGAAGAGTGAAGGGACAGCGAAAAAAATGTGAGAGGAGTCTTCCTCCTCTCTATTGCAGAGCACACACCTCGAAGGACCAGCAAATCCCCGCTTCCAAATATTGTCCCATGTCAACCATCTATTCCACACTAAATTCCATGTAAAACAGTTACACTTCGGCCATGAGAAACCATTCCAAACTTTCTTTCACCACTGAACTTCCCTCCTATCCTCATACTACTGAAAAATCAACTCTTGATAGCCATAGGACACCGTATACTTTCCCTTGGGGTTCGGGGACCATGCTAACACATTGTTGTCCATAAGTGCATTGCAACTACGTTGGGACAGAATATTTTGCAGGTCCGCGCACTCTGCCTCCAAACCAAGAATCGACCACTCTTTCGGGGACTTCCATTTGGCAGCTGCCACCTGCCCCTAAAAGAAAAGGGATTTAAAGTCGCACACCCTTTTCCAGCCAGCTTCACAAAACCTCTGGGCTAGAGTACTCAGCTGAGGATATTGGTTAATTATAGGAGGAAAACCATCTCACGAGTCATGCAAAAACTGGACCCCCACCTCACTCTTACATATCTAGAAAAGACCCCTCTTAATCAGCGTGGCTTCTTTTTTTAGAGTCACCCAAATCGTCGAGCCTTTACCAACCAAATCATACCATGGAATATCCCTCCTGGGAATCCCAAAAAAATACTTGTGGGACAACACTCTAGCCCACAGCCGATCTTGCTCCACGCACAAACACCAGTATAGTTTGGCAGCCAAAGCAATACCAGATAGCATAGACTATCGTAATCCCAGCCTACTAAACCTCTTTGGGCTACAAATCGTCTCCCACTTAATTAGGCTCCACTTGGTCGAAGATAAATTCTCAGCCCATAAAAATTGTCTTGTTAAGGAGTCCAAGTCCTTAACAAAGCTCATCGGAGCCACCTGGATCATACACCTGTAGATAGGAAGAGTCTGCACCACTGATTGAATCAGTTGAACTCGACCCGCAAAGGATAACCAACGGTGGGTCCAATGATTCACCTTGTCCCAAAATTTGTCTAGGATCACCCACCACGACTCCTTAGCCAGTCGGCTAGCAGAGATAAGAATCTCGAGATAAAGTAGTGGGAGGCTCCCAATTTGGAACCTGAAGATAAGAGCCACTCTTCGTTGTATGGCCGGAGGAGTGTTAAAGAAAAAATAGATGATTTGCCCTCATTAATTACCTGTCCAGAGGCAGTAAGGTAAACATCCAGGCTCTTGCATATGTTAGACGCCTCCCTAATAGTAGCCCTGCCCATCAAAGTCACATCGTCCACAAATTGGAGATGGGATTGTACAGGGATTTCCTCTCCCCACTGCCAACCCTGAATAGCACCATCACCCACATTTATTTTGATCAATCGACCCAAGCCTTCCACCAACAAAAGAAATAAGTAATAAAAAAGAGGGTCGCCTTGCCTCAATCCATGAGAAGCCCCAAAGAGATTAGAGTGCTCACCATTAATCAAAACTGAAAAGGAGGTCGAGTTCACACAACTCAAAACCCAACGAATCTAATCCTCTGCAAAACCAAAGGTGCCCAAGACCTTCTGGAGGAAGGACCACCGAACTCTATCATAGGCCTTTGACATATCCAGCTTGATAAACATCGCCTTCTCATTGGACTGGGTCATGGAATGTATAGTCTCAGTAGCCATCACCACCCCATCCAAAATCTGTCAGCCCTCTACAAAGCCACCTTGCTCCTCTGAGATAAGCGCAGGCAACCACTTTTTTAACCTCTCAGTGATCAGCTTAGAAATAATTTTATAAGCGACATTGTAGAGAGAAATGGGCCTAAAAAGACTCAGCCTATCAGCCCCTTCACCCTTAGGAATGAGAGCCAGGAAGGTGGAATTCAAATCCTGAAGCATTTTCTTGTTCCTCTGGGATTCTTGAACAACAGCCAGGAGGTCAAATTTAATAATTTCTCAAAATTCCTAGAAGAACTCAATCGAGAAGCCATCTAGACCACGCGTCTTTCCTTTCTGCATCATAAAGACTATCCTCCTTAACTCCTCCAAGGATATATCCCTCATCAAATGCTCATTCATATCCCTAGTCACCAAAGAGGGAATACAAGACAGGATCTGGACCTCTTCAATCGAGTCCCCCTGCGCTTCCTCCTTAAATAACAAAGCAAAATACTGCACTACCTCATTAATGATACCCTGCATAGAAGAAACAGTCTCCCCGTTGTCCAACACCAAAGAAGTAATCTCCATGCCATGTTGTCTAGCCCGAACCGAATTGAAGAAGAAGGTTGTGTTCTTATCCCCTTCTCTAAGCCATTCGATCTGGGCCTTTTGTTTCCAAAAGATTTCCTCCCTTAGTTCCCATTCCTCCAAAGCTTTTAAGGCCCTGGCTTCCTCCCTCAGCAAAACCTCAGTCATTCTCTCATCCCGAATGGTTCTGGTAATGACATTCAGCTCCATCTGTGCCTCATTTTTCTTTTGGAAAATGTTCCCAAAACTTTGTCGATTCCACTTCTTGATCTGGTACTTGACGAATTGGAGAAGATTAACAAAAGTATATATTGTTGTTCCCACAGTAGGCCTGCCCCTCCTCCACCAATCCGTCACTCGTCCAAACAAGTTCGGGTCTCTGCAGCACATAAGCTGAAACTTGAAAGGCACCTTCAGAGGCTCACGGGTAGAAGAAATGACCAATTTTATTGGCTAGTGGTCTGAGCCCCTCTAATCAAGAATCTCAAGGCAGGAAGACCACGAACCCCCCACCCAATAACAGGAGGTCATGAATCTATTTATACGCTCTGCAATGCACCTGTCCCCCACTCTTCAATTGTTCCAGGTAAAGCATCCATTAACCGGCTTGATATCCACTAAATTGAGTGCCTCCATATTATCCCGAAGCAGGAGAGAAGAAGGTTCCAGTCATGCATTACCTCCTCTCTTCTCCGTTAAATCAAGAATAGCATTAAAGTCTCCCGCCACAATCCAAGGCAAATAGGGAAATAGTTGACGAAGAAAGTGGATGTTTTTCCAAACAAGAAGTTTACCTTGGAAATCTGTAGGAGCATAAACATTGGAAAAAAAGACTGATTCACCCAACTCAATACATGAAGCCACCATAGATAAAGAAGATTTAAAAGAAATCCAGAACACATGTTGGATCTTGCACGGATTCCAAAAACAAGCCACGCCCCCCGAAGATCCATGAGCTCCAATGCACTGCCATGAACCATACCTCCATAACTTAGGTGCAATATAACTCATATCAACCATAGACACTTTCATTTTTTGAAGAAAGAGAATATCAGGTACTTGACATCTAACTAATTCCCTAACAGCGTTTTGTCTGGGACCGCTGTTCAATCCCCTTACATTCCATGAGATAATGATCATTTCAGATGAGTTAAAAAGTGTGAGTCTAAGGTCTTAACTGCACCAGACTCCACCAAGGTCTCCCCAATCATCTTGAGTCTGTCTGTGTCCTTCTTGCACCCCACTTTAGCACTTTTTTCTGACGTCCCCTTCTTTCCCTCCCTCTAGAGAATACCCAGGTGAGGAGAAGATTTTCCTTTCTTGTCTACTTTTGTCCCCACAACCCTTGCCAAAGGGTACAAGTCCTCTCCATTCTGTTCCAGGTCCCTATCTGTCGCCTCCCCCCCCAATTCCTCTGTCTGCCCCTCAACAGCCATGGGTAAGGCCGACTCTTCCTGAAGAACCACCGAAAGATTGACTGAATTAATCTCTGGTACTCAACCTCCCACGAACTGCTCCACACTCATTAATCTCAAAATTACTTCTTGCTGGCCCAATCCGTCCAAGATTTCAAACATGTTGAAAGAGTCACCATCCTGCCTCTCCCTAAGGGTCCTCTTCTGGCCCCTGTTACGGCTTCGAGCTTTCACCTGTACAAAACCTTCAGCATCCCTGCTCTCCCCAACCCTTAATTTCTTTCCTTTATCGACGTTGGAAATGCTGCTAGGTGGCAGTTGGGGATGTTGCTCCATTGGCTTAGCCTTCGGACATCTGCGCACCAGGTGTCCATACTCATGGCAAAGGTGACACCTAAAGGGAAGGGTCTTATAGTCCAATTGTTGCACCCAGGAGTATGAACCCACACTCATCTCCAGCGCATCAAGCAATGGTTTGCTCAAATCAATTTCCACACAAATTCGGGCAAAAGTCGTGACTTTTTTACCTAAAGTCTGAGTTGAAGACCCCACCGGCATTTCAAGCGTCGAAGCTAACATCAAGAGAACGTCCTCACAACAACATTCAATAGGAAGTCTGGGGAGCCTAACCCATACCGGAACCTGATTTGGTAATTCCTCAGAAGGATTAAACCCAGCATGCCAAGGTTTAACAAAAAGTCTGCCCTGATTGTAAAAGTATGACCCTCCCTCAAAAACCCTGTTGCGGTCAGCCAGGCATACAAACGTGACCATGAAGTAGTTATTTACCAATAACGTGACCTCCATTTCTCCCTCTGGCTCCCACACTCTCCTGGCCCAACCCTCTAGAAATTGAAGGGAAACTTTCAAACCCAAAAACTTGCAATACAAAGAATGCTTGGAATAATATTTCACATCCTCCGAAATCATATCGAAAGGAATTACCAATTTAGGTCGTTCCTTGCATTTCTCCAGGCAACCATTAATCTTCATAATCCTGGATCCCCCAAGCAAGCTCCATTCCATTGCTCCTGGATTCTGGGAAGAAAACTCCTGACCTACTGTTTTACCTTGCTACTCCTGCCTGTTCATGCCCATAGCTACACTAAAACTTTTTCCAAGCGCGGTTTTTAAAGGCTCATGTTGAGCCATGATCACGCCCTCCTTGGTCCAACGTGACCCTGTGACGCCTCAGCGCTTCGTCACTCCCTCGCTCCCCCAAACTACACCTGCGCACACCAACCCACCGCTTTGAACAGGCTAGGGCACGGCTGCCCTAGCTCGGCCGTGACCTACACACGCTGCAGCCCATCATTCTCCCCTCCAAAGTGTTTCAATAATAAATATATTACATATTTTTTTAATAAAAAATAAATATTATTTTATAAAGTATTTCAATAATAAATATATTACATATTTTTTTAATAAAAAAGAAATATTATTTTATATTTTTTCATGAAGTGTTTCAATAATAAATATATTACATATTTTTTTAATAAAAAATAAATATTATTTTATATTTTTTTTAAATATTTATTTTAATTTACAATTTATTTAAAATGAATTTTGATTATTTATTTTATATATATATATATATATATATATATATATATATATATATATATATAAAATCAAAATTCATTTTAAAAAAATTGTAAATTAAAATAAATATATTATATATATATTGAAGTGTTGCAATAATAAATATATTACATATTTTTTAAATTAAAAAAATATATTATTTATTTTAATTTACAATTTATTTAAAATGAATTTCGATTATTTATAATATTAATATGATACTATTATAATTATATATATCATATTAATATTATAAATAATGTGTATATATACATGTATATATGTGTATATATAAATGTATGTATTTATATATATGTCTATATATGCATATACATATACATATATATATGCACGCGCACACACACACACACACACGTGTGCACATGTACATGCACGCGAAATTCATTTTAAATTAATTGTAAATTAAAATAAATATATTATATATTTCATGAAGTGTTTCAATAATAAATATATTACATATTTTTTTTATTAAAAAAAATATATATTATTTTATATTTTTTAAAATATTATTTTATATTTTCTAAAATGTTTAAGATGGGATAAACTTTTCACTTTTAAAAAAAATGATAATGATAAAATTTTAAAACTAAAGAAAACATATTTGACATTATTACATAATAAATATGAGCGTTTGATTTCTATTTCGGGACTAAGCTACACTATTACTTTGATAAAAATTTAAAGCTAAAGAAAACAAGTTTGAGCGTTTGATTTCCATTGTGGGAGTGGGCAACACTATTACTTTCATCGTTCCTTCAAACATCATGGGAAATACATTAGAGGAGTTGGCACTAGAGAGATCCGTTGCAATCTTCCCGGAAGCTCCGTCTCTGTCTGCGCAGCAATGCAATAAGTATAAGTTCATTTTTCCCCCTTAGCCAGTAAGTAAATTAGTGATGGCTATATTTTGATATTATTACCTTTGTGGATCTAATCGCACTTATTAATGCAGATAAACACTCATTTTAGGCTGTCTTTATATTTCAATGTGTCGGTGCGTATAGGATTGTTCAACTTCATCCTCATCCTCATAATTAAAGCGTTGAACGGGGGGACCCATTCATATCTGATGTTTTTCATTTGTGCGAGTCAGGTAAATGCTATGCGCACTAATAAACTAGGGACTTTCATTCAACTCTCAACTAGGTATGCCTCTTTCTTGTATAGCTAGAAGTTAAGATCATAACTCTGCACCATTCAATTAGCCTTGGTCTTATCATCCAGTAGTGAGAAGGATCAGTTCCTGCGCATAGATATACTTTAGGGTTTAACATGGGTGGAAAAGTCATGACAGAAGCTGCAACCGGCACATATATGTCTTCTGCCATCGCCTTCTCCAACCAAAGTCAGCAGACAGATATTAATATTTACATTGCTGAAAATACGATGGTGTGTCTGATGGTATTGCTCTGTGCATTCATATCTGTTCTAGGCCTCATTTCAATACTCCCCTGGCATTACATCTGGAGGTCACGTGAGGAGTATGTGGCTGCCAGATTAGCAAATCCCGGATTAAAGAAGAAGAGCATAGAAGCACTTTCCGTCATCCTCTACACTAAACTCACATCAGGGCAAACTCCAACCGAGTGCCCAATTTGTTTGGCAGAATTTATGGAAGGTGAGAAATTGAGAGTGTTGCCAAAGTGCAAGCACAGCTTCCACATGGAATGTGTGGACAAATGGCTTCTTTCTCACTCCTCCTGTCCCACTTGTAGACATTGTCTTCTCAAGAAAGAAGCCCATGTCGTCCAGTGCGGCACAAATGAAGTACAAACCAACAGATCAGATGCAAGAACAGAAGAAGATGAGGATATTGCTATCGTTTGGGAATGTGGAAATATTGTAAGTGACATAGAATGTGGCGTTAGGCAATAGCTATATCTTTCACCAGAGGGACATATTAGACTCGTCCTTTTGAATGGTGCTCTGCTCTAACACAGTAAACGGCCAGCAAATTCAACCGTAAGAGAGGAGCCAAATCTGTGCAAGAGGAAGCGAATCTGTAAGCAGTTCTCATCCCCAACCTCCAAAAATTGCAAGTAAAATGAGCGCTTCTTGCGAAGACCCTGTTTGGGTGTTGGCGCACCCAGGCATGAAGGGTTTAGCATTAGTTGTTTTCCCAAGCTTTGAAACTGTTATTCCTATAGTACAAACTATTGTGATCACTCGCAGTCTTAAGAACTATTTTCCGTGGCCGAAATAGTAGCGTAGCCCAAGCAGGCTACATTTGTTTTGTGATAATTTTTTAAATCATTTCCGGGATGGGCTAACCTTTGGGTTAGCATAAGGGATTAAAATAGAATTACGTTTTTGTTTATAACATATCAACTTTTTAGGAATAATGGCACGTAAAGGGGAAGAAGACATACTAAGATGCAGATCTATGAGGAGTAATGGCACCTGACGTATTTAAGCCCAATGATATAGCATATATAAGTGGAGCAAGAGATCCGCTACCCATAAGAGAGAGAAGAAAACAAGGCTATGATATTGAAAATTCTGTCTAAGTTGTAGATTTTAGTAAATGAAAAGTGAAGATTGATTTTTTTATTTTTTTTAATCAATCAAGGAATGAAAATTTAAGTATAGTTATAATTTAATATAATTTTTTTACTTATAATTTGTAAAGTAAATATTATAGTATTGATGAGTATAGAATAAGCTATTGAAAAATCATTTATAAATTTAGATAGATATTTTAAATTGAAAAGTGATTTTTGTTAAGGAATTTATAATATGTTGATTTGTTGTGAAGTGGAAGTTTTATGTAGACTTTATATATTTATGAGATTTGAAAATAGTTGAATTTAGTTTACTTGTAAATATGAATGCACAATGGATTGCTTATTTAAAAAATTTGGTTAATATGGAACATGTTGCTAAGGTTGATGATGAAATATTCATAAAAACATATTAAACTTACAATTGTGTTGTGATTTTGAAGTAAAGATTTTAAGTTTACTTTGCACATAATATATTACTCAAGGAATTTCAACATGAATTAATTAGACATAAAGCATGTCATTTATGCCAATTGAACATTAATTTTTTGGACATAAAACATGTCATTTGTAGGATTTTAACATAAATCAATTAAATATTTGATGAATTGAACATCATTTTTTTAATCATTAAAAATGAATATTTTAATCTTGTATGGCATGTAACATGAAAACTTTGACCATGAAACAAGTTATTTACAAATAAAATCAATTTATTTACAAATTAAAAGTAAATACATGTTAAAAAAAAATAGCAAACCTAAATGTTTAGAGAGACATGTATCTTTTTTTATGGAATTCAAACATAGATGATTCAAATTTAAATGAAAATGCTTAACAAAAAATCTTGATTAGTATAGAACATGTAATTTGTAAATTCAAATATAAATCAATTTGGTTTTGAGTATAGTTTTAAAAGAAAACATTAAATTTTGGTGGCCAACAAAGCATTCACAATTATGTAGACTTTGTCAAAGTAGTATTTTAAGCTTGTTCGATATTTTCTATAGAAAATTTCATTTGGATGGTTTGAAAATTGATCATCAAACACCAGTAAAAGTCATGATACCAAATTTTAAAATGGAACATTCACAATAAAAACATGCAATAGAAGATGTCATTTATGTGATTTTAGCATGGATCAATTAAATGGTTGGGTGGGCGAATACATTTTTTAAAAATTATTATCATGTTTATTCAATGAATATTTTTAATTTTGTGGCATATGACATATCATTTATGGGATTTAAAATGTTGAACAAAAATCAATTTAATTATGAAGTATAAATAAATACATATAAAAATAACAAATATAAATACTTAGAGAGACATGAATTTTTTTTATTTTGTGAGATAAAATTAAGTACTATGAGAAGAAAAGAAATAAAAAATTGTGTTATTCAAAGGTTATTTGTCTTCTATAAATGCATTTTTTCAAAATCAATAAACTTAAATGTAAACGTATGTTTCACAAACAATTTAGATTTTTTTAATTAATTATGGCTTTTCTTAAGCAGAGGTTTTACATTGTTTTGCTTTTTATAAATTGTAACCTCTCTCAAAAAGAGATTTTAGAATTATTTAGCATATAATGCACCAATTTTTAGAATTTTAAAATAGGTGGCTATACTTTAGTTTTAAATATATATTTAGATCAAAACATGTATTTATGCAATTTGAAGACAAATACTTCACTTGTAAATGTAAATTCTTACCAAAAAAATAATAATTTGTTTACATCAAACTCAAACATAATATTTGCAATTTTTGGATACTAATCAATTGATCTGTTAGTATTGGTTAATGGGAAAATATAAAAATGGGGTGCTTGTTGAGGTAGTTACAATTCTACAATCTTTGTCAAATTAATGTTTTAATTTTGTTTGGCATTTAGTTTAGAGTATGCAATTTGTGTGAGTTTAAAATTGATCAATTTACACCAAAAAATAAAGAAAAAAATTAGTTTTAAATGTAGATCAGTTTACACTAAAATCCATGGTACTAGATTTGAACTTAGATCGTTTATTAGGAAACACTAAATATATAATTTTGTCCCCTTTTAGAAGCAAATTTTTTTACCTTGTTAAGCATGGTACATGCAATTTGAGGGATTTTAACATGGATAATATTTGGTATAGAACATGTCATTTTAAAGATTTAAACATGAATCAATTTAGCATAAAACATATAATTTATGAGAATATTTCATGGCGTAGACATGAACATGAATCAATTTGGCATAAAACATATAATTTGTGAAAATATTGCATGCAATAAATGGAATTAAAACTTTGAATGTGAAATTCACTTACCAAGTAAATTTAAATTCACATTAAAAGAGAAAACATAAATGCTTAATGATCCATCCACAATGTTATTCAATGAAAATGATAACTATGCAGAGAAAAGTAATTGTAAATTCACATGAAAAGAGTAAACCTAGATATTTAGTAATGCATCTACAATGGTATTGAATGAAAAATAACTATTATAAAGAGAAGAGTGATATAAAAATTATGTTAATGAGACTTATTTGACAAGTTTCAATGATTTTATTAATGTTTTTTTGAAAAAAAAAAGATATTGTATGAGTGTAAGATTATGTTAACATATATTATTGGTCGCTATATAGAGGAGAGGACTCATTGTAAATTTGAAGCAATAGCTATACACATTTTTGAAGTTTTAACGATGAACTGAAACCAATTTTAAATATAACATGTTGAGATAAAAATAACAAAGTGGAAGTCCACATTAAAACATGATGTTCATAAGATAGATTACACATAGATGATTCATTGGTATGGAAAGCCCAGAATTGAATATATACAAGAATCAAAACTATAAAAAGTTGTATTGGTTTAATTACTACACTAAAAACTAAGACCCAAAGTTTGTGCATCTCAAGTAAGGAAATCCCATTTTTATTGCACTTTTCAAAACAAAATTAATAAATAAATATTCTTATTCTTAGTTTGAATGATTATAACAATTTCATTGAAAAAATTGGCAAGAATAAGAAAATAATTGTATAGAGAAACCTACAAGTTAAAAAACAGACATAAGCATTAGGCTCATTTTCAAAGTATCCAAAGAAAAGTTCAAAAGAATGTGTCAACTACATTTTTGAAGCAAAGATGTTTATTGCCATAAGAAATATTGTAAAATAAAAAAATGTGAGTCTTGATGTTCATAGTAAATGAAAAATAATGATTATTATTTTTTCCACAAACAAATTGTAGAAATCTTCTTTTTATTGTACTTTTCAAAATAAAGTGAATAAAAATATATTCTTATGCTTAGTTTGAATGATTGTAACAATTTTATTAGGAAAACCATGCAAATACAAGAAAATAAGTTTATAAAGAAACCTACAAATAAGAAAAAAGACATAAACATTGGGCTCATTTTTAAAGTATCCAAAAAAAAGTTCAGAAGGTGAAATGTGTCAACTACATTTTTGAAACAAAGATGCTTATTATCATAAGAAACATTGTAGAATAAAAAAATGTGAATCTTGATATTTATAGTTAATAGAAAATTATGAAATTTATTTTTTCCACAAACAAATCATAGAAAGCCCCTTTTTATTATACTTTTCGAAACAAAGCGAGTAAAAAATTGTTATTATGCTTAATTTGAATGATTGTAACAATTTTATTAGGAAAATCATGCAAGAATAAGAAAAATAGTGTATAGAAAAACATACAAATACGAAAAAAGACATAAATATTAGGCTCATTTTTTAAATACCCAAAAAAAGGTTCAGAAGGAAAAATGTGTCAACTACATTTTTGAAAAAAAAATGCTTATTGTTATAAAAAAATATTGTAAAATTAAAAAATATGAGTTCTAATGTTCATAATAAATAGTTTCTACAAAAAAATTGTAGAAATCCCTTTTTAATTGTACTTTTCAAAACAAAGTGGATAAAAATATATTCTAATGCTTAGTTTGAATGATTGTAACAATTTTATTAGGAAAACCATGTAGGGACAAGAAAATAAGTGTATAGAGAAACCTGCAAGTAAGAAAAAAGACAAGCATTAAGCTCATTTCAAAGTATCAAAAGAAAATTTCAGAAGGAGAAATGTTTCAACTACATTTTTAAAACAAAGATGTTTATTGCCATAAAAAACTTTGTAAAATAAAAAAAATGTGAATCTTGATATTCATAGTAAATGGAAAAATATGAGATTTTTTTCCCACAAATTGTAGAAATTTCCTTTTTATTGTATTTTTCAAAACAAAGTGAATAAAAAAATATTCTTGTGTTTATTGAATGATTGTAATAATTTCAATGTGAAAACCATACAGAAACAAAAAAAAATGTATAGAGAAAGTTGTAAGTAAGAAAAAAGATAAGCATTAAGCTTATTTTCAAAGTATTTAAAAAAAAGTTCAGAAGGAGAAATGTGTCAACTACATATTTGAAAAAAAGATGCTTCTTGCCATAAAAAAATGTGAGTCTTGATGTCCATAGTAAATGGAAAAATATGAGATTTTTTTTTTCCACAAACAAATTGTAAAAAGCCCCTTTTTATTGCACTTTTTAAAACAAAGTAAATAAAAATATATTCTCATGCTTAGTTTGAATGATTGTAACAATTTTATTGGGAAAACCATGCATGAACCAAAAAAATAAGTGTATAGAGAAACTTGCAAGTAAGAAAAAAAGACATAAGCATTAGGCTCATTTTTAAAGTATTCAAAGAAAAGTTCAGAACTTGGAGAAATGTGTCAAGTACATTTTTGAAACAAGAATGCTTATTGCCATAAAAAATATTGTAAAACAAAAAAAATGTGAGTCTTAATGTTCATAGTAAATGGAAAAATATGGGATTTGGAAGCATGTTCTTTACACTTACACATTTTCTGAATTAGTCAAACAACTTTTTCACTAAATTAAGTACTAAACAACTTTCCAATATCACTTTATTGAATTAAAGTTCAATGTATGGTTGATTTTCAATGCCACCTTTTGAAGTATATTAAATGTAACCAATGATTAAAATTGAACCCTTCATAACCGGTTCAAAGACTTTTGATCATCTTAGAAGTGCTAATTAAAAATTATTAGAAAAAAATAATAATTTGCTTATTATTTAGAGGATTATATTTAAGAATAACAACACAATATACTATTTTAAGGTGTGTATCAGATTAAGATTAATAGCTTTCAAGAATCATCATGATAATAACCCATTTAATCCATATACCCATAATAATAATTAACAGTTTTGTTAATTAATATTTATAATATTATTTTTTTACAATAATCAAAGTGAATGTGAAAAGTTAATCTTGTTTTTATCATTTCCCATTTCAATTTCAATGCATCCATTTTTTTATACTTTAGAGTCAACCTAAATATGAATAAATATATGCTTTGAACTTAAATAAAAATAAATTTATCTTGCTTGCTTCCTCATCTTCCTCTATATTTTTACTAAGAAAGAAAAATACCTATATTAATTTTTGTATATTTAATTGATATTTTAATTCAAAAAATTTAATAATATTAAATTAATTAGTATTTACATTTTTTTCCACACATTTTATTATACATTTTTACAATTTAAATTCCTCATAACATTATATTTTAAAGATCATTTAAAATTATAACCATATCACTTACAAATCATATTTTGTATAATGATACATACATTATTTATAATCATATTATTAAATATTAAAAAAAAGGTTTGATATATATTTTATTTACATTAAAATTTTAATGTAATTAATATTAAATTGAATGAAAGTATTTTACAAACTATAATCTCTCACTTTCACCATTGCTTAATTAGTGAGTACAGCGAGGCAATGATTACAATACAGGTACCAAAATGATGCAAATTCGTAAAAGTTTCACATGAAAAAACATCGAAAATAGACTCCCTTCCTCACTCAGAGACTAAAGATTCTCTTTCTTGAGTTTCTTGGTTATTTACTGTGTTTCTGCATAGAACCATTCATAAGGCAGAGTCTAATGTAACCATTTGCTGAAAGATAGCTATGGCCTAATTACGCCACATTCTATGTCACTGGCAATATTTCTACCTACCCTTCCAAAACACTAGCAATATTATCCTCATCCTCTTCTGCTCGTGGTCTTGACACTTCAACATGCTCTACACAAGCCTGTTGGATTGCATTTCCTTTGGGCCACGCTGCACTACATGGGCTTCTTTGTTGAGAAGGCAATGCCTGCAAGTGGGACAGGAGGAGTGAGAAAGAAGCCATTTGTCCACACATTCCATGTGGAAGCTGTGCTTGCACTTGGGCAACATTCTCACCCTTTCACCTTCCAAGAAATCTGCCAAACAGACAGGGCACTCTGCCAAATTTGGTTCTGTTCTCAGTTTACTGTAGACAAAAGAGGGAAGTGCGTTTAGAGCTTTTTCCTTCAATCCGGTATTTGCTAGCATGGCAGCCATACGGCGCTCATGTGACCTCCAGATGTAACGCCAGGGGAGTATTGAAATGAGGCCTAGGATAGAAATGAGCGCGCAAAATAATGCAAGAAGCACCACGATCCTATTTTCAGGGATATAAATTATATTAATATTTGTCTGCTCTCTTTGGTCTGACAAGGCGAGTGGAGAAGACGCATATGTATCAGTTACAGCTTCAAATATAATTTTTCTCCCCATGTTAAATCCAAAAGCATACCCTTCCTAACAAAATATATATCCAGGGACTGATTCTTCTCACCGCTGGATAATAAGACCAAGGCTAATGAAGGCTTTGGGGGCTATACTCTGGAGTCTGGTGAATACAAGAAAGTGTATTTGCTTTTATACCGCGCACTAGCTGTACTCGACTCCCTCACATGAAGAAGATAAGATTGAGAACAGTGAAATAAGACAAACGAGTAAAATGAGTGTTTATTACCAAGTGCGATAAGACCGGCTTCCATAGTAACATCACGTGCGGCAACGGACGTCAAATATAGCCGTCACCGATTCAAATCGTGCGCGAGGTATGTTTTAACAAATTTATTGTCCCATTAATTAATATCTGCTTGGCTTCGATAGCCATTAATATCTGCAAAGTAACGTAATGTTTACGTTCAGCGTCATCATATGCATCTGGCTGTTTTGAAGTTTGTGTGCGAAAGATTCTTAAAGATCCACGAATCTTTTAGGAGTTGACCAAATTAGTATTTATTTCTCATGATGGACGGACCAAAGCAATAATAAAGCCCGTTCCACTATCACCCATAATTTAAATAATGTCAAACAAACATGTTTTCTTTAGTTTTAAAATTCTACTGGTTCATCGTTTTTCAAGAGAAAAGGTTACCACAATCTCACGCTTTTTAAAAGAATACCTAATGCTTATCTCCTGTTGAAGTGAGAGGCAATATATTTATTTTAATTTACAATCGTGCCGTCAAATCCTCTCCTTATCCGTCATCGATGGAACTTTGAAACTTAGAAATAATAGAGCCCTTTTTAAAAGAAAAAAGTTCCCACTTTAAAAGTCTTTTTTTAAAATGGTTTGTTTTTTAATTTTAAAAAAAATCAATTAAATTTTAAAAGATATTTGATATTCATTTATATTTAAAATTGAAAATATATTTTATAATTTGATTTGAGGATAAAATAAATTAATGATATTAATATTTACATAAAATTAAATATAATTTATAGAATTGAAAAAGTATAACGTAAAAATAAAAATGCAACTTTAACAAATTTTAAAATATAACTTTAAAATTATCTTCTAATTTAATGTCATTACCTTATTCAATTTTGTTTTTATCATTTATTAAATTTGAATTTATATTAATTTTTGCTATTGATCAAAATATAACTTTAAAATAAAATAAAATAAAATGTAATGTAATGTAATGTACTCACTATCTTTTTGAAATATATATTTGTATTATTTGGGATTTTTTAAGGTAGCTTGACTTTAGGTGTAAAGTTTAGATTAAATAAGGAATATGTAACTTTCACCATCATAAAAAATGATATTTTTAGTTTAAGTTTGAGGATATTCAAATAAAGATCCATATCTTTGATTTAGTAGTCACATCGACCATCTTATATGGTTGTGAGGTTTCAAGTTTATAATTTTAAATGAAGGACCAATAATGAATAGATAGTTCTTTTCATGGTATTATCCAAACAAAATTATTCCAAAAGATCAATCCCTTGTGCCATCATCCTTCAGAATTTGACACAACTTTACTCATTGATTTAGCAATCTTTCGTATGATAAGAATGATTCATATACTCAAATGGATAAGTAGGTAACTCCCAAAGTGGTCACCTTAGGTATCCATACATTGCTTTCATATTTTCTATGAAGCGTGTGGATTTTGTGGTCCATCCTTGTTGTTATGCAAGAGCCTCATCATTGCTTCTCATCATTGATTTTGATATTGACATGTCACCCTATATAAATTCCTAATGGATACCCTTCGTCTCTCAGAGAGAGAGAGAGAAAGAGAGAGAAGTCTTCCACCAAAAAAGTTCTCTTACATGTCCATATACCTCTTACAACAAATAATTTTAAATTATATTTCTTGAAAAGTGCTCCATTAAGTAGGTCAATGCCTATTGACTAGGCTAGGGAGTAGGTTTTCTAAAAGAGCTATGGGATAGGGTTAATAGGCTCTCTAAGAAGCCTAGGATCCATCAAATTTCAAATTTGAATATTACCAATTTATGATATGTAAATATATATTTAAGGTGTGCAATTATGATTAAAATAATCTTTCTTTAATAATAGAGCGTTAATCCATTAGTGACAAGTGGGAAACTTTAATTTAAATTTTTCATAACCATGCAATTGGTAAGGGACGAGCGTTTCTCAGATGGGGGTATTATAGATAGCAGATTGAATGTGCAAGACTCATTAAACACAATCATCTTATGTGTTCAATTTTATTGCACAAGGTGTTGTAACGATATTACAATTTTGACAAAAAGATCTTTCATTTTCATTATTTCACAATAAAGATAGTTATTATATCTTCTTGATCTTAACAACCAACTAATAGAGTACATCATTTTCAATGAATTTCTAGTACGTTTGAGGATGCATTGAATTCACGATTAGATGATATTGGTAAAACATATTTTATCGATGCTACTAGAACATAATCTTGAACAAGCACAAGTATTTGGTGCAGAAGTGGAAAAGTTCGTAGATTAAAGTACACCTAGAAAATTGATATTCATCCTTTAATAAAAATAAAAGACTAGTAGTTTCCTGGTATGTGATTTTTGTTTAATTTGAATAATCTTAATTTTAGAAGTCCTGATAAGAGATTATTTTGGATGAGTGGCTTAAATTTGTAGTACATTTAATATAAAGACAATCAAAAATCTTGTTTACAGTCAAGATAATTGAAGCATTTCCTCTAGAAACCCCAATAGAAGCATCAAGATACTAATTTAAGGTCAAAATAAAATGGAATAAGATAGTCCTATTGATAGGGACAATTGAGAATAGATCTACAAAGAGTGATCAAAACTATAAGAAATTACAGACCTATTCAACAAAGTTGTGTGAATTAAAACCATATCAAGATTATGTGAATGATAGTATGGGTGAATCACCATTAAATTAAGCTAGTTGGATAAGAAATAAACATGGAGGTTTGTATGTAAGTTTAAAATAGCCATCAAGTGGTATCAGAGCATAGGTGCACTTTGGGAAAAGAATGCATTTGTTTGTTGTCGATGTTACATCAATAAGGAAATTGTTACAGGGTGATTGTAAGAAGGTTCAATAAATCAGAGAAAGCAAACAAGAAGACCATGTTGAGGAAAAGGTATGAGAAATATTTAAAGTTTTTGTTTGAAGTTTATCGTTTGAAGATTTTGTTTTGAGAAGAGAACATGATAAGGAAAGTCTCATAGCCCATTGAGACTTGAAAAATATTGAAGAAGAGCTTGTAACGCTGAAGAGTAAGATTAAGAGAACATAGTGAATGCTCTAGGGGAAGATCCAAGGTTAAAAAAAAAACATGGAATTGTGATTTGTTATTAGTATTGGTTGAAGTGTTATGGTTGCAGGCCATTGACTCAAAGTGTGAGGCTTAGTGAATCCATTGGATAAGGATCGATCGACTAGGGTGCAAAAGACCTAGGTGATGACCTAAGGAAACCAAAAGACCAAGGTGTAAAAGACTTGGGTGAGGATCTTGGTGAAGGAGCAATAGACCAAATGAAGAACGAGAGAGAGTTAAGGAAACAGAGGGACTTCCAAGAAGAGATGGAGATGATGAGCAACATTTGGAAAGTCTGCAACAGATTTTAGAAAAATCAATGTAAAGTCAACAGGGATAAGTGTTCAAAAAGATAGCCAAGTGGCCAGTAAAGCAAATTGTGGAAAGAAGAAGAAAGCAGAAAGAGATAATGAATTTGAGAAAATAGATAAGGGTGTAAGGCAACCCAAGAAATAGAGTGTGAAGGTAATTCAACCCCAATTGTTTGATTCTAATAATGTATTTCAGTGTGTACTTGAATAAAAGGAGATTCATTTTGAAGAAGACAAACTTTATAAAAAAACAACATATACAAGATGAAGGTGAAAGTTGTTTGTTTTTAAATAATGTTGATTTTGATAAATCGTTGTGTTTTTCAGTAATGGATCATGAGAAATCAGGATTAAATTTAGAGGAAAGCATGATAGTAAGTACAGAAGAAAAGTTGCTAAGCCTATTTGAAGGTTTAAGCAAAATGAAGTATTTGATAAATGACGTGTTTGACTCTTTATTTGTTTATGAGATCCCAAAACAGTTGGAAGAAGAAATACCTAATTTGATGAATGAAAATAGTAAAAAGAAATCAAGTGCAATAGATATGAATGATAAAGAGAGGCAACAACAAAGCAATTTGTTTGTATATGAAAGTATGGAGCAGTTACAAATGGAGATAGTAGCTTTAGAGCATGCTAGTACAAGGTTGAAGCATCTTATGAAGAGAAAAATGAGTTGGCAATAGAGTCATTCATAGAGGTTGAACCAAAGATACATATTGCCATGGAGAAGATTGAACAAGTACTTCAAGAACCAGTTGTTACAAACTAAAAAGAAGAATCAAGAAAAAAAGATTACACTCAAAAGTCTCAAAGTTTTATATCTTACTAGTCATTGAGTTGTGTTTGTGTGGGTCTAGTACATAAGAGTTCAAATGGAAGAAAAACAAAGAGAAATCCTCATCTTAGAGGAAAATGTGAAGATCAATTATAAATCAGAAAAGAAGACTGAATAAGGAAAAATAAATCCAGCTAATAATGAACCAGTACAATACAACTGGAGGAAGAAGAAGAAA
Organism: Torreya grandis; assembly: GCA_037957365.1. Classification (NCBI taxonomy): domain Eukaryota; kingdom Viridiplantae; phylum Streptophyta; class Pinopsida; order Cupressales; family Taxaceae; genus Torreya; species Torreya grandis. The sequence goes on from JARHVA010001655.1 coordinate 1,741,523, forward strand.
CATTTGAACAGGTGCTCAAATTTCTTGGGGAATTTGATGCAGGAGCATCATCCACCAGGGTGTAAAGAATACTCTAGTCAATGTTTTAGGAAGCTTGTCAAGCCCCAATAAGCCCTTATTGAGGCATTAAAGGTGTGCTTAGAGTCATTGAAGTCTTTGGAGAGTTTCCCTCCAAAATCTCAATTTGAATTTTTAAATGCTTATGGTGTAATTTCATTAGTGAATGTAACTACTGCAAAGACATTGAGTTGCATAAGTTTGTATTAGGTTTGTAGGTGTGTGTATAATGCATTACAAGTCTTTTAAGACCTTTTAGAGGTCATAATTATCTCTTTTGTTCTAAATAGTCATTGTAACCATGAGATAAGATGTATGAATTCAATTTGCATAATTAGGACCAGGTGAATGAGGATGAATCTTGACAAGCTTAGTCAATTCTAAACTTAGAAAAATAATTCAACTACTTGATAACGAACAAAGCTAGCAAAGTAGAGGCATCCAACATCATTATGAGGCATTAAAAGATCAAATTCTCATCATTGTAAGTGGATGAAGAGTTTGAAGTTCAAGAATAGTGGTTTGTATATTGTTTGGATGTATCTTTCTTGAAAATAAAAGGAATATAGTGGTGTGAATTCATTGTGTTCATATATTTCTCACATGTGAAATTATGATTCAGTAAAATTTGAAGTAATTTAATATGCATTTTCAAGTTTTTTTGTTGAGTTCCTGTAAAACTCTTGTTCTTGTCTATTCTAGTCATTACAGTCAACTCAAAATACGTCTAAGAAGTTACATGAGTTCAAACCCAAGGTTAGAAAAGCTCCCAAATTTAATGAATAAACAATGAAGAAGCTCCCAGATTTAAACTCTTGTACATGACTGCAAACAAGTTTATGATAGCCCTCTATAGAGGTAAAATATAGAACTTTGGACATAAGTTGATCTGATATAAAGAATAAGAACATGTTTTTGATGTGCATACAAATCCTTAGAACATGACTATGTAGAAAAATGAAGATTATGTGGATATCATCGATTTGATATAAAGAAAGATGGGTGTATTCTCTAATGCATGAGGGCCAAATAAGTGTGGAAACGAGCTTGAATTACTCATAATAAAATGTTAGAGATTAGAAGAATTGCCCACTCATTTGCATCCAAAATCTCTAGAGAGTATTGTCATCATTGGACCTCATACACTGTAAAGTATCGCAGCCATCAAAGAGTTGGAAGCTTTAAAATTTTGTATCTCTGTAGAGTCAAGGGATGTGCAGGTGTATGGAATTACATTATGTATCAAGAGACTACTCTGAGAGATTAATGGTATAATGTACTTTGACACAGAGGAGTTGAGTTTAAATGCAATCTTGTTTGATGGTGTAGCTGAATCCAATTAGGTCTTTGAGATTAGTGGCATTTGTTACGTGGGCAATAGATTGAAGGTGCCAAACTCATTGAGCGCAAACATCTTATCTATTCGATTTTGTTGCACAGGGTGTTGTAGCAATATTATAGTTTTGACGAAAGGATCTTTCATTTTCATTATTTCAAAATATAGTTATTATCTCATATTGATCTAAGTGGCTAGCTAATAGAGTGCATCATTTTCAATGAATTTCCAGTACGTGTAGTGAGGATAGATTGAATTCACGATCAGATGATATTGGGAAAACATATTGTAGTGATGCTATTACAACTGAATCTCGAACAAGAACAAGGATTAGGTGTAGAAGAGGAAGAGTTCACTTATTAAATTACACTTGGAAATCTATTGTTCATCCTTAAATAAAAATAAAAGACCAATAGTTTCCTGGTATGTGATTTTTGTTTAATTTGAATAATCTTAATAGTAGAAGTCTTGAGCAGAGATTATTTTGGATAACTAGCTTAAATCTATAGTATGGTTATTATAAAGACAATCAGAAATCTTGTTTACAGTCAAGATAATTGAAGCCTTTCATCTAGAAACCCCAATAGAAGTATCAGGGTACTACTTTAAGGTCAAAATCAAATGGAATAAAATAGTGTTATTGATAAGCACAATTGAGAATAGATCTACAAAGAGTGGTCAGATCTATAAGAAATTGCAGACCTATTTGACAAAGTTGTGTGAATTAAAACCATATCAAGATTATGTGAATGATAGTATGGGTGAATCACCATTAAATTAAGCTAGTTGGATAATAAATAATCATGGAGGTTTGTGTGTAAGTTTAGAATGGTCATCGGTTGTCAAGCCATAACCATCAACAAACTCAAAGTATGTTTCAATCTCTATAAAATAGTCTATCAAGAGTTTTATTCAACACCAACTTTTAAGCTTTTTTCAAACCAAACATCTCAAAAATTTATCAAGACTTCATTTCAACACCTCTATTTTACCATCTATTTTTGCATGGTAAGTTTTTTCAATTTTTTTGTCATTATTTCTCATCAGCTCCTAATCACCACCTTTGTTTACGCAATTTTTTTTGAATTGTACACTAAACTGTAAATTTTATACCGAGTCCAATTGGTTATATATACAAAAAATAACCCTACATTTCAATAACTATTATATCCTGCTAAGTAATCTATTCTCTACCCTTTATGATCCTTTTGGCTTGTAGTTCCTTCAATTATATGGTAGCATGATCTTTCACCTTGGTATTACACACTTTAATTCTTTGTGGATCCTAAATATATTCAAATTCAAAGCACTCTCGAATCTAAAATAAACCAATATCTCAACTCCTCTATCGTTTTTCCTTTCGCTCAAAATCTGTCCTATACTTCAACACTTTTCCCATTCAAATCAATGGTGTTTACAAATTTCAATAATAATATACATTAAAATTTTATAGCCCTTCCATTTTGTAACCATTCTGTTAGGTAACTTTTTTAAACCACTTTTGTTACTCTTTGGTCTGAGAACATTTGAAATGACTTTATTTGCCCACCAGGTAATTTTTTGTACTCATATTGATCGAATTGGAAAAAGAATATTCCCCTTATGCCAAGAAGAAATGCCACTATTTGGGTCTTTTTCCAACCAAACATCTCAAAAAATTCCCAAGAATCATATTCACCTTCATTTTTTATCCGTATGTTTATGGATCTATGTCAAATTGTAAATTTTTCAAGAATTCCAACTAATAATTTATAACAAGAAACGTGCCCTTCAATATGGGAACCATTCTATTCCATTGGGAAAATTTATTATACCCATTTTGTTTTTTTATTTTACTTTTGTCTACCATACGGTTGCATGACCATCCAACTTTTTCTGAGATAAACATTAAGTACACTTGCATCTCTATAATCCAATCTATCAAGACTCCTATTCACTTTGTGCCAAGCTAACAAATCCTAACTATTTGAGCTTTTTTCCAAATAAACATCTCAACAAATTTTCAAGAGTTATTCATCTCCCTTTTTTGTTTATATGTGTCGTCCAAAATTTGCATGACTAGATTGCACACAAAAGCACACCATTTGTATTTTTACAAATAATGCATAACAATGAAGCATACTGGTCCAATATATAACCATTTTCATGGCACAATATGCACAAAGCATCGACAAAACTCCCATGCCCAAAGTAAGAAAAATTGTAGATGGTCTCATGGTCGCTACATAACCATTCCAACCCTAATCTAGCTTAGTGACGTAGCCCTGATGTCCCACCTCAACATGGCAATCTACATATTTGCTCCTCCAAATCAGAGTCAGATGTAATTCTCTAGAAAAACTTGTGAATACTCTCTTTTATGAGATGCTATCATGACAACATTTGGAAATATAAGCCAACATAACCTCCTTTAATGAGCTTCTTTAAGCTCGAGAACCAAATAAGCAATACTAAATTGCATGCTCTAAACAAACCCTTATAACCTTAGCCTCCAAAGGTGTGAATGCTTCTCTAAAGGTACTATCGCACAAGAGTGGCTCAAGGAAGATAAGGATAACTACAATAAGAAGTTTCAACAATCAAACAACTCACCTCAAACTTTGCATATCCTACGAATAGCAAAACCAATCATCATTCCCATATTCTTAACCATTGCCATGTTGATGGTTATAACCACATATTGATGGGTTTATACAACCATATTTTACAATAAGATAAAAAACATTTTAAAAGTATGATAAAAATATTCCACAACTCTAAACTAATTTTTGGCCTACACCCATACACTATTTTGAATGGGTTATTTGTTGTACTCATATTGATTGAATTTCTATAGGCATATTCACAATGTGACAAGATCAAAATCCATTGTTTGGAGTTTTTTCCTTCAAAACATAACTCCAAATTTTTAAGACTCCAATTAACCTCCATTTTTTGTTTACATGTTTATCGATGGTACAATGAATTGTAACATTTTCAACAAGTCCAATGAATAATCTACAAGAAAAAATGTGTCATTCGATATGGAAATGTTATCTCTCATTTCATAAAACTTTTATATGTATTTTGTGTTCATCCGAGTTTTACTTCCGTCTACAATAGCCAAATTCAACTTGGTCCAAGACACTTTCATGTTCATCGGGCCCTCCATGTCATCAAAATTGAAGTATACTTTGATATCTATAATCTAATCAATCAAGAGTTGTTCAACTTGTGTCGAGATCAAATCCCACTTGGGTTTTTTTCCAACTAAAAAACTTGGCAAATTTCCAAGAATCGTATTCAACTCTATTTTTTGTCCATATGTTTAAGGATGGTACATTGTACACTTTGATCTCTACAAGCCAATCTATCAAGACTCTTATTCAACACCAACGTTTCAACTTATTTCAAACTAAACACTCAAAAAAATCAAGACTCTTATTCAACACAACTAATTTCCCATCTATTTTTAGATGGTATGTTAAATTGTAACATTTTCAATAGATCCAACTAACGATTAAATCGGATAATTTTAAATACACATTTTGTTCCTCTCAATTTTTTAAACTTCTACAATACAATTGTATGACCATTCCGATTGAGCACTCCATGTCATCAAACTCAAAGTACACTTTGATCCTTGTAATCCACCCAATCAATACTCTTATCCAACTTTTACCGAGATCAAACCCCACTGTTTGGGTTTTTTCAAACCAAAAATCTGAAAAAAAATCTCAAGTCTCTTATTCACGTCCATGTTTTGTCCATATGTTTAAGGATAGTACACTGAATTGTAACTTTTTCAATAAGTTCAACTTAAAATCTACATGCATAAATGTGCACTTAATGATGGAATCCATTCCATCCGATTGGATAGTTTTATTATACCCTTTTTGTTCATCTTTGTTTTACTTCCTTCTTTTATAAGTTTGAATGGCCATTTAAATTGGTCTAAGACAAATTCATGATCATCAAGCCCTCCACATCATCAAACTCTAAGTACACTTTGATCTCTTTAAGTCAATCTATAAAGACTCATGTTCAACACTAATGTTTCTGTTTTTTCAAACCAAACATCTCCATGACAATTTAAGACTCCTATTCAACGCCACTATTTTTCCATCTATTTTTGGATGGTAAACTGAATTCTAAAGTTTTCAATGGGTCCAACAAAGAATCTAAAAGAAGAAACTTGTCCTTCAAAAATATTACAGTCATTCTATGTTATTGTCTCCTGTTCACCTAGATTGTCACTTCTACGATTTTAATTGGTGATCCATAAACTTGTCCCTCAACAAGGAAACCATTTTATCCCATATAGTAATATTTTAACACCCATTTTGTTCCTCTAAATTTAACTTTATTTTACCATATGATTGCATGCCCATTCAACTTGGTCTGAGACACTTTCAAGTTCATTGGTTTCTCCACATCATTGAACTCGAAGTATGCTTCGATCTCTATAATTCAATCTACCGAGCCTCTTATTTAACATCAATGTTTCAATATTTTTCAAATCAAACTCATTTTCAACACCAATGTTTATGTTTTTTCCCAACCAAATATTTAAATAAAATTTCAACACTCATCTTCAGCACCAATATTTTTCCATCCATTTTTGGATGGTATACTGAAATGTAGCTTTTTTGGTGGGTCCAACAAAGAAGCTAGAAGAAGAAACATGCTCTTCAATTTTGCAGTCATTCTATGTTATTGGCTCCTATTTGCCACCTTTGGTTACCTAGATAATCACTTCCTCTACAAGTTCAATTGGTAATCCGTAGGAAAAATTAGCCCTTCATTTCAAGTAATATTGTACCTAACCAAATAATCTTTTCTCTACCCCTTATATTCCTCTTAGCTTGTACCTATTTCAACTATAAGGATACACGATATTTCACCTTGCTCTAGCACACTTTAACTCTTTGTTGATCCTAAATATAATTAGACTCAAAGTAACCTCCAATCTCAATAAGTCAATCTATCAACTCTTTTATCTGTTCATCTTCACTTGAAATCAACTTGTTTTTATCCTGTGGTACTATGGTCTAGTTTTAATTCACATATTGATTAATTTGTTGCATGTGTTTTACATGGTATTCTGCTTCTTTCATCTCAATCAAATATTATATCTATTTACCCTCACTTGACATAAAAAAATGTTTGTAAAGCATGGCACACAGCTCAAAATTTTCTTTCAATTGTTGATGCATATCTTAAATATATTTTACAAATTCCTCCACATTTGTCTACATAGTACAATATATCAAATATTAGTCTATAAGTTTCCCTTCGCTTGAAATCAACATATTATATGTATCTCATTGTATTAGGTTCCAATGTTTCTTTCACTTGTTGATGCATCTCTTGTTACTCTGCATACTTCTCTCATTAAATAATTTTACCAAGCAAACCATTTATGTTCCAATATGCATATAATACTTTGCATAGTTATCAGCTTGTACATATTTCAACTATAAGGTTGCATGATCATTCACTTTCATCTGACACATGTTAACTCTTTATGGATCCTCCATATCATATTACCCAAAGAAACCTTCAACTATAATTTACGCACCTCTAACATTGTAAAAAGTAATATTTTGAACTTACGATCCTACAAATGGATTTCAAAAGGGACAAAATGTAAAGATTTATTTTCATGACTCGGGCTCTTTTCGTTGCATTGCCTACATATCCATTTGCAGAATCAGGGTCTAACGTAGTTCTAAAACAATATTATTTTAGGAAAGAGTCATAGTTTATAACTATTATATACCTTATTGAACAACAACAGTTGCTAAGAATACCTAAAATAAAACAACTATTTATCCATTAGTAACAATTGGGTTGAACATGATATTATTTGTCACAACCAAACAATATATCAAGACTCCTATTCAACTCTAATTGGGTTGAACATGATATTATTTGTCACAACCAAACAATATAACAAACATCTCAATAAATTTTCAAGACTCCTATTCAATGTTATTATTTTCCCATCTATTTTTAGATGGTACAATGAACTGCATCTTTTTCAGTGGTTCCAACTATTAATCTACAATAACAAATTTGCTCTTTAATTTTATTTTCATTATGTCTCATTGGCTCCTACTCATCGTCTTTCTTCACCCATCTGTTTGTGAATGGTACACTACATTGTAACTTTTTCACCAAGTCCAATTGGTAATCTATACAAAAAAATTAAACCTTCATTTAAACAGCCATTATGTCTCACTCAGTAACATTTCTTTTGGCCTTTATATTCATCTTGACTTGTATTTCTTTAAACATTAGGGCTACATGATCTTTCACCTTGGTCTGACACACTTTAATTATTTATGGATACTCTATATTATCAAACTCATTAAGCCACCAAAATCATCCAAATCAAAGCACTCTTAAAACTTTGTAAGCCACTCATTCAAATCTTCTATCATTCACACTTCGCTCGAGATCAGACACCATGATAAACTACTCATTTTTTATTTCAAATGTTGATGCATGTCTTGCATATGCTATGCAATTTTCTCCACTTCATTGTATGACACTTTAAGATACTTCAGTCTACACAAAATTTAAAATACTTTAATTTCCTACCAAATAATTTCTTGTATGCATATTGATTGAATTGTTAAAGGCATATTCAGCTTGTGCCAAGATCAATCCCAATGTTTGGTTTTTTTACAAACCAACATCTCAAAAAAATTCCAAGACTTGTATTCACTTGAATTTTTTATTTGTATTTTTATGGATGGTACGTTGAATTATAACTTATTTAATAAGTTCAAATGATAATCCAAATTCATAAACGTGTCCTTCAACATGGAAACCATTCTATCCCATTGTGTAATGTTTTAACACCCATTTTGTTCCTTTGAATTTAACTTTCTTTTACCATATGGTTGCATGCCCATTCATCTTGGTTTGAGATACTTTCAAGCTTATCAGTGTCTCCACATCATTGAACTAAAAGTATACTTTGATCTCTATATTTCAATGTAATGAGACTCCTATTCAACACCAATGTTTTAGTGTTTTTGAAACTAAACTCACGTTCAACACCAATGTTTCTATTATTTCCAAACAAAACATCTCAATAAATTATCAAAACTACTATTCAACAACACTATTTTTACATCTATTTTTGGATGGTACGTTGAATTATAGATTTTTCAATGGGTCCAACTAAGAATCTAGAAGAAAAAACATGCCCTTCAATTTTGTACTTATTCTATGTTATTGGCTCCTATTCAACACCTTTCTTTACCTAGATTGTCACTTCATCTATAACTTCAATTGGTAATCCGTAGGAAAAAATAGCCCTTTGTTTCAAGTAATACTATACCTAGCCAAGTAATCTTTTCTCTACCCCTTATATTCCTCTTGTCTTGTACATATCTCAACTATAAGGATGCACGATCTTTCACCTTGCTCTGGTACACAGTGACTCTCTGTGGATCCTCCATATCATTAGACTCAATGTAAACTCCAATCTCAAAGAGTCAATTTGTCACCTATTTTATCCTTTCATCTTCACTTGATATCGACTTGTTTTTATCCTGTGGTACTGTCGTCTAGTTTTATTTAACCTCTTCATTAATTTTATGCATGTACTCCCCATGGTCTTCTTCTTCATTCAACTCAATCAACGCTTCTTTCAATTGTTGATGCATATCTTGCATATACTTTACAAATTCCTCCACATATATATACATAGTAAATATGTCAAATATTACTCTATCAATTTCCCTTCACTTGAAATCAACTTATTATATGTATCTCATTTTATTAAGCTCCAATGTTTCTTTAACTTGTTGATGCATCTCTTTCTACTCTATATAGTTCTCTCCTTCAAAACTATTACCAAGCAAACCATTGATGTTCAAATCTACATATACTTCACATAGTTCTCATCTTGTACATATTTCAACTATAAGATTGCGTGATCTTTCACCCTCATCTGACACACATTAACTCTTTATGGATCCTCCAGATCATTAAACTCAAAGAAACCTTCAACTATAATTTACGTGCCTCTAACATTCTACAAAACTAATATTTCAAATTTATGAACCTAAAAACGAATTTCAAAAGGGATAAAATCTAAAGACCTATTCTCATGACCCGAACTCTTTTTGTTGAGTTGCCTACATATCCATTTACAGAATCAGGGTCTAATGTAGTTTTGAAACAATATTATTTCAGCAAGAGGCATAGTTTCTAACTATTATATACCTTATTGAAAAACAACAGTTCCTAAGAACAACCAAAACAAAACCACTCTTTATTCATTAGTAACATTCGGGTTGAACATGATATTATTTGTAGCGACCAAACAATTATATCTTTACTTGAAATAATCTTTTTATTTGTACCACATGTTACTACGCTCAAATTTTTCTTTCCTTTGTTGATGCGCATTTTTTTTTTTTTCTAAATGATACCATATTTCCATAATAGGTGCAAAATAACACTAATGATCATGATTCACTAATCAACACACACAATTTATACCAAAACACATAATGAAGGAGAGCATTTCATTCTTAGTTATTTCATCTAGAGTCATTCATGAAATTATACTGAGACAACTACATTGATAATTTAGGTATAAAAATTATTTATGTTAAAAATCATAACTAGGAAAAGTATTGAAATAAAAATTCCACAATGTTTTATCACACATACTTTGATTAATTATCAAGGCTAAGTATCGAAGGGAAACAAATAAAAATAAATGATAATTTACACACATCTAACATTGTACAAAAGTGAGATTTTGAATTTATGAGGATCCAAAAGGATTTCCAAAATGACAAAACCTAAAGACCTATTCCCATGTCCCGAGCTCTCTTCACTGAATTGTCTACATATCCATTTGTAGAATCAAGGTCTAATGTAGCTCTGACATATTATATTGTTCAAACAAGAGGCAAAACCTCCAACTATTATATACCTTCTCGAAGACTGAGAGTTACTAAGAACTCCCAAAACAAAACTTCTATTTATTCCTTATTATTTGTCATGACCAAACAACCATCATATTAGGAGTGTTGCTTCTAATTTTGCTTCACATACATTACCAACATGGATCATCATCTAGTAGTTTTACATATTATCAAATATTCTATCATTATGTCTTCGCTTCAAACAAACTTCTTGTGTTTACAGCATGGTATTAAGCTATAATTTTTCATTCATTTGTTTATTGATCTCTTACAAATACCAGAACACCTTTCGCCATACACCCATCCACTATTCAAAAGTGTATTCATTGTTTGTGTTTTTTTCTCTAGCTACATATCTTTAAAATAATTTAAGACTCCTAATCACTTTCTACATTTGTCCATTCATTTATAAGTGGCACTTTAAATTGTAACTTTTACAACAATTCCAACTAATGATACACTATTCAGTTGCAAATTACTGTACCTTGGTCTGAACACATTTTAAGAGACTTTATTTTACCATGGGGTAATTGTTTATACTATTATTGATTGAATAGAAGTAATAACATTCATCTTGTGCCGAGACCAAATCCCATTCTTTGGGTTTTTTTGCAACCAAACCTCTCAGCAAAATTCCAAGACTCCTATCCATCTTCATTTTTTAACTATATGTTTAAGGATCATATGTTTAATTCTAACTTTTTAGCATCTAGCATCTCCAACCAATAATCTACATGCAAAAATATGACTTTCAATATGGAAACCATTTTATCACATTAGGTAAATTTTTTATAACCCTTTTATTCCTCTTTGTTGTGCTTCTGCATACCACAAGGTTGCATGACCATTCAATTTTGTCTAAGACACTTTCCCCCTCATCTAACCCTCCAAATCATCAAACTTGAATTACACTTTGATTTCTATAATCAAATATATCAAGACTCCTCAAACATCTCAAAAAATTTCCATCCAAATCCTAATATTTCGATTTTTTTCCAAACAAACATCTCAATAAATTTCCAAGACTCGTATTTATCTCCACCTCTTGTTTGTATGTTTATTGATAGTATATTGAATTGTAACTTTTTCAAAAAGTGCATATGATAAAATACATGATAAAACGTGCCCTTCAATATGAAAAAAATATTTTGTCTCATTGAGTAAATTTTCTATACCAATTCTTCTTAGTTTTACTTCCTTTTACCATAAGACTACATGAACAATCAACCTTGCCTGAGACACTTTCATGTTCATTGTTCCTTCCACGTATTCAAACTCGAAGTAGTCTTTGATATATGTAAGCCAATATATCAAGACTCCTATTCAACTCTAATGTTTAAGCTTTTCTCAAAGCAAACATCTCAACAAATTTTCAAGACTCCTATTCAAAGCTACTATTTTCCCTTCTATTTTTGGATGGTACAATGAACCATATCTATTTCAATGGGTCCAACTATTAACCTATAAGAAGAAATTTGCACTATGATTTTCTTTCCATTATATCTCATTGGCTCCTAATCACAGCATTTGTTCACACATTTGTTTGTGAATAGTGCACTAGATTGTAACTTCTTTGCCAAATCCAATTGGTAATCTACTCAAAAAAATATCCCTTCATTTAAATAACTATTGTATCTCACTCAATAATAATTTCTTTGGCCTTTAAATTCTTCTTGGCTTGTACTTCTTTCAACTTTAAGGCTACATGATCTTTCACCTTGGCCTAACACACTATAATTTTTTATGGATCTTTTATATCATCAAACTCATTAAGTCACCCAGATAATCCAAATCAAATCATTCATTGAACTTTCTATCATTCACTCTTCACTTGAGACCATCTTTTTGTTTCTACACCATGGTAAGTTGCTCAACCTTTTTATCAATTGTTGATGCTCTACAACTGTGTCTTAAATCAAAAACCAAAATTCTTAAAAAATTCTCAAATCTCTTATTCACCTTCATTTTTAATCCATTTGTTTAAGGATATTACACTGAATTATAACTTTTTCAACAAGACCAACTAAAAATATACATGCATAAATGTGCCTTTCATTATGGAATCCATTCCATCCCATTTGGTATTTTTTTATACCCTTTTTGTTCCTCTTTGTTTTACTTCCTTATTCTATAAGGTTAAATGCGCATTTAAATCGCTCTAAGACACATTCATGCTCATTGAGCCCTCCACATCATCAAACTCAAAGTATGCTTTGAACTCTGTAAGTCAATCTATAAAGACTCATGGTCAACAATAATGTTTCTATTACGCTGAATTCTAACTTTTTCAATGGGTCCAACTAAGAATCTAAAAGAAGAAACTTGCCCTTCAATTTTGTAGTCATTCTATGTTATTTGCTCGTATTCACCACCTTTTTTAAGCTAGAATGTCACTTCTACTACAAGATCAATTGGTAATCCATAGGAAAAATTAGCACTTCATTTCAAGTAATCTTTTGTCTACCCTTTATATTCCTCTTAGCTTTTACATATTTCAACTATCACAATCTTTCACTTTTCTCTAGCACACAATAACTCTTTATGGATCCTCCATATCATTAGACTCAAAGTAACCTCCAATATCAATAAGTCAATTTGTCAACTATTTTATCCTTTCATCTTCTCTTTAAATCAACATGATTTTATCCAGTGGTACTGTTGTCTTGTTTTATTTCATGCATTGATTAAATTGTTGCATGTACTCTCCATGGCCTTCTACATCGTTGAACTCTTTTATCTATTTCTCTTCACTTGAGCTCAAATTTTTGTTGCTAGACCATGGTACACCACCAAAACTTTTCTTTCAGTTAATGATGCAAATATTGCATATACTTTGCAAATTCCTCCACATTTGTCTACAGAGTCCAATATCTCAAATACTACTCTAACAGTGTCAATTCACTTGAAATCATCTTATTATATGTATCTCAATGTATATTAACCTCCAATGTTTCATTCATTTGTTGATATATCTCTTGTTACTCTTTATTATTCTCTCTTTCAACAATTTTACCAAGGAAACCAATGACATTCAAATTTGCATATACTCTGCATGGTTCTCAGCTTGTAGATATTTCAACTATAATGTTTTCATGACCTTTCACCTTCATATGACACATTTTACTCTCTATGGATACTCCATATTATTAAACTCAACCTTCAAACTATAATTTGTGTGCCTCTAACATTGTACAAAAATAATATTTAAAATTTACGAGACTACAAACGAATTTCAAAAGGGATAAAATCTAAAGACATATTCTCATGCCCTGGTGTCTTTTCTTTGAGTTGCCAACATATCCTTTTGTAAAATCAAGGTCTAATGTAGTTCTGAAATAATATTATTTCAAGCAACAAGCAGAGCTTATAATTATTATCTACCTTATTGAAGAAGAACAATTTCTAATAGTACCTAAACCAAAACCACTATTTATTCATTAGTAACGTTTGGGTTGAACATGCTATTATTTGTCACGACCAAACAATTATCTCATTCCATGAAATCATCATGTTATCCCCAGAAAATTTCCCCATTAAAATGATGCAAACACATGCTTTTTATAATTTTAAATGATAACATATTTCCATAACATGCGCAAAATAACACCAAACGATCATGATTCACTAATCAACGCTCGCATATAATTTATACTAAAACACAAAGCTAAGCAGCGCATTTCACTCTTAGTTATTTCATCTAGAGTCATTCATGTAAGTATACTGAGACCATTACACTCATTTAAGAATGTATTCATACACACACATTTAGAAGCATACATTGATAATGTAGGTATAAAGAATCATTTATGGTGAAAATAATAGCTAGGAAAAGCATTGAAAGAAACATTCCACAACATTTTTATCACACGTACTTCGATTAATTATGAAGTTTAAATACCCAAGAGCAATGAGAAAACAAAATGATCATTTATATGCGTCTAACATTGTACAAAAGTGATATTTCAAATTTACGAGACTCTAAATAGATTTCCAAAGCAACAAATTCTAATGACCTATTCCCATGACCCAAGCTCTTTTCGTTGAGCTACCTACATATTCATTTGCAAAATCAATGTCTAATGTAGCTCTGACACATAATAATGTTAAGACAAGAGGCAAAGCTTCCAACTATTATATACCTTATCTAAGACTGAGAGTTGTTAAGAACTCCCAAAACAAAACTTCTATTTATTCCTTAATAACATTTGGGTTGAATAGGATACTATTTGTCGCAACCAAACAAAGTGTTGCTTCCAATGTTGTATCACATATATTAGAAACATGGAACATCATCTAGTAGTTTAAATTATTATCCAATCTTCTATCAATTTCCCTTCTCTTCAAATTAACTTCTTGTGTTTACCCCATGGTACTAAGCTATAATTTTTCATTCATTTGTTGATGAATCTACACCTTTTTGCATACACCAAACCACTATTAGGAATAGTGTCTTCCTTGTTTTTTTTTTTTATCTAGCTAAATATCTCAAAAACAATCTAAGACTCATATTCACCAGCTACGTTTTTCCATTCACTTATAGGTTGTACGTTGAGATGTAATTTTAAGAGACTGTATTTTCCAAAAGGTAATATTTTATAATCATATTGATCGAATGTTGAGTACGTTAATGGATCATATGTTGAATTGTAACTTTATCAATAGCTCCAACCAAGAATCTACTTATAGCAATATGTCCTTCAATATGAAAACCATTTTATCCCATCAGGTAAATTTCTTATACCCTTTTTCTTTCATTTTGTTGTACTTTCATCTACCATTGGGTTACATGACCATCCAATTTTCTCTGACACACTTTCACGCTCATCTGACCCTTCACGTCATCAAACTTGAAGTACACTTTGAAATCTATAATCCAATCTATCAAGACTCCTCAAACATCTAAACAAATTTCCAAACAAATCCTACTATTTTGATTTTTCTCCAAACAAACATCTCTGCAAATTTCGAAGACTACTATTCATCTCCAATTTTATTCATATGTTTATTGATGGTATAATTAATTATACCTATTCCAAAAAGTGCATCTGATAATCTACATGATAAAACATGCCTTCCAATATTAAATATATTATCCTGTTGCTTGAATCATCTTGTTATTTGTATCCTGTCTCTATGCTCAATTTTTTATTTCCCTCGTTGATGCATCTCTTACATATTGTTATCCCCTAGATTTTTTCCCATTAAAATTATGTAAACACATGCTTTTAAAATCTAAATGATAACATATTTACATAACAGGTGCAAAATAACACTAAACAATCATGATTCGCAAATCAACACACACAATTTATACCAAAAATGCATAGCTAAAGAGAGCATTTCATTCTTAGGTATTTCATCTAGATTCATTCATGAAATTATACTCAGACAACTAAACTCGTTTAAGAATGTATTCATACACACGCAGTTATAAGCATACATTGACAATCTAGGTATAAAGAATCATTTATGGTGAAAATCATAGCTAGGAAAAGCATTGAAATAAAAATTCCATGACGATTTTATCACTCATACTTCAATTAATTATGAAGTCTACATGCCCAAGAGCAATGAAAAAACAAAATGATCATTTACATGCGTCTAACATTGTATAAAAGTAATATTTTGAATTTGCAATTCTCCAAATGGATTTTCAAAGCGATAAATCCTAATGGCCTATTCCCATGACACTGGCCCTTTTCATTGAGCTGCCTACATATCCATTTGCAAAATCAAGGTCTACTATAGCTCTGACACATAATCATCTTTAGACAATAAGTACAGCCTCCAACTACTATATACCTTATAGAAGACTGAGAGTTGCTAAGAACTCCCAAAACAAAACTTCTATTTATTCCTTAATTACATTTGGGTTGAACAAGATATTATTTGTCATGACTAAACAACCATCATATTAGGAATGTTGCATCACATACTTTAGAAACATGGATCATCATATATTAGTTTTACATATTATCAAATCTTCTATCATTTTCCCTTCCCATTCAAATTAACCATTTGTGTTTACCCCATGGTACTAAGCTAGAATTTTTCATTCATTTGTTGATGGATCTCTTGCAAATACCACAACACCTTTTGGCATACACCAATCCACTATTAGGAATAGTGTCTTCATTGTCTATGTTTTTCTCCTTGCTACATATCTTAAAAATAACTAAAGATTCCTATTCACGAGTTATGTTTGTACATTCGTTTACAGGTGGTACGTTGAATTGTAACTTTTTCAACAATTCCAACTAATGATACACTCCTTAGTTGCAAATTCTTACACTTCTGTCTGAACATATTTTAAGAGACTTTAGTTTCTCATGGGGCAATTTTTAATACTCATATTGATCGAATTGAAATAATAGCATTCACCTTGTGCCGAGACCAAATCCCATAGTTTGGGTTTTTTTCAGCCAAACATCTCAACAAAATTCCATGACTCGTATCCACCTTCATTTTTTATTTGTATGTTTATGGATCATATGTTGAAATATAACTTTATCAAAAGATCCAACCAATAATCTACATGTAGAAATTTGTCCTTTAATATGGAATTGGAAACCATTATATCCCATTAGGTAAATTGTTTATACCCATTTTGTTCCACTTTTTTGTATTTCTATCTATCACAAGGTTGCATGACCATTCAATTTTGTCTGCGACACTTTCCCACTCATTTAAGCCTCCACATCATCAAAATTGAAGTACACTTATATTTCTATAATCTAATCTATCAAGACTCCTCAAACATCTCAGCAAATTTACAAACAAATCATACTATTTGGATTTTTTTCCAAAAAAACATCTCAAGAAACTTTCAATACTTCTATTCATCTCCACTTTTTCTTTGTATGTTCATTGATGGTATATATTATTGTAACTTTTTCAAAAAGTGCAACTGATAATCTTCATGATAAAACGTGCCCTTCAATATGGAAACTATTTTATCCCATTGAGTAAATTTTCTATACCACGTTTGTTCTTCTCAATTATACTTCCTTATACCATAGGATTGGATAACCATTCAACCTAGCATCACAACTTTCATGTTCATAGTTCCTTCCATGTCTTAAAACCTAAAGTACTCTTTGATATATATTAGCCAATATATCAAGACTCCTATTCAACTCTAATGTTTAATCATTTCTCAAATCAAACATCTCAACAAAATTTCAAGACTCTAATTCAAGGCTACTATTTTTCCATCCATTTTTGCATGTTACAATGAACTGTATATTTTTCAATGCATCAAACTATTAATCTACAAGAAGAAACATGTCCTTTAATTTTGTTTCCATTCTTTCTCATTGACTCCTACTCACTGTCTTTATTCACCCATATGTTTGTGAATGGTACATTAGATTGTAACTTCTTTGCCAAGTCCAATTGGTAATCTATACAAAAAATTAACCCTTGATTTAAACAGCTATTCTATCTCACTTAGTAATATTTTCTTTGGCTTTTATATTCTTTTTGGCTTGTACTTATTTCAACATTAGGGCTACATGATCTTTCACCTACGCCTGACACACTTTAATTCTGTATGGATACTCTATATCATTATACATGGTAAGCCACTCATTCAAATCTTCTATCATTCACTCTTCACTTGAGATCATATTTTTGTTTCTACAACATGGTAAGCTACTCGATTATTTCTTTCAATTGTTGATGCATGTATTGAATATGCTATACAAATTCTTCCACTTTGGTTAACAACACTTTAAGACACTTCAGTCTACACACACTTTAGAACACTTTAGTTTCCTACCAAATAATTTTTTGTACTCATATTGATTGAATTGTTATAGGCATATTCACCTTGTGCACGGATCGATCCCATTATTTGGGTTTTTTTACTAACCAACATCATAGCAAATTTCTCAAACTTGTATTCACTTTTATTTATTTTTTCCGTATTTTTATGGATGGTACATTGAATTGTAACTTATCCAACAAGTCCAACTGATAATCTAAATTCATAAATGTGTCCTTCAATATGGAAACCATTATATCTCATTGGGTAATGTTTTAACACTCATTTTTTTCCTCTTACTTTAACTTTATTTTACCATATGGTTGCATGACCATTCAACATGGTTTGAGACACTTTCAAGCTCATCGGTCTCTCCACATCAATAAACTCGAAGTATACTTGGATCTATGTAATCTAACCTATTGAGACTCCTATTTAACACCAATGTTATAACATTTTTCAAACCAAACACCCATAAAATTCAAGACTCATTCGACACAACTATTTCCCATTATCATATACTTTAAGACACTTTAAATCTCATTAGGCCACCAACATTATCCAAGTCAAATCACTTTTTAAAATCTAGAAACCACTCAATCAAATATTATATCATTCACTCTTCATTTAAGATCAACTTTTTTGTTTCTACACCATGGTAAATTGCTTAGGTTTTTTTTTAATTGTTGATGCATGTCTTGCACATGCTATGCAAATTCCTCCACTTCAGTGTATACTTTAAGACACTTCAATTTGCACACTTTAAGACACTTTACTTTCTCATTAGATTTTTTTTGTACTATTTATTGATTAAATTATTATGGGCATATTCACCTTGTGCCAAGATCAGTCACACTATTTGTGTTTTTTTCCAAACCAACATCTCAGCAAATTTCAAAGACTTGTATTGCCCTGCATTTTTTATCCATATGTTTATGGATGGTACGTTGAATTGTAACTTTTTTAGTAAGTTTATATGATAATCTAAATTCAGAAACGTGCCATTCAGTATGGAAACCATTTTATATCATTGGATAATTTTTTAATACCTATTTTGTTCCTCTCATTTTAACTTTCTTTTACCATAGGTTTGCATGACCATTTAACTTGGCTTGAGACACTTTCAAACACATATGTCCATCTACCATCAAACTCGAAGTAGACTTCCACCTTGGTCTAAGACACTTTAATTCATTGGGGATCATCTACATAATCAAACTCAAAGCACTCTCCAATCTCAATAAGTTAATCTTTTAACTTTGTTCTTTTTTCTTTGTTTGAAATCAACTTGTTTGTATCCGTGGTATTATGGTCCAATTATTGTTTCACATGTTGATAAATCTCTTGCATATACTCTTCAAAGTCCTACTTTTCATTCAACTCTTTTATACTAGACTCTTCGCTTAAGATCAACGTTTTGTTTGTAAACCATGGTACGTTGCTTGAATTTTTCATTCAATTATTGAGGCATCTCTTGCATATACTCTACATAAAAATCTAATTCAAAAATTTTCTAATGCAAACCATTAATGTTCCACAACTTTGAAAAAAAAATTATCACACCCATACACTATTTGAATAGTGTATTCATTGTCATCATATTGATTAAATTGGTAAAGGCATATTCACCATGTGCCAAGATCAAACCCCATTGTTTAAATTTTTTTGTAGCCAAACATATCAGCAAATTTCCATCACTCCTATTGACCTCCATCATTTGTCTGCATATTTATCAATAACATGTTTAATTACAAATTTTTAAACAAGTCCAATAGATAATGTACAAGAAGAAACATGCCCTTCAATATGGAAATCATTATACCACATATTGATTGAATTGGTATGTGCATGTTCACCATTTTTCAAGATTAAATCTCATTGTTTTGGTTTTTCTCCAATCAAACATCTCAACAAATTTCCAACACTCATTCACCACCATTTGTTTTGTATCTTTATCAATGGTATTATTCTAACATAAATGTGCCCTTCAATATGGAAACTATTTTATCACATTGAATAAAAATTTTACTACCATTTTGTTAATCTAAATTTTAGATCATCATATCATAGGGTTTCATGACCATTCGACATTTTCATAGACACTTTCACTCTCATAACGCCTTGCACATCATCAATCTTTAAGTACACTTTTATTTCTTTAAGCCAACAAATCAAAGACTCATAGTCAACTTGTGCTGAGATTAAATACCACTACAATAACAAGATTCAACAATCATACAACTCACCTCAAACTATGCATACGCTAGGACTAACAATAACAATCATCATTCCCATATTCTTACACATTGCCACGTTGATGGCTATAACCACATATTGATGGAATTATACAACCATATTTTACAACAAGATAGAAACCATTTTCAGAGTATGACAAAGATATCTTGCAACTCTGAAAAAATTCTTGGCTTACACCCATAAACTATTTCAAATAGATCATTTGTTGTACTCATATAGATTGAATTTCTAAAGGCATATTCACCATGTGCCGAGATCAAAATCCATTGCTTAGGGTTTTTTCACTCCAAACATATCACCAAATTTTCAAGACTCCAATTAACTTTCATTTTTTGTCTACATGTTTATCAGTGGACATTGAATTGTAATTTTTTCAACAATTCCAACCAATGAAACACTCCCAGTTGGAAATTCCTACACTTCAGTTTAAACAAAGTTTAAGAGAATCTATTTTCCCATGGATAATTTTTAATACTCATACTAATTGAATTGAAACAATAATATCCCACTTGTGCCGAGACCAAATCCCATTGTTTTGGGTATTTTCCAACCAAACATCTCAGCAAAATTCCAAGATTCATATCCACCTTCATTTTTTATCCGTATGTTTGTAGACCGTGTGTTGAATTGTAACTTTATCAACATGTCCAACCAATAATCTACATGTAGAAATATTTCCTTCAATATGGAAACCATTATATCCCATTAGGTAAATATCTTATACATTTTTATTCCTCTTTATTGTACTTCTGTCTACCAGAGGGTTGCATGACCATTCAACTTTGTCTGAGACACTTTCACACTCATCTAACCCTCCACATCATCATACTTAAAGTACACTTTGATCTCTATAATTCAATCTATCAAGACTCCTCAAACATATAAACAAATTTCCAAACAAATCCTACTATTTTGATTTTTTTCCAAGCAAACAACTCCATAAATTTACAAGACTCCTATTCATTTCAACTTTTTATCCGTATGTTTATTAATGGTGTAATGAATTGTAACTTTTTCAAAAAGTGCATCTGATAATCTACATGATAAAATGTGTCCTTCAATATGGAAAATGTTTTATCTTATAAACTTTTTTATACCCCTTTTGTTCCTCTCAGTACTCGTCAAACTCAAAGTACTCTTTGATATATGTAAGACAATATATCAGGATACCTATTCAACTCTAATGTTTAAGCATTTCTCAAAGCAAACATCTCAACAAAGTTTCAAGACTCTTACTCAAAGCTATTATTTTCCCATGTATTTTGGATGGTACAATGAACTGCATCTTTTTCAATGGGCCCAACACTTAATTTATAAGAATAAATTCAATCTATCGAGACTCTTATTCAATGCCAATCTTTCAATATTTTCCAAACCAAACACTTAAAAAATTTAAGACTCTTATTCGACACAACTATTTTTCCATTCCCATATTGTTTAAGGCACTGTAAATCTCATTGGGCCACCAACATCATCCAAGTTGAAGCACTCCTTGAACTCTAGAAACCACTCATTTGAATCTTCTACCATTCACTCTTAACTTAAGATCAACTTTTTGGTTTCTACACTTTAAAATACTTTAGTTTGCACACATTTTAAGACACTTTACTTTCCCAACAAATATTTTTTTGTACTCATATTGATTAAATTGTTAGGAGCATATTCACCTTGTGTCAAGATCAATCCCATTGTTTGGGTTTTTGTCTAAACCAATATCTCAGCATATTTCCAAAACTCGTCATATTCACCTACATTTTTTATCCATATGTTTATGGATGGTACATTGAATTATAACTTTTTCAGCAAGTCCATATGATAATCGAAATTAAGAAATGTGCCCTTCAATATGGAAACCATTTTATCCTATTGGGTAATTTTTTAATACCCATTTTGTTCCTCTCAGTTTAGCTTTATTTTACCATAGATTTGGATGACGATTCAACTTGACTTAAGACACTTTCAAACTCATCAGTCCCTCCACCATCAAACTCTCAGTACACTTTGATCGATGTAAGCCAATCTATCAAGACTCATATTCAACACCAATTTTTCATCTTTTTCATGCCAAACACTTGAAAAAATCAAGACTCTAATTCAACACAATTATTTTCCTATCTATTTTTGGCTGGTACACTATATTGTAACATTTTCATTGGGTCCAACTAATAATCACATTGGTTAATTTTAAATACCCCTTTTGTTCCTTTTCATTTTATTTACTTCTACAATACATTTGCATGACCATTCAACTTTGTATAAGACACTTCCATGCCCATTGGGCACTCCATGTCATCAAACGTGAAGTACTTGATCTTTGTAACCCACTCAATCAATACCCTTATCTAACTTCTACTAAAATCAAACCTCACTGTTTGGGATTTTCTCAAAACAAAATTCTTAAAAAAAATCTCAAGTCTCTTATTTGTCTCTATTTTTTGTCCATATATTTAAGGATAGTACACTGAATTGTAACTTTTTCAACAAGGCCAGCTAACAATCTACATGCATAAATGTGCTCTTCATTATTGAATCCATTCCATCCGAATGGGTAATTTTTGTATACCCTTTTAGTTCCTCTCTGTTTTACTTCTTTCTTCTATAAGGCTAAATGACCATTTAAATTAGTCTAAGACACATTCATGGTCAATGAGCCCTCCACATCATCAAACTCGAAGTACACTTTGATCTCTGTGAGTTAATCAATAAAGACTCATGTTCAACAATAATGTTTCTGTTATGTTGAATTGTAACTTTTTAAATAGGTCTAACTAAGAATCTAGAAGAAGAAACATGCCCTTAAATTCACCACCTTTGTTTACCTAGATCACCACATTATATGTTATTTGCTCCTATTCACCACCTTTGTTTACTAAGATTGTCACTTCTACAATTTCGATGGGTAAACCGTACAAAAAATTAGCCCTTCATTTCTAATAATGTTATAACTAGCCTAGTAATATTTTATCTAGCCCTTATATTCCTCTTGCCTTGTACCTATTTCAACTATAAGGATACACGATCTTTCACCTTGCTCTGACACACTTTAACTCATTGTGAATTATCCATAGCATTAGACTCAAAGTAACCTCCAATCTCAATAAGTCAATCTGTCAACTCTTTTATCCTTTCATTTTCACTTGAAATTGGCTTATTTTTATCCTGTGGTATTGTGCTCTAGTTTTGTTTTGTGTGTTGATTAATTTGTCGCATCTACTCTGCATGGTATTCTACTTCATTCAACTCAATCAACTCTTCTATATAATTCTCTTCACTTGAGCTAAAAAAATTGTTTGTAGACCATGATACACTGCTCAAACTTTTCTTTCAGTTATCGATGCATATCTTGCATATACTTTGAAAATTCCTCCACATTTGTATACATAGTAATATTTCTCGCTCAGTAATATTTTCTTTGGCCTTTATATTATTTTTGGCTTGTACTTCTTTCAACTATAGGCCTACATGATTTTTCACCTTGGTCTAACACACTTTAATTCTCTATGGATCCTCTATATCATCAAACTCATTAGGCCACCCACATCATCCAAATCAAAGCACTCTTTGAACTTTGTAAGACAGTCATTCAAATCTTTTATCACTCACTCTTCGCTTAAGATCAAATTTTTATTTCTACACCATGATAAACTACTCATTTTTCTTTCAATTGTTGGTGCATGTCTTGCATATGCTATGCAAATTACTCCACTTTGGTTAACATCACTTTAAGACACTTCAGTCTACACACACTTTAAGACAATTTAGTTTCCTACCAAACAATTTTTTATACTCATATTAATTGAATTTATATAGGCATATTCATTTTGTGCCAAGATCGATCCCACTATTTGGGTTTTTCTACAAACCAACATCTCAGCAAATTTCTCATATTTGTATTCACTGCATTTTTTATCCATATTTTTATGGATGGTACATTGAATTGTAACTTGTTCAACAAGTCCAAATGATAATCTAAATTCATAAGCGTGTCCTTCAATATGGAAACCATTATATCTCATTGGGTAATGTTTTAACACTCATTTGGTTCCTCTTAGTTTAACTTTCTTTTACCATATGGTTGCATGAGCATTCAACGTGGTCTGAGACACCTTGATGAATAGTGACTTGACACACAAATATTCCCTTACATCACCCAACTTATCTTACTAGAATTAAATAGACTAACAATCTTTTGAAAATGTCTCATTTGGAAGAATGGGACATTACATCCTCCCTTCCCAAAGATTACTTGTCCTCAAGCAACATTGCTTCAATTCATGATTCCAAATACTAGGATCCCAAACCAATTTGTGGGAATATGCAATTCCCAATCCTCCTTGTGATGTAGTTGGATTCTTTGTGCTACTTTGATATAATCAAGAACTGGAAGCCACACAACAAGTGATGTTATACCAAATACCCTCTCCATAGCAACTGCAACATTCCCATCTATAGCACATGCTTTGGCTTCCTTATACTTAGTCCTCTTCTTCGCTATCTTATCCATGGTTGGGCCTGCACATTACACAAACACATTATGGGAAACAAAATCTCCCTCAAGCAACTCATCAATCGCTTCACCATGCTCCAAGGACATGTTGCCCAACTCCTCTACACTTATAGCATGTTACTCATGACAGCTTGCCAATGGCCCATTCTCCTTATGTGCACTTACATGCACAACCTCCACGTCCAATGCTTCCACCATGGAACCTTGCAACTCTACTCGATTGCTCTCTTCACTCGTCTGCAAATCATCCTTATGTAGAATGGACTCAATCACTAGAAGAATGATGGGTGCTCCTTGAACACGAACATCTTTTCCAACTTCTTGTATGGTGGATTCCTTCATGGGCTGCTCACTAACTGCTTTTGGATCTAAATCTTCTTGGTGATACATGCAATCATGAGAGGGAAGGGTTATTTTCCCCAATCTCTACTACACCAATTGGGTCAAAATTGGAATATCTCTCGCTGCCCTCTATCGATATCATTTAGAATAGCCCTATTGCTAGGATCCTCAAAATATCTATCACCCGTGATCCTCAACTAAAGATTTGGAAAAGAGTTAGCTCTCGAAACAGATTGGCAAGATCACTAGCTCTAATACAACTGTAATGTCCCTTTTGAGGAAATTAGAACAATTTTGTATTTTAACAATTTGGCACAAATGTTATTCCTAAATGAAATCACCTCAATGATTAAGAGGGGTTTCATCCTCCAAACCTCATACGAACAAGAGAGTTTTTGTCCTCCTAATCTCTACACTCCAAGGATTTTCATCCTAAGAAAGAAGAAGTTAAACCAAAGCTCAAACTCTTTAATGGGTTTTTTTTATATAACAAAAGATTGGTGAATAGTGACTCCACACTCAAATATTCCCTTACATCACCCGACTTAGTCTATGGGAATTAAATAAACTAACGATCTTTTGAAAATGTCTCAATTAGAAGGAGACATTACATGGTCCAATTATTGTTTCACTTGTTAAATCTCTTGCATATTCTCTTCATGGTCCTCTATTTCACTCAACTCTTATATACTTCACTCTTTGCTTAAGATCAACATTTAATTTGTAAATAATGGTATACTACACGAATTGTTCATTTAATTATTGATGCATCTCTTGCATATACTCTCCATGGTAATCTAATTCAACAATTTTCTAATGCAAATCATTAATGTTTCACAACTCTGAAACACTTCTTGGTATACACCCATACACTATTTGATTAGGGTATTCAATGTCTTCATATTGATTAAATTGGTAGAGGCATATTCACCATGTGTCGAGATTAAACCCCATTGTTTGAATTTATTTTTAGCCAAACATATCAACAAATTTCCATCACTCCTATTCACCTCCATCTTTTTTCTGTATATTTATCAATAATACACTGAATTATAATTTTTTCAAAAAGTCCAACATATAATCTACAAGTAAAAACATGCCCTTCAATATGGAAATCATTATACCACATATTGATTGAATTGGTATATGCATATTCACCATGTGTTGAGATCAAATCACAGTGTTTTGGTTTTTCTCTAATAAAACATCTCAATAAATTTCCAAGACTCATTCACCTCTATTTGTTCTCTATGTTTATAAATGGTATTATTCTAACATAAACATGCCCTTCAATATGGAAATTATTTTATCACATTGAATAAAAAATTTACACCCATTTTGTTAAACTTTAAATTTCTAAATCTCATTGTTTTAGTTTTTTTCCAATCAAGCATCTAAACAAATTTCCAAGACTCATATTCACCTCCATTTGTTCTATATGTTTATCAATGGTGATGTGAACAAAAAAATCAGCTCCTCGTCACAATGGAGCTCTGATACCACTTGATGGAGTCAACGCTCCATAGAGCTCACAAACACATAATCAACTCAAAAACACATCTCATCAAATCCTCAAACTTCTCATTAAATATTCTTAAATCTTTCTCACATTCCACAAGCCTCACTCTCCCCACAACACTTGGCTACAAACCTTGCCAAGAATCTACAAGCTTTTTGAGAGCTTACACTCAATCACATACATAACTTGGCCTCAAAATGCCAAGGAGGCTTTCAAAGCTTCTCACAAAACTTACACTTTTTTACCTCTAGCCTCACAAAATTCATACATAAATATTCATCAAATATTTCTTTTATCACTCACACATACTTGGAAACATCTCACCAAAGAGGATATCCTCACTTCTACCAAACTAGCCTACATAACAAAGCAAAGGAGTCTTCATTTATAGATTTACAAAGGAAGAATGGGAGAGACAACAACAAAAGAGGCCCAAAATGGTGCCACCCGTTCACATGGGTGAATCTTGGCAAGAGACAAGAAGCATCCCAAGGAAAGTCGTGCCACATTCTCCACTTGGGGATATTTTTACTAAGGACAAAAGTCTCCATTGAAAAGTTGGCACCACCCTTCATGAAATGACAAAAGAGAAAGTGGATGCCAATCTAGTATAGTAAATCTTATTTCCTCCACTAGCATAAATTTCGAAAAGACTAGTGGAATCTTCAAAAGGTGTTCTCCACTCCACATGTGCTTCCAAAAAAAAGTGGAATCTCAATTTTTACCAATCTCAAGCATTATCCTTGTCCTCTACTAGTAATGGCATCCTGCATGCATGAAAAAAAAACAAAAGCAAGTCCCCATATGAGTTATAGTGGAATGTGGCACCCCATGCCACGTAAGCAACATGAATAGGGTTGTCGACACCTCATCAAGATGAATAGTGTCTACCACCTCATCAATGAATAGTAACTGACGAATAGTGCAAACATTAATAGTGTTCCTCCACACCACATCATTCTCCTCTGGTAGAAAACAACTCAGCTCCTTCGAGTTACCCTGATTATTCTCCAAGATTTGTAAGTTCACACAAACAAACACATGATCACACAAACACACTAGCACACAAACACACTACTTTATATTTGGGTGATACAAGATTTCACAAACCCTTGGAAGCTCCTGCATCAGTGGCCCAAGGTTTTATAATGTGATCTCTCGATCACATAGATGGGATAAGTTTTAGAACTACTCTTTTGGTCACAAAGTTTGATGATCACAACATCCCCTTCCAACACACCAAGTACTCCAGGAGGTTGTCTTTCTTCCTTCTCCACTTCTAGCTTTTACATGTTGGTTTTCCTTCTCTTCTCTCATTTCTTCCCCTCTTCCTTTCTCTCCATGTGGGATTAGACCGACAACAAATCAGCCTCCTCCACCAAAAACTTATCCATATCCCAATGGATTCACATGTGGGCTCAAACCCACCACAATCTCTTCCCTTTGTGGAATTCCACTCACCATGAACCATCTTCCTCAACCAAGATGTTTTATCATGCATCTCATCCTTCCATGTGAGCTCAAGCCCACCACTATCCATCCACCTCCACCTAAACCCCACATGGCTTCCTCCACACATTATCCAACCATTTGTTGAATCATCCACACCATCACATAACAATGTTTTCAACTTCACACACATGGTTGCCATCTCATATGCAACATCAATTTCCTCATCACTCCTCCTTGTTGAGCTCAAAGAACTAACCCTGAATACCTGAAACATTAGGTTCTTCTAAACATACCATAGCTAATAACAAACTCAATTGCATCTTATCATCCATCATCACACTATAATCTTGTTCCAAAAGATGTTTCCAACTCTTAGTTGTTCTTATTCCTTCACACTCTCCTCTTCAATGCTAGCATGTTTCTCATGCTTTTCAATGTCATTATGGGTTGCCAAAGGCCCATCCACAACAATTCTCATGGTTGTTTTCTCATCCTCCATACCTTTGATTTCAGCGCCTACACATGGTTGCAACTTCACCAAAATCGCCTCTTTTGCACTTGTTTGCACAACCTTTTCATCCAAATGCTTCTTCTAAAGAATCTTTCAACTCTTCTTGGTTGCAACTTTCATCCACCTCAAATTCCATCAACTCTTGCCCATCCTCAAATAATGAGTCTCCTTCATCTGCTTCAACAACAATCAATTCCATATCCTCTTGCATGAGGATTTCTTCTTCTATTGGCTGCTCACAACTCATTTCCACACTAATGTTCTAAAAATCATAACTAGGCTCCACACACACAAGCCTCATCTCCTCCTTGTCTTCAAAGACAACTTACTCATCGATATACATATGTACCTCCATGTTACTTCTCAAAGTAGTCTTTGGTTACTCACATAATAGCTCCTTTCTCACATTACCTTTCATGGCAATCTTCTTCTTCCCATTCATTTTTTCTCCTTCTTCAATTTTCCATGGTTGCATTTTCTTCACTTTTCCATGTGGCTACTTGTTTCTTCAATGCAGCCACTTTTCATCTTAAGGAATCTATTACCTCCCACACAATGTCTTCTTCTTCTTCAGTTTCACACTCTTCAAATCTTTCCAGTAACAATTGCAATAGTTTGTCCCAAGCCTTTAACTTCTTTTGCCACTGTTTCATTGGTGGTGCTCTTCCACTTTTCTTTTCCATCTTCATACTTGAAAAACAAAACATACACTTTCACATCTTCAACAATATCCTCTCCTCTCCACAAGAATCTTACTTGCTCTAATACCATTTGATGTGAACAAAAAATCAGCTCCTCATCACAATGGAGCTCTGATACCACTTGATGGAGTCAACACTCCATAGAGCTCACAAACACATAATCAACTCATAAAATCATATCATAAAATACTCACACTTCTCATTAAATCTCCTTAAATCTTTCTCACATTACACAAAGCATCAAAAAGCTTCACTTTCCCCACAACACATGGCTACAAACCATACAAAGGATCTACAAGATTTTTCAAAGCTTACACTCAATCACATACATAACTTGGCCTCAACATGCCAAGGAGGCTTTCAAAGCTTTCTCATAAAGCTTAAACTCTTCTACCATCAACCTCACAAAACACATACATAAATCTTCATCAAATATGTCTTCTACCACTCACACATACTTGGCAACCTCACCAATGGAGGCTATCATCACTTCTACCAAACTAGCCTACATAAAAAAGCAAAAGAGTCTTCTTTTATAGATTTACAGAGAAAGAATGAGAGAGAAAATAACAACGGAGGCCCAAAATGGGGCCACCTATTCACATGGGTGAAACTTGGCACGAGACAAGAAGCATCCCAAGGAAATCCATGCCACATTCTCCACTTAGGGGTCATTTCTATTAAGGACAAAAGTCTCGATTGAAAAGTTGGCACCACCCTTCATGAAATGACAAAAGGGAAAGTAGATGCCAATCTAGAATAGTAAATATCTGGTAGAATCTTCAAAAGGTGTACTCCACTCCACATGTGCTTCCAAAAACAAGTGGAATCTCTTTTTTAACCAATCTCAAGCATTATCCTTGCCCACTAATGGTAATGGCATCCCACATGCATGAAATAAGACAAAAGCAAACCTGATATGAGTTACAGTGGAATGTGCCACCCCATGGCACCTAAGCAACATGAATAGGGTTGTGGACACCTCATAAAGATGAATAGTGTATGCCACCTCATTAATGAATAGTAATTTAGGAATAGTACTAGCAAGAAAAGTGTTCATCCATGCCACATCAAATGGTATTATGAATTGTAAATTTTTCATCAATTCCAACTAATAATCTATATACAAAAATGTGCCCTTCAATATAGAACTATTCTATCACATTGGATAAAAAATTTACACCCATTTTATTACTCTCGATTTACTTCATTCTACCATATGGTTGCATGACCATTGAACATGTTCAGAGACACTTTCACACTCATAACGCCTTCCACATCATCAAACTCTAAGTACAATATGATTTCTTTAAGCCAATATCTAAAAGACTCATATTCAAATTGTGTCGAGATCAAATCCCACTAATTGGGTTCTTTTCCAGCCAAAAAACTTCATAAATTTCTAAGACCCTATTCCCCTCCATTTTTTTGTATGTTTATGGATAATATGATCAAATGTAACATTTTCAACAAATCCAACCAATAATCTACATGCAGAAACATGTCTTTCAATATGGATTTCCAAAATGACAAAACCTAAAGACCTATTCCCATGATAAGGGTTCTTTTCATTGAAATGCTTACATATTAATTTGTGGAATCAAGATCTACATCCAGACCATTCAATATTGAAACCATTCTATCCCATTGGGTAATTTTTTTATAACCCTTTTATTCATCTCAGTTTTACTTCCTTCTACTATTGGATTGCATGACCATTCAACTTGGTTTCATACACTTTCACGTGTACCAAGTCCTCTACAACATCAAACTCGATGTATTGTTTGGGTTTTTGAAACCAAACATCTCCTCAAATTTTCAAGACACCTACTCACCTCCATTTTTTGTTCATATATTTATGGAAGATATGCTAAATTGTTAATTTTTCAACAAGCCCAACTACTAATCTACATTGCATAAACATATCATTTGAGATGGAAATCATTTTATACCATTTTATTCTTCTTATTTTTATACCCTTCTACCATAGGATTGCATAACCATAATATTTGGTCATAGATACTTAGTTATTTTTTATCAGGCCTGAACAATCATCAAACTCAAAGTACGTTTCAATTTCTATAAAATAGTCTATCAAGAGTATTATTCAACACCAATGTTTAAGATTTTTTCAAACCAAACATTTCAAAATTATCAAGACTTCATTTCAACATCATTATTTTCCCATCTATTTTTGGATGGTATGTTGAATTTTAACTTTTCAAAAGGATCCAACTAATAATCTACAAAAAGAAACATTCCCTTAACTTTTTAACTCATTATGTCTCATTGGCTCCTAATCACCACCTTTGTTTACCCATGTGATTTTGAATGGTACACTAAACTGTAACTTCTTTACCGAGTCCAATTGGTTAACTATACAAAAACTTAACCCTTCATTTCAATAACTATTTTATCCCACTAAAAAACATTTTCTCTGCCCTTTATAATCCTCTTAGCTTGTACTTCTTTTAACTATAGGGTTGCATGATCTTTCGCCTTGGTTGGACACTTTAATTCTTTGTGGATCCTCTATATCTTCAAATTTAAAGCACTCTGAAATCTAAAATAAATCAATCTCTCAACTCTTCTATCATTTTTCCTTTCGCTTGAAATTTGTCCCATGCTTTAACACTTTTCCTATTCAAATCAGTGATGTTTACAAACTTCAATAATACACATTAAATTTATATTGCCATTCTATTAGGTAACATTTTTATACCCTTTTGGTTACACTTCGATGTAAAATCATTTTAAGCGATTTATTTCCCTATCGAGTAATTTTTTGTACTTATATTGATCGAATTGAAATAATAATATTCACCTTGGGCCAAGATAAATTCCCACTATTTGCAATTTTTTCCAACCAAATATCTTAGCAAAATTCTAATAATCCTATTCACCTTCATTTTTTATCTATATGTTTATATATTGTATGTCGAATTGTAACTTTTTCAACAAAGTCCAACTAATAATCTACAAGCATAAATGTGCCCTTCAATATGGGAACATTCTATTCCATTGAGTGAATTTCTTACAACCATTTTGTTCTTTATTTTACTTATGTCTTCCATAGGGTTGCATGACCATTCAACTTATTCTAACATACTTTCACACTTATCAAACCCTCCACATAATCAAACATGAAGTACACTTTCATCTCTGTAATCCAATCTACCAAGACACTTATCCACTTTATGCCGAGATCAAATCCTACTATTTGATTTTTCTTCCAAATAAACATCTTAACAAATTTTCAAGACTCTTATTCATCTCCATTTTTTCTTTGTATGTGTCGCCTAAAATTTGCATGACTGAATTACCCACAAAATCACACCATTTGTTTTTTTATGAATAAGGCACAACTATACAGCATAATGGTCCACAGTTTAACCATCATGGCACGATATGCACAAAGTGTCGACACAAATCCATTGCCAAAGGTAAGAATAAATTTAAACGGTGCCATAGTCGTTACATAACCATTCCAACCCTAATCTAGGTTAGTGACATAGACCTGAGATCCCACCTCAACATGGCAGCCTACAGATCCCCTCCTCAAAATAAGGGTTAGACATAATTTTCTAGAAAAACTTGTGAATAGTATCTTTTATGAGACACTATCATGACAGAGTTTGGCAATACACACCAAGAAGGGATGAGCTTATGTCCTCTAACGAGTTTCTTTAAGCTCTAGAACCCAATAAGCATGACTAAATTATATGCTCTAAACTAAGCCTTATCACCTTGGCTTCCAAAGGTGGGAATGCTTCCCTAAACTTACTATCACACAAGAGTGGCATGAGGAAGATAAGGATAACTAAAATAAGAAGTTTCAAAAATCAAACAACTCGCCTCAAACTGTGTATATGTTGCGACTAACAATACCAATCATCATTGACATATTCTTACCCATTGCCACATTGATGGCTATAACCACATATCGATGGGTTTATACAACCATAAGGATAGTAAATTGAATTATAACTTTTTCAACAAGGCCAACTAATAATCTACATGCATAAATGTGCCTTTCAATTTGAAATCCATTCCATTCCATCGAGTAATTTTTTTATATCTTTTTTGTTTCTCTTTGTTTTACATCCTTCTTCTATAAGGTTGAAAGACCATTTGAATTGGTCTAAGACACATCCATACTCATCGAGCCCTCCACATCATCAAACTCAAAGTACACTTTGATCTATTTTTGGATGGTATGTTGAATTATAAATTTTTCAATGGGTCCAACTAAGAATCTAGAAGAAGAAATTTGACCTTCAAGTTTGCAGTCATTCTATGTTATTGGCTCCTATTCACGACCTTTGTTTACTTAGATTGTCACTTATTTCACAAGTTCACTTGCTAATCCGTAGGAAAAATTAGCCCTTCATTTCAAGTAAAAAGATACCTAACCAAGTAATCTTTTCTCTTCCCCTTATATTCCTCTTGGCTTGTACATATTTCAAGTATAAGGATACATGATCTTTCACTTTGCTCTAACACACTTTAACTCGTTGTGGATCCTCCATATCATTAGACTCAACGTAACCTCCAATCTCAATAAGTCAATCTGTAAACTATTATATCCTTTCATCTTCATTTTAAAGCGACTTGTTTTCATCTTCACCTAAGCTCAAATTTTTATTTGTAGACCACGGTACACTGCTCAAACTTTTATTTCAGTTATTGATCCATATCTTGCATATACTTTGCAAATTCCTTTACATTTGTCTACATAGTCCAATATGTCAAATACTACTCTATCAGTTTTTGTTCACTTGAAATCAACTTATTATATGTATCTCATTGTATCAACTTATTATATGTATCTCATAGTTTTATCATTTAACAATTTTACCAAGCAAACCATTCATGTTCAAATTTGGATATATAATTTGCATAGTTCTTGGCTTGTACAAATTTCAACTATAAGGTTGCATGATCATTCACCTTCATCTGACACACGTTAACTCTATATGGATCCTCCATATCATTAAACTCAAAGAAACATTCAACTATAAATTGTGTGCCTCGAACATGTGCAAAATTAATATTTTAAAATTATAAGCCTAAAAATGGATTTCAAAAGGGATAAAATCTAAAGACCTATTCTCATGACCCAGGCTCTTTTCATTGAGTTGCCTACATATCCATTTTCAGAATCAGGGTCTAATGTAGTTCTGCAACAATATTATTTCTGGTAAGAGGCACATCTTCTAACTATTACATACCTTTTTAAAGAACAACTATTACTAACAACACCCTAAACAAAACCACTATTTATTCATTAGTAACATTTGGTTTGAACATGATATTATTTCTCACAACCAAAAATTTATATCATTGCCTTAAATCATCTTGTTGTTTGTACCCCATGTTACCATGCTCAAATACTTCTTTCCCCCATTCATGCATCTCTTACATATTTTTATCCCCTAGATTTTTTTCCCAATAAAACAATGCAAACACGCGCTTTTTTTTCTAAATGATAACATATTTCCATAACATGTGCAAAACAACACTAAACCATCATGATTCACTAATCAATGCGCACATACAACTTATACCAAAACACCAAGCTAAGGAGAGCATTTCATTCTTAGTTATTTAATCTATAGTCATTCATGAAATTATATTGATATCAATACACTCGTATAAGAATGTATTCATACACATGAAGTTATAAGCATACATTGATAATCTAAGT
The DNA here is from genome assembly GCA_037957365.1 of Torreya grandis. Lineage (NCBI taxonomy): Eukaryota > Viridiplantae > Streptophyta > Pinopsida > Cupressales > Taxaceae > Torreya > Torreya grandis. The sequence continues at coordinate 1,776,612 of JARHVA010001655.1, forward strand.
ATAAAGAATCATTTATGGTGAAAATCAAAGCTAGGAAAAGTATTGAAATAAAAATTCCATTATGTTTTTATCACATATACTTCGATTGATTATGAAAGTATAAATACCCAGGAGCATCAAAAAAATAAAATGATAATTTACAAGCATCTAACATTGTACAAAAGTGATATTTCAAATTTACGAGACTCCAAATGGATTTCCAAAGCCACAAATCCTAAAGACCTATTCCCATTACCCAAGCTCTTTCCATTGAGTTATCTACACATCCATTTGTAGAATCAAGGTCTAATGTAGCTCTGACACATAATATTATTCAGACAAGAGGCAAAGCCTCCAACTATTATATAACTTCTCGAAGACCAAGATTTGCTAAGAACTCCCAAAACAAAAATTCTATTTATTCCTTATTATTTCTCATGGCCAAACAACCATCATATTACGAGTGTTGATTCCAATGTTGCATCATATACACTGGAAATGTGGACCATCATCTAATAGTTTTACATATTATCAAATCTTCTTGAATTTTCCCTTCACTTCAAATTAATTTCTTGTGTTTACCCCATGGTACTAAGCTCCAATTTTTCATTCATTTGTTGATGGATTTATTGCAAATACCACAACACCTTCTAGCATACAACACTACACTACTCGAAATAGTGTCTTCAATATTTATGTTTTTCTTATAGCTATATATCTCAAAAACAATTTGAGGCTCATAATCACCAGTTATGTTTGTCCATTCATTTACAGGTGGTAGGTGAATTATGATTTTTTCAACAATTCCAACTAATGATACACTCCTCAGTTGCAAATTCTTGCACTTCAATATAAACACATTTTAAGAGGCTTTATTTTCCTACGGGTAATTTTTTATACTCATATTAATCGAATTGAAATAATAATATTCTCCTTGTGCCAAGACCAAATCCCATTGTTTGGGTTTTTTCCCAAGCAAACATCTCATTAAAAGTCCAGAAGACTCATAACCACCTTCATTTTTTATCAGTATGTTTATGGATCGTATGTTGAATTTTAAGTTTATCAACAGGTCCAACCAATAATCTACATGTAGAAATATGTCCTTCAATATAGAAACCATTCAATCCCATTAGGTGAATTTATTATAACATTTTGTTCCTCTTTATTGTAATTCCATCTACCACAGGGTTGCATGAGCATTCAATTTTGTCAATGACAATTTCATGCTCATCTGACCCTCCACATCATCAAACTTGAAGTACACTTTGATGTACTTCCATCTACCAAAGGGTTGAATAAGCATTCAATTTTGTCTAAGACAATTTCATGCTCATCTGACCCTCCACATCATCAAACTTGAAGTACACTTTGATCTTTATAATCCAATCTATCAAGAATCCTCAAACATCTAAACAAATCCTACTATTTTGAATTTTTTTCCAAACAAACATCTCCACAAATTTCCTAGACTCGTATTCATCTCCACTTTTTATATGTATGTTTATTGATGGTATATTGAATTGTAACTTTTTCAAAACGTGCATCTGATAATCTACATAATAAAATGTGCACTTCAATATGCAAAAGATTTTATCTCATTAACTTTTCTATACCCCTTTTGTTCCTCTCAATTTTACTTGTTTTGACTCTAATGTTTAAGCATTTCTAAAAGCAAACATCTCTTCAAATTTTCAAGACTCTTATTCAAATCTATTAAATTCCCATCTATTTTTGGATGGTAAAATGAACTGCATCTTTTTCGGTGGGTCCAACTATTAATCTACAAGAAGAAATTTCCCCTTTAATTTTCTTTCCATTCTATCAAATTGGCTCCTTCTCACCGCCTTTGTTCACCCATTTTATTTTGAATGGTACAATAGATTTTAACTTCTTCACCAAATCCATTTGGTAACCTATACAAAAAATTAGCCCTTTATTTAAACAACTATCATATCTCGCTCAGTAATATTTATTTTGGCCTATATATTCTTATTGGTTTGTACGTCTTTAAACTTAGGGCTACATGATCTTTCAACTTGGTCTAACACACTTTAAATCTTTATGGATCCTCTATATCATCAAACTCATTAAGCCACCAACATCATCCAAATCGAAGCACACTTTGAACTTTTTATATTTCACTATTCACTTGAGATCAACTTTTTGTAGCTACACCATGCTAAGCAACTCAATTTGTTTTCACTTGTTGATGCATGTCTTGCACATGCTATGCAAATGCCTCCACTTCAGTGTACCACACTGTAAATACTTCACTTTACACACACTTTAAGACACTTTTGTTTCCCACCAGACAATTTTGTGTACGCATTACTTGAATTGTTATATGCATATTCACCTTGGGCCAAGATCAATCCCACAATTTGGGTTTTTTTCCAAACCATCTCAGCAAATTCCCAAGATTTGTATTCATTTGCATATTTTATCCAAATTTTTATGGATGGTACGTTGAATTGTAACTTATTCAATAAGTACGAATGAAAATCTAAATTCATAAATGTGCCCTTCAATATGAAAATCATTCCATCGCATTGAATATTGTTTTAACACATATTTTGTTCCTCTCAATTTAACTTTCTTTTACCATATGGTTGCATGCTCATTCAACCTAGTTTGAGACACTTTCAAGCACATCAGTGCCCCCACATCATCAAACTCAATGTATACTTTGATCTTTGTAATTCAATCTATCGAGACTCCTATTCAACACCAATGTTTCAATGTTTTTCAATCCAAACACTCAAAAACTTCAAGACTCCTATTCAACATAGCTATTTTTCCATTCCCAGTATGCTTAAGACACTTTACATCTCATTGGGTCACCAACATCATCCAATTCGAAGCACTCTTTGAACTCTATAAACCACTCATTCAAATCCTCTATCATTCACTCTTTACGTGAGATCAAATTTTTGTTTCTAAACCATGGTAAATTCCTCAATTTTTTTATTTCAATTATTGATATATGTATTGCATATATATCAAATTCATCCAATTTAGAGTACAGCACTTTATAACACTTCAATTTTACACACTAAGACATGTTAGTTTCCCACCAGATAATTTTTTGTACTCATATTGATTAAATTGTTATGGGCATATTCAAATTGTGCGAATATGCATCTCAATGTTTGGGTTTTTCTCAAACCAACATCTCAACAAATTTTCAAGACTTGTATTCAGTTGCATTTTTTATCCATATGTTTATGGATGTTACATTGAATTGTAATTTTTCAGTAAGTCCAAATGATAATATAAATGCAGAAACGTGCTCTTAAATATGGAAACCATTTTATCCCATTGGGTAATTTTTTAATACTCATTTTGTTCCTCTCAGTTTAACTTTCTTTTACCAGAGATTTGCATGACCATTTAACTTACCCTGAGACACATTCAAACTCACGGTTCTTCCACCATCAAACTCGAAGTACACTTTGATCTCTATAAGCCAATATATAAACACTCCTATTCAACACCAATGTTTCAGCTTTTTTCAAACCAAACACTCAAAAAAATCACAACTCTTATTCAACACAACTATTTTCTCGTCTATTTTTTGATGGTACACTAAATTATAACATTCTCATTAGGCCCAACTAATAACCACATTGGATAATTTTCAATGCCCATTTCGTTCCTTCTCCATTTTATGTACTTCTATAATATGGTTGTGTGGCCATTCAGCTTTGTCTAAGACACTTTAATACCCATTGGGCACTCCACATCATCAAACTCAAAGTACACTTTTATCTATGTAATCCACCCAATCAATACTCTTATCCAACTTTTCTTGAGATCAAACCCCACTGTTTGAGTTTTTTTCAAAACAAAATTCTCAAAAAATCTCAATTTTATTATTCACCTCCATTTTTTTCCCTATGTTTAAGGATAGTGAATTGAATTATAACTTTTTTAACAAGGTCAACTAATAATCTACATGCATAAATGTGCCTTTCATTTTGGAATCCATTCCATCCCATCAGGTAATTTTTTTATACCTTTTTTGTTTCTCTTTGTTTTACATCCTTCTTTTATAAGGTTAAATGACCATTTAAATTGGTCTAAGACACATTCATGCTCATCGAGCCCTCCACATCATCAAACTGAAAGTACACTTTGATTTTTGTAAGTCAATCTATAAAGACTCATGTTCAACACTAATGTTTCTATTTTTTTCAAATCAAACATCTCAATAAATTTTCAAGACTCCTATTCCACACTAGTATTTTCCTATCTATTTTTGGATGGTACGTTGAATTTTAACTTTTTTAGTGGGTCCAACTAAGAATCTAGAACTGTCTTTCAATTTTGCAATCATTCTATGCTATTGGCTCCTATTCACCACATTTGTTTACCTAGATTGTCACTTTTTCTACAAGTTCAATTGGTAATCTATAGGAAAAATTAGCCCTTCATTTCAAGAAATACTATACCTAGCCAATAATCTTTTCTCTACCCCTTATATTTCTCTTCGCTTGTACATATTTCAACTATAAGGATGTGTGATCTTTCACTTTGCTCTAGCACACTTTAACTCTCTATGGATCCTCCATATCACTAGACTCAAAGTAACCTCTAATCTCAATAAGCCAATCCATCAACTATTTTATTCTATCATCTTCTCTTGAAAACATCCTATTTTTATCCAATCGTATTGTTGTCTAGTTTTGTTTCATGTGTTGATTAATTTGTCGCATGTATTATCCATTGTTTTCTACTTCATTCAACTCAATCAAAACTTGTATCTATTTCTCTTCACTTGAGCTCAATTTTTTTGGTAAACCATGGTACACCGCTCAAACTTTTCTTTTAGATGATGCATATCTTGCATATACTTTGCAAATTCATTTACATTTGTCTACATAGTCCAATATGTCAAATACTACTCTATTAGTTTACCTTCACTTGAAATCAAATTATTATATGCATCTCATTGTATTAATCTCCAATGTTTATTTCACTTGTTGATGCATATTTTGCTACTCTAAATAGTTCTCTCATTCAACAATTTTACCAAGTAAACCATTGTCTTGTACATATTTCTCAGCTTGTACATATTTCAACTATAATGTTGCGTGATCTTTCACCTTAGTCTCACACACATTACCATATGGATCCTCCGTATCACTAAACTCAAAGAAACCTTCAACTATAATGTGTGTGCCTCTAACATTGTACAAAAGTAATATTTCAAATTTACGAGCCTACAAATGGATTTCAAAAGGGACAAAATCTATAGACATATTCTCAAGACCCGGGTTGTTTTCGTTGGGTTGTCTACATATCCATTTGCAGAATTAGGGTCTAATGTAGTTATGAAACAATTTTATTTCAGGGAAGAGGTATAACTTCTAATTATTATATACCTTATTGAAGAATAACAGTTGCTAAGATCACCCAAAACAAAACCACTATTTATTCATTAGTAACATTTGGGTTGAACATGATATTATTTTTCCGGACCAAACTATTATCTCGTCGCTTAAAATCATCTTGTTGTTTGTACCCCATGTTATTATGCTCAAATTTTATTTCCCCTGTTGATGCATCTTTTACATATTGTTATCCCCTATATTTTTTCCCATTAAAGCAATGCAAACACATGCTTTTTTGTTTCTAAATGATAACATATTTCTATAATATCTACAAAATAACACTACACAACCACGATTCACTAATCAACACACACCCACAATTTTTTAACAAAACACATAGTGAAGGAGAGCATTTCATTCTTAGTCATTTCATCTAGAGTCATTTTAATCAAATTATAATGAGACCACTACACTTGTTTAAGAGTGTATTCATATACATGTAGTTACAAGCATACATTGATAATTTAGGTATAAATAATCATTTTATGTGAAAATCATAACTAGGAAAAGTATTGAAATAAAAATTTCACATCATTTTTATCACATACTTCGATTAATTAAAAATTCTAACTACCCAAGATAAACGAAAAAACAAAATGATGCTTTACACATGACTAACATTGTACAAAAGTGATATTTTGAAATTACAAGACTCCAAATGGGTTTCCAAATCCACAAATCCTAAAGACCTATTCCCATGACCTGGGCTCTTTTCGTTGAGTTGCCTACATATCCATTTGTAGAATCAAGGTTTAATATAGCTCTGACACATAATATTGTTCAAACAAGACATAGAGCATCTAACTATTATATACCTTCTCGAAGACCAAGAGTTGCTAATAAATCCCAAAACAAAACTTTTAATAACATTTGGGTTGAATTGGATACTATTTGTCGTGACAAAAAAACGTCATATTAGGAGTGGTTTTTCTAATGTGATGCAAAAGCATCACTACCTCTTGTGTAAATATTAGCCTAATTGTCATGTTTAAAGTCTTAGTAGGTTGTTCTAGTCCTAGGAGGTCTGTAGGAAACATTTTGAACTGTTAAGATGCTATCAAATTTGAATTTGGTCCACTAAGGCATTTTCCTATCTCAATGGTCCATTCAAGCATTTGAATAATCTTGTTGTGTTTCTCAAGTGTCTTAATGATGGTGTAGGGTCAAATGTTATGACTTTTGTCATTAGGTGTCTTCAAGGTGTTAAAGGTTGTTTTTGTACATGTTAGAAGTTATTTTGTGTCAGGGCCTAAATGCACAAATCATGTGTATTTCCTTACTACATTGGAAGGCTCAAAAGGTAGCTAGGGTGGTTTGAGTCTTTCCGAATAAGTAGGTGTTTTTGTTTGTAGCAAGTTAGGTCGTTCAATGTAGGGACTGGGGTTTGGAATTGAAAGTGTATATGAATGAAACCCCAAGAAAATAAATATATAGTTTCTATTTTTAAGAAAAAAATATTCACAGGATCTATATTTCTTAAGTATGCTATGAGGATTGAATATGCAAGCAAGATGTAAGAACACCTGATTAAGATACATGTCTTGGTCATTCCTGATCCATTAAGTTGATTTCATGATGATGATGCATTTCCTTCTATGTATCAAGTTACTTTCATGTTTGTGGTTGAAAAGGGCAAGATATTGTACATTGTTTTTTGTATATAAATAAGATGTTGACAGTACTGAAACATGCAATAAAGGAAGGTTATATATATATATATATATATATATATATATATATATATTTGGAATGTGCATTTAGCTATTGAAAAGACCTAACCAATTCTTGATAGCATTCAAGTTTGTACTTTATTGTATTGAAAAGGTTTGTTACAGAACTTCAAACAAACCCCTACATACTTCCACAGTTGTTGACTGTGATAAGTTTGATTTGTGAAAAATGCTATAAGGGGACTGTGCTTAAAGAGGGATGTATAGTGTTGAGTGTTAATTGTATTCATTGACACTAATTTGTATTTCAAGTGGATGTTTTGTTCCATTCTTACAAACTAAATAGTATACCCTGTTGAACCTGAGCATACACAGGCAATAAGCAAGTAGAGTGTGATATAGGATGTATCAAATGTACCAAAGGGAAGGTTTTTGATCCTAAGAGATGAGTATAGTGGTAGTGAACCCTTATTGACCCTGTGTTGAGGTTAGAATCCAAATTTGAACGTCTAGAAGTTAAGAAGTTGTTTCATGTACCCTGCAAAATAGGACAAAGCATACAGTGAGATAAAACCCAAAGAGAAAATCTTAAACAAAGGTGATGTACGGAGGAAATAATGATTGGATGAGAGTCTAGACATTATTCAAACCTTAAACTAGTCACAGGACCCTTTGAAACTAAGTTTGGAGCTTTAACACACAAAAAGAATGCTCTCAAGTTGTCTTGACTGTGTAAACCCTATAGTTAGGGTTTCTTGACAAAAACATGAACTAAAATTATTTCCAATAGTAGAATGTTTTGAAACTTGGTTAATAGCTAGACACTAATGTAGGCTAATATATTTTGGAGTTTTAAGGTGATTGGGTACGTTTATGTACTTCTAGAGGAGACTGTGAGTGAAATAGGGTTCCAAAGACCGAAAGAGACCTAATAGTGGCCATGAAGTGCCTAGAAAGGAGGTTTAACAAAAGAATTAAGGCCTAAAACTTTGTGATTAGCATTAAGAGAATAAAGGGTATCTAGATCTTATTGTTAGTTTTCCAAATGGCATCTGTACTAGCGGGATAGCCCAAAAAAAGGGCTACTAGAATGTGTACTAGACAGGTATAACTTGTCAAAGGAGTGAATTGTTGTTTTGAGAAGTGTATAGATTGAATGAGGGGTACTAAATGAATGGAGAGTAAAGAAACACAAACTAATCCCATGAATCCATTAACCATTATGTCCATGTGAACAGAGTGAACAAGTGTAACAAAGGGAAGTGTGATAGCATAAAAGAGTAAGAAATTGTATAGAGGTGAGTCCTTGCAAAAAGGATGTAATAAGGTGATTGGGGAGTCCAATAGGGCTACAATGAGTCTGTTCAAGAAGCCAAGAGCCATAATCATTGCAGGAACAAAGAAACAAGAAGCCATTACCATGAAGTGTATCAAAAACAAATACCATAAGCCATATTCAACAAGAAAGAGATATTGTGTTACCCCTCTGCATCATTTTGGTATCAAAGAGAAAGATTATGTGGAGAAAATTTGCATTAAGAAAAGGTATAATTTACTTTGTTTTCATTTTCTGAATTTGATCAATTAGACTGCTAAATAAGATTGCAAGTAATTGAAAGTGGTTGGTCAAGTAGTTTGAAAGCCAAGAGAGGATTAAGAAAATAGTAGAGAGCTAAAGAAGCTCATTGATCCAAGGAGATAGCTTGGATAAGGGATGGATCAAGGTGCAAATACTTGCTTAAGGTGGAGCAAGGTGAAAAATACTTGCTTAAGGAGGAGCAAGGTGAAATAGAGCTGCTCAAAAGGGTAAAATTTCCTAATACAAAGGACTAGCTTAGAGAAGAAGAGAGAGGTGAGATACTTTCAGATAAGCAACTAAAAGTATTGTTTGTAAGTTTGTCAAATCACTTGTCATGCATATAAAACAACGAGAATTTAGACTACTTTGTTGAAAAAGTAAGCACGTTGAAGGCGTTGGCCATGAAAAGGGAAGTCATTGATCAGGTACAACAGCAAGAGGAGAATAAAGAGGTTGCATAGGTTGAGAGGTTTGAAGAAGACATGAGGAAACAAACAGCAGCACAACAAACAGCAGAACTAAGCATAAAGAGATCAAGTGTGCAAAAGCAAGAGTATGATATCTAAGAAGGCAAGCTTGAAGTACACTCTGAATTATATAATCCAATCTATCAAGACTCCTCAAACATCTCAACAAATTTCCAAACAAATCATACTATTTGTATTTTTTTCCAAAAAAACATCTTACCAAATTTCTAAGACTCGTATTCATCTCCACTTTTGTCTATATGTTTATTAATGGTATATTGAATTGTAACTTTTTCAAAAAGCACAACTCATAATCTACATGATAAAATGTGCCCTTCAATATGGAAACTATTCTATCCCATTGAGTAAATTTTCTATACCACTTTTTTTATTCTCAAATATACTTTTTTTACAATAGGATTGCATGACCATTCAACCTAGCCTAACAACTTTCATGTCCATTGTTCCTTTCCAGTCTTAAAACTCCAAGTAATCCTGGATATATGTAAGCCAATATATCAAGAGTCCTATTCAACTCAAATGTTTCAACATTTCTCAAAGCAAACATATCAACAAATTTTCAAGACTACTATTAATCCATCTATTTTTGCATGTTACAATGAACTGTATAGTATTCAATGGGTCCCACTATTAATCTACAAGAAGAAACTTGTCCTTTAAATTTGTTTCTATTCTATCTCATTGGCTCCTACTTACTGTCTTTATTTACCCATCTGTTTGTGAATGGTACACTAGATTGTAACCTCTTCACCAAGTCCAATTGGAAATCTATACAAAAATTTAACCCTTCATTTAAACATCTACTATATCTTGCTTATTAATATTTTCTTTGGCCTTTATATTCTCTTTGGCTTGTACTTCTTTCAACTATAGGGCTACATGATCTTTTACCTTGGTCTGACACAATTTAATTCTCTATGGATCCTCTATATCCTCAACATCATTGGGCCACCCACATCACCCAAATCAAAGCACTCTTTTGAACTTCGTAAGCCACTCATTCAAATCTTCTATCATTCACTCTACGCTTGAGATCATCTTTTTGTTTCTACACAATGGTAAACTACTCATTTTTTTCCTTCAATTGTTGATGCATGTCTTGCATATGCTATATAAATTCCTCAACTTTGGTTAGCGACACTTTAAGACACTTAAGTCTACAGACACTTTAATTTCCTACCAGATAATTTCATGTACTCATATTTATTGAATCGTTATAGGCATAATCACCTTGTGGCAAGATCAATCCCATTATTTACATTTTTTACAAACCAACATCTCAACAAATTTCCCAGACTTATATATTCACTTGCATTTTTTAACCGTATTTTTTGGATGGTACATTGAATTGTAACTTATTCAACAAGTCCAAATAATAATCTAAATTCATAAACATGCCCTTCAATAAGGGAATCGTTATATCTCATTGGGTAATGTTTTAATGCTCATTTTAACTTTCTTTTACCATAGGTTTACATGACCATTTAACTTGACCTGAGACACTCTCAAATTCATCAATCCATCCACCATCAAACTCGAAGTAAACTTCCACCCTTGTCTAACACACTTTAATCCTTTGTGGATCCTCTACATAATCAAACTCAAAGCACTCTCCAATCTCAATAAGTCAATCTGTTAACTATATTCTTTTTTCTTTGTTTGAAATGAACTTGTTTGTATCCCATGGTATTATGGTCCAATTATTGTTTCACTTGTTGATAAATCTCATGCATATACTCTTCATGGTCCTCCACTTCATTCAACTCTTTTATACTTCACTCTTCACTTAATATCAACATTTTATTTGTAAACCATGGTACACTGCTCGAATTGTTCATTTAATTGTTGATGAATCTCTCACGTATACTCTCCATAGTAATCTAATTCCACAAGTTTCTAATGTCAACCATTAATGTTCCACAACTCCAAACACTTCTTGGTCTACACCCATACACTATTTGAATAGGGTATTCGTTGTACTCATATTCACCATTTGCCGAGATCAAAGCCCATTGTTTGAATTTTTTCCCAGCCAAACATATCAGCAAATTTCCATCATTCCTATTCATCTCCATCTTTTGCTTGAATATTTAACAATAATACGTTGAATCGTAAATTTTTTAACAAATCCAACAAATAATGTACAAATAGAAGCATGCCCTTCAATATGGAAATCATTATACCACATATTGATTGAATTAGTATATGCATATTCACGATGTGCCAAGATCAAATCTCATTGTTTTGGTTTCTTTCCAATCAAACATCTAAACAAATTTCCAAGACTCTTCTACACCTCTATTTGTTTTATATGTTTATCAATGTTATTATGAATTGTAACTATTCTACTCACATTGGAAAAAAAAATTACACCTATTTTGTTAATCTCAATTTTACTTCATTTTACCGAAGGGTTACATGACCATTCAACATTTTCAGAGACACTTTCACACTCATAACGCCCTCCACATCATCAAACGCCAAGTACATTTTCATTTCTTTATGCCAATATATCAAAGACTCATATTCAACTTGTGTCGAGATCAAATCCCACTATTTGGGATTTTTTCAAACCAAAAATCTCTGTAAATTTCTAAGACCCCTATTCACCTCCATTTGTTTATGTATGTTTTTGGATCGTATGTTGAATTGTAACATTTTCAACAAACCCAACCAATAATCTACATGTAGAAACATGTCTTTCAATATGGATTTCCAAAATAACAAAACCTAAAGACCTATCCCCATAACTTGGGCTCTTTTCATTGAAATGCTTACATTTCCAATTGTGGAATAAAGGTCTACATGCAAACCATTCAATATCGAAACCATTCTATCCAATCAGGTAATTTTTTTATAACCCTTTTGTTTCTCTCAATTTTACTTCCACTATAGGATTGCATGACCATTCAACTTTGTTTTAGACACTTTCACGCGTGTCGAGCCCTCTACATCATCAAACTCGATTTACACTTTGATCCTTATTAAGCAAATCTATCAAGACTCATATTAAACATGTGCCAATATCAAATCTCATTATTTGGGTTTTTTCAACCAAACATCTCAGTAAATTTTTAAGACTCCAACTCACTTCCATTTTTTTTTCATATATTCATGGATGGTATGCTAAATTGTTAATTTTTAAACAAGTCTAACTAATAATTTACATGCATAAACATGTCATTCAAGATGGAAACCATTCTATCCCATTGCATTAAAAAATTATACCATTTTTTGTTCTTCTGAGTTTTATTTCCTTCTACCATAGATTGCATGACCATTAAACTTCGTCATAGATACTTTTATTTCTTATCAGGCCCTGACCATCATTAAACGCAAATTATGTTTCAATCTCTATAAAATAGTATATCAAGAGTTTTATTCAACACCCATGTTTAAGCTTTTTTCAAACTAAACATCTCAAAAAATTATCAAGACTTCATTTCAATGCCACTATTTTCCCATCTATTTTTGGATGGTACGTTAAAATTTAACTTTTTAAATGGATACATTTAATAATCTACAAAAGAAACTTTCCCTTCCATTTTTCATTTATTCTATCTCATTGCCTCCTAATCACCACCTTTGTTTACCCATATGTTTTTTAATGGTACATTAAACTGTAACTTCTTCATTGAGTCAAATTCACTAACTATACAAAAAATTAACCCTTTATTTCAATAACCATTATATCGCACTAAGAAATATTTTCTCTACCCTTTACGATCCTCTTGGATTGTACTTCTTTCAGTTATAGGGTTGCATGATCTTACACCTTGGTTTGACACACTTTATTTTTTTACGGATCTTCTATATCTTCAAATTCAAAGCAATCTTGAATCTAAAATAAATCAATCTCTCAATTCTTCTATCCTTTTTCCTTTCACTCGAAATGTGTCCCATGCTTCAACACTTTTCCTATTCAAATCAGTGATGTTTACAAACTTCAATAATAACACAAATTAATTTTTTATAGACCTTCCACTTTGTAGACATTCTATTAGGTAACTTTTATATACCCCTTTTGTGAAACTTCAGTCTGAAAACATTTTAAGTGACTTTATTTGCCCACCGGGTAATTTTTTGTACTCACATTGATCGAATTGAATTAGGAATATTCCCCTTCTACCAAAAACAAATCCCACTATTTTGGTTTTTTTTCCAACCAAACATCTCATAAAAATTCCAATAATCCTATTCACCTTCATTTTTTATCCATATATTTATGGATCATATGTCAAATTGTAACTTTTTCAAAAATTCCAACTAATAAACTACAAGCAAAAATGTGCCCTTCAATATGGGAACCATGCTATTCCATTTCCCAATGTTTGGGTTTTTTCCAACAAAACATCTCAGTAACATTCCAAGAATTCTATTCACCTTCATTTTTTATCCATATGTTTATGAATCATATGTCAAATTGTAACTTTTTCAACAAGTCCAAGTAATAATATACAAGCATATATGTGCCCTTCAATATGGGAACCTTTATATTCTATTGGGAAAATTTCTTATACCCATTTTGTTCTTATGTATTTTACTTTCATCTACCACAGAGTTGCATGACCATTCAACTTTTTCTGAGATAATTTAATGCTCATCAGACCCTCCACAGCATCAAACATGAAATACACTTTCATCTCTATAATCCAATCTATCAAGACTCATATTCACTCTATGTCAAGATCAAAACCTACTATTTGAGTTTTTTTCCAAATAAACATCTCAAAAAAAATTCAAGACTATTATTCATCTCCATTTTTTGTTTGTATGTGTCGCCCAAATTTTGCAAGTTTGAATTACACACAAAAGCACACCATTTGTTTTTATTACAAACAACGCACAACTATGGAGCATAATGGTCCACAATGTAACCATCTTCACGGCACAATATGCACAAAGATAAGAATAAATAAAAACTATCACATGGTCGCTACATAACCATTCCAACCCTAATATAGCTTACTGATAGAGAACCGATGTCCCAAATCAACATGGCAAATTACATATTCACTCCTCAAAATCCGGGTTATCCAAAAAAAACTTGTAAATAGTCTCTTTTATGAGACATTATCATGATGGAGTTTTGCAATATAAGACAACAAGGGAAGAGCTATCGTCCTCTAATGAGTTTCTTTAAGCCCTAGAACCCAATAAGCAAGACTAAAGTGCATGCTCTGAATAAAGCTTTGTCACCTTGGCTTTCAAAGGTGTGAATGCTTCCCTAAAGGTATTATCGCACAATAGTGGCATGAGCAAGATAAGGATAACTACAATAAGAAGTTTCAACAATCAAATAACTCGCCTCAAATTTTGCATATGAGAGGACTCGTAATACCAATCATCATTTCCATATTCTGACCCAATGCCATGTTGATGGCTATAACCACATATTGATGGGTTTATACAACCATATTTTACAACAAGATTGAAAACATTTTCAGAGTATCACAAATATATTCTGCAGCTCTGAAATAATTATTGGCCTACACACATACACTATTTCGAATAGGTTATTCATTGTACTCATATCAATTGACTTTTTATAAGCATATTCACCACGTGCCGAGATCAAAATCCATTACTTGGGGTTTTTTCCGTCGAAACATATCACCAAATTTCCAAGACTCCAATTAACCTCCATTGTTTGTCTACATGTTATATCACATTTCATAAAACTTTTATACATTTTTTGGTCATCGTAGCTTTACTTCCTTCTACAATAGGGTTGCATGACCAAACTCAACTTGGTCTAAGACAATTTCAAGCTCATTATGCGTTCCATGTCATCAAACTCAAAGTACACTTTGATCTCTATAACCCAATCAATCAAGACTTATTCAACTTGTGTCGACATCAAATCCCAGTATTTGGGTTTTTTTCCAACTAAAAAACTTACTAAATTTCCAAGACTCTTATTCACCTCCATTTTTTGTCTATATTTTTAAGAATGGTACATCGTACACTTTGATCTCTATAATCCAATCTATCAAGACTCATATTCAACACCAATGTTTCAATATATCTCAAATCAAACACTTATAGAATTCAAGACTTAT
This sequence comes from Torreya grandis, assembly GCA_037957365.1. Taxonomy (NCBI): domain Eukaryota; kingdom Viridiplantae; phylum Streptophyta; class Pinopsida; order Cupressales; family Taxaceae; genus Torreya; species Torreya grandis. The sequence goes on from JARHVA010001655.1 coordinate 1,791,786, forward strand.
ATTCAACATAGCTATTTTCCCATTTATTTTTGGATAGTATGCTAAATTATAACATTTTCATTGGGTCCAAATAATAATCACATTGGATAATTTTAAATACAGCTTTTGTTCCTCTCTGTTTTATTTACTTCTACAATACAATTACATGACCTTTCAGCTTTGTCTAAGACACTTCCATGCCATCGAACTCCAAGTACACTTTGATCTTTGTAATCCACTCAATCAATAATCGTATCCAACTTTTACCAAGATCAAACCCCACTGTTTGGGTTTTTTTAAAACCAAAATTGTCAAAAATATCTCAATTGTCTTATTCACCTCCATTTTTTGTCCATATGTTTAAGGATAATACACTAAATTCTAACTTTTTCAACAAGGACAACTAATAATCTACATTGATAAATGTGCCCTTCATTATGGAATCCATTCCATACCATTAAGTAATTTTTTATACCCTTTTTGTTCCTCTTTATTTTACTTCCTTCTATAAGGATGAGTGGCCATTTAAATTGGTCTAAGACGCATCCATGCTCATCAAGCCACCACATCATCAAACTCGAAGTACACTTTGATCTATGTATGTCAATTTATATAGACTTACATTCAACACTAATATTTCTACTATTTTTGAACTAAAATCTGAATACTTTTTTCAAACTCCTATTCAACACCACTATTTTCCCATCTATTTTTTGATGGTACATTGACTTGTAATTTTTTCAGTGGGTCCAACTAAGAATCTAGCAGAAGAAAATTGCCCTTCAAATTTGTAGTCATTCTATGTTATTGGCTCTTATTCACCACCTTTGTTTACCTAGATTATCACTTCTTCTACAAGTTCAATTGGTAATGCATAGGAAAAATTATCCCTTTGTTTCAAGCAATATTATACCTAGACAAGTAATCTTTTCTCTACCTCTTATATTCCTCTTGGTTTGTACATATTTGAACTATAAGGATGCACGATCTTTCACTTTGATCTAGCTCACTTTAACTCTATTTGGATCCTCCATATCATTAGTCTCAAAGTAACATCCAATCTCAATAAGTCAATCTCTTAACACTTTAATCCTTTCGTCTTTGTTTGAAAGTGTTGTCACTTGGATTTGTACCCTTTGAGGAGATGCAAAGCTCTCCTCATCCAAGTGGCACAATGAAATCACCTCTAGGCTTGTTGGTAGCCTAAGGAGTGAGGTGAGCCTCTAGATAGGGCTAGCTCCCTTGATGTACCACTTAGGATTGCAACTACTACTAACTTTGGGGGAAAAAGGGAGAGACATAACTGAAAGCAAACTAACATAAGACAGGTGATACAACAAATGGATTGATGACATCAAACCATATGCATATTACACTTGAAATCAAATGACAAACTAAACATACACTCTCCAATCTATCTATTCTTGCATCAATGTTACATTGTGGGGCTATGGATGAATGTGAAAAGCTAAGAGGACTAGATAAGAGGCATTAAATGGCACTAATGAAGAGACTAACTCAATTAAACTTTGACACTTCTTGGAACACATCACATGCCCTGCAAGAAGAAGCTGCAAATACGTGAGAGAATATGACAACTTGCTAAGGAATCCAGAGTCTTCACTAAGCAAATTCAACATCCAAGTAAATCCAACTATGAACAGTCATGGAAGAGGTAACACTTAGTCATTTTATTGATCAAAAGGTATACAAATGAGTAGGGATTCACCATACTCAGGTAGAGCATCCATACAGTGACCAAAATGGCTAGTTCTTATAGAACTTATGAGAGAGAGAGAGAGAGAAGAAGAAAAGTCCAAGGGTCACAAGGACACTTGTCAAGCCGAGAGCATCAGTTACTTGTGCATGTGAGAAGGATATGGGATGAGCCATTCATAGGTCTGGAAGTCCAAGTGTCCATACAAGTCATAAACCTCATGAAAAGTGGCAAAAAACTCATTATTCTTGCTCAAAAAACTACCTTCATGATTTGGCCCTATTTGAACATCCCATAAATGATTAGAACCAAGTTTAATGATTGGAATGTAAGGTAGGGACATCAAACATGCCTCTCCATGCATTGGTTACATGCATGGTCCTCTGAAAACCTTTGGAAAGGAGACATCATCATCTGGAATTTCAAAAGAACTACTTTCATGCACACTGCACACTTGGCTTCTAAAAAGGCATCAGTTATCCATGAAAATCCATGGGAGGGAATAAATAACATGTTTCGAGACTCTCCAAGGCCTTAGAAGCATTAAGCACACCTTAAAATCACCCCACTTGGAGTTTTCCATCTTCTTCACTAACTTATCCAAAAGGACATATTTGACTGGCTGAAATAAAACACCTGGTTGACGCACTTAGAAGTTGTTTCAAGATGTGAAATGAATATGATTTAGTAAAAGTCTTAAACTTCTCTCCAAACTTTGTTTCATCTCTTAACTCCTACTGTAGCCTACAAAACACAAAAAATAGTGAAGAAAACCATGTTTTGTACCCTATGTGTACAAGTCTGTACAAACAAAAAGTATGGGAAGCAACTTAGGGAATTCCTCTACAAGGTCCAATAACTATTCTGGTCAAATTGGTTCATTAGATTAGCTATCCAACTCTATCTTCCCAAACTGGTCTCTGCAAGGGTTTTAAGTGCATTCTACTCTTAAGGTTGGTTCATAAAAGTTTCACATCCAACCTTCCAACAAATTCCACAATTTCATTGTTCAAGACACCTGCTAGCTTTCCTAAACTTCTCAGATTCCCATGCAAGACCTCATGAAAGATATGAGTGTCCAAAATTCTCCTATCAAGCCTTTTCCTCCTCTTCCACAGGGATGATATTGCTTCAAGGACCAAAAATGGATTCTTGATGGTTCTTCTGCATTCCAAAAACTCAAACATATATATTACCATCCTAAGAACATGTTCCCATCCATTTGAGTTATTATCTAAGGTTGGAGTTGAGAATGACCTTCTCTTTGGCTTCAAGGTCTCACCATTCCTAGAACCTTGTTTGTACCTTAAGACCCCAAAATAATATTTTGATGATTTTCCCTGTGTCCCAATAGCTCCAACACATTTAGCATGACCTCCTAAACAAGTCTCCATTCATGGGATTGCTCATTTTATGCGAAGATTGAAAATGGTCCTCCATTAGGAAACTAGGCTTCACCATGCCTAGTAGCCCTGCCTTAAAACCTGAGTGTCTAGACCTCCAAAATGGAATTCCTCTTTCTATAGGCTATTTATCATGTTCCCCTATATGTTTCCCAACTTTCAAAACCTTCTTGAAGAATCTCTCTAGCTTCAAATTACTCCCCTATCATCCTTATCTTCAAAACTATCAGTTTCATGCACAAAAAAGTACCTTCTGTCTGAGACAAAACAAAGGCCACTCCTTTGTTTTCCCAGACCAAAATGAAAGTTGGAGGGAATATCTACAAAATTTTAGGTTTTTATTAGGTCATTTTCACTTTTTACTCTCTCCATTTCCAAGACAGGATTCCTAAAGTGGATTGTGCAGGGTTCCTAAAGTGGATTGTGTTGGTTTGCTTTTGGGCACCTTTATCTAGTCATTCTCCATCGTGATAGTGTCACTAGGGTTCTATAGTGGTGATGAACATGCTCTAACCTCTCTCAATGCCCCAAGCTCTCACATGTCTTCATATTCTCTTGTTTAGTCTAGAGTATTTTACCCAATTTCTAACTGTGTTTGTATGGGAAAGAGCATCTGTAGGTAGAGTTTGTTGTTTGGGCATTAAAGAAAACATCTATAGGATTCCCTAGAATTACCGAGGACCATTTTATACTTTTTTGGTTCTCTTTGTCCATCTAGTATGCTACACCTTCACCAAAGAGGCTTCAATTTTCCTCTCTACCCTTACTGTTAAAACCCTACTCCTTTTTTATTCTTGTAGGTGATAATAGATCAGTTGGACTTTAATTATGTTGCTTAGAGACTCTCCTTGGAGTCTTGAGGTCACAAAAACACTGGTTTAATCTCATTCTTTTGATTATTAAGAACTACCAACACCTCAACATCTTCAAACTTCCCACTGTCTGCCTGTTGACTAAGATATTCTCATTTTCACCTTGTTGTAGGTATACATGAACTTTAAATGAGCTTGGTGATGATGTTGTAAAGGTTCTCTTGGAATTTTGAGGTCACAAAGTATCCCTAATACTTATTATCACGTAGGAAGGGATAAACACCATCGAAACCACCTATGTCTGGGTCATTGTCTGATAGTCCTATTGTAGGTCAACTTCTTCATGTTGTAAGCACTGGAAGGTGACCATGGAAGGCAAAACAACAGTCTAACCTTCTCCTTTGATGATTTTGGTGCAATGAATGTTCACTTGAGTCCTTGGAATCATCTTCATGGTTGGCATGGTCGAGGTTTTCGACCTTAGGTTACAAAGGGAATCCTTAGGACTAAAATTGTAGATGTCAATGTCTGACTTCAGTGTGTTTATGGGCATTTTTAGGACCTCAAACAACCACTCCAATTTTCTTGAGCCCATTCTTGGCATAGTTCATCTCTCATATGGAGACTATAAGATCCAACTTTTTGGATTCCTTGAAACCCTTTTAAAACATGTTGTAAGAGGTTCCTAAAAACCCCTTGGACCTCTATTTTTATCTTTTGGGAAAACTTTCTCAGAGTTCAACCTCCTGTTGCTTCAACATAATTACTTTTTCATCTATCCATTTGGTGCTTCAAATAGGTCTATCTCAGGTCATATGTTAGGTGTTAGAAAAGGTTTCACCACTTGTACATTATGTTGATATGGTTCTTTAACTCCCTGCTAAGCCACCTGTAGGTGGATATTCACCTATACACAAGCAGTAAGGAGAATGCAGGCAGTGCAAATTACTTTGGATCTTTTACAATTTACAAACCTATCTTCATGCTTCAAAAATGAACTCTTCATGCCTTAAGGAATTTGACACCACCACTAACGCCCTCAAGATGGCATGACATAATCGTGGAAACCCCTATATGTGTGTGTGCACTGAGTACATGGCAGTAAACAAAATTGAAGTAAATGTGTGGATGAATGATCTCAAAAACAACTTATACCCACTATCAATCCTTCAAGACATGTTTGGCCTTGTGGAGGTTTTGAAACAAGTTCCAAAACATCTATTTCATTGTGAAAACTTCTTCATTACCACCTGTAGATACACACTTCAAGGGCAGACTACGTGCATATGTGTAGTGTATGACTGCAAATCATGAACATCTACTTAGAAATTGAGATTTGAAAGTAAAGGAAAGTTAAGATTACTTTGGAAACAAGACAATGAACCTATCACAACCATATGTAACCATGAAAAAACACAAAGTTCCTGAAAACAATGAAAATTGCATGTTGCACTCAAAAGAGACCAATCTGTAAATTTGATGTTATGGGATCATCTAAACACCATGAAACTTAAAATCAAGCATGGGGATCATTGGGGAAGGAAGTCAACATCTTCTAGAACCAACATCAGTAAGTGGTTTGTAAGGACTTGCCTAGAATGAAGCAAAACCTGAAAGATGCATAGATTGATAAGCAAATTTAAACAGTCAATTTCAAACGGATGATTCATAAAACACGGTTGATCATTCTCAAAACTCCTTATATGAAAATGAAGGTCTCTGAGCAGAAAACAACATTCCAAAAGCATTCTACTTGAAACTCTTTCTACTGGTCCTACTAAGTACAAACCTACAAGTCACTTTTGTTTGCCAAGAAAGGTGAAAAGAGAGAAAAATAGTTTCGATCCAAAAATGGCACTTCCATATCAAACCAAATGTGGCACACTTCCCAAAGAGGTCGTACAAGTGCTATTTTTTCTTTTTTTGCTAAGAAAATTGTCTTTTCTTTGAACAAACTACCAAATTTTCAGTAATGTCAGTTATCTAAGACTTCTAATGACATATGGGACATGACATCACATTCTGACACTTGCACAATTCTCAAGAAACTTGTACAAAGCATTAAATGTACCTTTTTGACCCATCAAATGACCCAAAAATGATATAAGGATAAAAACCAATTGACCAAACCTAATATAACATTAGTTGATATCAATTAACCTGTAAAACACCTCATGATAATATATTATACCCCTTAATAGACCTAAAAAGCCAAGTTTTTTACTAGGGGTGCCCTAATTTCACCTAAAAGTCAAATTTGGTCAATAGAAATCAACTTGATTTTATCCCTTGGTACTATGGTCTAGTTTTGTTTCACATGTTGATTAATTTATTGCATGTATTCTCCATGGTCTTTTGCTTCGTTTAGCTCAGTCAACTCTTCTATCTATATTTCATCACTTGAGCTAAAAAATTTGTTTGTATACCATGGTACAATGCTCAAACTTTTCTTTCATTTTTTGATGCATATCTTGCATATACTTTGCAAATTCCTCCACATTTGCCTACATAGTCCAATATGTCAAATACTACTCTATCAATTTCCTTTCAATTGAAATCAGCTTATTATATGTATCACATTGTATTAAGCTCCAATGTTTATTTCACTTGTTGATAAATCTCTTGCCACTCTACATATGTCTCTCATTTAACAATTTTACCAAGTAAACCATTGATGCTCAAAATTGTAAATACTCTGCATAGTTCTCGGCTCGTAAATATTTCAACTATAAGGTTGCATTATCTTTCACCTTCATCCAACACACGTTAACTCTTTATGGATCCTCCTTACTATTAAACACAAATAAACCTTCAACTATAATTTTTGTGCCTCTAACATTGTACAAAAATAATATTTCGAACAAGCCTATAAATGGATTTCAAAAGGGACAAAATCTAAAGACCTATTCTCATGACATGGGCTCTTTTCGTTGAGTTGCCTACATATCCATTCACAAAATTAGGGTCTAATGTAGTTTTTCAAACAATATTATTTCAAAATAGAGGCAAAACTTCCAATTTTTATATACCTTAATAAAGAACAACAGTTGCTAAGATCACACAAAACAAAACCACTATTTATAAAAATAAATATCTCCTTGCTTGAAATCATCTTGTTATTTGTACTCCATGTTATTATGCTCAAAATTTTCTTTCCCCGTTGATGCATCTCTTACATATTGTTATCCCCTAGATTTTTTCCCATTAAAAAGATGCAAACACACTCTTTTTTTTGTTCTAAATGATAACATTTTTTCATAACAGGTACAAAATAACACTGAACGATCATGATTCACTAATTGTGACAACCCGTCTAGTTTTTAGAAAAAGCATTAATTTTCTTTTTTTTTTTAAACAAAATATTGAACAGTCATTCAACCACAGTTGCTATAATACTTTAGTCAGTCATATAATCAGCAACTTCATGTAGTAACAGTTTCAACATTCCAATACTGCAAGCAATAGAATAAAATGTATGATACAAAAAGTTTACTATCACGCTAGGGACATTACCACAATTTGAATTTCATACTAAGTATTGGTACTAATTCAACCATTTGCATAGATTGCTATGCAATCAAGTCTACCCTTTCCTAGCCTAAGGATCTAGACCCGATGCCCCACCACAATCTTGGCCAGCCTACATATCCGCTCCTCGAAATCAGGGTCTGATGTAGTTCTCCTTTCAAATGTGATAGTCTCCTCCATGAGACGTCACCATCAAACGAGTTGGCACTCTAACCCAAACAGGGAACAAACTACTTGTGACACAGACGAGCTTCTAAAGCTCCGGTCTACAATCCATAGTGAAATGACACTCAAAAAAATAACACCCCACAATCCAGGGTTGTGTACTTACCCAGCACTCTCACATAAAACCTAGATAATAGCAATGATGAAAGAATCTGCATTCCTAGTTCCATAGAGAAACACATGCTAGGCACATAAGTAAGCTACATATACAAAACAAAGCAAGTCATACAGTACATAACAATACAACCTATCATTCATTTATACTCTCAAGATTGTACGTATGGATACATGTTATCCTAATAACTGATATAAACTTATTACTCAAGTCAAAATCATTTAAACAGTCAATTTTGATGAAAGTCTAAACATACAACTGCAATATGTACCACCCGAATATATACATTTATGCTGAAGTATCCTATGATATCCCAAACTATCATAGTTCATGATCACTCTATCCAAGCATTAACAACCATAACATATATATTTATTTAGGTATGGATCAAGATCTAACGTATACAATATGTACCATTTGATTACTTTTTGTACTGAAAAAATCTATGACATCCCATACTTTCATAGGTCTTTATATTTGAGTATCTAACTCAACACCAACAACAATCTTACACCTAACCATAATAATAAAGCAAGTTAAGATTATACTATCCGAGTATACCTTCAATAACAATCCAAAGAGAACATAATCTCTAGGTACACCTCACGATGCACTATGTTATTCTAGAAATGACAAGACACTTACACATTAAACTTTCTCATGAAATATAGCATACAAGTTTTCATCCTTACAAGATGCGACAGACTTGATCTTGCCGATAAGTTTGCATAACAGTATTGTCTTACATAAACATTGTTTGCTTTCACTAGCATTTAAAACAAATGGCATCTAAGAAATACCTATCAAGGTTAGTTTCCTATGCCCGCGCTCACTCCCCTAACTCCCATACATATCTGTGATGTCACCTACATACACAGAATAAAGGCTAGATCTAGTTATACTGAAAAACTACTAAAGGTATAAAAATGTTTACTCAATAGTTTGTTCACACTAGCGCATACAAAGAGCTATGGTTGGTATCACAATACAACCGCTATTCAAGTAAATAATATTACATTTAAAAATTCAATAGGCATTTAGCCTTATATACATTATAAAGATAACTAAGTCTCTCGAGCTCAAGTTGTACTAACTCACTTATCTCTGATAACCTCATGTATTGTCTCTAGGAATGTACTGCAATGGGGGAGTGAGAGCATCATTCGAGGGCTTTACCACTCCAACTACGGACCAATGATCCCCAACACAATCCCCTATCAGGGAATGGCCCTTCCTTCACGGATAAGTAGATAGAACGGTACAAGAAATCCAGTATGAGATATGTTAGTACCCCTATGTGCTGTAAGATTCTACTACATGACATGTATCATAAAAAAAAAATCTCTATTATGATATTGCACAACATGCAAATCATACATCTGGACCAAAGTTTTTTAATAACATATGACATCCGGATCAATCAGATTCATAAGACATCATTTGATCGGGCTATCCATACCCATCAATGATGATGCTAACCAGGTTTGAGAAACCGTCTCGCTGCTTGGGTAGATCATCAATGCGGGCCCCATAATATACATAACAGATAAATAATCCAAAGCATAAGCTCACCATCCGGATAAACTAATCTAAGGATCATGTTTACGTACATGCAATATATGATATAATCAAACATACATTGACAAAATCATGCCAACCAAATACGACAACAAAAGTCTATATTTACTTAATTATAATAGGTAATTTTAAGCATATTTGTACAAATAAAGTACAATTAAAAAACAAAGATTTCTCAAACATTTTTTCAAAATGGTAAAGTTTGGTTTACCCTAAAACCAAAAAAAATAATGAAAGGCTCTAATTACCCAATTTCCGTAATTTTAAAATAGCACAAACTATATATTGCCACAAATCATTCATTTTCAAACATATTATGTTGATTTCTTCATAAGCCTTATAATATCTTTCATTTCATATAAAGACCCCAAATATTAAGAAATGAGATAAAATCCCCTTACCCTACGTAATTTAATCACATAGTATAACGTTGACAATCAAATCATATGTTTCCATGGCATTTATTTTTTAACAAATTTCATCTATGATATGTTTTAAAAGGAAAAATCATGTTATAATTATGTATAGTGATCTGTAATTTATAAGCTTACTATCCATTATATAATTTTTTGATTATATAATAATCAATATATAATAATATTTAATATTGAATAAAATATATTATCACTTATTCTCAATCTAATTAATATCTAGCTATATTTATTATATATTTATACATATAAATTTAAACCATATTGATTGAATATTTATATATATAAATTTAAACCAACTAAATGTGGGTTTCCTACTATCCTTCCCGTCAATCCACAATTGCAAAAAATCAAATATGCATCGACTAGTCATCGCCAACAATCCAGCTTGGGCTCGAGTTGGGTAAATGGAACTGAAAAGGCAACTCGACAAGGACTCCAAAGGTCCACTCCAGGGACCATCAGCAAAAGCCAAAACCGAATTTGCAATCGACGGCCAGATCCAATAGTTTCGAAGAACAATTCCAAGAAGAACCAAAAAAAACTAAAACACGTCCTCAAGTCTATTGCTAGGTGGGTGAGTTGGGATCTAGGGATCGACACCCCCAATCAATGCCCTGAGGCCAAAGCTTAGTTTGAATTGAAAGACCCGATCCTCAGCACGTCATTCTTTGCAAAGTAAAAAGAGTTTGAAATCCACCAAATCACAATATGGAAATCTGAGGTAAATATGGATTCAAATCCTTGACTAAAATGGATTGTGGTTCCGTTGAATTAAAAATAGCTAAGATAGTATAATGATGGTGGCGATGCTCTGAGAGAGAGGTGGCGGCATTTGCTCTTGGCTGAGTTAAAAGAAAAAAAAAAGAGAACAGAATTTCATATGGCTATAACGTTTATTAAAGTTGAAGAAAAAAATTACTTTGAGGGGTTCGAACTCAAGACATGGTCATAACAAGCATTGCGAAAAGGTAATGAAGAAGGCAATAACTACTACATAATAAAAATACAATATATATATTAACGTGCATGAAGCTAAAGGCATACTTGAAGTCTGTTTAAGGCACAAAAGGGGAATTTCTGAATTCATTGAAATCATTGACTAATATGGAACGCGTTTCTTCATGAATTGAAATCGCTGGGACATATAAAATAAGGGAATTGATAATTGGCAAAGCAATTAAAAATAGAGAGAGACTACTAATATTTTCCCCATAAGCTTTCTACAAGTTACAGAATTCACAGAGTTTCATTAATTTTAATATACATTATAATCCAAAATTCTTTCAATAAAAAATACACCATTAAATTAAATTAATTACAGTACCCATCTGGTACACTTCTCAAATTTTCCTTCTTGTTTCCAAAGCCTTCTTTCCTCTTCCAACTTCCGCTACCCTTTCTCCTATATCTTTTGTGTATCGTCATGTATAAATCCTTCTCTTTTTCTTTCCCTAGTACCTTTTTTTTTCCATTATTTGCATGCCATTTGAAACCAAAGCTATAGACTTTGCTCCCCATAATTAACTAGGATTACCACAAATAATTTTCGGTTAAACTTCTAATTAACCTTCTTTGATTTCCCCAGTTAATATTGAGGTAACTCAACTTTATATTTCCAAGTAAAATCATCGTAAGGTTTCATGCATTACTAATTAATAATCAATTCCACTTGATTAATACCAGATAAGTCTTTCAAAGTATGTGTCCATCCTAGTACTTAATTAGGATTTATACTCATTTTTAATTAGCGAAATTACTATATTGAATATCATAAATTAATAATTATCTAATACAATTTAAGATTATAACAAATCTTTATTTTGACAAATTAACTATAGCATTAATACTATTTTGTATTAATTTACCCATAAAATCGAATATCTAGTTTCTTGATTTGCATATCAAGACTAAATCTTCACACAAATGTACGCACATGTACCATGGCCAATGTGTCACAATGACACGTATGCCAAAGGGACAATCGTTCATCAAACTAAAACCCGACAGAAGAAAATGAGATGGCACTAATCAATGCAGACACGTAATTTATACCAAAACACACAGCAAAGAAGAGCATTTCATTCTTAGTTATTTCATCTAGAGTCATTCATGAAACTATATTGAGACCGCTATACTTGTTTAAGTATGTATTCATACACACGTAGTTATAAGCATACATTGATAATCTAGGTATAAATAATTATTTATGGTGAAAACCATAGCTAGCAAAAGTATTGAAATAAATATTCCACAAAGTTTTTATCACACATACTTTGATTAAGTATAAAGTTTAAATAAATAAGATCAATGAAAAAACAAAATTCTAATTTACACACATCTAAAATTATACAAAAGTGATATTTCGAATTTACGAGACTCCAAACAAATTTCCAAAGTGATAAAACTTGACGACCTATTCCCATGAACCAGGGTCTTTTCGTTGCGTTCTCTACATATCCATTTGCAGAATCAAGGTCTAATGTAAATCTATAAACAACTCATTCAAAAATTCTATCATTCACTCTTTACTTGAGATCAAATTTTTATTTCTACACCATGGTAAACTACTAATTTTTTTCTTTTAATTGTTGATATGTCTTGCATATGCTATGCAAATTCATCATTTTAGTGTACAACACTTTAGTTTCCCACCAAATAATTTTTTGAATTACTATTGATTAAATTGTTAAGGAGATATTCACCTTGTGCCAAGAACAATTCCACTATTTGGGTTTTTTTATCAAACCAACATCACATCGAATTTTCAAGACTTGTATTCAATTGCATTTTTTATCCATCTATTTATGGATGGTACATTGAATTGTAACTTTTTCAACACGCCCAAATAAAAATCTAAATGCAAAAACATGACCTTAAATATGGAAACCATTTTATCCCATTTCGTAAGTTTTTAATACCCATTTTTATTCCTCTCAATTTAACTTTCTTTTACCATAAACTTCCCTGACTATTTGACTAGCCCTGAGACACTTTCAAACTCATCAGTCCCACTACCATCAAACTCAAAGTACACTTTCATATTTATAAGCCAATCTAGCCTAACTCATATTCAACACCAATTTTTCACTTTTTTTCAAACTAAACACTAAAAAAATTCAATACTCTTATTCAACATAACTATTTTCCCATCATTTTTAGATGGTATGCTAAATTGTAACATTTTCATTGGGTCCTACTAATAATCACATTGGATAATTTTAAATACTCTTTTGTTCCTATCTATTTTATTTACTTCTTCAATACGGTTGCATGATCATTCATCTTTGTCTAAGACACTTTCATGCCCATTGGGCACTCCATGTCATCCACCTCAAAGTACACTTTTAACTTTGTAATCCACTCAATCAATACTCTTCTCCAACTTTTCCCGAAATAAAACCCAACTATTTGGGTTTTTTCAAACCAAAATTCTCAAGTCTCTGATTTACCTTCATTTTTTGTCCATATGTTTCAGGATAGTACACTGAATTATAACTTTTTCAACAAGGCCAACAAATAATCTACAAGCATAAATGTGCATTTCATTATGGAATCCATTCCATCCCATTGGGTAATTTTTTATACCCTTTTTGTTTCTGTTTATTTTACTTCCTTCTTTTATAAGGCTAAATGATAATTTAAATTGGTCTAAGACAAATTCATGTTCATCGAGCCCTCCACATATTCAAACTCGAAGTACACTTTGATATTTGTAAGTTAATCTATAAAGACTAGTATTTCATAGCAATGTTTCCTTTTTTTTCAAAACACACATCTCATTACATATTTAAGACTCTCATTCAACACCACTATTTTCCCATCTATTTCTTGATAGTACGTTGAATTGTAACTTTTTCAATGGGTCAAACTAAGAATCTAGAAAAAGAAACTTGCCCTTCAATTTTGAAGTAATTATATGTTATTGATAACTTCAACAAGAAAAAAATGCCTCAAACGAGCCATAAACAGTACATTACCAGCACTAGAACAGCAGACAAAAAACAAAAAAAACAATAAAGCAAGAAAGACAACAAGATCATTAAGGACTATCAACAGTCCCATAATTGGCCAAAAACTTGACCATATCCTTGTAATCACCGAGGCTTTCCATCCCCACATCCCTAACCTTGTCATCAAAGTCTTTAACAGTAGCAAACACAGAAGCCACGTTGTGAAGAGCCTTGGCAGCAAATTTCGCCATCACCTGCCATTTCTTCTACATCTTATCCATCTTAGCTTTGAACTCCACAATTTCATTAGCAGTCTTAACACACAACAAGCAATTTCCCTTCTTGCAACAGGCTTCAACAGCAGCCTCCTCCATCTCCTTCAAGCTAGATTTGTTTAGTTCAGCAAAATGGTTTGTTCCTTCCTCATGTACAGATTCAGTAGGTGTTTCATCTTCTCCCTCACCCATGGAATCCTCAAAAGATTTAGAGTCATCAGAAATTTCAATTACCTTGGGGTGAATGGACAGGATCCCAGCAATACAATTGTATCTGTGAACTCTTGTTCCACCAGGGTTCTCAACACCACCCCTATGATCACTCCCCTCCTGTTTGGGACCAAGCTCCAAATTTTTTGATGTCTCCTCAACCCAACCAGACTCATCCTTCTTAGTTCTAGTCTACTTAGACACGTTGCCCTCATCCTCCCCAACCTTCCTTTCCCTTTTAGTGGGCACCACAGTATCCATCTCAGTCTCCCGAATAGAGGTCACAAGTTTTCCACTGGCTTTCTTTAGAGATTTAAGTTTGGAATCATAGGTTGGGGTAGGCATATTACATTCCTCAATCATGGAGCCCCCCTTCAAGTTTTTAGAGGAGCTTTTACGAGTTCTAATGGATTACCTGTCTTTACCTTTGATACTAGGAGACAAAGTCGATGAGTTATCCTCCAGCAAACAAACTTTAATAGGTTTCAATGGGCATAAGGCCAAATGGAAGTGGTACAACCTCAGAATGAGGCCTTGGTGAATGGGAATGAGGGGAGTTTTTAGCATGGAATTCCTTGGCATGATTAATAGAGTTTTCCAGAGAGGACAACAAGAAGGGAAAATTGATCTCCCTTTTATTCCTAAAATGATTAAGGCAAAATGGAATAATAAAATACCTTAAATTTATCCTTGAGCGTGAAGTATTTCATAATCATGAGGCAGATTTGCCCCCACAGCTCTGGCAGCTTCTCCCTTTCAAACCCCCAATGAAGCTTCACAGCGAATTATCCTTCCCTGAAAAAATAACCATATTTTCTAGCTCAGACACCCTAATATGTCTACAATGCTTTCTGCTTTTTATGGGGAGCCCCGTGGCTTGCCCAATCACTTCCTCCAAGACTTTGAAACCAATGCCCCCTAGACGAACCTCTCTAGAATCTTCCTCCCAAGACTCCTAAGACTATGGAGACAAAATCTCATCATGTTCATTCATAACCTCAAGGAAAGAAGCCACATTTCCCTCCTGTATATTGTGTCAGACCGTATGATCCTTGCAAAATTCCTCAAGGGAGGTCAGCTCAATCTTAACAATGTCGCCACCCATTTTCAAACCCTGAAAATCATGCAGCCAGAGAAAAAGATTAAATGGAACAAAGGACTATTTAGCAATATACCTTATAGTATTAATAGGCCCCTCAAAATACTTCCACTGGCTCCCAGGCCATGAAAATATAGAAATGATAGCGTAATAATTTTGGAGATTGGCATTGCATTTGCCACCATGGTTATCATCCTTGGAGAAGACCCACACTCTCCACCTTAAGCAAAAATGATGATCACATGAGACGGGATTGTGGGGAAATGATTATTCTTGTGCCATCCTATCCTTTGATCATCACGCCCTACCATCACATGCCATCTCGTCCTCCTCTTTGGCCAACATATCCTCTTATTAACCTGATCAATTGTCTTTTACCTCCTCAACGTTCATTCAAGCTAGGTTGTCATATGATCTATCCGTCTACCAATGTCTTGTCTACTGAACTTCCTAATAAGCCCTCCATTTATATGGGCCTTTCTCACGTCCCTCCCATACCCCGTTGGCATCTTAATGAGTCTCCTAGTCAGCTCTCCTCTTTTCCTATTCTTAGACCTGATCCAATGAAATTGAAAAATTAGAATCCTATTCCCACCATACTGAGTTTGAAATTCAAAAACTCCAAACTTCTCAATAAACTTATTGTCTTGCCATGATAAATAGCCACCTCCACTAAGCCAGAGAGTGCTAAAGACAAGGAGCCCATAACAACTAATTTGTGCATGTGATGTCATTCTTACTAATAAGATTTTGAATCTCAAGAGGCAACCTTGAAGCCTCCAACACCGCCAACCACTGTTGTTTCCCAAATTTGCCATAGCATCTGCAATAGCATTACCTTCCCTATATAGCTAAGAAATCTTATAATCCTCCAAAGCATTGAGAAACAACTGGATATCACCAATAATATCCCTCAAAGTCTAACCTATAGTCACGGATCCTGAGACATCATTCACTATAAGTTGTGAATCCCCTTCCACATGAAGATGTCAAATGTTCAAGGAGATAGCAAGTTTAATACCCCACATCATGGATACAGCTTTAGCCTCATTATTACTTTTACTGCCAATTCTCGTAGTATAAGCAACCACAAATATTCACGAATCTAATCTAATTATGCCTCTTCGACTGGCCACCCCTAGATTCCCTTTAGATGCCCCATCAAAGTTCAGCTTGAACCAATATTTTTGAGGCACAGTCCATTTAGTTTTAGTCCTAACTATATTTTTGAAATTATCAATTTGACAGATATTTGGATTAACAGTGCATTGTTTCAACAGTCTCTGATCTTCCTCTCCAGGTGGATTTTCAACAACTTTAAATTTGCAAGAATTGATATTCTCCGCCAGCCATTTGGAGAAAGTTTGGAACACCTCCAAAGGGGTTTTATAGCTTTCCCTAAAAATTCTGTTAATTTGCTCTTTCCACAAATTCCATGCTAGGTGAGGGGGAATTTGTACCCACAGCTCTCCAATCTCTTACCAAGGCCATTACCCTATCACTAAAAACCCAACTCAAATTCAATCTCTGCATAATAAGACTCCAAATCTCCCAAGTAAATTTACATTGCAGAAGGAGGTGGATGATAGTTTCTTCTTCTTCACCACAACGAATACACATGTTTGGAATTAGAAAACCTCTCTTCTTTAAATTATCAAGAGTTGGGATTTTATTGTGAACTAGGGCCCACCAAAAGAAGTTGATTTTGGGTAAAAGTTTAGGCAACCAAACTTTTCCCCACAACCTGTCTTCTTTAGGTTCTAACAGTAGTCCATAAGCACTTTCCACACTAAATAGGGCTTTGTCATCCTTATCCCAAATCATCTAGTCTTGTTTAGGAAAGAGGGATTGTTTATAGTCAATCAAATCCTTATGAAGCTAAAGGGCCATCTTTTTATCCTCATCTTGATCAATTACACAATCCATGATACTCTTCCAATTCCTAATACCCTCATTCCTACTAATATAATTGATCACTTTATCACCAAAGAATCCGTAAGCTCTATCCATTAATCTACCATAACCCCATATCTCTGAGGGGCAAGTCCTTCAACCATCTATCCTCCCAAAAGTTGGCATTCCTACCATCCCCAATCTTCCATTTGATACCTCTACGAAGAAGGCCCCGAGTTTTGAGAGTTCCATTCCAAATGACAAAACCTTTAGGAAGTACAATATGAGTTAGAAGCTTGTAACTTGTATCCCCATTGAGATATTTGGCATTCATGATATCACCCCAATCTTTATTACCTTGAATTAGGTTCCACCCTGTCTTCATCATGAGGGCCTTATTCATAAGATGAATCCTTCTCAAGCCCAAACCCCCCTGGCATTTGGGAGTACAAACCTTCTCCCAACCAACCAACGCAATTCTCCTCTTTTCCTGCACTCCAAACTAGAGAATTTTTTTTTTGAATCTGCTAAATCTTCTCAGCTACATATCTTGGGATTTTGAAAAGACTTAGGAAGTAATTAATTATACCTTGTAGGAAAGCTTTGAGGAGTTGAAATTTCCCCACTTCACTCAGCAAAGCTCCCTTCCAGCCAGCCAACTTTTTTTGCATTTTCTCAATAATTGTATTCCAATAGTCAGATGTGAATATGTTATTCACTCCTATTCACCACATTTGTTTACCTAGATTGTCACTTCTACAAGTTCAATTGGTAATCCCTAGGAAAAATTAGACCTTTCTTTCAAGTAATATTATACCTAGCCAAGTAATCTTTTCTCTGCCCCTTATATTCATCTTAGATTGTACATATTTCAACTATAAGGATACACAATCTTTCACTTTGCTCTAGCACACTTTAACTCTATGTGGATCCTCCATATCATTAGACTCAAAGTAACATCCACTCTCAATAAATCAATATGTCAACTATTTTATCCTTTCATCTTCACTTGAAATCGACATGTTTTTATCTAGTGTTAGTGTTGTCTAGTTTTGTTTCACGTGTTGATTAATTTGTTACATGTACTCTCCATGGTCTTTTGCTTCACTCAACTCTTCTATTTATTCTTGAGCTCAAATTTTTGTTTGTAAACCACGATACACTGCTCATACGTTTCTTTCAATTGTTGATGCATATAATGCATATAATTTGCAAATTCTTCCACATTTGTCTACATAGTCCAATATGTCAAATACTACTCTATTAGTTTCTCTTCACTTCAAATCAACTTATTATATGTATTGCATTGTATTAAGCTCCAATATTCCTTTCACTTTTGATGCATATCTTGCTACTCTATGTAATTCTCTCATTCAACAATTTTACCAAGCAAACCATTGATGTTCAAATTTGCATATACTCTACATAGTTCTTGGCTTGTACATATTTCAACTATGAGGTTGCATGATCTTTCACCTTGGTCTGACATACGTTAACTATTTATGGATCCTCCATATCATTAAACTCAACTAAAGCTTCAACTATAATTTACGCACCCCTAACATTATACAATAGTAATATTTCCAATTTACGAGCCTACAAATGGATTTCAAAAGGGATAAAATCTAAAGACCTATTCTCGTAACCCTTGGTCTTTTATTTAAGTAGCCTACATATCCATTTGCAGAATCAGGATCTAATGTGGTTCTGAAATAATATTATTTCAGGCAAAAGGCATAGCTTACATATGTCTAACATTGTGGTGGGCATGAGTTAGACATTGCTATATTCTATACGCCTTATCTATCTATCTGGCAACCTCAACCCCAACCCATATAGACTAGACAAGTCTACACTAGACTCTCTATGGGTTCAATCTAAACTCTACTCTCTATATATGGGATGAATAGTGATATTTTGAATTTACTAAACTCCAAATGGATTTCCAAAGAGACAAAACGTAAAGACCTATTCCCATTACCCGAGCTCTTTTCGTTGACTTACCTACATATCCATTTGTAGAATCAATGTTTAATGTAGCTCTAACACAAAATATTGTTCAGATAAGAGGCAAAGCCTCCAACTATTATATACCTTCTTGAAGACCGAGAGTTTTTAAGAACTCCCAAAACAAAAAATCCTTTTATTCTTTAATAACATTTGGGTTGAGTACAATATCATTTATCACGAAAAAATAACCATCATATTAGGAGTGTTGCTTCCAATGTTGCATCATATACATTAGAAACGAGAATAATCATCTAGTAGTTTTACATATTATATCATTTTACAATCACTTCAAATTAACTTCTTCTATTTACCCCATGGTACTAAGCTACGATTTTTAATTCATTTATTGATGGATCTCTTACAAATACCACAACAAATTTTGGCATACACCCATACACTATTCGGAATAATGTATTTATTGTTTATGTTTTGTTTTGCTACATATCTCAAAAACAATCTAAGACTCCTATTCACAAGCTATGTTTGTCCATTCGTTTATAGGTGGTATGTTGAATTATAAATTTTTCAACAATTGCAACTAATGATACACTCCTCAGTTGCAAATTCTTGCACTTCAGTCTCAACACATTTTAAGAGACTTTTTTTTCTCATGGGGTGTTTTTTTATACTCATATTGATTAATTGAAATAATAATATTCACCTTGGTATTTTTTATTTGTATGTTTATGGATAGTATGTTGAATTATAACTTTATCAACAGATCCAACCAATAATCTACAAGAAAAAAGTTGTCCTTCAATATAGATAATATTATATCCCATTAGGTAAATTTATTACACCCCTTTTGTTCTACTTTGTTTTACTTCGGTCTACCACAAGGTTGCATGACCATTCAATTTTATCTGAGACACTTTCCCACTCATAATAACCCCCAAATCATCAAACTTGAAGTACACTTTGATTTATATAATCCAATCAATCAAGACTCCTCAAACATCTTAGCAAATTTCCAAACAAATACTACTATTTGAATTTTATTCTAAAAAAACATCTTAGCAAATTTCCAAGACTAATATACATCTCCACTTTTTGTTTGTATGTTTATTGATGGTATATTGAATTGTAACTTTTTCAAAAAGTGCAACAGATAATCTACAAGATTAAACGTGCCCTTCAATATGGAAACTATTCTATCTCATTGAGTAAGTTTTTTATGCCCCTTTTGTTCCTCTCAATTATACTTCCTTCTACCATAGGATTGCATGACCACTCAACCTGGCTTGAGACACTTTCATGTTCATTATTCCTTCCATGTCTTAAAACTCTTAAGTACTCTTTGATAAATGTAAGCCAATATATCAAGAATTCTATTCAACTCTAATGTTTTAGCATTTCTCAAAGCAAACATCTAAACAAATTTTCAAGACTCTTATTCAAGGCTACTACTTTTCCATCTATTTTTGCATGGTACAATGAACTGTATATTTTTTAATAGGTCCAACTATTAATCTACAAGAAAGAACTTGTCCTTCAATTTTGTTTCCATTATATTTCATTGGCTCCTACTCATCATCTTTATTCACCCTTTTGTTTTTCAATGGTACACTAGATTGTAGCTCCTTCACCAACTCCAATTGGTAATCTATACAAAAAATTAGCCCTTTATTTAAATAGCGATAATATATTGCTCAGTAATATTTTCTTTGGCCTCTATACCCTGTTTCTCTTATACTTTTTTCAACTATAGGGCTACATGATCTTTCAAATTCGTCTCGCATACTTTAATTCTCTACGGATCCTTTATATCATCAAACTCATTGCGCCACTCACATCATCCAAATCGAAAAACACATTGAACTTCGTAACCCCCTCATTCAAATCTTCTATCATTTACTCTTTGCTTGAGATCAGCATTTTGTTTCTACACCATCGCAACTGCTCAATTTTTTCTTTGAATTGTTGATGCGTGTCTTGCATATTCAATCCAAATTCATCTACTTCAATGTAAAACACTTTACAACAATTTAGTTTGCACACACTTTAAGACACTTTATTTTTCCACCAAATATTTTCTTATACTCATATTGATTAAATTGTTATGGGCATATTCACCTTGTGTCAAGATCAATCCCACTGTTTGGGTTTTTTCCAAACCAACATCTCAAAAAATTTCCAAGACTTGTATTCACCTGTATTTTTTATCCATGTGTTTATAGATGGTACGTTGAATTGTAACTTTTCAACAAGACCCTATGATAATTTAAATTCAAAAATGTGTCCTTCAATATGAAAACTATTTTATCCCATTGGGTATTTTTTTAATACTCATTTTGTTCCTCTTAATTTAACTTTCATTTATCATTGATTTGCATGACCATTTAACTTGGCAAAAGACACTTTCAAACTCATCAATCCCTCCACCATCAAACTCGAAGTACACTTTGATCTCTATAAGCCAATCTATCAAGACTCATATTCAACATCAATGTTTTTTCAAACCAAACAATCAAAAAATTAAGGACTTTTAATCAAGATAATTATTTTCCTATCTATTTTTGGATGGTATGCTAAATTGTAAGATTTTCATTATGTCCAACTAATAATCACATTATATAATTTTAAATACCCCTTTTATTCCTCTCCATTTTATTTACTTCTTCAATACATTTGAATGACCATTCAACTTCGTCTAAGACACTTCCATGCCCATTGGTCACTCCATGTCATCAAACTCGAAGTACAATTTGATCTCCGTAATCCACTCAATCAATACTCTTATCTAACTTCTATTCAGATCAAACCCCATTGTTTGGGTTAGTTTACAACCAAAATTCTTTAAGAAATCTCAAGTATTTTATTCACCTCCATTTTTTGTCCATTTGTTTAAGGATAGTACACTGAATTGTATTTTTTTCAACAAGGCCAATTAATAATCTTCATGCATAAATGTGTCCTTCACTATGGAATCCATTCCATCCAATTGGGTAATTTTTTTATACCCTTTTTGCTCCTATTTTTTTCACTTCCTTCTTCTATAAGGTTGAATAACCATTTAAATTGGTATAAGACATATTCATGCTCATCGGTCCCTAAATATCATCAAACTCAAAGTACACTTTGATATCTGTAATTCAATCTATAAAGACTCATATTCAACACTAATGTTTCTATTTTTTCCAAACCAAACAACTCAATAAATTTTCAAGAATCTTATTCAACACCACTATTTTCACATCTATTTTTGGATGGTACGATGAATTGTAACATTTTTAATGGGTCCAACTAAGAAACTAGAAGAAGAAACTTGCCCTTAAATTTTGTAGTCATTCTATGTTATTTGTTCCTATTCACCACCTTTGTTTAACTAGATTGTCACTTCTTCTACAACTTCAATTGGTAATTTGTAGGAAAAATTACCCCTTCGTTTCAAGTAATATTATACCTAGCAACGTAATATTTTATCTACCCCTTATATTCCTATTGCCTTGTGCATATTTCAACTATAAAGATTTATGATCTTTCACCTTGCTCTAACACACTTTAGCTCATTAGACTCAAAGTAACCTCCAATCTCAATAAGTCAAAATGTCAACTCTTTTATCCTTTCATCTTTGCTTGAAATCTACTTGTTTTTATCCCGTGGTACTATGGTCTAGTTTTGTTTCACGTGTTGATTAATTTGTTGCATGCACTATCTTTTTCTCTTCAATTGAACCCACATTTTTGTTTGTGGACTATGGTACACTTCATTTGTTGAGGCATATCTTGCATATAATTTGCAAACTCCTCCACATTTGTCTACTAGTCCAATATGTCAAATACTACTATACTAGTTTCCATTCATTTGAAATCAACTTATTATATGTATCTCATTGTATTAAGCTCCAATGTTTCTTTCACCTATTGATACATCTCTTACTACTCTACATAGATCTCTCATTCAACAATTTTACCATGCAAACCATTGATGTTCAAATTTGCATATACTCTGCATAGTTCTTGGCTTGTACATATTTCAACTATAAGGCTGCATTATCTTTCACCTTCATCTGACACACATTAACTCTCTATGGATCCTCCATATTATTAAACTCAATGAAACCCTCAACTATAATTTACATGCATCTAACATAGTACAATAGTAATATTTCAAATTTACGAGCCTCCAAATCGATTTCAAACGGGACAAAATCTAAAGACCTATTATCATGACCCGACCTCTTTTTGTTGAGTTGCTTACATATGCATTTTCAAAATCAGGGTCAAAAGTAGTTCTGAAATAATATTATTTCAAGCAAGAGGCATCGCTTCTATCTATTATATACCTTAGTGAAGAAAAACAGTTGCTAAAAACACCTAAAACAAAACCACTATTTATTCATTAGTAACATTTGGGTTGTACATGATATTATTTATCGTGACCAAATAGATATCTCGTTGCTTAAAATCATCTTTTTTGTTTGTACCCCATGTTACTATGCTCAAAATTTTCAAAGAGCAAGGAAAAAACAAAATGAACATTTACACGCATCTAACATTGTACGAAGGTGATATTTCAAATTTACGAGACTCAAAATTGATTTAAAAAGTGACAAATCCTAATGACCTATTTCAATGACTCGAGCTCTTTTCATTAAGCTACCTACATATCCATTTGCACAATCAAGGTCTAATGTAGCTCTGACACATAATATTGTTCAGACAAGAGGCAGATCTTCCAACTATTATATACCTTCTCGAAGATCGAGACTTGCTAAGAACTCCCAAAAGAAAACTTATATTTAATACTTAATAACATTTGGGTTGAACATGATATTGTTTGTCACAACCAAACAACCATCATATTAGGAGTGTTACTTCCAATGTTGCATCACATACATTTGAAACATGGATCATCATCTAGTAGTTTTACATATTATCAAATCTTCTATCATTTTCTCTTTGCTTCAAATTAACTTATTATGTTTACCCCATGGTACTAAGCTACAAATTTTCATTCATTTGTTGATGGATCTCTTTCAAATACCATAATACCTTTTGGCATACACCAAAACACTATTAGGAATAGTGTATTCATTGTTTGTGTTTTTTTGCTAGCTACATATCTCAAAAACAATCTAAGACTTCTATTCACTAGTTATGTTTATCCTTTCATTTACAAGTGGTACGTTGAATTGTAATTTTTTCAACAATTCCAACTAATGATACACTCAGTTGCAAATTCTTGCACTTCGGTCTAAACACATTTCAAGAGACTGTATTTTCCTATGCGTAATTTTTTGTACTCACATTGATCGAATTGAAATAAAAGTATGCGCTTTATGCCAAGACCAAATCCCACTATTTGGGTTTTTATCCAACCAAATATCTTAGCAAAATTCCAAAACTCCTATCCACCTTCATTTTTTCTCTGCATGTTTATGGATCATATGTTGAATTGTAACTTTATCAATAATTCCAACCAATAATCTACATACAGAAATATGTCCTTCAATATGGAAACCATTCTCTCACATTAGGTAAATTTCTAATACCCCTTTTGTTCCTCTTTGTTGTAATTTTGTCTACCACAGGTTTGCATGACCATTCAATTTTTTCTGAGACACTTACATTCATCTGACGCTGCACATCATCAAACTTGAAGTACACTTTGATTTCTATAATCCAATCTACCAAGACTACTCAAATATCTCAACAAATTTTCATACAAATCCTAGTATTTGGATTTTTTTCCAAACAAATATCTTAGCGAATTTCCAACACTCCTATTCATCTCCACTTTTGTCTATATCTTTATTGATGGTATATTGAATTGTAACTTTTTCAAAAAGTGCATCTGATAATCTACATGATAAAACATGACTTTCAATATAGAAAAAATATTCTATTTCACTGACAAAAAATTCTATACCACTTTTGTTCCTCTCAATTTTACTTCCCTCTACCATGAGATTACATGACCATTCAACATAGCCTGAGACACTTCCATGTTCTTTGTTTCTTATCATCTTCAAACCGGGAGTACCCTTTAATATATGTAAGCCAATATATCAAGACCCTTATTCAAGTCTAATGTTTAAGTATTTGTCAAACATCTCAACAAATTTTCAAGAATCCTATTCAAAGTTGCTATTTTCCTATCTATTTTTGGATGGTACAATGAACTGCATCTTTTTCAATGGGTCCAACTATTAATCTACAAGAAGAAATTTGCCCTTTTATTTTCTTTCAATTATCTCTCATTGGCTCCTACTCACCGCCTTTGTCACACATCTATTTGTGAATGGTACACTAGATTGTAACTTCTTCGCCAAGTCCAATTGGTAATCTAAACAAAAAACTATCCCTTCATTTAAACAGTTATTATATCTCACTCAGTAACATTTTATTTGGCATTTATATTCTTCTTGGCGTGTACTTCTTTCAACTTTAGGGCTACATGATCTTTCACCTTGCTCTGACACATTTTAATTTTTTATGGTTCCTCTATAACATCAAACTCATCAAGCCACTCTCATCATCCAAATTGAAGCTCTCTTTGAACTTTGTAAGCCACTCATTCAAATCTTCTATCATTCACTCTTCGCTTGAGATCAACTTTTCGTTCCTATACCATGGTAAACTGCTCAAATTTGTATTTCAATTGTCAATGCATGTCTTGCAAATGCTATGCAAATTCTTCGACTTCAGTGTACAACACTTTAAAATACTTCGATTTACACACACTTTAGTCTCCCACCAAACAATTTTCTGTATTCATATTGATTGAATAGTTATAAGCATATTCAGCTTGTGCCAAGATCAATCCCATTGTTTGGGTATTTTTCTAAACCAACATCTTAGCAAATTTAAAAAGACTTGTACTCACTTGTATTTTCATTTAACTTGCTCTAAGACACTTTAAAGCTCATCGGTTTCTCCTCATCATCAAACTTGAAGAATAATTTTATCTCTATAATTCAATCTATCAAGACTCCTATTCAACACCAATGTTTCAATATTTTTCAAACCAAACACTTAAAAAATTCAAGACTCTTATTCGACACAACTATTTTTCCACTTATTTTCCCATTCCCATATTGTTTAAGACACTTTAAATCTCATTGTGCCACCCATATCATCCAAGTTGAAACACTCTTTAAACTCTATAAACCACTCATTCAAATATTATATCATTCACTCTTAGCTTAAGATTAACTTTTTGTTTCTACACTATAGGGAATTGTTCATTTTTTTATTTTAACTGTTGATATGTGTCTTTAAATGCTATGCAGATTCATCGACTTCAATGTACAACACTTTAGTTTGCACACACTTTAAGACACTTTAGTTTCCCAAAAGATAATTTTTTGTACTCATATTGATTATATTATGATGGGAATATTCACCTTGTGCCTAGCTCAATCTCATTGTTTGGGTTTTTTTCCAAACTAACAACTCACCAAATTTTCTATATGTATATGGATGGTACGTTAAATTATAACTTTCTCGACAAGTCCCTATCATCATCTAAATTTACAAACGTGCCCTTCAAAATGGAAACCATTTTATCCCATTAGGTAATTTTTTAATAACAATTTTGTTCCTCTCAGTTTAACTTTATTTTACCATAGATATGCATGACCATTTAACTTGGCTTGAGACACTTTCAAACTCATCATTCCCTCCACCATCAAACTTGAAGTACACTTTGACCGTTGTAAGCCAATCTATCAAAACTCATATTCAAAGCCAATGTTACAATTTTTTTCAAAACAAACACTCCAAAAATTTAAGACTCTTATTCAACACAACTATTTTCCAATCTGTTTTTGGATGGAATGCTAAATTGTAACATTTTCATTTGATCCAACTAATAATCACATTGAATAATTTTAAATGCCCATTTTGTTCCTTTCCATTTAATTTTCTTCTACAATATGATTGCATGACAATTTAGCTTTGTCTAAGAGACTTCCATTCCCATTGGGCACTCCATGTCATCAAACTCGAAGTCCACTTTGATCTTTGTAATCCACTCAATCAATACTCTTATCTAACTTTTATTGAGATCAAACCCCACTGTTTGAGTTTTTTTCAAACCAAAATTCTTAAAAAATTCCCAAGTGTCTTATTTACCTCAATTTTTTGTCCATATGTTTTAGGATGGTACACTGAATTGTAAGTTTCTCAACAAGGCCAACTAATAATATACATGCATAAATGTGCCCTTCAATATGGAATCCACTCTATCCCATTTGGTAATTTTTTTATACGCTTCTTATTCCTCTTTGTTTTACTTATTTTATAACGTTGAATAACCATTTAAATTGGTCTCAAACACATTCATGTTCATCAAGCCCTCCACATAATCAAACTCAAAGTACAAATTGATCTCTGTAACTTTTTGAATTGGTCCAACTCAATCTATTATGTTGAATTGTAACTTTTTCAATGGGTCCAACTAAGAATCTAGAAGAAGAAACTTGCCCTTTAATTTTATAGTCATTCTATGTAATTTGCACCTATTCACCACCTTTGTTTGCCTAGATCGTCACTTCTTCTACAAGTTCAATTGGTAATTCGTACAAAAAAATAGCCCTTCATTTCAAGTAATATTTTTCCTAGCCAAGTAATATTTTATCCACCCCTTATATTCCTCTTGGCTTGTACATATCTCAACTATAAGGATGCATGATCTTTCACCTTGTTCTGACACACTTTAACTCATTGTAGATTAACCATATCATTAGACTCAAAGTAACCTCCAATCTCAAAAGTCAATCTATCAACTCTTTTATCCTTTCATCCTCGCTCGAAATCCACTTATTTTTATCCCATGGTACTATGCTCTAATTTTGTTTCACGAGTTGATTAATTTGTTGCTTGTAATCTCCATGGTCTTCTACTTCGTTCAACTCAATCAACTCTTCTATCTATTCCTCTTCACTTGCACTCATATTTTTGTTTGTAGACTATGGTACACAACTAAAACTTTTCTTTCAGTTATTGATGCATATCTTACATATACTTTGCAAATTCCTTCACATTTGTTTACATAGTCCAATATGTCAAATACTACTATATCAGTGTGCATTAACTTAAAATCAACTTATCATATGTATCTCATTGTATAAAGCTCCAATGTTCATTTCATTTATTGATACATCTCTTGCTACTCTGCATAGTTCTCCCATTCAACAATTTTACCAAGCAAATAATTAACGTTCAAATTTGCATATACTCTACATAGTTCTTGACTTGTACATATTTCAACTATAACATTGCATGACCTTTCACCTTCATACGACATATGTTAACTCTCTATGGATCCTCCATATTATTAAACTCAAATAAATATTTAAACTATAATTTGTGCGCCTCTAACATTGTACAAAAGTAATATGTCAAATTTACTAGCCTACAAATTGATTTCAAAAGGGAAAAAATCTGAGGACCTATTCTCATGACCCAGACTCTTTTTGTTCAATTGCCTACATATCCATTTGTAGAATCAAGGTCTAATGTAGTTCTGAAACAACATTATTTCAAGGAAGAGGCATAGCTCCTAACTATTATATACCTTATTGAAGAAGAACAATTACTAAGAACACCGAAAACAAAACCACTATTTTTTCATTAGTAATGTTTGGGTTGAACATGATATTATTTGTTGCGACCAAACAATTATCTTGTTGCTTAAAATCATCTTGTTGTTTGTAACCTATGTTACTATACTCAATTTTTATGTCCCTCGTTGATGCATCTCTGACATGATGTTATCCCCTAGCTTTTTTCCCATTAAAGTGATGCAAACACACGCTATTCTTATTCTAAATGATAACATATTTCCATAAGATGTGCAAAGTAACACTAAACAATCATTATTCACTAAACAACACACAAAATTTCTACAAAAATACATAGCTAAGGAGAGCATTTCTTTCGTAGTTATGCCATCTAGAGTCACTCATGAAATTATACTGAGACCACTACACTCATTTATGAATGTATTCATACACATGCAGTTATGAGCATACTTTGATAATCTAGGTATAAAGAATCATTTATGGTGAAAATCATACCTAGAAAAAGTATTGAAATAAACATTCCACATCGTTTTTATCACATCTACTTTGATTCACTATGAAGTCTAAATACCCAACATCAATCAAAAAACAAAATGATCAGTTACACGCGTCTAACATTATACAAAAGTGATATTTCAAATTTATGAGACTCCAAATAGATTTCCAAAGCGATAATGTAGTGTCCCCAATTTTGAGGCAAAGTAATTTAATTAAATTAATTGATTAAGTTCTCCAAAATAATGATTTTTCATAAGGATGACTAATTGATTATTTTAATTAAATTAAAAAATGAATTAAATTAATTATTTGTAAGGTTATCACAATAAATAAATATTAAAAATGTGACCTTATATTTAATTAATTTAATAAAGTGACTTGAATAAAATACTATATCATAAAAAAAAATCATTAAAGTAAAATAATATTATTTTCTAGAAGCTTCTTGAAGGTTCCACTTCCACTTGGAGAAAAAGTATAAAAAGAGGATAAGCCAAGCTTCTAATCATCCAAGAATTGATATTCGTTTGAAGTGTTTGCTTGGAGACGGACCCAGCTAGGGGTTCTGACATTATTGAGCCTTTGGAACGAAAACCCTCATTGGTTGTGCAATTTTGAGGCTGTCAAACTATCAGCTGAAATTATTGTCATTTGTGGGCTTCATTTCAAAAGTTCAATTTGTGTCTACATTGCAAATTTTGTGGCCTTTCGCCAAATTTGGAGATTGTGATTTCATATCAGCTTAGTGAAGCACTTTGGAAGGGTTTCATTGGAGGTTATCCTCAGATTATCACTTGTCTAGTCTCATATTTCCATCGATTCTACAAGAGCACTTGAGCGCCTTCTTTAGGGAGGTCTGGTGACCATTTGTGGAGGTTTTGTAAGGGAAATTGGAAGACTATAAGTTTATAACAGTCTATTGTTAAGGAGATCGACCAGCCATGGAGTTCTCAGATTTTCATTGTTGGAGGCTTATTTAGACACCCTTTCATTTTGGGTATTTGAGGGATAAATTCCTCTTGTGAAGACAATCATTTCTATATCAGTTTGGAGGAGTTAAATGGCTTCATTTGTTTTTAGTAAAGATTGCCAGGCAAGGGCAGGGGCGACTACTTCTAAGAGGTGTGATTTCATGCAAAGAGGCTCAATAAAATCGAATAAAAATCAAAGATAGATATCATGGCATATGTTGATCATTCCAGACTTCATAATCAGGTTTTTTGATGTATTTTGCATTTTTATATCAATTTGCATAAGGTGTTGTTGTAGATGATCATTTTATATCAGATTGGTGTTGTATTGGAAATTCATTGTAATGCCAAGAGTCTTGGCTCATCATTTAATATCAACATTGTAATGAGATAGTACATCAATGGAAGAAAGGATAGGTTGCATGATAAATTTTGATGTAATGCATGTGGTTATAATCTTCATAAATAGCATAATAGTTGCATCCAAGTGTTTGACGAAATGTCAATTGCCTGTAAGTGCACATTTTCCATGTAGAGTTAATATATTGCATTCAAAAAGACAAAAGAATTGCATTTTGCATTTTAGTTCTTTGCTTAGACATATTAGTAATCATTTGCAAGCATTTCAATCACAATTGACATCATTCCAAGCAAGCATAATTAGACATGAAACTCCAAACCAGTAAGCATTGAGGTCGTATGTAAAGTGTTTGACGATATTCCTTGAGTCTCTATTCAGCAATTTGAAGTTAGAATTATCAAGGGATACTATAGATAAATCCTAATGTCCTATTCCAATGATCGGGGATCTTTTCGTTGAGCTGCCTACATATCCATTTGCAGATTTAAGGTCTAATGTAGTTCTGACACATAATAATGTTCAGACAAGAGGCATATCCTCCAACTATTATATACATTACTGAAGACTAAGCGTTGCTAAGAACTCCCAAACCAAAACTTCTATCTATTCCTTAATAACATATCGGTTGAACAAGATATTATATGTGATGACCAAACAACCATCATATAATGAGTGTTGCTTCCAATGTTGCATCACATACATTAAAAACATGGATCATGATCTAGTAGTTTTACATATTATCAAATATTCTATAATTTTCCCTTCGCTTCAAATTAACTTCTTGTGTTTACCCCATGGTGCTAAGCTACAATTTTTCATTTATTTGTTGATGGATCTCTTGGAAATACCACAACACCTTTTGCCATACACCAATACACTATTAGGAATAGTGTCTTCATTGTTTGTGTTTTTTATAGCTACATATCTCAAAAACAATTTAAGACTCCTATTCACCAGTTATGTTTGTCCATTCATTTACAAGTCGTACGTTGAATTGTATATTTTTCAAAAATTCCAAAAATTAATACACTCCTCAATTGCAAATTATTGCACTCTGATCTAAACACATTTTAAGAGACTTTATTTTCCCATGGGTGATTTTTTATACTTATATTGATCGAATTGAAATAATAATATTCACCTTGTGCCAAGACCAAGTCCCACTGTTTGGGTTTTTTTCCAACCAAACATCTCAATAAAATTCCAAGATTCCTATCCACCTTAAATTTTTAATTGTATGTTTATGGATCGTATGTTGAATTGTAACTTTATCCACAAGTCCAAGCAGTAATATACATGTATAAATATGTCCTTCAATATGGAAACCATTCTATCCCATTAGGTAAATTTTGTATACCCTTTTATTCCTCTTTGTTGTACTTTCATCTACCATAGGGTAATATGACCATTCAATTTGTCTGACACACTTTCACGCTCATTTGACCCTCAACATCATCAAAATTTATGTACATTTTGATATCTATAACCCAATCTATCAAGACTCTTCAAAAATCTTTTAAAAATTCCAAACAAATCGTAATATTTTGATTTTTTTCCAAACAAACATCTCCACAAATTTACAAGACTCCTATTCATCTCCACTTTTTATCTATATGTTTATTGATGGTTTATTGAATTGTAACTTTTACAAAAAGTGCATATGATAATCTACATGATAAAATGTGTCCATCAATATGGAAAATATTTTCTTACTGAGTAATTATTTTATACCCCTTTTGATCCTCTCAATACTCTTCAAACTCAAAGTACTCTTTAATAGATGTAAGACAATATATTAAGACTCCTACTCAATTCTAATGTTTAAGCATTTATCAAAGCAAACGTCTCAATAAATTTTAAAGACTCTTATTCGAAGCTATTATTTTTGCATCTATTTTTTGATGGTATAATGAACTGCATCTTTTTCAGTGGGTGCAACTATTAATCTACAAAAATAAATGGCCTTCAATTTTATTTCCATTCAATCTCATTGGCTCCTACTCAACGTTGTTGTTCACCCATCTATTTGTGAATGGTACACTAGATTGTAACTTCTTCGCCAAGTACAATTGGTAATCTATACAAAAAATTATCTCTTCATTTAAAAAACTATTATATCTCACTCAATACTATTTTTTTTGTTCTTTATATTCTTCTTTACTTGTACTTCTTTCAACTTTAGGGCTACATGATCTTTCACCTTGGTCTGACACACATTATTTTTTATGGATCCCTATATCACCAAACTCATTAAGCTGCCCACATCATCCCAATCAGAGCACTCTTTGAACTTTCTATCATTCACTATTTGATTGATATCAGTTTTTGGTTTCTACACCATGGTAAATTGCTCACTTGTTTTTCTAATTGTTGATGCATTTCTTACATATGTTATGCAAACTCCTCCACTTTGGTGTACGACACTTTAATATACTTCGGTCTACACACACTTTAAGACTCTTTGGTTTCCCACCAAAAAAAGTTTTGAAATCATTGATTGAATTGTTATATGCATATTCACCTTATGCCAAGATCAATCCCACAATTTGGGTTTGAAAAACAAACCAACATCTCAGCAAATTCCTAAGACTTGTATTCACTCGTATTTTTTATATGTATTTTTCTGGATGTTACGTTGAATTGTAACTCATTCAACAGTCCAAATGATAATCTAAATTCATAAACATGTGCTTCACTATGGAAACCATTCTACCCATTGAGTAATGTTTTAACACCCACTTTGTTCCTATCAATTTAACTTTCTTTTACCATATGGTTGCATGCCCGTTCAACTTGGTCTGAGACACTTTCAAGCTCATCAGTCTTTCCACATCATATAACTCCAAGTATACTATGATCTATGTAATTCAATCTATCGCGACTCCTATTCAACACCAATGTTTCAATATTTTTCAAACCAAACACTCAAAAACATCAAGACTCTTATTCGACACAACTATTTTTTCCATCTATTTTCCCATTCCCATATTGCTTAAGACACTTTAAAACTCAATGGGACACCAACATCATCCAAGTTGACGCACTCTTTGAATTCTACAAACCACTCATTCAAATCTTTTGTCATTAACTCATCGCTTGACATCAAATTTTTATTTCTACACCATGGAAAACTGCTCAATTTTTTCTTTTAATTGTTGATACATGTCTTCCATGTGATATGCAAATTCATCCACTTTAATGTACAACACTTTAAAACACTTCAATTTGCACACACTTTAAGACACTTTAATTTCCCACTAGATACATTTATGTGCTCATATTGATTAAATTCTTATGGGCATTCTCTCCTTGTGCCAAGATCAATCAAATTGTTTGGATTTTTTCCAAACTAACACCTTAGCAAATTTCCAAGACTTTTATTCTCTTGAATTTCTAATCCATATGTTTATGGATGGTACGTTGAATTGTAATTTTTTTAGCAAGTCCAAATGATAGTTTAAATGCAAAAATGTCCCCTTAAATAAGGAAACCATTTTATCCCATTGGGTAATTTTTTAATACCTATTTTGTTCCTCA
Organism: Torreya grandis; assembly: GCA_037957365.1. Taxonomy (NCBI): domain Eukaryota; kingdom Viridiplantae; phylum Streptophyta; class Pinopsida; order Cupressales; family Taxaceae; genus Torreya; species Torreya grandis. Next base: position 1,825,911 of record JARHVA010001655.1, read on the forward strand.
ATTTAACTTTCTTTTACCAAATATTTGCATGACCATTTAATTTGGCATGAGACACTTTAAAACTCATCAATCCCTCCACCATCAAACTTGAAGTACACTTTGATCCTTATAATCCAATCTATCAAGACTAATATTCAACACCAATGTTTCAACATTTTTCAAACTAAACACTCAAACAAATCAAGATTCTTATTCAACACAACTATTTTCCCGTCTATTTTGCAATAATTTCATTGGGTTCAACTAATAATCACATTGGATAATTTTAAATACCCCTTTTGTTCCTCTCCATTTTAATTACTTTTATAATACGGTTGCATTAGCATTTAGCTTTGCCCAAGACACTTTCATACCCATTGGGCAATCCATGTCATCAAACCTGAAGTATATTTTATCTTTGTAATCCACCCAATTAATACTCTTATCTAATTTTTCCTGGGATCAAACCCCACTGTTTGAATTTTTATCAAACCAAAATTCTTGAAAAAATCCAAGTATCTTATTCACCTCCATTTTTTGTCCATATGTTTAAGGATAGTACACTAAACTATAACTTTTTCAACAAGGCCAACTAATAATTCACAAGCATAAATGTGCCTTTCATTATGGAATCCATTCCATCCCATCGAGTAATTTTTGTATACCATTTTTGTTTCTCTTTGTTTTACTTCCTTCTTTAAAGTTGAATGACCATTTAAATTGGTCTAAAACACATTCATGCTCATCGACCACTCCACATCATCAAACTCAAAATACACTTTGATCTCTCTAAGTTAATCTATAAAGACTCATGTTCAACACCAATGTTTCCATTTTTTTCAAACCAAACGTCTAAATAAATTTTTAAGACTCCTATTCAACACCACTATTTCCCCATCTATTTCTGGATGGTACGGTAAATTGTAACTATTTCAGTGGGTCCAACTAAAAGTATACAAGAAGAAACTCACCCTTCAATTTTGCAGTCATTTTATATTATTGGATCCTATAAACCACTTTTATTTATCTAGATTGTCACTTCTACAACATCAATTGGTAATCCGTTGGAAAAATTATCCCTTCATTTCAAGTAATATAATACGGCCAAGTAATCTTTTCTCTGCCCCTAATATTCCTCTTGGCTTGTACATATTTCAACTATAAGGATACATGATCTTTCACATTGCTCTAGCACATTTTAACTCTTTGTGGATCCTCCATACCATTAGAGTCAAAGTAACCTCCAATCTCCATAAGTCAATCTTTCAACTATTTTTTAAGCTAGTGGTACTATTTTCTAGTTTTGTTTCACGTGTTGATTAATTTGTTGCATGGACTCTACATGGTCTTCTACTTTGCTCAACTAAATCAACACTTATATCTATTTTTCTTCACTTGAGCTCAATTTTTTGTTTATAAACCATGGTACACCGCTTAAACTTTTCTTTCAATTATTGATACGTATCTTGCATATACTTTGCAAATTCCTCCACATTTCTCTACATAGTCCAATATGTCAAATACTACTCTATAAGTTTCCCTTCACTTGAAATCAAATTATTATATGCATCTCATTGTATTAAGCTACAATGTTTCTTTCACTTGTTGAGGGATCTCTTGCTACTCTACATAGTTCTCTCATTCAACTCTAATTTATGCACCTCTTGCTAACATTGCATGATCTTGCACCTTGATCTGACACACGTTAACTCTATATAGATCCTTCATATCATTAAAATCAAAGAAACCTTCAACTATAATTTATGCACCTCTAACATTGTACAAAAGTAATAATTTGAATTTACGAGCCTAGAAATGGATTTCTAAAGAGACAATCTAAAGACCTATTCTCATGACCCAGGGTTTTTTCATTGAGTTGCCTACATATCCATTTGCAGAATCAACGTCTAATGTAGTTGTGTAACGATATTATTTCAGGAAAGAGGCACAGCTTCTAATTATTATATACCTTAATGAAGAATAACAATTACTAAGAACACCCAAAACAAACCCAGTATTTATTCATTAGTAACATTTGGGTTGAACATGATACTATTTGTCATGACCAAACAATCATCTCATTGCTTGAAATCATCTTGTTCTTTGTACCCCGTGTTACCATGCTCAAAAAAAAAACCGTGTTGATGCATCTCTTACATATTGTTATCCCCTATATTTTTTCCCATTAAAACGATGCAAGCTTGGGCTTTTTTTTCTAAATGATAACATATTTCCATACTATGTACAAAATAACACTAAACGATCATGATTCACTAATCAACGTACACACAATTTAGACCAAAACACATAGTGAAGGAGAGCATTTCATTCTTGGTTATTTCATTTAGATTCATTCATGAAATTATACTAAGACCACTACACTTGTTTAAGAATGTATTCATACACACGCAATTACAAGCATAAATTGATAATCTAGTTACAAATAATCATTTAGAGTGAAAATCATAGGTATGAAAAGTATTGAAATAAACACTCAACAATTTTTTTACATACTTTGATTAATTATAAAGTCTAAATTCCCAAGAGCGACGAAAAAACAACATGATAATTTATACACGTCTAACATTGTACAAAAGTGATATTTCAAATTTATAGGACTCCAAATGGATTTCTAAAGCGACAAAACCTAAAGAACTATTCCCATGACCCAGGCTCTTTTCATTGAGATACCTACATATCCATTTACCAAATCAAGGATTAATGTAGCTCTAACACGTAATATTGTTCAGACAAGAGGCAGTGCATCCAACTATTATATACCTTCTCAAAGACCGAGAGTTGCTAAGAACTCCTAAAACAAAACTTTTAATAACATTTGGCTTGAAAAGAATATTATTTGTTGCGACCAAACAACCATAATATCAGAAGTTTTGCTTCCAATGTTGCATTACATACATTATAAATGTGGATAATCGTCTAGTAGTTTTACATATTATAAAATCTTCTATCATTTTCCCTTCACTTCAAATTAACTTCCCATGTTTACCCCATGGTACTAAGCTACAATTTTCCATTCATTTGTTGATGTACCTCTTGCATTTACCACAACACCTTTTGGCACACACTCATACACTATTTGGAAAAGTGTCTTCACTGTACGTTGAATTGTATATTTGTCCATTTGTTTAAAGGAAGTACATTGAATTGTAATTTTTCCAACAATTCTAACTAATGATACACTGCTCAATTGCAAATTCATGTACTTTGGTCTGAACACATTTCAAGAGACTTTATTTTCTCATGGGGTAATTTTTTATAATCGTATTGATCGAATTGAAATAATAATATTCAACTTGTGCTGAGACCAAATCCCATAGTTTAGGTTTTTTCCAACCAAACATCTCAGCAAAATTCCAGGACTCTTATCCGCCTTCATTTTTTATCTGTATGTTTATGGATTGTATGTTGAATTATAAATTTATCAAAAGATCCAACCAACAATCTACATGTAGAAATTTGTCCTTCAATATGGAATTGGAAACCATTATATCCCATTTTGTTCCACTTTGTTGTACTTTTGTCTATCACAAGGTTGCATGACCATTCAATTTTGACTGAGACACTTTCTCGCTCATCTGAGCCTCCACATCATAAAACTTGAAGTACACTTTGATTTCTATGATCCAATCTATCAAGACTCCTCAAACAACTCGGCGAATTTCGAAACAAATCATACTATTTGGATATTTTTCCAAAAAAACATCTTAGCAAATTTTAAAGACTCCTATTCATCTCCAATTTTTTTATATGTTAATTGATGGTATATTGAATTGTAACTTTTTCAAAAAGTGCAACTAATAATCTACATGATAAAATGTGCCCTTCAATAAGGAAATTATTCTATCCCATTGAGTAAATTTTTTATACCACTTTTGTTCTTCTAAATTACACTTCCTTTTACTATATGATTGCATGACCATTCAACCTGGCCTAACAACTTTCATGTTCATTCTTCCTTCCATGTCTTAACACTTAAAGAACTCTTTAATATATGCCATCCAATATATCAAGACTCATATTCAACTCTAATGTTTAAGCATTTCTCCAAGCAAACATCTCAACAAATCTTCAAAACACTTGATCAAGGCTACTACTTTTCCATCTATTTTTGCATGTTACAATGAAATGTATATTTTACAATGGGTCCAACTATTAATCTACAAGAAGAAACTTTTCCTTTAATTTTGTTTACATTCTATCTCATTGGCTCCTACTCATCATCTTTATTCACCCATATGTTTGTGAATGGTACACTAGATCATAACTTTATCGCCAAGTCCAATTAGTAATCTATACAAAAAATTGGCCCTTCATTTAAACAGCGACTACATCTCACTTAGTAATATTTTCTTTTGGCCTTTATATTCTTTTTGGATAGTACTTCTTTCAACTATGGGGCTACATAATCTTTCATCTTGGTCTGACACACTTTAATTCTCTATTGATCCTCTATATCATCAAAATCATTAGGCCACCCACATCATCCAAATTGAAGGACTCTTTGCATTTTATAAGCCACTCATTCAAATCTTCTATCATTCATTCTTCACTTGAGATCAACTTTTTCATTCTAAACCATGGTAAAGTGCTCATTTTATTCTTTTAATTGGTGATGCATGTCTTGCATATGCTATGCAAATTCCTCCACTTTGGTTAACACTTTGAGATACTTCAATCTACACAAACTTTAAGCCACTTTAGTTCTCTACTAGATAATTTTTTGTACTCATATTGATTAAATTGTTCTAGGCATATTCACCTTGTGCCAAGATCAATCCAAGTATTTGGGTTTTTTTACAAACCAACATCTCAAAAAAATTCCCAAACTTGTATTGACTTGCATTTTTTATCCGTATTTTATGGATGGTACATTGAATTGTAACTTATTCAATGAGTTCAAATGATAATCTAAATTCATAAATGTGCCCTTCAATATGGAAACCATTATATCTCATTGAGTAATGTTTTAACACTCATTTTGTTCCTCTTAGTTTAACTTTATTTTTCCATATGGTTGAATGACCATTCAATTTTGTCTGAGACACTTTCAAGCTCATATGTCTCTCCACATCATCAAACTTGAAGTATACTTTGATCTCTGTAATCCAACCTATCAAGACTCCTATTTAACACCAATGTTTTAGGATTTTTCAAACCAAACACTCAAAAAATTCAAGAATCTTATTCGACACAACTATTTTCCCAATATCATATTCTTTAACACACTTTAAATCTCATTAGGCCACCAACATCATCCAAGTCGAATCCCTCTTTGAACTCTAGAAACCACTCATTCAAATATTCTATCATTCACTATCATTCTATCCCATTGGGTAATTTTTTTATAACCCTTTTGTTCCTTTCAGTTTTACTTCCTTCTAATATAGGATTGCATGACCATTCAACTTGGTTTCAGACACTTTCACGTGCATCAAGCCCTCTACATCATCAAACTCGATGTACACTTTGATCCTTGTAAGTAAATCTATCAAGACTCATATTCAACTTGTGCCAAGATCAAATCCCATTGTTTAAGTTTTTTCAACCGGACATCTCAGCAAATTTTCAAGACTCCTACTCACCTCTATTTTTTGTTCGTATATTTATGGATGGTATGCTAAATTGTTAATTTTTTAACAAGTCACACTAATAACCTACCTGCATAAACATATCAATCAAGATGGAAACCATAATATCCCATTGTATTAAAAAAATTATACCATTTTTGTTCTAGTTTCATTTCCTTCTACCATAGAACTGCATTACCATTAAACTTAGTCATACATACTTTCTTTCTTATCAAACCCTAAGCATTATCAAACTCAAAGTACATTTCAATCTCTATAAAATAGTCTATCAAGAGTTTTATTTAACACTAATGTTTAAGCTTTTTTTCAAACCAAACATCTCAAAAATTTATCAAGACATCGTTTCAACAACACTATATTCTCATCTATTTTTGGATGGTATGTTGAATTTTAAATTTTTAAATGGATCCAAATAATAATCTACAAAAACAAACTTTCCCTTCAATATTTTAAGTCATTTTATCTCATTGGCTCCTAATCACCACCTTTGCTTACCCATATGTTTTTGAATGGGACACTAAACTATAACTTCTTCATCGAGTCCAATTAGTTAACTATACAAAAAATTAACCGTTCATTTCAATAACCATTATATCCTGCTAAGTAATCTTTTCTTTGCCCTATGATCCTCTTCGCTTGTACACCTTTCAATTATAGGGTTAAATGATCTTTCACCTTGGTTTGACACACTTCAATTCTTTGTGGATCCTTTATATCTTCAAATTCAAAGCACTCTCGAATCTAAAATAAATCAATCTCTCAACTCCTCTATCATTTTTCCTTTCACTCGAAATTTGTTCCATGCCTCAACACTTTTCCTATTCAAATCAATGATGTTTACAAACTTCAATAATAATACACATTAAATTTATATAACCATTCTATTAGGTACATTTTTATACCCCTTTTATTACCCTTTGATCTCAAAAAAATTTAAGCAACTTTATTTGCCCATTGAGTAATTTTTTGTACTTATATTGATTGAATTGAAATAAGAATATTCAACTTGTACCAAGAACAAATGCCACTATTTGAGTTTTTTTCCAGCCAAACATCTCAGAAAAAATTCAAGAATCTTATTCACCTTCATTTTTTATCCATATGTTTATGGATCGAATGTCCAATTGTAACTTTTTCAACGAGTCCAACTAATAATCTACAAGCAAAAACGTCCCTTCAATATGGGAACCATTCTATTCCATTGGGAAAAAATCTTATACCCATTTTGCTCTTTATTTTACTTCCATCTACCATAGGTTTGCATGAACATTCAACTTTTTCTGAGATACTTTCACACTCATCAGACCCTCCGCATCATCAAACATGAAATACACTTTCATCTCTATAATTAAATCTATCAAGGCTCTATTTACTTTGTGCCGAGATCAAATCCTACTATTTGAGTTGTTTTCCAAATAAACATCTCAACAAATTTTCAAAACTCTTATTCATCTCCATTTTTTGTTTGTATGAGTCTCCAAAAAATTGCATAACTGAATTACACATAAAAGCACACCACTTTTTTTACGAACAATGCACAACTATGCAACATAATGGTCCACAATTTAACCATCTTCATGGCACAACATGCACAAAGCGTCGACACAACTCTCATGCCAAAGGTAAGAATAAATGTAAACAGTCACATGGTCACTACATAACCATTCCAACCCTAATCTAGCTTAGTGACATAGACCCAATGTCCCACCTCCACATGGCAACCTACATATCCACTCCTCAAAATCAAGGTCAAATGTAGTTCTCTAGAAAAACTTGTGAATGGTCTCTTCTATGAGGTGCTATCATGACATAGTTTGACAATATAAGCCTATAAGGGAAGAGCTAACGACATGTAACGAGCTTCCTTAAGCTCTAGAACCCAATAAGCAAGACTAAACTGCATGCTCTAAATAAACACTTATCACCTTGGCTTTTAAAGGTGTGAATGCTTCCCAAAAGGTACTATCGCACAAGAGTGGCAAGAGGAAGAAAAGGATAACTATAATAAGTTTCAACAATCAAAACAACTCGCCTCAAACTTTGCATATGCCAGGACTAACAATACCAATCATCATTCCCATATTCTTACCCGTTGCCATGTTGTTACCTATAACCACATATTGATGGGTTCATACAACAAGATAGAAAACATTTTCAAAGTATGACAAAGATATTTCTTAGGGTTTTTTCCTTCCTAACATACCACCAAATTTCCAAGACTCCAATTAACCTCCATTTTTTGTCTACATGTTTATCAATGGTACGTTGAATTGTAACTTTTTCAACAAGTCCAATGGATTATCTACCAGGTGAAACGTGTCATTTGATATGGGAATATTATATCACATTTCATAAAACTTTTATCAATTTTTTGTTCATCTTAGTTTTACTTCCTTCTAAAATAGGGTTGCATGACCAAATTCAACTTGGTCTAAGACACTTTTACGATCATTCGACCCTCCACATTGTCAAACTCGAAGGACACTTTGATCTCTATAATCCAATCAATTAAGACTTATTCAACTTGTGTCGAGATCAAATCCCATAGTTTGAGTTTTTTCCAAGTAAAAAAATCAACAAATTTCCAAGACTCTTATTCACCTCCATTTTTTATCCATATGTTAAAGGATTGTACATTGTATAATTTGATCTCTATAAGCCAATCCATCAAGATTCCTATTCAAAAATAATGTTTCAGCTTTTTTCAAACCAAACACTTAAAAAAATCAAGACTCTTATTCAATACAACTATGTTCTCATATGTTTTTGGTTGGTATGCTAAATTGTAACATTATCATTAGGTCCAACTAATCATCACAATATATAGCGTTAAATACACATTTTATTCCTCTATTTTATTTACTTCTACAATACAGTTACAAGACCATTCAGCTTTTTCTAAGACACTTCCATGCCCAATGGGAACTCCATGTCATAAAACTTGAAGTACACTTTGATCTCTGTAATCCACTCAATTAATACCCTTATCTAACTTTTACCAAGATTAAACCCCACTATTTGGGTTATTTTCAAAACAAAATTCTTAGAAAATTGTCAATTTTCTTATTCACCTCCATTTTTTGTCCATATGTTTAAGGATAGTACACTAAATTGTAATTTTTTCACAAAGGCCAACTAATAATCTACATGCATAAATGTGCCCTTTATGATGGAATCCATACCATTCCATTGATTGATTTTTTTATACCCTTTTTGTTCTTCTTTGTTATACTTCCTTCTTCTATAAACCTTAATGACCATTTAAATTGGTGTAAGACACATTCATGCTCATCGAGCCCTCCACATCATCAAAATCAAAGATCAATTTGATCTCTGTAAGTCAATCTATAGACTCATGTTCAACACTAATGTTGTTATTTTTTTCAAAATAAACATCTCAATAATTTTTCAAAAATCATATTCAACACCACAATTTTCCCATCTATTTTTGAATGGTACGTTGAATTGTAACTTTTTTAATGACTCCAACTAAGAATCTAGAAGAAGAAACATGCCCTTCAATTTGTAGTCATTCTATGTTATTCGCTCATATTCACCACCTTTGTTTACCTAGATTGTCACTTATTCTACAAGTTCAACTGGTAATCCGTAGGAAAAATTAGCCTTTCATTTCAAATAATACTTTATCTACCCCTTATATTCCTCTTGGCTTGTACATATTTCAACTACAAGGATCCACGATCTTTTACCTTGCTCTAACACACTTTAACTCATTGTGGATCCTCCATATCATTAGACTCAAAGTAACCTCCAATCTCAATAATCAATCTGTCAACTCTTTTATCCTTTCATCTTCCCTTCAAATCAACTTGTTTTTATCCCGTGGTATTATGGTCCAATTTTATTTCAGGTGTTGATTAATTTTTTGCATGTACTCTCCAAGGTCTTCTCCTCCACTCAACATAATCAACTCTACTATATATTTATCTTCACTTGAGCTCAAATTTTTGTTTGTAGACCATGATACACTGCTCAAACTTTTCTTGCAGTTGTCGATGCATATCTTACATATACTTTGCAAATTCCTCCACATTTGTCTACATAGTCCAATATGTCAAATACTACTCTATTAGTTTCCATTCACTTGAAATAAACTTATTATATGTATCTCATTGTATTAAGCTCCAATGTTTCTTTCACTTGCTGATACATCTCTTGCTACTCTGCATAGTTCTCTCATTCAACAATTTTACCAAGCAAACCATTGACATTCAAATTTGCATATACTCTGCATAGTTCTCGACTTGTACATAATTCAACTTTAAGGTTGCATGATCTTTCACCTTAGTCTAACACACATTAACTCTCTATGGATCCTCCATATTATTAAACTCAAAGAAACCTTCATCTATAATTTATGTGCCTCTAACATTGTACAAAAGTAATATTTCAAATTTACGAGCCTACAAATGGATCTCAAAAGGGACAAAGTCTAATGACCTATTCTTATGACTCGAGTTATTTTCATTGAGTCACCTACATATCCATTTGCAGAATCAGGGTCTCATGTAGTTCTAACACAATATTATTTCAGGTATGAGGCATAGCTTCTAATTATTATATACCTTATTGAAGAACAATAGTTACTAAAAACACCTAAAACAAAACCACTATTTATTCATTAGTAACGTTTGGGTTGGACATGATATTATTTGACGTGATCAAACAATTATCTCGTTGCTTGAAAACATCTTGTTGTTTGTACCCCATGTTACTATGTTCAAATTTTGCTTTCCCCCATTCATGCATCTCTTACACATTGTTATCCCCCATATTTTTTCACATTAAAGCAATGCAAACTTGGGCTTTTTTTTCTAAATGATAACATATATCCATAATAGGTGCAAAATAACACTAAATGATCATGATTCACTAATAAACATGTGCACACAATTTATACCAAAACACATAGCAAAGGAGAGCATTTGATTCTTAGTTATTTCATTTAAAGTCATTCATGAAATTATACTAAGACCACTACACTCGTTTATGAATGTTTTCATACACACGTAATTATAAGCATACATTAATAATCTAGGTATAAAGAATCATTTGTGGTGAAAATCATAACTAGGAAAAGTATTGAAATAAACATTCTACAACGTTTTTATCACACATACTTTGATTAATTATCAAGTCTAAATAAACAAGAGTAACAAAAAAACAAAATGATAATTTACAGGTGTCTAACATTATGGTGGGCACGAGTTAGTCATCCCTCTATTCTATACACCATATTTACCTATCTGGTAACCTCGACCCTGACCCATATAAACTAGACTAGACTAGACTAGACTCTTTATGGTTCAATCTAGACTCTACTCTCTATATATGGACTGAAAAGCGATATTTTGAATTTATGAGACTCGAAATGGATTTCCAAAGCTTCAAATCCTAAAGACCTATTCCCATGACCCGGGCTCTTTTCATTAGGGTGCCTAGATATCGATTTGTAGAAACAAGTTGTAATGTAGCTCTGACACATAATATTATTCAAATAAGAGCCAGAACCTCCAACTATAATATACCTTCTTGAAGACCAAGAGTTGCTAAGAATTCCCAAAACAAAACTTATATTTATTCCTTAATAAAATTTGGGTTGAACAGGATATTATTTGTCCCGACCAAACAACCATGATATTAGGAGTGTTGCTTCCAATGTTGCATCACATACATTAAAAGCATGGATCATCATCTAGTAGTTTTACATATTATCAAATCTTCTATCATTTTGCCTTCACTTCAAATTAACTTCTTGTGTTTACCCCATGGTACTAAACTACAATTATTCATTCATTTGTTGATGGATCTCTTGAAAATACCACAACACCTTTTGGCATACACCACTGCACTATTTAGAATAGTGTTTGTATTGTTTGTGTGTTTTTTCTAGATACATATCTCAAAAACAATCTAAGACTCCTATTCACCAGCTATGTTTGTCCATTTGTTTACAACTGTTAGGTTCAATTGTAATTTTTCAATAATTCCAACTAATGATACACTCCTCAGTTGCAAATTCTTGCACTTCAGTCTCAACACATTTTAAGAGACTTTATTTTCCCACGAGTCATTTTTTATACTCATATTGATTGAATTGAAATAATAATATTCACCTTGTGCTAAGACCAAATCCTACTATTTGGGTTTTTTTCAACCAAAAATCTCAACAAAATTCCAAGACTCCTATCCACCTTCATTTTTTATCCGTATGTTTATGGATCATATGTTGAATTGTAACTTTATCAACATATCCAACCAATAATCTACATGTAGAAATGTGTCCTTCAATGTGGAAAATATTCTATCCCATTAGGTAAATTTCTTATACCTTTTTGTTCCTCTTTGTTGTACTTTCGTCTAACATAGGGTTGCATGACCATTGACTTTTGTCTAAGACACTTTCACATTCGCCTAACCCTCCACATCATCAAACTTGAAGTACACTTTGATCTCTCTAATCCAATCTATCAAAACTCCTCAAACATCTACAAAAATTTACAAACAATCCAACTATTTTGATTTTTTTCCAAACAAACATCTCTGCGAATTTCCAAGACTCCTATTCGTCTCCACTTTTTACTAGTATGTTTATTGATGGCATGTTGAATTGTAACTTTTTAAAAAATTGCATCTGATAATCTACATGAAAAAATGTGTCTTTCAATATGGAAAATATTTTCTCATTGAGTAACGTTTCTATACTCCTTTTGTTCCTCTCAGTTTCAACCTAGCCTAAGACACTTTCATGTTCATTATTTTTTTCACATCTTCAAACTCGAAGTACTCTTTGATATATGTAAGCCAATATATCAAGATTCCTATTCAACTCTAATGTTTAAGCAATTCTCAATGCAAACATCTCAACAAATTTTCACGACTCCTGTTCAAAGCTATTATTTTCTCATCTATTTTTGGATGGTATAATGAACCGCATCTTTTTCAATGGGTCCAACTATTAATCTACAAGAAGAAATTTGCCCTTTAATTTTATTTCCATTCTATCTCATTGGCTCCTACTTACCACCTTTGTTCACCCATCTATTTGTGAATGGTACACTAGATTGTAACTTTTTTACAAGTCCAATTGGTAATCTATACAAAAAATTAACCCTTCATTTAAACAGATGTTATATCTCGCTCAGTAGTATTTTTTTTGGCCTTTATATTCTTCTTGGCTTGTACTTCTTTCAACTTTAGGGCTACATGATCTTTCACCTTGGTCTGACACACATTAATTCTTTATGGATCCTCAATATATTCAAACTCATTAAACCACCCACATCATCCAAATCGAAGCACTCTTTGAACTCTCTATCATTCTATTCACTTGAGATCACCTATTTGTTTGTACACCATGGTAAATTGCTAAATATGTTTTTCAATTGTTTATGCATATATTGCATATGCTATGCAAATTCCTTCACTTTGGTGTACAACACTTTAAGATACTTCAATCTCCACACACTTTAAGACACTTTGGTTTCCCACTAGACATTTTTTTGTACTCATTAATTGTATTGTTATATGCATATTCAACTTATGCCAAATCAAACCCACTATTTGGGTTTTTTTTCAAACCAACATCTCAGCAAACATCCCACTATTTGCATTTTTTATCCATATGTTTATGGATGGTACATTAAATTGTAACTTTTTCAACAAGTCCAAATGATAAATTAAATGCAAAAATGTGTCATTAAATATGGAAACCATTTTCTCGCATTGGGTAATTTTCTAATACCCATTCTATTCCTCTCAGTTTAAATTTCTTTTACCATAGATTTGTATGGCCATTTAACTTGGCTTGAGACACTTTCAAATTCATCAATCCCTCCACCATCAAACTCGAAGTACACTTTGAACTCTATAAGCAAATCTATCAAGACTCCTATTCAACACCAATGTTTCAACTTTTTTCAAATCAAACACTCAAAAATTCAAGACTCTTATTCAACACAGCTATCTTTGCATTTATTTTTTGATGGTATGCTAAATTGTAACATTTTAATTGTGTCCAACTAATAATCACATAGGATAATTTTAAAAATCCCTTTTGTTCCTCTTCGTTTAATTTACTTCTACATTACAGTTGGGAGAACATTGAAATTTGTCTAAGACACTTTCATGCCCATTGGGCACTCCATGTCATCAAACTCGAAGTACACTTTTATCTATGTAATCCACTCAATCAATACTCTTATCCAACTTTTCTCAAGATCAAACCCCACTATTTGAGTTTTTTTCAAACCAAAATTCTCAAATTATTCTCAAGTCTCTTATTTACCTCCATTTTTGTCCATATGTATAAGGGTAGTACACTCGATTATAAATTTTTCAATAAGGCCAACTAATAATCTACATGCATAAATGTGACTTTCATTATGGAATCCATTCCATCCCATCGAATAATTTTTTTATACCATTTTTATTTTTCTTTGTTTTGCTTCCTTCTTCTATAAGGTTGAATGACCATTTAAATTAGTCTAAGACATATTCATGCTCATTGAGCCCTCCACATCATCAAACTCAAAGTAAACTTTGATTTTTGTAAGTTAATCTATAAAGACTTGTGTTCAACTCCAATCTTTTTGTTTTTTTCAAACTAAACATCTCAATAAATTTTCAAAACTCCTATTCAACACCACTATATTCCCATCTATTTTTTGATGGTACGCTGAATTGTAACTTCTTCAGTGGGTCCAACTAAGAATCTAGAAGAAGAAACTTGCCCTTCAGTTTTGTAGTCATTCTATGCTATTGGCTCCTATTCACCACCTTTGTTTACTTGGATTGTCACATCTTCTAAAAGTTCAAGTGGTAATCCGTAGGAAAAATTAGCCCTACATTTCAAGTAATATTATACCTATCCAAGTAATCTTTTCCCTAACCCTTATATTCCTCTTGGCTTGTAAATATTTCAACTATAAGGATATTGTTGGCAATTTGAGCAAGGAGATAGCTAACAGTTTTGATATCATGATCCAAAAAGCAGTCTAAATATTGAAGAATTGTCATTCCCATCTAAGGCAGCATGGAATTGTCATTGATGTCAAAGGTTGATGTCATTGATGTCATTGAGATTGAATCTGATCATGCATTAATGCCAAAGGTTGAGTTGAACAGACTTGTGGAGTAAATCGAGTTTATGAAGTGCTCTTATAAATTAAGTAAAGCAGTCTCGCAACTTCGAATTGGTCTGTTGGTCGGGTTTATGGAACGACTTTACTTCTTTCATGTTTTTAAGTAAAGGTAAAAACCCAAAAGGGTCTAGACGAAGTAATCGGGATTTTGAAGAGGGGTTGCTTCTCTCAAGTTGATAAGTCAAGTAATGTCAAAAACCCAAAAGGGTCTAGAAGAGGCAATCGGGATAAGTCAAGAGAGATGGAAAACCCAAAATAGTCTTGAAAAATTCCTTCGGAGGAATTCTTCTAGAGAAAATGGCAAGGAAAATTCTTTCAAAAAAATTGTCAAGTCCTTTTCGGAAAATTGTCCCTTAACAAAAGTCTGAAGGGTACATTCAGAAAGTCTAAAGGATATCTTTTGAACATTCTGAAGGGCAAGTGGACCTTTTCAAAAAGTCTGAAGGGTATCTTTTGAGAGTTTCGAAGGGCAAGTGGACCGTTTTAAAAAGTTTGAAGGGTAACTTTTGAACGTTCTGAAGGGTATCTTTTGAACGTTCTGAAGGGTAAGTGGACACTTGTAGAAAAGTTGAAGGGTAGATTGCAGAGAGTTCAAAGAAATGTCACGGACAAAAAGTCTGAAGAAATGTCTCCGACAAAAAGTCCGAAGAAATGACACGGAGAAAAAGTTCGAAGAAATGTCTCGGATAAAAAGTACGAAGAAATGATGCAAATAAAAAGTCCGAAGAAATGATGCGGGCAAAAATTTTGAAGAAATTTCTTGAACAAAAAGTCCGAAGAAAAGAAAGTCTGAAGGAGAGAGATAAGTCGGGAAGAAAGTCCGGAAAAGAAGAGCCTGACAAAAAGAGCCTGAAGAATTAAGTTGGGAAAATAGACCGAAACAAAACTCCCAAACAAAGTTCCCAAAGGACACCCTTTGGATGAAATGGACCATTACAAAGCTTCTGAAATAGATCATTTGCAATAGTTCCGAAGGACATATAGACAAAGGGTAAAGATCGAGCATATCGAGGACAATCGAAAGGAGCGGAAGTGAACCCATGATATAGAAAGCAGCGAGATGCGAAAAGGGAAGAAAAGAAGCCTGATGGTTAATGGAAAAGCAAGAATTAAAATTTATGATGCTTTAAAAGATCAACAACTCACGTTTGATCAGTGCATTAGATCCAATGGTGTGACGCAAAATCATATTACCCTCCGAGTGCATGCGCATTTGGCAAGTGTCAAGAGGTCACAAGAAAAGATTCAACAAAGAAAATAATGTGAACTTGGCGCGATGAAAGAAATAAAAGCCCTGCATTTAATGTCTTCTAACTGTCTCTAAAGGAACAGTTGAAACAGGGGATGAACTCGATATCTCTTCACGAAGCTCGAGATTAATCAATCTAACTGATCGAGGAAGTGACGCAGTTAAGAATAGTAGAAGTGCAGATGCCAAAGATAGTAAAGACATTTGAACGTTCCCATTTGAAGCATGAATCAAAACACAAAGTCAAAGTCACATTGAATGCAGATCAGAAGCTTGAACAGATTAAGAGCAGTTGAAGTGTGAACACTTTACAGATATAAAACCCTAAGATGCATTTGTCGATATATGCTCCGAATAAAACATTTGAAAGTGTTTTTTGATGCTGTTGTGATAACAATTAGAGTGTTAACTCAAAAATTGTCAAGTAAGGACATATGCAGATAGCGTAAAGAGGCAAAGTGAATAAGGTGTGTCAATATAGAAGATATCCAGACACAAAGAGATAGAGACAGATAAGACGAGAAGGCACACATCATGAAGGTGCAATTACAGACAAGACTTGTAACAGAAAACTGAACAAGATTCATTCTGGATCTCTTTTGTATTCTGAAGTTGTAGCTTCATTTCTCTGATAGGTTGGTGCCATCTGAAAAACTGAGTCGGTGCTCAGTTAGGAAGTTGATGCTTCCTTAGAGTGGGTGCTCTTAAATGTATCCAGTGAGATTTGTCTGTGAGACATCTTTTATGTGAGGTTGGATTAAAACAGTAGCTTCTAGCAGCTTTTCTCACAGTGGTTTTTCCCTTTGGATTTCCACATAAAAATCTGGTGTTGAGCAATCTTGTGTGTGTATATGATCTCTATTTTTGTTCTTTACTTTGCATATACATTATGTATCTTGTTTAAAATTTTTAAGAACCAGGTTTTAGCTCATCTATTGATTCACCCCCCTCTCAGTAGCTAGTGTGTTCAATAGATACACAATCTTTCACTTTGCACACTTTAGCTCTCTTTGGATCATCCATATCATTACACTCAAAGAAACCTCCAATCTCAATGAGACAATCTGTCAACTATTTTATCTTTTCATCTTTCCTTGAAGCTTTTACTGAGTGGTATTGTTGTCTAGTTTTGTTTCACATGTCAATTAATTTGTTGCATGTACTCTCCATGGTCTTCTGCATCATTCAACTCAATCAACTCTTCTATCTATTTCTCTTCACTAGAGCTCAAATTTTTGCTTGTAAACCATGTTACACTGCTCAAACTTTTCTTTCAGTTGTTGATGCATTTATTGCATATACTTTGCAAATTCCTCCACATTTGTCTACATAGTCCAATATATCAACTACTACTCTATCAGTTTCCCTTCATTTGAAATCAACTTATTATATGTATCTCATTGTTTTAAGCTCCAATGTTTCTTTCACTTGTTGATGCATCTCTTGCTACTAGGCATAGATCTCTCATTCAACAGTTTTACCAAGCAAACCATTGACATTCAAATATGAATATACTCGACATAGTTATTGGCTTGTACATATTTCAACTATAAGGTTGCATGATCTTTCACCTTCATTTCACACACATTAACTCTCTATGGATCCTCCATATCATTAAACTCAAAGAAACCTTCAACTATAATTTGTGCACCTCTAACATTGTATAAATTTAATATTTATTTATAAGCCTACAAATGGATTTCAAAACGGATAAAATCTAAAAACCTGTTCTCATGACCTAGGGTCTTTTCGTTGAGTTGCTTACACATCCATTTACAGAATCAGGGTCTAACATAGTTCTGAAACAATGTTATTTCAAGCAAAAGGCATAGCTTCTAACTATTATATACCTTATTGAAGAATAACAGTTGCTAAGAACACCCAAACCAAAACCATTATTTATTAATTAGTAACATAGATGAACATGATATTATTTGCCACGACCAAACATTTATCTCGTTGCTTGAAATCATCTTGTTTGTACCCCTTATTACTAAGCTCAAATTTTTATTTTCCACATTGATGCATCTCTTACAGATTGCAATCCCTTAGATTTTTTCCCATTAAAATGATGCAAACACACATTTTTTTTCCAAAATGATATCATATTTCCATAATAAGTACAACATAACACCAAATGGTCATGATTCACTAATCAACACACACACAATTTTTCCCAAAACACATAGAGAAGGAGAGGATTTCATTCTTAGTTATTTCATCTAGAGTCATTCATGAAATTATACGGAGACCACTACACTCATTTAAGAATGTATTCATACACAAGCAATTATAAGCAAACATTGATAATCTAGATATAAAGAATGGTGAAAATCATAGCTAGGAAAAGTATTAAAATAACCATTCCACTACATTTTTATCACACCTACTTCGATTAATTATGAAGTCTAAACACCCAAGAGCAACGAAAAAATAAAATGATAATTTACGAGCGTCTAACATTGTACAAAAGTAATATTTCAAATTTACGAGACTCCAAATGGATTTCTAAAGCCACAAATCTTAAAGACCTATTCACATGACCCGAGCTCTTTTCATTGAGTTGCCTACATATCCATTTGTAGATTTAAGGTATAAAGAAGCTCGGACACATATTATTCAGACAAGAGGAAGAGCCTCCAACTATTATATACCTTTTTGAAGACCAAGAGTTGCTAACCCAAAACAAAACTTCTATTTATTCCTTAACAACATTTGGGTTGAACAAGATATTATTTGTCGTGACCTAACAACCATCATATTACGATTGTTGCTCCCAATGTTCCATTGGATACATTAGAAACATGGATCATCATCTATTAGTTTTACATATTATCAAATCTTCTATCATTTTCCCTTCGCTTCAAATTAACTTCTTGTGTTCACCCCATGGTACTAAGCTACAATTTTTCATTTATTTGTTGATGGATCTCTTGCAAATACCATAAAACCCTTTGGCATACACCAATACACCATTCAGAATAGTGTCTTCATTGTTTGTGTTTTTTTCTAGCTACATATCTCAAAAACAATCTAAGACTCCTCTTCACCAGCTATGTTTGTCGATTTGTTTACAAACGGTACGTTGAATTGTAATTTTTTCAACAATTCCAAATAATGCTACACTCCTCAGTTTCAAATTCTTGCACTTCCGTATGATCACATTTTGAGAGACTTTATTTTCCCATGGGTAATTTTTTATACTAATATTGATCGAGTTGAAATAATAATATTCAAGTTGTGTCGAGACCAAATCTCACTATTTGGGTTTTTTTCCAACCAAACATCTCAACAAAATTCCAAGACTCCTATCCACCTTCATTTTTTATCCGTATGTTTATGGATCATATGTTGAATTGTACTTTATCAAAAGGTCCAACCAATAATATACATGTAAAAATATGTCCTTCAATATGGAAACCATTCTATCCCATTAGGTAAATTTCTAATACGCTTTTGTTCAACTTTTTTATACTTTCATTACCACATAGTAGCATGACCATTCAATTTTGTCTCAAAGACTTTCACGCTCATCTAACCCTCCAAATCATCAAACTTGATGTACACTTTGATCTATATAATCCAATCTATCAAGACTCCTCAGACATCTGAACAAATTTTCAAACAAATCCTACTATTTTGATTTTTTTCAAACAAACATCTCCACAAATTTCAAAGACTCCTATTCATCTCAACTTTTTATCCGTATGTTTATTGATGGTATATTGAATAGTAATTTTTTCAAAAAGTGCATCTGATAATCTACATTATAAAACATGCCCTTCAATATAGAACATATTTTATCTCATTGAGTAACTTTTCTATACCCCTTTTGTTCCTCTCAGTTTCAATCTAGCCTAAAACACTTTCATGTTTGTTGTTTCTTCCACATCTTCAAACTCGAAGTACTCTTTGATATATGTAAGCCAATATATCAAGACTCTTATTCAACTCTAATGTTTAAGCATTTCTCAAAGCAAACATATCAACAAATTTTCAAGACTCCTATTCAAAGCTATTATTTAACATCTATTTTTGGATGGTACAATGAGCTGCATCTTTTTCAGTGGGTCCAACTATTAATCTAAAAGAAGAAATTTGCTATTTAATTTTCTTTCCATTTTATCTCACTGGCTCTTACTCATCGCCTTTATTCAGCCAATTGTTCGTGAATGGTACACCAGATTGTAACTTCTTTGCTAAGTCCAATTAATAATTTATACAAAAAAATTAGCCCTTCATTTAAACAGCGATTATATCTCACTCGGTAATATTGTTTTTGGCCTCTATATTCTTGTCTTGTAAGTCTTTCAACTTCAATGCTACATGATCTTTCACCTTAGTCTGACACACTTTATTTCTCTAAGATCCTTTATATCATCAAACTCATTAAGCCACCCACATCATCCAAATCGAAGCACTCTTTGAACTTTTTATCGCTCACTCTTCGCTTGAGATTAACTTTTTGTTTTTACACCATGGTAAATTACTCAATTTTTTTTTTCAATTTTTGATGCATGTCTTGCATATGCTATGCAAATTCCTCCACTTCGGTGTACAACACTTTAAGATATTTTACTCTTTACACACTTTACGACACTTTTGCTTCCCACTAGACAATTTTTTGTACTCATTGATTGAATTTGTATTTGCTTATTCACCTTGTGCCAACATCAATCCCATTATTTGGGTTTTTTTCCAAACCAACATCTAAGCAAATTCTCAAGACTTGTATTCACTTGCATGTTTTATATTTATTTTTATGGATGGTACATTGAATTGTAACTTATTCAACAAGTCCAAATGATAATCTAAGTTCATAAACGTGCCCTTCAATATGGAAACCATTATATCCCATGGAGTTATGTTTTAACATCGATTTTATTCCTCTCAATTTAACTTTTTTTTACCATATGGTTGCACGCTTACTCAATTGGGTCTATGACACTTTCAAGTTCTGTGTTTATGGATGGTACATTGAATTTTAACTTTTTCACCAAGTCCAAATGATAATCTAAACACAGAAACGTGCCCTTAAATATGGAAACCATTTTATCCCATTGTGTAAATTTTTAATACTCATTTTGTTCCTCTCAATTTAACTTTATTTTATCATAGAGTTGCATGACCATTTAACTTCCCCTGACACACTTCCAATCTCATCAGTCCCTCCGCCATCAAACTCGAAGTACACTTTGATCTCTATAAGCCAATCTATCAAGACTCCTATTCAACACCAATTTTTCAATTTTTTTCAAACCAAACACTCAAAAAAATCAAGACTCTTTATCAACACAACTATTTTCCCTTCTATTTTTTCATGGTATGATAAATTGTAGCATTTTCATTGGGTCCAACTAATAATCACACTAAATAATTTTAAATACCCCTTTTGTTCCCCTCCATTTTATTTACTTCTACAATACGGTTGCATGACCATTCAGCTTTGTCTAAGACACTTTCATTCCCATTGGGCACTACATGTCATTAAACTCTATGTACAATTTTAACTCTGTAATCCACTCAATCAATACTTTTATCTAACATTGCCCGAGATCAAACCCCACTGTTGGGGTTTCTTTCAAACCAAAATTCTCAAAAAATTCTCAAGTCTCTTATTCACCTCCATTTTTTGTCAATATGTTTAAGGATAGTACACTGAATTACATCTTTTTCAACAAGGCCAAATAATAATCTACATGCATAAATGTGCATTTCATTATGGAATCCATTCCATCCCACTTGGTAATTTTTTTATACCCTTTTTGTTTCTCTTTGTTTTACTTCTTTCTTCCATAAGGCTAAATGACCATTTAAATTGGTCTAAGACACATTCATGCTCATCGAGGCCTCCACATCATCAAACTCGAAGTACACTTTGATCTCTGTAAGTTAATCTATAAAGACTCGTGTTCAACACCAATGTTTCTTTTTTTTCAAACCAAACATCTCAATAAATTTTCAAGACTCCTATTCAACACCACTATTTCCCCATCTATTTTCGGATAGTACGTTGAATTATAGCTTTTTCAATGGGTCCAACTAAGAATCTAGAAGAAGAAATTTGCCCTTCAATTTTGTAGTCATTCTATGTTATTCGCTCCTATTCACCACATTTGTTTACCTCGATTATCACTTCTACAAGTTCAATTAGTAATCCGTATGAAAAATTAGCCCTTTGTTTCAAGTAATATTATACCTATCCAAGCAATATTTTCTCTACCCCTTATATTCCTCTTGGCTTGTACATATTTCAACTATAAGGATGCACGATCTTTCACCTTGCTCTGACACACTTTAACTCATTGTGGATCCTCCATATCATTAGACTGAAAGTAACCTCCAATCTCAATAAGTCAATATGTCAACTCTTTTATCCTTTCATCTTCCCTTCAAATCGACTTGTTTTCATCCCGTGGTATTATGGTCTGGTTTTGTTTCACATGTTGATTAATTTGTTGCATGTACCCTCTATGGTATTTTGCTTCATTCAAATCAATCAAATCTTCTATCTATTTCTCTTCACTTGAGCTCAAATTTTTGTTTGTAAACCATGGCACATCGCTCATACTTTTTTTTCAATTGTCGATGCATATCTTACATATACTTTCCAAATTCCTCCACATTTGTCCACATAGTCCAATATGTCTAATAATACTCTATCAATTTCCCTTCACTTGAAATCAACTTATTATATGTATCTCATTGTATTAAGCTCCAATGTTTCTTTCACTTGTTGATGCATCTCTTGCTACTTTGCATAGTTCTTTCATTCAACAATTTTACCAAGCAAATCATTGATGTTCAAATTGCATATACTCTGCATAGTTCTCAACTTGTACATATTTCAAGTATAAGGTTGCATGATCTTTCACCTTGGTCTGACACACATTAACTCTCTATGGATCCTCCATATCATTAATCTCAAATAAACCCTCAACTATAATTTGTGCACCCCTAACATTGTATAATAGTAATATTTCCAATTTACGAGCCTACAAATGGATTTCAAAAGAGACAAAATCTAAAGACCTATTCTCATGACCTGGGCTCTTTTTGTTGAGTTGCCCACATGTCCATTTGCAAAATCAGGGTCTAATGTAGTTCTGAAATAATATTATTTCAGGCAAGAGGCATAGCTTCTAACTATTATATACCTTATTGAAGAACAGCAGTTGCTAAGAACACCCAATACAAAACCACTATTTATTCATTTATAACATTTGGGTTGAACATGATATTATTTGTCATGACCAAACAATTATCTCATTGCTTCAAATCATCTTGTTATTTATACCCCATGTTACTATGCTCAAATTTTTCTTTCCCCCATTGATGCATCTCTTACATATTTTTATCCCCAAGATTTTTTTCTATTAAAATGATGTAAACACGCGCTTTTTTTTTAATGATAACATATTTCCATAACATGTACAAAATATCACTAAACGATCATGATTCGCTAAACAATGTACACTCACAATTTATACCAAAACACATAGCGAAGGAGAGCATTTCATTCTTAGTTGGTTCATCTAGAATCATTCATGACATTATACTAAGACCACTACACTTGTTTAAGAGAGTATTCATACACACGCAGTTACAAGCATACACTGATAATCTAGTTATAAATAAACATTTATGGTCAAAATCATAGCTACGAAAAGTATTGAAATAAAATTCCACAACATTTTTATCACACATACTTCAATGAATTATAAAGTCTAAAAACCCAAGAGCATCAAAAAAGAAAATGATAATTAACACGCGTCTAACATTGTACAAAAGTGATATTTTGAATTTACTAGACTCTAACTGGATTTCCACAGCAACAAAACCTAAAGACCTATTCCCATGACTCGAGCTCTTTTTTTTGAGTTGCGTACATATCCATTTGCAGAATCAAGGTTTAATGTAGCTCTGACACATAATATTGTTCAGACAAGAGGCAGAGCCTCCAACTATTATATACCTACTCGAAGACCGAGAGTTGATAACTCCCAAAACAAAACTTCTATTTATTTCTTAAAAACATTTGGGTTGAACAAGATATTATGTATCACGACCTAACAACCATCATATTATGATTGTTGCTTCCAATGTTGCATCACATGCATAAGAAACATGTAAAATCGTCTAGTAGTTTTACAAATTATAAACTCTTTTATCATTTTCCCTTCACTTCAAATTAACTTCTTGTGTTTACGCCATGGTACTAAGCTACAATTTTTCATTCATTTGTTGATGGATCAACTGCAAATACCACAACAACTTTTGGCATACACCCATACACTATTCGGACTAGTGTCTTGATTGTTTGTGTTTTTTTTTAACTACATATCTCAAAAACAATCTAAGACTCCTATTCACCAGCTATGTTTGTCCAATCATTTATAGGTGGTAAGTTGAAATGTACCTATTTCAACAATTCCAACTAATGATAAACTCCTTAGTTGTAAATTTTTGCACTTCGATCTGAACACATTTTAAGAGACTTTATTTTCTCATGGGGTAATTTTTTTATACTCATATTGATTGAATTGAAATAATAATATTCACCTTGTGCCAAGACTAAATCTCGTTGTTTGGGTTTTTTTCCAACCAAACATCTCAGCAAAATTCCAAGTCTAATATCCCCCTTCATTATTTATCTGTATGTTTATGGATCGTATGTTGAAATATAACTTTATCAACAAATCCGACCAATAATCTACATGCATAAATTTGTCCGTCAATATGGAAACCATTATATACCATTACATAAATTTATTATACCCCTTTTGTTCCACTTTGTTTTACTTCCATCAACCACAACATTGCATAACCATTCAATTTTGTCTGAGACACTTTCCCGCTCATCTGACCCTCCACATCATCAAATATAATCCAATCTACCAAAACTCTTCAAACATCTCAGCAAATTTCTAAACAAATCCTATTGTTTGGATTTTTTTTTTTTAAACATCTTAACAAATTTCCAAGACTCTTATACATCACTTTTTTCAGTATGTTTATTGATGGAATATTGAATTGTAACATTTTCAAAAAGTGCAATTCATAATCATGATAAAACGTGCCCTTCAATATGGAAACTATTATATCTCATTGATTAAATTCTCTATACCCTTTTTTGTTCCTCTCAATTATACTTCCTTCTACCATAGGATTCCATGACCATTTAACCTAGCCTAACAACTTTCATGTTCATTGTTCCTTCCATGTCTTAAAACTCAGAGTACTCTTTGATATACGTAAGCCAATATATCAAGACTCCTATTCAACTATAATGTTTTAGCATTTCTCAAAGCAAACATCTCAACAAATTTTCATGACTCTTCTTCAAGGCTACTATTTTTCCATCTATTTTTGCATGGTACAATGAATTGTATATTTCTCAATGGGTCCAACTATTAATCTACAAGAAGAAATTTGTCTGTTAATTTTGTTTCAATTCTATCACATTGGCTCTTCCTCACTGTCTTTATTCACCCTTCTGTTTGTGAATGGTACACTAGATTGTAACGTCTTCACCAAGTCCAATTGGTAATCTATACAAAAAAATAGCCCTTCATTTAAACAAATATTATATCTCGCTCAGTAATATTTTCATTGGCCTTTATATTCTTTTTGGCTTGTACATATTTGAACTATAAGGCTACATGAACTTTCACCTTGGTTTGACACACTTTAATTCTCTATGGATCCTCTATATCATCAAACTCATTAGGCCACCCACATCATCCAAATTGAAGCAATATTCTTATTTTGTAAGCCACTCATTCAAATCTTCTATCATTCACTCTTCGCTTGAGATCAGCTTTTTGCTTCTACACCATGGTAAGCTACTCAATTTTTTCTTTTAATTGTTGATACATGTCTTGCATATGCTATGCAAATTCATCCACTTCAATGTACAACACTTTAAAACACTTCAAATTGCACACACTTTAAGACACTTTAGTTTCCCACCAAATATTTTTTTGTACTCATATTGATTAAATTGTTATGGGCAGATTCACCTTGTGCCGAGATCAATCTCACCGTTTAGGTTTTTTTTCAAACCAACATCTCAACAAATTTCCAAGACTTATATTCACTTGCAGTTTTTATCCATATGTTTATGGATGGTACGTTGAATTGTAACTTTTTCAACAATTCCAAATGATAATCTAAATGCAAAAATGTGCCCTTAAATATAAAAACCATTTTATCCCAGTGGGTAATTTTTTAATACCTATTTCATTCCTCTAAATTTAACTTTCTTTTACCATAGATTTGTATGACCATTTAACTTGGCCTCAAACACTTTCAAACTCGTCAGTCCTTCCACCATCAAACTTAAAGTACACTTTCATCTCTGTAAGCCAATCTATCAAGACTCATATTCAACACTAATGTTTCAACTTTTTTCAAACCAAACACTCAAAAATTCAAGACTCTTATTCAACACAACTAGAATAACCCCACCAAGAAATTTTATTTCCAAGTTTGCAATAATTCTGATTTTTAACTTGCAGGGATTTCGTCAAACACTTTGCATGGAATCATATATGGAGTATTTTGGAATGCAAACTCTTCAAATTGTTGCAACTAGCAATGTAAATCATAAATTCACCATAAGATCATGTCATTGACCAAAGGTTTCAAAGGGGCATTTAGTCAAACAATTGTGTGCATAGAGAATTCTAATTTTTACTAATTAAAACAGTTGCACCTTTTTATGAGAGTTATTGACATTATGACAAACAATTTCCAAGCATCCATCTCACAAATCACAAATTCAAATCATTTTAGGAAAGGGAGATTTTTTTCCAAGTATTTCTAAATATTGAACATATAACTTTCACTGCTAATGAAAACCTATAAATATATATATTTATGTATAAAAATCAAATAAATGTTGAAGCTCAAGGGTGACCTTTGTTGATGATTATTGCCAGCTACTGATATACCAATTGATTCACCAAGCATTCCAAGTAATGACCAAGAATTGAAGATGCTCCCTCGATTTATAAGTACGGCCTCCTCTTAAAATGTACGGCAACTAGTATAAGTGTGGCGGTTCTTTTTTTTTTTTTTTTAACTGTTGAGATGTCCCTAACGGACCCACCAAATGCTACACTCGAACCTTTAAAGGCTTCTAAAACTTCAAGCAATTGTTGCGACTCCCTTTATGGCACGTCAGGATTTGACAAGTCTTTTTGAGCCTACGTGGATTTCCTTGAAGCTTACACCCCTTCTGCTTGTATCGTTCCTCCTTCACATGGTCTATGGGAAGTGTATGGTTCTCTTTGGGACTGCATAAGGATGTACGACTGGGTATATATGCTCAGCAAATAAATATATAATATTTTATTTATTTCAATCTAAAAGTTTCTCAAACCTTCACTCTGCTAATTTCTCCGATTCTTCTACCTGTGAATATTTAGATAATTTGTCTTCCCTGCAAGACTTCACAAATTATGCAATCATTAACCACCTGAGTGAAACATGTGTGATTCCACCGGCAATCAACTAGGGTAGATGTTTCACTACCAAAACCAAAACCCTTAGGGATTTCGTCTTAGGGTTTGCTCAAGCTCAAAGCTCAAATTCCACACTAAAGAAAATAAACAAGCATGTCCAAAATGAGATTTCAAATCTCCTTTTATAATTTCTCATTGAACTTTCTCAAAGTTACTTCTTTTAATTTCTCACTCAAAATACATCATTTAATGCACTTTTATAAAGTGACTTTATAATATTTCTCTTTTAAAATATTTAAGTCACTTTATTAAATTAATTAAAATAAAATCATCTAAAAATTTACTTAATTGGATAACATTTTTTAATTAATTTATTTATTCCCTATCAAAGCCCAAAATTAGCCTACGAGAATTAAATAGGCTAAATGGGTCATTTCCAGCTACTCCACGAAATAAGACATTACAATAACTATTTTCCTGTCTATTTTTAGATGGTACGCGAAATCGTAACATTTTATCTGGGTCCAACTAATAATCACATTCGATAATTTTAAATACCCCTTTTGTTCCTCTCCATTTCATTTACTTCTACAATACGATTGAATGACCATTCAACTTTGTCCAAGACACTTCCATGCCACTTGTTCACTCCATGTCATCAAAAACTCGAAGTACACTTTGATCTCTGTAATCCACTCAATCAACACTCTTATCTAACTTCTACCAAGATCAAATCCCACTGTTTCGGTTTTTTTCAAACAAAAATATCTCAAGTCTCTTATTCACCTCCATTTTTGTCTATATGTTGAAGGAATTTTTTGCCCATATGTTTAAGGATAGTACAGTGAATTGTAACTTTTTCAACAAGGCCAACTAATAATCTGCATGCATAAATGTGTCCATTATAGAATCAATTCCATCACATTGAGTAATTTTTTTATACCCTTTTTGTTTCTCTTTGTTTTACTTCCTTCTTCTATAAGGTTGAATGAACATTTAAATTGGTCTAAGACACATTCATGCTCATCGAGCCCTTCACATCATCAAAATCAATGTACACTTTGATTTTTGTAAGTCAATTTATAAAGACTTGTGTTCAACACTAATGTTTCTATTTTTTTCAAACCAAACATCTCAATAAATTTTCAATATTCCTATTCAACACCATTATTTTCCCATCTCTTTTTGGATGGTACGTTGAATTGGAACTTTTTCAATGGGTCCAACTAAGAATCTAGAAGAAGAAACTTGCCCTTTAATTTTGTAGTCGATCTATTTTATTTGCTCCTATTCACCACCTTTGTTTACATAGATTGTCACTTCTTCTACAAGTTCAATTGGTAATCCGTAGGAAAAATTACCCCATCGTTTCAAGTAATATTATACCTGGCCAAGTCATATTTTATATACCCATTATATTCCTCTTAGCTTGTACATATTTCAACTATAAGGATGCACAATCTTTCACCTTGCTCTGACGCGCTTTAACTCATTGTGCATCCTCCATATCATTAGACTCAAAGTAACCTCCAATCTCAATAAGTCGATATGTCAACTCTTTTATCCTTTCATCATCACTTGAAATCGACTTGTTGTTATCTCATGGTACTACGATCTAGTTTTGTTCACATGTTGATTAATTTGTTGCACGTGCTCTCCATGGTCTTTTGCTTCGTTCAATTCAATCAACTCTTCTATCTTTCCTTTTAACATGAGCTCAAATTTTTGTTTGTAGACCATGGTACACCGTTCAAACTTTTCTCTCAATTATTGATGCATATCTTGCATATACTTTGCAAATTCCTCCACATTTGTCTACATAATCCAATATGTCAAATGCTACTCTATCAGTGTCCATTCACTTGAAATCAACTTATTATATGTATATCATTGTATTAAGATCCAATGTTTCTTTCATTTGTTGATGCATCTCTTGCTACTCTGCATGGTTATCTCATTCAACAATTTTACCAAGCAAACCATTGACATTCAAATTTGCATGTACTTTGCATAGTTCTCGACTTGTACATATTTCAACTATAACACTGCATCGTCTTTCACCTTCATCTGACACATGTTAACTCTCTATGGATCTTCCATATTATTAGACTCAAAAAAAACTTCAATTATAATTTAT
Source organism: Torreya grandis (assembly GCA_037957365.1). Classification (NCBI taxonomy): domain Eukaryota; kingdom Viridiplantae; phylum Streptophyta; class Pinopsida; order Cupressales; family Taxaceae; genus Torreya; species Torreya grandis. The sequence continues at coordinate 1,855,517 of JARHVA010001655.1, forward strand.
GTGCCTCTAACATTGTACAAAACAATATTTCAAATTTACGAGCTTACAAATGGATTTCAAAAGGAAAAAAATCAAAAGACATATTCTCATGACCTAGGCTCTTTTCATTAAGTTGCCTACATAACCATTTGCAAAATCAGGGTCTAACGTAAATCTGAAACAATATTATTTCAAGCAAGAGGCTTAGCTTCTAACTATTATATAGCTTAGTGAAGAACAAAAATTGCTAAGAACACCAAAAACAAAACCACTATTTATTCATTAGTGACATTTGGGTTGAACATGATATTATTTTTTGCGATCAAACAATTACCTCGTTGCTTGAAATCATCTTTGTTGTTTGTACCCCATGTTACTATGCTCAATTTTTTCTTTCCCCTGTTGATGCATCTCTTACATATTTTTATCCCCTAGATCTTTTCCCATTAAAATGATGCAAACATACGCTTTCTTAATTCTAAATCATAAAATATTTCCATAACAAGTGTAAAATAACACTAAACAATCATGATTTACTAATCAACGCCACACACAATTTATACAAAAACACATAGCTAAGGAGAGCATTTCATTCTTACTTATTTCATCTAGAGTCATTCATGAAATTATATTGAGACCACTACACTCGTTTAATAATGTATTCATGCACATGTAGTTATAAGCATACATTGATAATCTAGGTATAAAGAATCATTTATGGTGAAAATCATAGCTAGGAAAAGTATTGAAATAAACATTTTATCACACATTCTTCAATTCATTATGAAGTCTAAATACCTAAGAACAACGGAAAAAAATGATCATTTACACGCGTCTACCATTGTACAAAAGTGATATTTTAAATTTATGAGACTCCAAATGCATTTCCAAAGCGAGAAATCCTAATGACCTATCCCCATGACTCGAGCTCTTTTCGTTAAGCTACCTACATATCCATTTATAGAATCAAGGTCAAATCTAGCTGACACATAATATTGTTCAAATAAGAGGTAGAGCCTCCAACTATTATATAGCTTCTCGAAGACCGAGAGTTGTTAAGAACTCCCAAAATAAAACTTCTATTTATTCCTTATTAACGTTTGGGTAGAATGAGATACTATTTGTCGTGACCAAACAACCATCATATTAGGATTGTTGCTTCCAATGTTCTATCATTTTCCCTTTGCTTCAAATTAACTTTTTGAGTTTACCCCATGGTACTAACCTACAATTTTTAATTCATTTGTCGATGGATCTCTTGCAAATACCAAAACACCTTTTGGCATACACCAATACACTATTAGGAATAGTATCTTCATTGTTTGCATTTTTTTCTAGCTACATATCTCAACAAAATCTAAGACTCCTAATCACCAGCTATGTTTGTCTATTAGTATATAGGTGGTACGTTAAATTGTAATTTTTTCAACAATTCCAACTAATTATACACTCCTCAGTTGCAAATTCCTATATTTTGGTCTAATAACATTTTAAGAGACTTTATTTTCCCACGGGTAATTTTTTATACTCATTGATCGAATTGAAATAATAATATTCACCTTGTGCCGAGACCAAATCACACTGTTTGGGTTTTTTTCTAATTAAACATCTCTACTCATTGATCGAATTGAAATAATAATATTCATCTTGTGACGAGACCAAATCACACTTTTTGGGTTTTTTTCCAATTAAACATCTCAGCAAAATTCCAAGACTACTATCCACTTTCATTTTTTATCTATATGTTTATAGATCATATGTTGAATTGTAACTTTATCAACAACAAAACCAATAATCTAATGCAGAAATATGTCCTTCAATATGGAAACCCTTCTCTCACATTAGGTAAATTTCTAATATCTTTTTTCTTCCTCTTTGTCATAATTTTGTCTACCATAGGGTTGCATGACAATTCAATTTTGTCTGAGACACTTTCCCACCCATCTTACCCTCCACATCATCAAATTTGAAGTACACTTCAATTTTTAAAATTCAATCTACCAAGACTCCTCAAACATCTCAACAAATTTCAATACAAATCCTATTATTTGGAATTTTTCCAAACAAACAACTCAAGCAAATTTCCAAGATTCCTATTCATCTCCACTTTTTGTTGTATGTTTATTGATGGTATATTGAATTGTAACTTTTTCAAAAAGTGTATCTAATAATCTACATAATAAAATGTGTCCTTCAATATGGAAAAAATATTCTTTTTCATGGAGTAAATTTTATATACCACTTTTGTTCCTCTCAATTTACTTCCTTTTACCTGGTTTGAGACACTTCCATGTTCATTGTTCCTAGCATCTTCAAACTCAAAGTATTGTTTGATACATGTAAGCCAATATATCAAGACTCCTATTCAACTGTAATGTTTAACCATTTCTAAAAGTAAACATCTTAACAAATTTTCAAGACTCTTATTCAAAGTTATTATTTTACCATCTATTTTTGGATGGTACAATGAACTGCATCTTTTTCAGTGGGTCCAACTATGAATCTACAAGAAGAAATTTGACCTTTTATTTTCTTTCCATTATATGTCTTTGGCTCTTACTCACCGCCTTTGTTCACCCATCTATTTGTGAATGGTACACTAGATTGAAAATTCTTCGCCAAGTCCAATTGGTGATCTAAACAAAAAATTATCCCTTCATTTAAACAACTATTACATCTCGCTCAATAATATTTTCTTTGGCATTTATATTCTTCTTGGCTTGTACTTCTTTCAACTTTAGGGCTACATGATCTTTCACCTTGGTCTAACACACTTTAATTGTTTATGGTTCCTCTGTATCATCAAACTCATCAAACCACCCTCATAATCCAAATCGAACCTCTCTTTGAACTTTGTAAGCCACTCATTCAAATCTTATATCATTCACTCTTCGATCTAACACAATTTAATTGTTTATGGTTCCTCTGTATCATCAAACTCATCAAACCAGCCTCATCATCCAAATCGAAGCTCTCTTTGAACTTTGTAAGCCACTCATTCAAATCTTATATCATTCACTCTTCAATCTAACACACTTTAATTGTTTATGGTTCCTCTATATCATCAAACTCATCAATCCACCCTCATCATCCAAATCGAAGCTCTCTTTGAACTTTGTAAGCCACTCATTCAAATCTTATATCATTCACTCTTCGCTTAAGATCAACGTTTTGTTTCTACACCTTAGTAAACTACTCAAATTTTTATTTCAAATGTTGATGCATGTCTTAAAAATGCCATGCAAATTCCTCCACTTTGGTGTACGACACTTTAAAATTATTTAGTCTACACACACTTTAGTTTCCCACCAGACAATTTTTTGTACTCATTGATTGAATAGTTATAAGCATATTCAGCGTGTGCCAAGATCAATCCCACTGTTTGAATTTTTTCTCCAAACCATCTATGCAAATTTCCAAAACTTCTATTCACTTGCATTTTTTATCCGTATTTTTAGGGATGTGTTGATGCTTCCAATTGCTCCACAGAGTGTTCCTTAGTATTGATGAACACTTCTCATTTTAGGATTACAAGAATCCAAGGCATGAGTTGCAGTTTGTGACAAGTAGTGTGTCTGTGGTGGTATAGTTGGCAAAGTATGAGAGCTGCCCACAAAATTTGTTTGAAGTGGTGGTTGGGAGCCACCAGGGTCTAAATCTTTGTAGTCTTGTAGTCTTCCTGGTCAAGATTTCTAACTCTAAGCTAATCTAAGTGGATATTTACAATGATCTTAAGCTAAAGTGAGCATTGATAAAAAAGAAGCAAAAGGCAGGGTAAGGCAAAGAAGAAAAGTGATTGCAAGCATTTATCTCAAACATAATGACAAAGTTCTAGTCAATTTAAGCATACCTTTAACCAATCAGTGATGGAACATAGCATAAGCTCAAGCTTCACCAAAGACTAGGCAAGATTCAAAAGAAAATATAAAGATCATGAGAAAAATTCAAGATCACTTAAAGATTCAAATGCAGGGCAAATAAAACGAAGTAAATTTATAATCCTTCAACTAGTCTAGCACAACACAAACTAGAAACCTCATGAACATGAAATATAGCTCATCTATCCAAGAACCATTCAAATATAAGACATCCACCTGAAATTGAGAGAAAGCAGAAACAATATAACACAACACCAAAAAATCTTTGCAGAATTCCAATTGTATTAATTGCTCTAGTATAAAATTGCGCAAAATCCCTCCCTTTACAAATGGTAACACTTGTCTATTTATAGAAGACATAAGCAGTGTACCAGTCATCTTTCTTTCAAACTTTTACAAGAGGTAAGGACAGTTGTCCTTTTACATAGAACTCTATAGTACATATGGTTGTTAGGCACCTATTAGATCAAAAGACTAATATATGCTAACAAACTAGCATATATAGTTTACAAAAGAATAATCTTGACCTTGCTCTTACGTTGGTGGGCCCCCTTGATCACTTACGCTGAAGAAAGTCTTTCACCCTGGTGTATTGTTCCTTGATTAACTCAAAATCCACTGCAGGCTTCATTAGACTCTCTTCGTCTTATTCAACCAATGTATCATATTCTTTGTCACTCGTGATGGTGACCTCTTGTAAGCACCTTGCTTCTACTATATGCTCTCCTATGGCAAATATGACATTAAGGACCTTTGAATTATCTTTATTGGATTGGCCTTGGTTTTCATCCTTGATGCCTTGGATGAAGGCTCGGACTCCCTGCTGGAATTCCATGTCATGCATTAGGCCGGTGGCAGTAGGTTGAGAAGGGGCCACCAACAAGGTTCTTAGTAACTTCTCAATTCTGTTCACAAAGTCCTTATCTTCCTCTATGAAGTCATTGGCCTTGTTGTACCATGAACTTAATTCCTGTATTTGATCCACCAGGATCCCTTGAATGGCATTCAATTGCCTTTCTTTAATGATCTTGAAATCTAGGGGTTGCTTGGTGATGTGTACTTTGATCAACTCTGTCGCCTAGTCTTTAGTTTCTCGCCATTGTTGTATCAATGTTTGTGACTTCTTAGCTTCAAGTTCCAAGGTATTAAACCTAAGTTTCATGGATTTTAATCGTTCAAAGGCATCTAGGAGGTACTTATTTAACATCTTCAGCAGGTCCTCCGAAATTGATAGTGAGACTTGGGCCTCCAAGTCTTTCTTCTCTTTCTCCAAGTTCAAGATTATTTGCTTCATTCCCTAAATTCCCACCACGACCATTGTTGGTTGGGCTTCCACCAGACTTGCAATATCTTCTTGATGAATAGGGTGCTCCCGTGCTACCTGGCCTAGGATTGGAGTGAGTCTTGCAAACAGTTCCACTCTTTGAAGAGTGACTTCTTCAGTTCCAATAGTTACTTTCTTTGTAGTAACCTTCTCTACTGTAACTGTATCAGGGTTAAATTATACCTTGGGCTTTGCTTTTGAAAGCTTTGAAGCTTTTGGTGTTTCGAGACCAACCCCTCTTGATTGCCCTGATTCTTCTATTTCCTTGTTGCTCTCCTTAGCAGCCTCAATCATTCTCCTCTCTTCTTGCTCCTTCATTCTCTAGTCTAACTAATTTTCAAGACTCTTACTCACCTCCATTTTTTGTCCGTATATTTATGGATGGAAAGCTAAATTGTTAATTTTTCAACAAGTCTAACTAATAATTTGCATGCATACGCATGTCATTCAAGATGTAACCCATTATATCCCATTGCATAAAAAAATTATACGAATTTTGCTCTTCTTAGTTTTATTTCCTTCTATCATAGGACTGCGTGACCATTAAATTTGGTAATAGATACTTTCTTATCATGGCCTAACCATCATCAAACTCAAAGTATGTTTCAATCTCTATAAAATAGTATATCAAGAGATTTATTCAACACCAATGTTTAAGCTTTTTCCAAACCAAACATCTTAAAAAATTATCCAGACTTCGTTTTAATGCCATTAATTTCCCATATATTTTTGAATGGTATGTTGAAATTTAAATTTTTAAATGGATACAACTAATAATCTACAAAAAGAAACTTTCCCTTCAATTTTTCAGCCATTCTATCTCATTGGCTCCTAATCACCACCTTTGTTTTCCCATATGTTTTTTTATGGTACATTAAATTGTAATTTTTTCTTCCCCTAGTCCAATTGGTTAACTATAAAAAAAAAAATTAACCCTTCATTTCAGTAATTATTGTATCCTGCTAAGTAATCTTTTCTCTACCCTTTATGGTCCTCTTGGCTTGTACTTCTTTCAACTATAGGGTTGAATGATCTTTCACCTTGGTTCGACACACTTTCATTCTTTGTGTATTCTCTATATATTCAAATTCAAAGCACTCTTGAATCTAAAATAAATCAATCTCTCAACTCCTCTATCCTTTTTCCTTTCCCTCGAAACATGTCCCATGCCCCAAATGCCCTCTCAGACCCTAAGCAAGCATAATGAACTATGTAGACAAAACCCATAGAATAAAAGTCTACACCAACATAAATCAATTAATATAAAGTAAATTGGTTGATAACAATCACACGATAATTACACTCAAATTTTATTTAATTAAAATTAACTATAAATCTAATCCAACTACAAGTACAAACTCAATACGAAAGAAGACAAGCACCCCTAACCTAGCCTAAGAACCTAGACCTGATACCCACAACACAACTTAGACAACCTACATATACATTCATGGAATCAGGGTCCGATCTAGTTCTCCTTACATTTGTGATGGCCTCCTCTACGAGACATCATTACCGAATAAGAGTTGCCAATTTAAGCTAACAAGGGAACTAGTACATCTCTCAGATGAGCTTTTAAAGCCATAGTCATCTTTTCAAAAGAATGACAAATATTAAAGTCATCAATCATAATCTACAACATCACAAGGTACGTGTGCTTACCCAATCACTTCCACACGTCACAACAAGCATCCGTTGTAACTAGGAACTTATATCTTCTTATTCCACACGGTCAATGACTTTAAAAACATCTTTGACTTACGTTGCTTGAAGAAACTCGATCTCCTAAGTAAGTCTCTAAAGGTGTCCAAGGTTAAAATAGGAAAGGACAAACTCAAATCCCCATAATCAATGGGGGTTATTATCTGTAATCGTTGATCAACTTAGAAAACCACATGACTAAAATTGATGCTAAACACATGCGCGAAGAAGAAAACCCAAATGACATCTCAACAAATTTCCCAAATTTGTATTCACTTGCATTTTTTATCCGTATTTTTATGGATGGTACATTGAATTGTAACTTAATCAACAAGTCCAAATGATAATCTAAATTCATAAATGTGCCCTTCAATATGGAAACCATTATATCTCATTGGGTAACATTTTAACACTCATTTTGTTCCTCTTAATTTAACTTTCCTTTACTATATGGTTGCATGACCATTCAACTTTGTCTGAGACACTTTCAAGCTCATCGATCTCTCCACATCATCAAACTCAAAGTATAATTTGATTTCTGTAATCCAACCTATTGAGACTCATATTCAACACCAATGTTTTAACATTTTTTAAACCAAAAACTAAAAAAATTCAAGAATCCTATTCAACACAATTATTTTCACATTCTCATATTCTTTAGGACACTTTAAATCTCATTAGGCCACGATCATCATCCAAGTCAAATCACTCTTTGAACTGTAGAAACCAATCATTCAAATCTTCTATCATTCACTCTTAGTTTGAGATCAACTTTTTGTTTCTAGACCATGGTAAACTTCTCAATTTTTCTTTTAATTGTTGATGCATGTCTTGGATATGCTATGCAAATTCCTCCACTTCAATGTACACTTTAAGACACTTCAATTTTCACACTTTAAGACACTTTAGCTTCTCACTAGATATTTTTATGTACTCTTATTGATTAAATTATTATGGGCATAATCACCTTGTGCCAAGAACAATCCCACTATTCGGGTTTTTTTCCAAACCAACATCTCAACAAATTTCCAAAACATGTATTCACCTACATTTCTTATCCATATGTTTATGGATGGTACATTGAATTGTAACAATTTCAGTAAATCCATGTGATAATCAAAATTCAAAAATGTGCCCTTCAATATGGAAACGATTTTATCCCGTTGGGTAATTTTTTAATATCTATTTTGTTCCTCTCATTTTAACTTTCATTTACCATATGTTTGCATGACCATTTAACTTAACCTGAAACACTATCAAACTCATTAGTCCATCCACCATCAAAATCGAAGTAGACTTCCACGTTTGTCTAATCCACTTTAATTCTTTGTGGATCCTCTAAATAATCAAACTCAAAGCACTCTCCAATCTCAATAAGTCATTTTGTTAACTCTATTTTTTTCTTTTTTTGAAATCAACTTGTTTATATCCCAAGGCATTATGGTTCAATTATTTTTTCACGTTGCTCGCATTTGTCATTTAACTGTTGATGCATCTCTTGCATATACTCTCCATAGTAATTTAATTCGACAATTTTCTAATGCAAACCATTAATATTCCACAACGCTAAAACACTTCTTGGTATACACCCATACCCTATATGAATAGGACATTCATTGTACTCATATTGATTAAATTGGTAGTCATCTTCACCATGTGCAAAGATCAAACCCCATTGTTTGAATTTTTTTCTAGCCATACATATCAGCAAATTTCTATCACTCCTATTCACCTCCATCTTTTTTTTGCATATTTATCAATAATACACTAAATTATAAATTTTTCAACAAGTCCAACAGAGAATGTACAAGAAGAAACATGCCCTTCAATATGGAAATCATTATACCAATATTGATTGACTTGGTAAATGCATATTCACCATGTGCCAAAATCAAATCTCATTGTTTTGGTTTATTTCCAATCAAACATCTCAACAAATTTCCAAGAGTCTTATTCACCTCCATTTGTTCTATAAGTTTATCAAAAGTATTATGAAATGTAACTTTTTTAGCAAGTCCGGTTGATAATCTATATACAGAAATGAGCCCTTCAATATGGAAACTATTCTATCACATTGGATAAAAATTTTACACCCATTTTGTTACTCTCTCATTCTACCATAGGGTTGCATGACAATTCAACATTTTTGGAGACACTTTCACACTCATAACACCCTCCACATCATCAAACTCTAAGTACACTTTGATTTTTTTAAGCCAACATATCAAATACTCATATTCAACTTGTGTCGAGATCAAATCTCACTATTTGGGTTTTTTCCCAACCAAAAATCTTTGTAAATTTCTAAGACCCCTACTCACCTTCATTTTTTTGGGTATGTTTATGGATTGTATGTTGAATTGTAACATTTTCAACAAATCCAACCAATAATCTACATGCAGAAACATGTCTTTCAATATGGATTTCCAAAACAACAAAACATAAAACCTATTCCCATTACTCGAGCTCTTTTCGCTGAAATGCTTACATATCCATTTGTGGAATTAGGGTCTATATGCAAACCATTCTATTCCATTGGGTAGTTTTTTATAACTCTTTTGTTTCTCTTAGTTTTACTTCCATTATAAGATTGAATGTCGATTCAACTTTGTTTCAGACACATTCACGCACATCGAGCCCTCTACATCATCAAACTCGATGTACACTTTAATTCTTATAAGCAAATCTATCAAAATTCATATTCAACTTTGTGCCAAGATCAAATCCCACTATTTGAGTTTTTTCAACCAGACATCTCAGCAAATTTTCAAGACTCCTACTCACCTCCATTTTTTGTCCGTATATTTATGGATGGAAAACTAAATTGTTAATTTTTCAACAAGTCTAACTAATCATTTGCATGCATAAGCATGTCATTCAAGATGTAACCCATTATATCCCATTGCATAAAAAAAATTATACGAATTTTGCTCTTCTTAGTTTTATTTCCTTCTATCATAGGATTGCATGACCATTAAATTTGGTAATAAATACTTTCTTTCTTATCATGGCCTAACCATCATCAAACTCAAAGTATGTTTCAATCTCTATAAAATAGTATATCAAGAGATTTATTCAACACCAATGTTTAAGTTTTTTTCAAACCAAACATCTCAAAAAATTATCCAGAATTCGTTTCAATGCCATTAATTTCCCATATATTTTGAATGGTATGTTGAAATTTAAATTTTTAAATGGTTACAACTAATAATCTACAAAAAGAAACTTTCCCTTCAATTTTTCAGCCATTCTATCTCATTGGCTCCTAAAAATCACCTTTGTTTTCCCATATGTTTTTTAATGGTACATTAAATTGTAATTTTTTCTTCCCCTAGTCCAATTGGTTAACTATACGAAAAATTAACCTTTCATTTCAATAATTATTGTATCCTGCTAAGTAATCTTTTCTCTACCCTTTATGGTCCTCTTGACTTGTACTTCTTTCAACTATAGGGTTGAATGATCTTTCACCTTGGTTCGACACACTTTCATTCCATGTGGATCCTCTATATCTTCAAATTCAAAGCACTCTTGAATCTAAAATAAATCAATCTCTCAACTCCTCTATCTTTTTTCCTTTCGCTCGAAATATGTCCCATGCTTCAACACTTTTCACATTCAAATCAATGATGTTTACAAACTTCAATAATAATACACATTAAATTTGTATAACCCTTCCATTTTGTAGCCATTTTTTTAGGGAACTTTTACATACCCCTTTTTGTTACATTTCAGTCTAAAAACATTTTAAGCGACTTTATTTGCCCATCAAGTAATTTTTTGTACTCATATTGATTGAATTGAATTAAGGTTATTCACCTTGTGCCAAGAACAAATCCCATTGTTTGGGTTTGTTTCCAACCAAACATCTCAGCAACAAGAATCCTATTCACCTTCATTTTTTATTTGTATGTGATCTGGAGTTCAGTTCAGAAAAAGTTTCCAAGTCGTGATGAAAACAATTGCACAGCATAGAGCTCATTGAGAGCTTTTCGACGCTTTTCGCAGTTTGCAAAACGGACACCGTATGCAAAAGTTATAAGTTGTTGAAGTTCTGGTTCGACAGGGAAAATGTGGTGTCGCAAGATGACGTGTCGCAATGCGAATGTGACAAGTGGACCAATCAGGTGGCGACACGTGGCAGTCAACAAGAGTCCATAGAAACTTCTAGATTTTATATTGCAATGTATTTGAAATTGCATTTAAATTGCAAAGTCCATAGAAATCCCACAAATGAGGGATAATTGTTTTTAAAATATTGTAATTATTCCCTGGTAATATTTTACTTACCATTTCCCCATATGCCACATGGGAGAACCAACTTGCCACGCCACCTCCAATTACTTTGCCGAGTCAAGCTCGAGATAATGCCAACTTTGGAGACCGTGAGAGCGTACCACGTCATATACCGTGAAAAGAGGACAAAGCTTAGCGTATATGCTAAGCTTGGCGCCCAACCAACAACCAATGCTATGTTAAGTGCCTCGAGCCCACCACAAGGGGCGTCTGCAGATTCAAAGGAGGCCGCTTACCTTTAAAAAGCAACAAGGCCATTTCCCATTTGCCAATGTGGGATAATGAGATAGCCCGAGCGCCCAAAAAGGAAGGGATAAGACTTGAACTCGTGACTTCCCATGTAAAAGGGATAAGCCTTGACTGACCAAGCTACAGACTGTCAAGTGATATAAAAGCTATGAGTATTTGATTTTAAGTTTCGCAGCACTGTGTAATTATTTTTAAGACGCCGAGAGCTAGATGGAAGCTTAGAGAAAGTTAGCAAATGGATTTTAATCCATTATCTGACCTGGTACACAGTAAGTAAGCCTTTTTAATTATGTTTTGTAATTAAAAAGAGAGTTTATTATTATTATTTGGATATACCAATAGTTTGATTGAAGGGACTTAAGCACATTTCGAAAGGGGATTGAAGACTGAGGAAGGATTCCGTGTGACCGAGCTTGAGTTTATCAGCGAAAGTGAAATTCTTGGACAGAGATCAGGCCTGGGGGAAGTTGTGTAATGTTTCAAATAATTTGTAAGCCATTTGTTGCACAAATTTAATAGAAACGGTCCTCACTATTGCGCAGACCCGGAGACGTAGGCAAAAGATGTCGAACTCCGTTATCACGTTTTGTGTTTTTGGAAATTGTCATTGATGCATGTTATTGTTTCAATTTGCTGATTTGATTTTAATTAGTAAATGAACTCATGCAAGTGATTCAAATTTCAAAAATTATAACACAACGTTATTAAAAAACCGGTTTAATTGGTAAATGGAAGTAACAAGTCTTTGACAATTCCAATCCAACTCAACAACCGAGAACACTTTTGCCAAACATTTTGCAAGTTCTTTTGAATATTTCTAGAATTTGTAAACTTTGAGAAATTCAAAATCCGTAGTTTTTATACTATCACTTTGAGTTTATCAATGTAGTGTACGGATCAGTATGTTTATGGATCATATGTCGAATTGTAAGTTTTTCAACAAGTCCAACTAATAATCTACAAGCAGAAACATGCCCTTCCATATGGGAACCATTTGATTCCATTGGGCAAATTTCTTATACCCATTTTGTTCTTCTTTATTTTACTTCCATCTACCATAGTGTCACCTGACCATCCAACTTTTTATGATATACCTTCACGCTCATCAGACCCTCTACATCATCAAACATGAATCACACTTTCATCTCTATAATCCAATCTATCAAGACTCCTATTCACTTTGTGACGAAATCAAATATTACTATTTGAGTTTTTTTCCAAATAAACATCTCAACAAATTTTCAAGACTCTTATTCATCTCCATTTTTTGTATGTATGTGTCACCCAAAATTTGCATGACTCAATTACACACAAAAGCACACCATTTGTTTTTTTTGAAACAACGCACAACTATGCAATATAATGGTCCACAATGTAACCATCTTCAAGGCACGATATGCACAAAGCATCGACACAACTCCCATGCCAAAGATAAGAATAAATGCAAATACTTGCATGGTTGCTACATAACCATTCCAACCCTAACCTAGCTTAGTGACAGAGACCTGATGTCCCACCTCAACATGGTCGCCTACATATTAGCGCCTCAAAATCAAGGTCAAATGTAGTTCTCAAGAAAAACTTATGAATAATCTCTTTTATGAGACGTTATCATGACAAAGTTTGGCAATATAAGCCAACAAGGGAAGAGCTAGCATCCTCTAACAAGATTCTTTTAGCTCTGGAACCCAATAAGAAAGACTAAACTACATACTCTAAACAAACCCTTATCACCTTGGCTTCTAAAGGTGTGAATGCTTCCCTAAAGGTACGTTGCACAAGAGTTGCACAAGGAAGATAAGGATAACTACAATAAATAGTTTAAACAATCAAACAACTCGCCTCAAACTTTGCATATGCTAGGACTAGCAATACCAATCATTCCCATATTCTTACCCATTGCCATGCTGATGGCTATAAGCACATATTGATGGGTTTATACAACCACATTTTACAACAAGATAGAAAACATTTTCAAAGTATGACAAAAATATTCCACGACTCCGAAATAATTATTGGCCTGCACCCATACAATATTTCGTATAGGCTATTTGTTGTACTCATATTGATTGAATTTCTATAGGCATATTCACAGTGTGTCGAGATCAAAATTCATTACTTGGGAAACATATCACCAAATTTTCAAGACTCTAATTAACCTCCATTTTTGCCTACATGTTTATCAATGGTACGTTGACTTGTAACTTTTTCAACAAGTCCAATGGATAATATATAAGGAGAAACATGTCATTCGATATGAAAATGTTATATCACATTTCATAAAACTTTTATACATTTTTTGTTCATCCCAACTTTACTTCCTTCTGTAATAGGGTTGCATGAACAAACTCAACTTGGTATAAGACACTTTCACCCTCACTGGGCCCTCCATGTCATCATCAAACTCGAAGTAGACTTTGATCTCTATAATCCAATCAATCAAGATTTATTCCACTTATGTCAAGATCGAAACCCACTATTTGGGTTTTTTTCCAACTAAAAATCTTAACAAATTTCCAAGACTCTTATTCACCACCATTTTTTGTCCGTATTTTTAAGGATGGTACATTATACACTTTGATCTCTATAAAGGAATCTATCAAGACTCCTATTCAACACCAATGTTTCAACATTTTTCAAACCAAACACTCAAAAAATTCAAGACTCTTAATCAACCCAAATATTTTCCCATCTATTTTTGGATAGTATGCTAAATTGTAAAATTTTCATTGGATCCAACTACTAATCACATTGGATAATTTTAAATACACCTTTTTTCCTCTCCGTTTTATTTACTTCTACAATACGGTTGCATGACCATTCAATTTTGTCTAAGACACTTCCATGCCATCAAACTCCAAGTACACTTTGGTCTTTGTAATCCACTCAATCAATACTAGTGTCCAACTTTTACCGAGATCAAACCCCACCGTTTGGGTTTTTTTCAAACTAAAATTCTCAAGTCTCTTATTCACCTCCATTTTTTGTCCATATGTTTAAGGATAGTCCACTGAATTGTAACTTTTTCAACAAGGCCAACTAAAAATCTACATACATAAATGTGCCCTTCATTATGGAAGCCATTCCATCCTATTGGGTAATTTTTTTATACCCTTTTTGTTCCTCTTTGTTTTACTTCCTTCTTCTATAATGTTAAGTGACCATTTAAATTGGTCTAAAACACATTCATGCTCATCAAGCCCTCCACATCATCAGACTCGACATACATTTTGATCTCTGTAAGTCAATCCATAAAGACTCATGTTCAACACAATTGTTTCTATTTTTTTTCAAATCAAACATTTGAATAAATTTTTAAGAGTTCTATTCAACATCACTATTTTCCCATATATTTTAGGATTGTACGTTGAAATGTAACTTTTTCAGTGGGTCCAACTAAGAATCTAGAAGAAGAAACTTGCCCTTCAATTTTGCAGTCATTCTATGTTATTGGCTCATATTCACCACCTTTGTTTACCTAGATTGTCACTTCTTCTATAAGTTCAATTGGCAATCCAAAGGAAAAATTAGCCCTTCATTTCAAGTAATATTATACCTAGCCAAATAATCTTTTCTCTAGCCCTTATATTCCTCTAGGCTTATACATATTTCAACTATAAGGATGCACAATCTTTCCCCTTGCTTTGGCACACTTTAACTCTCTATGGATCCTCCATATCATTAGACTCAATGTAACCTCCAATCTCCATAAGTCAATCTATCAACTCTTTTATCCTTTCATCTTCGCTTGAAATCAAATTGAAATAATAATATTTGCCTTGTACCACGACCAAATCCTACTGTTTGGGTTTTTTTCCAACCAAACATCTCAGCAAAATTCCAAGACTCCTATCCACCTTCATTTTTATCCGTATGTTTATGGATCGTAGTTGAATTGTAACTTTATAAACAACACCAAACAATAATCTACATGCCAAAATCTGCCCTTCAGTATGGAAACCATTCTATCCCATTAGCTAAATTTTGTATACCCTTTTTGTTCCTCTATGTTGTACTTCTATCTACCACAAGGTTGCATGACCATTCAATTTTGTTTGAAATGTTTTCCTGCTCATCTGACCCTCCACATCATCAAACTTGAAGTACATTTTGATCTTTATAATCCAGTCTATCAAGACTCCTCAATCATCTCAACAAAATTTCAAACAAATCCTACTATTTGGATTTTATTTCCAAACAAACATCTCAGTAAATTTCCAAGACTCTTATTCATCTCCACTTTTTGTATGTATGTTCATTGATGGTATATTGAATTGTAATTTTTTCAAAAAGTGCATCTAGTAGTCTAAATTGTAAAACATGCCCTTCAATATAGAAAATATTCTATCTCATTTAGTTAATTTTTTATGCCCCTTTTGTTTTTCTCAATTTTACTTCCTTCTACCATAAGATTGCACAACCATTCAACCTAGCCTGAGTCACTTTCATGTTCATTGTTTCTTCCACATCTTCAAACTCGAAGTACATTTTAATATATATAAGACTATATATCAAGACTCATATTTAACTCTAATGTTTAAGCATTTATAGAAGCAAACATCTCAACAAATTTTCAAGATTCTTATTCAAAGCTACTATTTTCCCATCTATTTTTAAATGGTACAATGAACTGCATCTTTTTCAGTGGGTCCAATTATTAATCCACATGAAGAAATTTGACCTTTAATTTTCTTTCCATTCTATCTCATTGGCTGCTAATCACCACCTTTGTTCAAGCACATGTTTGTGAATGGTACAATAGATTGTGACATCTTTGCCAAGTCCAATTGCTAATCTATACAAAAAAATAGCCCTTCGCTCAATAATATTTTTTTTGGCCTTTATATTCTTGTTAGCTTGTACGTCTTCCAACTTTAGGGCTACATGATCTTTCACCTTGGTCTGACACACTTTAAATCTTTATGGATCCTCTATATCATCAAACTCATTAAGCCACCCACGTCATCCAAATCGATGCACTCTTTGAACTTTCTATCATTCACTCTTTGCTTGAGATCAACTTTTTGTTTCTACACCATGGTAAGCTACTCAAATTTTTTTTAATTGTGGATGCATGTCTTGCATATGCTATGCAAATCCCTCCACTTTGGTGTACGACACTTGAAGATACTTCAATCTACACACACTTTAAGACACTTTTGTGTCCCACCAGAGAATTTTTCGTACTCATTGATTGAATTGGTATATGCATATTCACCTTGTGCCAAGATCAATTTCATTGTTTGAGTTTTTTTCCAAACCAACATCTCAGCAAATTCCCAAGACTTTTATTCACTTGCATTTTTTATCCGTATTTTATACATGGTACATTGAATTGTAACTTATTCAACAAGTTCAAATGATAATCTAAATCCATTTTCTTGCCCTTCAATATGGAAACCATTATATTCCATTAAGTAATGTTTTAACACTCACTTTGTTCCTCTCAATTTAACTTTCTTGTACCATATGGTTGCATGCTTATTCATCTTCGTCTGAGACACTTTCGAGCTCATCGATCTCTCCACATCATCAAACTCAAAGTATATTTTGATCTATGTAATTCAATCTATCAAGACTCCTATTCAACACCACTGTTTCAACGTTTTTCAAACCAAACACTCAAAAACTTTATAACTCCTCTTCAACACAACTAGTTTTCCATCTATTATATCATTCCCATATTGTTTAAGACACTTTAAATCTCATTGGGACACCATCCAAGTTGAAGCACTCTTTAAGGTTTATAAACCACTCATTCAAATCTTCTTTATCATTCATTCTTTGCTTGAGATCAAATTTTAGTTTCTACACCATGGTAAACTTCTCAATTTTTTCTTTTAATTGTTGATATATGTCTTGCATCTACTATGCAAATTCATCATTTTAGTATACAACACTTTAAAACACTTCAGTTTGCACACACTTTAAGACACTTTAGTTTCCCACCAAATAATTTTTTGTAATCATATTGACTAAATTGTTATGGCGATATTCACCTTGTGCCAAGATCAATCCTATTGTTTGGGTTCTTTTTCAAACCAACATCTCATTGAAATTCCAAGACTTGTATTCACTTGCATTTTTTATCCATATGTTTATCGATGGTACGTTGAATTATAACTTTTTCAACAAGTTCAAATGATAATCTAAATGCAAAAACATGCCCCCTTAGACATGGAAACCATTATATCCCATTGGGTAAGTTTTTAATACCTATTTTGCTCCTCTTAGTTAACTTTCTTTTACCATAGAGTTGTCTGACTATTTAACTTGCCCTAAGACACTTTCAAACTCATCAATCCCTCCACCATCAAACCCAAAGTACATTGTAATCTATATAAGCCAATCAATCAAGACTCCTATTCAACACTATTTTTTTTACTAATTTCAAACTAAACACTCAAAAAATTCAAAACTCTTATTCAACACAACTATTTTCCCATCTGTTTTTAGATAATACGCTAAATTGTAACATTTTCATTGGGTCCAACTAATAATCACATTGGATAATTTTAATTACCCTTTTTTGTATCTATCCATTTTATTTACTTCTACAATACGATTGCATGACCATTCAACTTTGTCTAAGACACGTTCATGCCCATTAGGCACTCCATGTAATCAAACTCAAAGTACACTTTTAACTTTGTAATCCACTCAATCAATACTTTATCCAACTTTTTCCGAGATCAAATCCAACTATTTGGGTTTTTTTCAAATTGAAATTCTCAAGTCTCTTATTCACCTCCATTTTTTATCCATATGTTTAAAGATAGTACACTGAATTTAAAAAAAATCAACAAGGCCAACTAATAATCTACATGCATAAATGTGTCTTTCGTTATGGAATCCATTCCAACGCATCGGGTAATTTTTTTATACCTTTTTTATTTCTCTTTGTTTTACTTCCTTCTTCTATAAAGCTAAACGACCATTTAAATTGGCCTAAAACACATTCATGTTCATTAAGCTCTTCACATCATCAAACTCGAACTACACTTTGATCCATGTAAGTTAATCTACAAAGACTCGCATTCAACACCAATGTTTTTGTTTTTTTCAAACCAAACATCTCAATAAATTTTCAAAACTCCTATTCAACACTAATATTTTCCCATCCACTTTTAGATGGTACGCTAAATTGTAACTTTTTCAGTGGGTCCAACTAAGAATCTAGAAAAAGAAACTTGCCCTTTAATTTTGTAGTCATTCTATGTTATTGGGTCCTATTCACCACCTTTGTTTACCTAGATTGTCACTTCTTCTACAAGTTCAATTGGTAATCCGTAAGAAAAATTAACCCTTCGATTCAAGTAATATTATACCTAACCAAGTAATATTTTATCTACCTCTTATATTCTTCTTAGCTTGTACATATTTCAACTATAAGGATGCACAATCTTTCACTTTGCTCTAGCACACTTTAACTCTCTTTGGATCCTTCATATCATTAGACTCAATGTAACCTCCAATCTCAATAAGTCAATCTGTCAACTATTTTAATCTTTCATCTTCACTTTAAATTGACTTGATTTTATCCAATGGTATTGTTGTCTAATTTTGGTTCACGTGTTGATTAATTTGTTGCATGTACTCTCCATGGTCTTCTGCTTTGTTCAAATCGATCAACTATTCTCTCTATTTCTCTTCACTTGATCTCATTTTTTTTGGTAAACCATGGTACACCGGTCAAACTTTTCTTTCAGTTGATCCATATCTTGCATATACTTTACAAATTCCTCCACATTTGTCTATAAAGTCCAATATGTCAAATACTACACTGTTAGTCTCCCTTCACTTGAAATCAACTTATTATATGTATCTCATTGTATTAAGCTCCAATGTTTCTTTCACTTGATGCATCTCTTGCTACTCTGCATAGTTCTCAGCTTGTACATATTTCAACTATAAGGTTGCATGATCTTTCACCTTCGTCTGACACACGTTAACTCTCTATAAATCCACCATATCATTAAACTCAAACAAACCTTCAACTATAATATACGCACCTCTAACATTGTCCAAAAGTAATATTTTGAATTTACAAGCCTACAAATGGATTTCAAAATGGACAAAATCTAAAGCCCTGTTCTCATGACCCAGCGCTTTTCGTTGAGTTGCCTACATATCCATTTGCAGAATTAGGATCTAATGTAGTTTTGAAACAATATTATCTCAGGCAAGAGGCATAGCTTCTAACTATTGTATGCATTATTGAAGAACAACAATTGTTAAGAACACCCAAAACAGAACCACAATATATTCATTAGTAACATTTGGATTGAACATGATATTATTTGTCACGACCAAACAATGACCTCGTTGCTTGAATCGTCTTCTTGTTTATACCGCATGTTACTATGCTCTAATTTTTCTTTCCCTTGTTGATGTATCTCTTACATATTGTTATCCCCTAGATTTTTCTCATTAAAACAATGCAAACACACCTTTTTTTCTAAATGATAACAAATTTCCATAACAGGTGCAAAATAACACTAAACAATCTAGAGTCATTCATGAAATTATACTTAGACCACTACACTCGTTTAATAATGTATTCATACACACGCAATTACAAGCATACATTGATAATATAGGTATAAATAATCATTTATGGTGAAACTTATAGCTAGGAAAAGTATTGAAATAAACATTCCACAACATTTTTATCACACATACTTCAATTAATTATGAAGTCTAAATACCTAAGAGCAATGAAAAAACAAGATGATAATTTGCATGCATCTAACATTGTACAAAAGTGATGTTTTGAATTTACGACACTTCAAATGGATTTCCAAAGCAACAAATCCTACAGACCTATTCCCATGACCTTGGCTCTTTTTGTTGTGCCGCCTACATATCCATTTGCATAATCAAGGTCTAATGTAGCTCTCACAGATAATATTATTTAGACAAGAGGCACAGCCTCTGACTATTATATACCTTCTCGAAGAACAAGAATTGTTAAGAACTCCCAAAACCAAACTTCTAATTATTCCTTAATAACATTTGGGTTGAACAAGATATTATTTCTCACGACCAAACAACCATCATAATAGGAGTATTGCTTCCAATGTTGCATCACATACATTAGAAACGTGGATCATCATCTAATATTTTTACATATTATCAAATCTTCTATCATTTTCCGTTCAATTCAAACTAACTTCTTGTGTTTACCCCATATTACTAAGCTACAATTTTTCATTCATTTGTTGATGGATCTCTTACAAATACCACAACACCTTTTGGCATACACCAATACACCATTCGAAATAGTGTCTTCATTGTTTGTGTTTTTTTCTAGCTACATGTCTCAAAAACAATCTAAGACTCCTATTCACCAGCTCTGTTTGTACATTTGTTTATAGGTGTTACGTTGAATTGTAATTTTTCAACAATTCCAACTAATGATACACTCCTCAATTGCAAAAACTTGCACTTCAGTGTGAACACATTTTAAGAGACTTTATTTTCCCATAGGCAAATTTGTATACTCATATTGATTGAATTGAAATAATAGCATTCATCTTGTGCAAGACCAAATCCCATTATTTGGGTTTTTTTCCAACCAAACTTAAAAAAAATCCAAGATTCCTATCCACCTTCATTTTTTATCCGTATGTTTATGGATCATATGTCGAATTGTAACTTTATCAACAAGTCCAACATATAATCTACATGTGGAAATATGTCCTTAAATATGAAAACTATTTTATCCCATTAGATAACTTTCTCATACCCTTTTGTTCCTTTCTGTTGTACTTTCATCTACCACAGGGTTGCATGACCATTCCATTTTGTTTGAGAAACTCACTCTCATTTGACCCTCCACATCATCAAAATTGAAGTACACTTTGATCTCTATAATCCAATCTATGAAGACTCCTCAAACATCTAAACAAATTTCAAAACAAATCCTACTATTTTGATTTTTTTCCAAACAAATATCTCTGCAAATTTCCAAGACTCCTATTCATCCACTTTTTATCCATATATTTATTGATAGTATATTTAAATGTAACTTTTTCAAAAAGTGCATCTAATAATCTACATGATAAAACATTCCCTTTAATATGGAAAATATTTTATCTCATTAACTTTTATATACCTCTTTTATTCCTCTCAATTTCACTTTATTCTACCATGATATTGCATGACCATTCAACCTAGCTTGAAACACTTTCATGTTCATTGTTTCTTCCACATCTTCAAACTCAAAGTACTCTTTGATATATGTAAGCCAATATATCAAGACTCTTATTCAACTCTAATGTTTAAGCATTTCTCAAAGCAAACATCTCAACAAATTTTCAAGACTCCATTCAAAGCTATTATTTTTCCATCTATTTTTGGATAGTACATGAACTGCGCCTTATTCAGTAGGTCCAACTATTAATCTATAAGAAGAAATTTGCCCTTTAATTTTCATTCTAGTATATCTCATTGGTTCCTACTCACCACCTTTGTTCACTCATTTATTTGTGAATGGTACACTAAATTGTAACTTCTTCGCCAAGTCCAATTGGTAATCTATACAAAAAATTAGCCCTTCATTTAATCAGCTATTATATCTCGCTCAATATAATTTTTTTTGGCCTATATATTCTTCTTGGCTTGTACATCTTTCAAATTTAAGGCTACATGATCTTTCACCTTGGTTTGACACGCTTTAAATCTTTATGGATCCTCTATATCATCAAACTCATTAAGCCAGCCACATCATCCAAATTAAAGCACTCTTTGAACTTTCTATCATTCACTCTTCACTTGGGATCATCTTTTTGTTTCTACACCATGGTAAGTTGCTCGACTTTTTTTTCAATTGTTGATGCATGTCTTGCATATGCTATGAAAATTCCTCCACTTTGGTGTACAACACTTTAAGATACTTTAGTCTACACACACTTTAAGACACTTTTGTTTCCCACCAATTGATTGAATTGTTATATGCAAATTCACCTTGTGCAAAGATAAATTCCACTGTTTGAGTTTTTTTTCAAACCAACATCTCAGCGAATTCCCAATACTTTTATTCACTTGCATTTTGTATCCATATTTTTATGTATGGTACATTGAATTGTAATTTATTAAAGAAGTCCAAATGATAATTTAAATTCGTAAACACGCCCTTCAATATGGAAACCATTCTATCCCATTGAGTAATGTTTTAACACCCATTTTACTCCTATCAATTTAACTTTCTTTTACCATATGGTTGCATGCCTATTCAACTTGGTCTGACACACTTTCAAGCTCATCGGTCTCCACATCATCCAACTTGAAGTATATTTTGATCTATGTAACTCAATCTATCAAGACTCCTATTCAACACCAATGTTTCAACGTTTTTCAAACCAGAGACTCAAAAACTTCAAGACTATTATTCGAGACAACTATTTTTCCATATTATTTCCCATTCCCATATTGTTTAAGACACTTTAAATCTAATTGAGACACCAACATCATCCAACTTGAAGCACTCTTTGAACTTTGTAAACCATTCATTCAAATCTTCTACCATTCACTCTTCACTTGAGATTTTGTTTCTACACCATGGTAACCTACTCAATTATTTCTTTTAATTGTTGATATATGACTTGCATATGCTATGCAAATTCATCCTTTTCAGTGTACAACACTATAAAACACTTCGATTTGCACACACTTTAAGACACTTTAGTTTCCCACAAACTTATTTCTTGTACTCATATTGATTAAATTGTTATGGGCATATTCACCTTCTGCCAAGATCAATCCCACTGTTTGAGTTTTTTTTCAAACCAACATCTCAGCAAATTTCCAAGACTTGTATTCACTTGCATTTTTTACCCATATGTTTATGGATGGTACGTTGAATTGTAACATTTTCAGAAAGACCAAATGATAATCTAAATGCAAAAAACATGTCCTTAAATATAGAAACCATTTTATCCCATTGGGTAATTTTTTAATACATATTTTGTTCCTCTCAGTTTAACTTTATTTTATCATAAAGTTGCATGACCATTTAACTTGGCTTGAGACACTTTCAAACTCATCAGTGCTTCCACCATCAAACTCGAAGTACACTTTGTTCTCTATAAGCCACTTTATCAAGACTCCTATTCAACACCAATGTTTCACCGTTTTTCAAACCAAACACTCAAAAAATTCAAAACTCTTATTCACCACAACTATTCTCCCATTTATTTTTTGATGTTATGCTAAATTATAACATTTTCATTAAGTCCAATCAATAATCACATTGGATAATTTTAAATACCCATTTTGTTGCTCTCCATTTTATTTACTTCTACAATACAATTGCATGACCATTCAACTTTGTCTAAGACACTTTCATGCCCATTGGGCACTCTATGTCATCAAACTCAAAGTACACTTTTATCTCTATAATCCACTCAATCAATACTCTTATCCAACTTTTCCCGAGATCAAACCCCACTGTTTGGGTTTTTTTCAAACCGAAACACTTTAAAAAATCTCAAGTCTCTTATCCACCTTCATTTTATGTCCATATGTTTAAGGATTCCAACCAAAATTCTTCAAAAAATCTAAAGTCTCGTATTCACCTACATGTGTTTAAGGATAGTACACTAAAGTCTAACTTTATCAATGAGGCCAACTATTAATCTGCATGCATGTATGTGCCTTTCATTATGGAATCCATTCCATCCCATTGGGTAATTTTTTTATACCCTTTTTGTTTCTCTTTGTTTTATTTCCTTCTTTTATAACGTTGAATGACCATTTAAATTGTTCTAAGACATTCATGTTCATCGAACATTCAACATCATCAAACTCAAAGTACACTTTGATCTTTGTATGTTAATCTATAACGTCTCGTGTTCAACACCAATATTTTTGTTTTTTTCAAACCAAACATCTCAATAAATTTTCAAGACTCCTATTCAACACCACTATTTTCGTATATATTTTTAGATGGTACGTTGAATTGTAACTTTTTCACATTTTAGAGTTTTTATAGCTTCTTTTTTTAACCAGTTTAAATCTTTTAGAGCTTGTTTCTTCTATTTTTATTTTTATTTTTATTTTAGGTGTAAGTGGCATTTTTAAAACTTTCAAGTGGCACCTCAGATTATATGTGTGTGGGGTCCAAAAGAGTAATGGATGTCCAAAAGAGTGATGGATGTTTGTTTTTGATAAGTCTCTCATCCGTCATATATGATGTTGCATTGTCAATGATAATTTGTACAACATTTTTTATGTCCACCTCTAAAACAACCTCCTCAAACATCAGGTTCAAAGTTTCTACATTTTTTATTTTGTTAGAAGCATCAATTGACTTCAAAAAACCTAGCTCACCATTTGAAAACATTAAAAATTGATTAGTGCAGATTTTTCTATCCGTCAACCCATCAGAAAGAATGGTGCATCTGAACTTTTACCATAACCTCTTTTGATCTTCCATAACTAACTTTACATCTTCAACTACATCTTGGAGTAACCTTCCACTTAAGTTTTTTAGAGAGGGTGTCTTGTACCATTTCCCTGCAACTTTCAATGTCATCACCAAATTAATTCTAGTAAGGGCTCATCATCACATTAAATAAAAGGTTGTTGAAGTACCATAAATTTGCACATGCCTTATCTACTTTCACATGTCGTTCTTTGTAACACATTGTACCTTGCAACAAAAATTGTGTCCTAGATATATTTCTAGGCACCAAAAAAATCGTGTATCTAACTTTTACTCAAACTCGATGAAATGGATGTGTCTCGCTTACATGGACCATGACTAGAGACCACAATTTTATCATAATTGCCGTAGTTTCCTATGTCAATGCTTGAGCAATGGTCGTTAATGTTGCTTGCATCCTTGCCCTCTCTAATTTCTTTTCATCCAGCAATGCAAGCTTGCAACCATATCTTGTTTCGTTTCTTACATTACACTGGGACAAAGTGCAATATTGCGGTAAGGAATGCATGCAAAATGATACTTGATGCAATTGATGCCTCCGAAAAACTTCTTCAAGCAAAACATTCAAATTTCAATCTTCTAAAACATTCCAACCTATATGGCATACTTCCAAGCAGTGGTGCGAGTATTAAGGAGCCCTGAATGGCTATCATTGACTGAATTAAATTCTGATGCAACGCTGCATACCATTGTATGCTAACGATAAATTTGCAACATGCTCAAAATAGCATTAAAAAAATAAAGCATTTAAAAAAATTAAAATACAACA
This sequence comes from Torreya grandis, assembly GCA_037957365.1. Taxonomy (NCBI): domain Eukaryota; kingdom Viridiplantae; phylum Streptophyta; class Pinopsida; order Cupressales; family Taxaceae; genus Torreya; species Torreya grandis. The sequence continues at coordinate 1,881,160 of JARHVA010001655.1, forward strand.
TTTAAAAAAAACCTTATACCATAAACTTGTAAATTTAAACTAAACCCTAAGACTTATGCATACGGGGTACGACAAAATATTACAAACATTTAAAATGATATCTACAATAAACATAAACCATATTTTTTACGTTAACAATAAAAAAACAACAATTTTATTTAAAAATCATGAAAAACTAAAAACCATAAATAAATTATGAATAACAATTATGGAATGCATGTAAATTTGTCAAACATGTTTACAAATTATGATCATCTCATGGTTATGGTATCTAAGTGTCTACCAAATTGATAAGTGGCCGCCACCTAAAATCAGCGCAACCTTGACGTGTTTGTATCTGCATGAGCCTCTGGTCTGCCATTTCCCTTGCAATGCCCAAGAATTAAGTCCCAAATCGATAAGTGGCCGCCACCCTATACAATCAGCACAATCTTGATGTGTTTGTATCTGCATGAGCCTCTCGTCTGTGATTTCCCTTGCAATGCTCAAGAATTAAGTCCCAAATTGATAAGTGACCGCCACCCTATACAATCAGCACAATCTTGATGTGTTTGTACCTGCAGGAGCCTCTGGTCTGCCATTTCCCTTGCAATTCCCAAGAATTAGGACTTATTGAAACTTTCAGTCATGCATTCATGTTGTTAGGTGTTCCGGTCTCATGGAAATGTAGAATCATTGGTAGGGTAGATTCACATTCTCAACGGGTCATGAATAATCTAAAGCATCTCTACAACCATAAATTATGTTTTATCTCTTGGTTTCTTCTCAATCAGCTTCATGAGTTAGCGTATTTAAAACAAGAATGTAAATGACAACATGATTAAGATAGTCTACTGGTGAACATAATATAATCACCCTAACATTGTTTGAAAAATTTGTAATGCTTCAGCGGCTCTCGTTAATAGCTCAAGGCATCCGAACTCAAGCCTAAGGGTTTAAACTGATTGGAATATGGTCAATGAAAAAGGTAAAAAGGAAAGACCGACTTTTACATGTTTCAACCGTTAAAATGCAATTTCTACATACCTGAATGGTATCAGGATGAAGACGACAATGATGCCTCTTTACAGAATCTGCTATTAGTTCAACAGCCTCAATTGTGGCCTCGCCACCATGCTTTCCCTCGTTCAAAAACAATGATCTTACCGCTGCCGCACTTAGTTTCCTGCACAGACATTTTTACAGGAAGTACTTTAAGAATCAGACAGTGACTAGTGCATTAACAGATACACAGTACTGCTCCTACAGGGAAAAAATCACTTTCACAACATATGAAGCATAAAGAAAAGGGGGTGAACCTGCTCAAATCATCAACAGAGCTCATGTTTGGAATAACTGCAGCTAGCAAGCTATTCCGATAATTAAAGTGGGGAATGGCTTCTGGTAAACAACACATGCAGCGAAGTGCAATTTGGCAAGAGGAATAAACATTTCCCAAAGTTATCAGTTTCTGAAGATATGCCTGTCAAATAACACAAAAAAACAAGTTCAGTTGTAAATTTAGAACAAAAATGGGAAACTTAACAGATTGAATATCCATACCAAAATATGATTTACAAGATATGTAAATCATTGAAACTTGCACAAGGGAAAGCAAAATAACAACTTAAATATCCCACATGTAAATCAGTAAAAAGACTGCATTATTTTCTAGGCGAAAAAATCTAGTAAACCAGTAACAATGTTTGTTATGGGCTCTAAAGTCTAATGTTTTAATAAGGAACTAACCACGTCTTGAAAGTCAAGAATGAAAATTTCACTGCAAATTCCAGGAAGGCATATACATCAAGAGACCTCAACTCACTCTCTTGAGAGAGAAAACTAAACCTGATAATTTTTCATAAGAAAAACATGCTATGAGGGGAGGCAAGTGGACTTGCATTAGGAAGAATAGAGGAGCTACAACAGGGAACAACCCCCTTGCATGATCATCACCTTTTTATGCATATCTCGCTCCTAGGGAAGTGCACCAATCTTGAATACAAATCTGAATTAAATACAGAATCTAGAGAGATTAGGCAGGCAGTATGCTTAGGCACAAGACAGAGGACTAGTGTGATGCCTCTAGAGGTCATTCTCAGTACTAAAGGGAAAGGATCCGCTCTCCCATAAGCATGTCAATGTTTTTGATCAAGTACATACTATATTTCTTGATATTTTTTAGCAGCTACAGATTCAAAATACCAGCTAAGACAACCACATTGAAAAATCGGAGGGCAAGGCATACTGTAAATCAATATCAGCTGAAATAATGGATTCGAATCAACATCCATACAACTAGTAATGTGGTAAATGAATCAATCAGAACTAAACAATAGATTTGAAAGAATTATATTTGATCTCCATTAATTCCTGCAAGAAATAGTGTAACATAGATTGCTCTTCTCAAACCAATTCATGTACATGCCAATGCATCTATAAAAATACTCATGACCTTCCATCTTCAATATCTCTTCAAATTCCTTCAGAGTACAAATGACTCGTGGCTTACACTCTTATGCATATAACCATGACTCCCTCAATATTGATGACCCTCCTACAAAGTATAATGAGTTTCACTAATTACAGTACTGCAACCACCCACCTAAACAACTATGAAGTCCTAAGCATTTATATATCTCATGAATACTACTAACAAACATGACCAAGCCCTAATAACAACAATAAACTCTACATTCTAACACACGCCATAAATTTTATTGGGGATCATCACTTATGCCCTGGATGTCAAATTCTGGAAATTAAAAACCACATTAAACTTTAAATATAGTCACAAGCAATTGAATAGAATCCAAATCAGATTTGTACTGCTATATGGGTTCAAAACAATCACCTCTTCAACACACTTCTGCTGCACTGCCACCAAACTGTTTCTGCTCAATGTTTCAATTGTCTCAACTCTCTCCTAATGTTGCCTCCTCTCCATCGTGCCCCTATCGAAATATGTTTGTGCATTAGACTACAGTCTACCTTAGTAACCAACCTCAAAAGCCACTAATCCTGTAGGTTTTCATTCCAGGGGGGTTCACTTTTGAATAGAGGGTCCAATACGTCCCTTGACTGCCAAACTGGATGTAGGGCAACAATCTCAAATCCCCTAAATATTTTAGTCAACTCTCACACAAATTGAATTTTTGACAACCCACCCTGAACCGATCAACTCAACTAAGAAAGGGTTTATGGTTGACTCTAGGCCATCATAAAACTAGTTAGGTTTTCGGATTACCTCTATTCAATTGGACGTCCAATGTCTTGAAAACATTCAGTGACCAAAAGAATCAACTACGACCTTAACTATCATCAATCACTTATTTGTTTCATTGCATGATTTGCCACTTCTTTCAATATAGTCTTATTCGATGCTTAATATAAATACCTTCAATTATATATGCATCTAGCCATACAAAAGAACCAATTGAATCAGTGTTCCAGCTGATCCACAACAAAAGAAGGTGCCCAATCTCATTGTTGTGGTAAAGACACAAATCAACACAATTAAGAATTTGACTGCCTATTGTAGAACTTTCAACTTGTGTTTACAACACTTGTTTGACTTCTCCAAGCATGCAGTTTGTCCTAAATTGGGAAATATTAATAACTTTTGACTCAATACTTCGTTGTTTCAGAATGAAAACATGAGGAATTGTGTTACTTTCTTCAAATAACTCAAAGCTAGTCACCTGATTTGAATTTGAACCGGACAAGCATAAAGAATAGATTATATTGCATTTGGGTCAATGCACAAATTTGTATGCCCGTATCAAGAAGCTTCAACATCGATGATAGTCTAAGTAATAACTGTGAAACAAAAGCATCAAACTCAACCTGCCAAACCTATAGCTACCATAACATCATACTGGCCCCAGCCAGTCAAAATAAATTATAATAATTAAAAGTATTAAACTTTGAAGTCTATCACTGTAACCAGCTCAAAATCTACTGATAATTTATCAATCATTTATTTTCAATTTTAGTATCATCTTTGGAGCCCTTGACAAGCTCAGCATATGCAAGTTAAGTGAAGAAAATGGCAAGAGGGCAACAGAGAGAATCCTCTTAGCAAGTTGAGTCCACTCCCATCTTGTTGGTCGATTCAGGTTGGGTGCAAATACCTACTCTTTCTGAGTAAATTTTGGGGGTGGATGATCCCTCCACCAGCCAAGGGCCTTCATGCAGAAAAGTCTAATCACGGGAGGGAATCACTTCATCATCACTGCATGCAGTCGTAATGGCAATCACAAGTGGTTGGTGGAGTTGTTCTCATGGTAGCTATAGGGCGTGCAGAGTAGTAACCCATTTACTAACAGCTACTTCATAACACCATGGCAGCTACTTCATTACACCATGACTTCAAACAGCTTTCCACCATGACCTCGAAGCCCCAATATCTTCAACAGCAACAAGGAAAGTAGCATCAACAACAACATCAAGAGGAGGAGCATTGACCAAAGGAACCTTCTCATCAAGAGGAGGAGCACAGCCAACAAGAAGTACATGAATAATAATTACCAAAACCAGAAGCGACAGGAACAGCCCCTACCAATTTTCGGATTGTTTCCTTATCGACACATTCTCGTTTCTGATCTCTACTGATCTTGGCAATTAAGCAAGTCTTCTCAACCTTAAAGTTAGACTTCAGGACTAGAAAGTCTATTATCTAGCAAATAACCCCCATCATGAATCAACTTTCCTCCTTATTACCCTTTTCAGTATAAATCCGTCCTTTGAATTCCTTGAAAGTTGAAACTTTTAGTATCACTGAATAAAGAAAGTTTTTGACTAGAAATTTCAACACTAGGAAAACTAGATCATACAGCAACAGCATGATTTGGATTCTCAAAACCAAAAGCCATGTCCAGTCTTTTTGGGACAATATCCTTTATCACCTCCAAACTGGCTCCATATGCATGCTTTGTTGATGAAGTGGAATTGGCTGAAACACGCCTACCTTGGCTAGGCCCATAGTCTGTTGGCTGAGATGGTTGACCTCTATGACATATTGTATTGGATAAAGCACTAGATCATTCTTGGATCTCATTGGATTTCTTGATAATAACACTTTCCTGTACATCTTGTTCAATAAGCCTTCCCTATTATATGTAATTGTTGCATCCTAGGCCTACTTGCAGCAAATATCCTATCCAATGCTTCATCAGTTGACACTCTGTTACCATCATTGTCAACCCACCTACCTCTTGCAGGAGTTGGATTGAAAATGCCAGCAGCATCTTCAGTAGACTCGAGGCTATCCAAGTTCAGTGTTTCTTATTGAGAGTGCTTACCATTAAAACTAGCTATCTTCATTTCTTTCACTATTGTCATCTCGTGTCTCCAAATTCAGATTACTCTCTGTTTGAGCCTTTTATCTTTTGTCCTAATCTTCGCTACCACTCCCCGCATGCCTTTCAACAACCCTATACCGATTAGAAGGCATCCCTTCAGCTGAAAAAACATTGTTGAAGGGTTTCTTCACCTTTGTCATCCAACCATGTTGGGGATTATCAAATATAGTGAGGTAAGTATAGGTTTAATAATTAGATATTAGCTAGTCCTATTTGTTAGTGGTTGCTAGTCTATCCTAAGAATGTTTGATATGTAGGATAGAATATAGATAGAAAGGGTAGCGAGATGAGTGGAGATTGATAAGACCACCTCCTAGAAAATGGGAGATGTTAATTGTGTATATATCCATATCAAATGAATAAAAGATAATATGAGTGTGTCGAGTATTGATTTTATATTGCGTGCATTATTTACTGGACTGTATTGTTCATACTCTGACAAAGTCCTAAGATTTGGTATCAAAGCAGGTAAGACCAAAGAGAAAGCCAAAGCCAAGACCCTGCTATGGAAGGTTGAAGGGGAGAATAAAAGCTTTCCAAGGGGCAACTGCAATGTTAGTTTTGTTGCCCCAATTGATGAAGTTTTATTCTTTGATAAAATTAGCTTAGTTTGTTGTAAGGAAGTTATGGAGTGTATATGTCTGTTTGATATAGAAGAAGAGAGCCATAAACAATAAAAACAGCCAATATTTTTCTGTGTGCTTTGTAAGAGAGCGTTGTGTAATTAGAATTTAGAATTAGCAAACCTTGTGAGTGTGAAGAGTTGGTAGCAGAGCCATTGCATGAATAGTGAATGTTTGAGATATTTTATGAAGCGTGAATAAATTTATTCATTGTTGTTTTCACAAATAAGAGGGCGTGGAAATTTTTGTACAGCAAAAGTAAAGGCACCTCAAAGGAGATAGTAGAAGAACATTTGGCAAAATTCCAGCAGATACCTCTCAGCAAAACAGATGTATCTCTTGCATCAGATGTCGGATTGAGGCCATTCTTTTTGTTGGAAAGATACAATCAGATCAACAACTTTTCTGTTATGATGTCTTCAAATTCGGCATAGAAGGGGGTCAAAATTGTTGTGTGACGTCACATCAATAGTTTTTCTCAAAAAAGGTTTTGGCGAGCAAAAATAAAAATAGCAAATCCATTGTTGAGGAAGGCTTTGACAAGTTGCAGCTGCTAAATTTGATCTTGAGAGTCTCTTTGGCTTTGTGAGAAGTTAAAGGTTGGAAGTGACTCTTGAATCTGTGAGAGAAGTTAGCAGATGAATGAATACAAAAGAAGATGATACACATTGGCGCACAAGCACAGAATTCATAATTATAGTTTTTATGGAAAGTTTGTTTTTAGTATTCATAAAAATTTAGGGCAGCCTGTGTTTTTACAGTTTATTAATTTTATTTAAAAAAAGAAGTTTTGACCTATATATCAATTTAATTTTTTGCCTAATGCCTGGAGGATCAAATTAATTGCATATCTTTTGATCCAGAAGGCAGTTTCTAACGAAACTATGCCACTGTGTCTAAAATTGTATAAGAAACTATCTGGGAAACGGATTTCTCTTGAAATATAATGGTTTGTAAGATAAAATAGTTTTTCTATGCAAAAGCACACTAATGCATGTCTTTGTGTACCTAAAGGACTTATTTTTGCATATGGGTGCATTTTCGGTAGTACCCGACACCCATAAAAGCTATTTAATTTGGGGCATAGGGGAAAGGGGGGAATCCGGAAATTTTCGCATTTTTTTGACCTTCCGGATTAATGCGTTCGGTTCGGTCTATTTTTTAATGTATTTTTTGGCTATCGTCGTTTTTTTAATATCAGCGAAGGATTATGCCCTAGCTCTGTATTTTTTTGGCTATCGTCATTTATACTGTGCTTTGCAAGTCGGTCGAGTCCATCCCCGGATGCATCGAGCCCTAACCGAAGTCGCCATATATCTATCCATTCGCACTCAATAATGGGGATGCCGGCAGGGCGCTGTATGAGCGGTCACATCCATGTTTGGCTCTGTGAGAAGGGGGAAATGGGCTTGTTGTACCCACTCTTGTCTCCGGTGGGGTTTGCTCTCTCTTTCGACTGGACTGTGCGTCGCTGGCTGTGTGAGGTAAGCCTTTTGTTTTTTATTTTTTTATATGGTTCGATTGATTTTTTTTGTTTTTTTTCTAATCATTTTTTAACTTTCATTTATTTTTTTATTTTTAGTTTTACTTTTATTATTATTATTTATTTGTTATTTTTATATATATTTTTTTAACTTTTTTTATTATTATTATTATTATTATTATTATTATTATTATTATTTATTTATTTATTTATTTATTTATTTGTTATATATATATATATATACTTTTTGCGTTTTATTTTTAATTTTTTTTAAAAATTTTTGTTATATATATATATATATATATATATATATATATATATATATTAATTTTATATAATTATTTGTTTTTTATTTTTGTTTAGTTTTATGGTTTGATTTATGTATTTTGTTTTATTTTTTGTTTTTCTTTTTTTATTTTAGGTAGTGTTGTAGGGAGACGCGTCTCCTTACTCTCGAACGTGTCTCTGGTTCCGGACGCGTTTCGGATACGAGAGATGGGTAGGGAGACGTCTGCAACCCCCCTCATGCCGAATGGCTTGTCGTACCACAAATAATATTGCCAAGGGGATTATTAGACGTTACACTATTACAATTGTTGGAGGTCTGGATATTCACCATAGTTACCAGGTTCGGCTGCATCTGGGCCAAATGCGGAAAAATGCACATTTTTTTTGGCTCGCGGATTAATACATGCGGGTTCAGAGTCTTCGAACTATTTTTTATTATTAAAAAATTTTAACATTAAAAAAACACAAAACCCTAAAAAGCGCAAGTCATTGAATGTGGAAACCCTAAAAAGGGACAGTCGTTTAGCCGCGGGAACCCTAAAAATTCAGTAGTAATGGATAGTGGATCATTGAATGAGACAAAAATCTGACGGCAAGTGCAAATCCGACGGTAATTTCCCAGCGACTGCGAGTGTAACGACTGCAAGTGTAAAATTAATATTCAATGTTCATTCCTTACTAGATTAAAATATTTTACATACATACATATATATATATATATATTTATTTATTTATATATATAAATTTTTTATTTTTTTTCCAAACCGGATTTTACCGGATTTTTCCAAACCTTTTCAAGAATTCCGCATTTCCGCATTTTTTGGCCTCCCGAACGCATCCGGATTTCCGAACCTGATAACTATGGATTCCCATGAACAAGCCAAGTACTAGGGAAAACAATGTCAGAACTGTCAGAGCTTCATGCAGCAATTTGTGGTCCACCTGACCATCACAATCAATCTGGCTGGGTGAGCCATATTGCAAAGGATTTCGGAGGATCATAGGAGGGTGGAGGTTAGTTGATAGTCTTGAATTCACTACTAACACAAAGACTGATTTATTGCTCTAGTAGCAATCCGGAACCAAAAAGCTTAAATCTGAAGAAGGTGACTAGTGTAGGTGCTTTTGTATATCATTCTCCTGCTATCATAGTTGCTATCATAGTTACCAGGTTCGGAAATCCGGATTTGTTCGGAAGGGCAAAAAAATCCGAAATTCCAAAATTTTTGAAAAAGTTCAGAAAAATCCGATCCGGAATATATACATATAATACATGTGAGCATAGTTTTATAAATATGCAAAATTGACAAATACAATGAAAACAACATTGAAGTAATATAAAATGTTAATATTATAGAATATCATGATTTCTGGGTATTTTTTCCGCAAATATTTTAAAAAATAAAATTTTACAAAAAATTAGGGCTGACCCGTACGAACTTATTCGGGCTGGCCAAGAAAACTGGATCCTACCAGATTTTGTGTAGATCCGGTCGGATTTGGTAACTATGCCTGCTATACATGAGAAAGTGTAGTGAGGATCCAGTCCCACTACTGTTGTTTTATAACTGTTCAATGAAGCCGAGTCCAACCAAAGAAGCAGTTGAGGTGAGGCTCAGTCCCACCTAAGGATGAGCGTAGTCAGGACCGCTCACCCTACTGGCATATTTCAGACGAATAGTTGGATGTATCCCTATTCATGCAAAGTTGGTTTTTGTTGTGAACATCCATGTGGGTCCTTGTTCACATAAGTGTGTATGGACTATTGTGTGTGTCCTTGTTCACATAAGAGTGTACGGACTATTGTGTGTCCCCTAGTTCAACTTGATATGTTGTTTCTTGATGAACGTTGGGTTTGTCCTTGTTCATCATTCCCACCACTGTTTGTATGTATGATGAACCACAAGTGTGTTCCAGTTCACATATGATGTTGATTCTCTCTGATGCAAGTGGCCTACTTGCATACTCTGTCTTTGTCAATTCTTATTTCACTAGGCCTATTCTATTTCCCCAATTAGGCCTTCAACCAGATTTCATTATCTAAGGTCTTTAATTTCTCTTTGTAATCTCTTTAAGGATTACAATCACTATTCTTATATTGGTCTTACAAGACCAATGAAACTCCTCAAGGTTTTCTTTATTTACAAAGGTATTCTCTATATGACTCTAGATCTCAAGCAAACACCTTAAGTCTCTTGACTCTGGTTCTTACTTCAAGACAATATACATACAATTCAGACCTTACTCTCTTCAATGTAGATCACATTTAATCCCCCTTCTGACTGTCATTCAAAAATCTGATCAACTCTCTTAAAGTCTTGTATCAAAACATTACTCCACTCTGTCTTAGCAGTCTTTGTTTAATAGATATGTTCTTATATGGCTTTGGTTTAAGCTTTCTTTAAACAACCAAGGGTCTTTATCTGGTATGATGACATCTTATACTTCATAAACTAACCCTCAAACACAGCATTATACAATAAACAGAATCTATGACTCTGACGGTCTTTAGACTTGGTCTAGGCTTCTTAGTAGTTTCCTTCTTTATTTAACTAATCCATACTTGACAAGGACTTATTGGAAGTCTTCTCAATATTACTTAACCTGAGATCAATCTTTATACAACTCTCTTGATCAATAATGTTTCACACCATACATTTTAGCGGACTTCTAAGTGTATTTATAAACAAGTACTGTCGAACCTTGTCCTTGGTGCTATCATCCTTCAATGGATTGCATTGTAATTAAAAATCTGTCAGTGTATTTTTTATCTTATCTCAGGACTTCTCTTGATACCAGATCGATTCTGAGATGAATACGGCATCAGATCGATCCTATTAATATTCCTGTACAACATAAATCAAGTTGCTAAAGATTTGTCATCAATCTATGCAAGCTTTGACTGACCGATTACTACTATTATATTTATAACAGCCTTGAATAATTCGAAAATCTTATCATACCGCATGACACATACGCTTCTCATAGACCTGGCGGACTTCATGCTCTTGCAAACATCACTTAAAACTGCAAACAGAGACAACAAAACTCTCCTTAGATCAATTTTATTATTTCTGAAATACATTGGATGAAATTATTTGTCATTTACAATAGCAGCTCAGGCTTTAAAATACCGATTATCAATGTCATAACCAACAATGGACTCGATGACCCAATCGGTATATAAGCTTCATACAAAATGTGTTCGAAGCGCTAAAACAAATTCATAAGCAGAATTCCGAAACACAAAGGAAAGCCTTTAAGGTATTCTGTAGTTCAAATTGGGAAGTCAAAACACATTTACAAAAGAAGTCCAACAGAATATGACGGAACCAAATCAATAGAAGATCAATAATGAACCATTATCTTCGATTATTACAAACTGCGTATAATATACAGGACGCAAGAGCACAAAGATACAGAATTTCTGAACATTAATGACTATCAAATCTTTATTCGAATCATGATATTCTATATATTTCCCCTATTTTGCCATTTATCCTTCAGGCAAGACAATTCAAAATAGCACAGAATACACCTCTATACTTCAACTGTGCCATTCTGATCAATGTTTGTAAACTTCTGAGATAGAATAAATTGTTATAGAAACATGAACATCATAAATCACAATAAATCTCTTTTTATTCTTACCACCTCCTCAATTCATACACAGATTTCTGCAATTATGACAAGCCTTCACAGACTTAAAGATCTTCACTGTCCCTTAACAATATTTATAATTCTGAGAAAGCTCTCATAATATTATGGCAAAGCTTTATTTTATTCAAATATCTTACAACCCAGCAGATCCTTGTCTGCACACACAACAACTTACAACTTCTCGTCTTTTATTCTTTCTTGTTTTCTTTCTTAGACTCCTAACCTCATGATTTGAGCCTCGTCCTTTTGCAACTAAATGTCTAAACTTAATTTCTTGGATCACGTTTATCTCAGCCAACTTTAGACTTGTTCAAACACGACCTCCTCCCACGTTGGAGTCTTTGCTAAAGTTAGACTTGGGGCAGTTTTGACTGAATTAGGAGAATGAAATACATTTCCAACAGGTTATGAACTTATAATACCTTGTACTATTGACTTTTACCTCAAACTATACTAATACACCTCTTACATATTTGAATTTTCAAATGCTCATTTTAGAGAGAAAATACCTTATGCACTCATTTGATTTATACAAAGTGAAATGAAGCCTGAGAGGGCTTCTTTATTGACTAACACACCTCCTAAGACTAACTAAACAACTTATTGATTTTGTTTATAAAACTTGAGAGCATATTTACAAAATTTGGAGATGATGCTCCTGCATCACTCTCCCAGTCTTTGAACTATATGTAATAAAGGGGCAAATGATGGAGATTATCACATATAGTGAGATAGGCCCAGGTTTAATAATTAGTTATGAACTAGTCCTGTTTGTTAGTGGTTGGTAGTATATCCTAAGAATGTTTGTTACATCAAGTAGAACATAGATGGGAAGAGTAAAGGGATGAGCATAGATTGATAAGATCACCTCCTATACAATAGGATATGTTTATTGTATATATATCCCTATCAAATGGATAAAAGATAATGTGAGTGTGTCAAGCATCTATTTTATATTGTGTGCATAATTTATTGCATTGTATTGTTCGTATTCTGACCAAATTTTAAGAAACCCTTTAGCAATAGCCACATTGTCCTCAACTTGTACTTCATTAGGAGGGTAGGGTGGTCTCTGCAATCTTCCTCCTAGCTTCTTATTATTGGCACCGCTTGGAAAGTTACCTGTTCCCATACATCTTTAGGGTTTTTCAAATCTGAAATGTCATAGTGAGGATGAATGTCAATAAGTCCCACGATGAGTCCATAGGCTGCTGCTACCTGGCTATTATGCTCAATAAGCTCATCTATTTCAGTGGTAACGATTGTAGCAATACACCACAAGCATATTCTCATGAAGCCATACTTCGTAGCTTTATCCCGTTCATTGTTTCCCCACAAGTATCATAAGTAAAGGGGGATATCCCACGAAGAGTTCTCCAAACATCTCCATGGATCATAGCACATACACAAACCATGGCTGAAAGTCTTCAAATGCTCCAATAGAGAATACCACTACCAACAGCTCGAAAACACCTTTCCAATGCTTCAAAAATGGTATCGATTAAAGTCCTTATAACAAAGTTACATCCCGCCAACGTTTGAAAATTTTTAATTTCAAAGAACTACCAAAAAAGTAACTCTAGATCCAAACCGCCAAATTCATTTGGTCACTGCTTCCTCAATACTGTTCAAAATTTTGATTATGACCACTTCAGGTGCATGAACTGCCTCAGTTTGATGCTTGTGATACCCTTTTTAGTTCCTCCGATTTTTCTAGAAAATTTTCAGAAAAATAATCCTAGATCTAGAATGCCAACTTCCCCTGAATGAATGCTCGAAGGATAGTAGATGTACATATAGAGGCCTATTGCATTGACAAATGGGGGAATATGAGATGTACCAGCATATTTGGTGAAAATAGAGACAAAAGATAGAACACACAGAATTTGGCATAGGAGTGAACCACTATATCTTATAGATATAGATGTGGAGAATTGACCGAATGTATACCAAATTGAAGTGGTGGAAGAGAATAACTATCCAACTTATTTTAGTCCAGTACCAAACAAGAAATGCAGAATTGGTTATGCACCATGCATATGATTTTCCACAAGAGATGCATATACATTAAGTAAGACCAACCACACAAGAAATTAACTTTGGAAAGGAAGACAGCAAACAAATGATTAGGATGGGAAATAAATCTAGAATCTGAATTGGAAAAAGCAATACTGAATATAGAGTATAAGGACGCATTTTCTTACTTACAAATATTTGAAGGGAGTTCCAAAGGAACTGTGTACATCACATTGACCTAATACCAAAAGCAATAGCAATTAGGCGAAGACCCTATAGAATGAATCCTCATTATGCAGCCTGACTACATGAGGAAATAGAATGAATGCTAGAATCAGGGATAATTTTCAAAGTAACAACCAATCATTGGGCATTAGCTATGGTGATAGCACCAAAGAAAAATACAGAGAGATTGAGCGTATGCAGGGATTTCCACAGCGTAAATCTAGTTACAAAAAATATCTGTTCCCAATACCTTTTACAAGCATTGTTTTGGAAGACGTAACAAGAAGCGAGTTATACCCTTTTTTAAATGGATTTTCAGGCCATAATTAGATCAGTATAATCGGGTACATATGCATATAATAGGATGTTATTTGGGCCATAGCATGTGCTAGCCACATTTCAAACGACCATTTTGTTCATTTTTCGAGAAAATGTCTACAAAGGATCTAAAGACCTCCTTGGATAATTGATCTATCCATTCATAAAGGGATTATCATTAGAGAGCATTGACTCAGTGTATGCAGTTATGTTGGGAAGCAGGATTATCTTTAAATCCCAAGAACTGTTAGTTGTTGTTACCATATGGTAAGTTCTTATGATACGTGCTGTGTAAAGCTAGTAATAGATCCAGACATAATAAAATAATAAGTGAATTTCAAGTCCCAAATATGTTGGGGAAGTTGGATCTTTTCTAGCACATATTGATAAACAAGTTTACGTGGAATGTTGTAAAAGACTTGCAAGAGCACAGACTGTGAAGAGAAAACTAGAGCGTAGAGATAAATAAGGGCCATACAAACACTTGCCATTTAAATTGTCCAAGAGCACAGACTGTGGAGAGAAAAATAGAGCGTCGAGATGAATAAGGGCTAAAGTGAGTTTTGGGAAAAGTCATGGAAATGAAACAGCCCACTAAGAGGAGTTTTAAATAGTGACAAAAAGTTTATAGACAATTTTTGAAAATTTCAAGCCTAAAATTAAGATAATTTTTGGAAATTGTTTTTGTTGATGGTCCTTTGGAAATGAAACAGAGCCCACCAAGAGCACCAGCTCAGAAAGTCCCCCTCCATGTAACCACTGCTAAAATATCTCTATGCACACAGATTTAACAATTTATATAGGGAATAAATTTAAAACAGTTTTATAGAAACATAAATTGCCCGGCAACAGCAATTTAGTTTGTGAGACCCCAGTGTGGAAGTCTCAAACCTTGTCAATGCACCTCTACCCTGACTCCATTGTCATTCTCACTAACCATGGAAGTCATTTGATTATATCTCAAGCCCTAACCTAAAACCTGGCTAGTCTCGTCTTGTCTCCTCACAGCATGGATGCTCTACTTGTCATAAATAAAGTAATCTTAGTTGATATGCTTCAGATTATTAAAAACTTTAAATATATCAGGCTAAACATTATCATATTAAATCGTTGTTAATTGTAGTGTAACATAGACTCTAGAAAAAAGAGTGAAGAATGACAAAGAAATCGTGATGTGTTTGTTTGCACACTGAAAATCTGCGCGGCCTAAGCAAGAAAGGAATAAAACTGTCTGACCTGCCACTTGTGAGTTCCTTCTCTGATTTTTCTCGCAAATTAACGAAGGGATGCTCCAAGCATGGCGAAAAAATATTATATATATACATTCACAATTTCATATTACAGACTGCAATGTGCCGTGCCTCCAAATATAAAAGCCGAGGACTCGCCTGCCTGGTTGTGAAAATTAAAATATGCTCTGAAAAAGGCACAGAAAAATTTGGAGAGATAATATAATAATAATAAAAATTTTAACGTCCACGAGACTAAAAATAGTCTATGGGACAGCAAGACAACTCAAGCAGATTTAAGTAGCATTGTTCGCTTCTTGTGTACGCTGATGATGAGCCCCCCTAATTGCTCAATGTGCTCTTCGTTGAATAGGTTATGCCAAGAACTGTCACATATAGTATCCGCAAATTTATCTCTGCTATCTTTGTAGGCCTCACATTCTAGAATAAAGTGCTGTTCAGTTTCCACTTTCCCAGAATTGCAAAATCTGCAAATTCTCTCTTCCCAAGCCTCCTTTGGCCTCTTCCAATGCCCAGTCTCACAACGAAGTTGGTGAGAGTTGGTTCTCAGCGGAGCAATAAGAATTTTAGCCCTCCAAGAAATGTTGGCTCCTATGTACGCTTTTTGGAGTTGATCACAAGTGGGGTTGAACTCATTTATATAATATAGTTTCTTCCTCCCGATCTCGCTTCCCCAATTTCTCTTGTAAAATTTCTCCATAACAAAGACTTTTATTTCTTTATTATTTGTGGGGCACATATTGAATTGAATATTCCATTTACTCATCCATGTGATATTTTGTTGCATCCATGTCCTTTTTCGCTTACATAGTGTATCACTAAAAACAACTTTAGGCCATCTATCCTCTTCCATTTTTTCGATTCTTTTTAAATAGCTTAAAAGGCGAACCATAGCAAGTGCCTCGATAGGAACAGCCCCCATTTCACTTAGCATGATGTCATATGGAACTGTGCTTTTGATTTTAATCTTGCTTGTAATCAAGCGCTTTTGGATTCCTTCAATTTGTTTCCATTGTGCTATAGTAGTGCTGCTGGCCCATAATTCACACCCGTAAAGAACAACTGGCAGCACAAGAAGACCGAACAAGGTTTGAATAGTTTTCCAATCCCACAACTCCGCTTCACGGCACTTATTCTGAAGAGCATAGAAAGCCTTCCACCCACCTAATGTCTTTTTATACCTGCAGCTAGACCAGCTTAGCTTTTTGTTGAAATCGATGCCAAGGTATTTATAATCCGCAACCTCTTCGAGAAGACTTCCATTGTAATAAAATTCATGTTGATGTTGTTTTTTATTATTAGAGAAAATCATAACCTTAGTCTTGCTGATATTGACCTGCATCCCCACCATTCTGCAAAAGCGCTCAAGAGAAGATAGATGGTCTTGCAAACCACAGGCAGATTTGGTAATTAAAATGAGATCGTCCGCATATAAGAGCAACTTTATAACAAATTCACCTAGCTGAATGCCTTCACCCTTTTGTATGTTTAACCACTCTTCCATTTTATCAATATATAAACCAAATAAAGTAGGAGACAAAGGGCAACCCTGTTTGACCCCGATATCACTCCTGAAACATTCTGAAATGCCATCTGAAGTTCTGATTTTCACTTTCACCTCTTCGTACATCCTATGAACAGCAGCTCTGAGATGCCTAGGAATCCCCAATTCTTCCATCCTAAACCAAAGCTTGTCTCTCGGAACGGTATCAAAAGCCTTTTTGAAGTCAACAAAGCAACAAAAAACCTCTTCCTTTTTCTCCCACTCTTTTTCAATAATGTGTCTCAGAGTGACACAGTGATCCACTGTCGAGTGCTTTGGCCTAAAACCAGCTTGCCCTTTAGCATGTTTATGGTTTTCTTCTGCCCATTTGTTGATCCTAGTTTCTATTATGCTGCCAAAAAGTTTAGCAAAGAGGGGATTGATCATTATAGTCCTGTAGTTGGAGGGATTGTTAACATCACCACTCTTAAAAAGTGGTATTGCAACGCTGATTGTCCAATCTTTCGGAAACCCTTCTTGGCAGATTTTGTTGAAGATTTCAGTGATGTACGGTGCAAGAGTTTTCATGCCCCACTTCAAATATTCGGCTTGAAGTGCAACAAGATCTTTTGCTTTACCTCCACCCAACTTCTTAATCCCTATCTCTACCTCTTGCACAGTGAAAATGTTTGTAGTATCGTTGACCAAAGGTGGGTGTCCCACTCCACCCTCTTGTTCATAAAGTTTCTTAGCATATTCAAACCATTGGGTGGCAGTAATATTATTTTCATTTTGCTTTCTCCTTGGTTGGAGTTCTTTCCAGAAACGTTTGGGGTTATTTCTGCCCAAAAAAATGAGATGATACGGTCGAAGTGGCGGTTAAAAAGGGCGGGCAATAAATGCAGTCGCGCCACGTACGTAGCATTGAGGGAAAGTTGTTATAAAACCATGACCATTGCTCAACATGCATTGGGAGCGGGAAACCCTGCAATGTTAACTTTCACCTTTTTTTCAACTCCACCGTGCCACGTGATGCCCATGTGGAGTTACCTGGTTTTTACAATTACGAGAGCTTTTAGACATCCGTGTTTCTAACATCTAAAACATTCCTAAGGTGTTTTGTTTTTTAATTTTATTTTATTTTTATTAAATTATAGAGATGTTTCAGGGCCAATATCTTTTGGGAAAATAGATTTATTGGTTTTTCATAAACATACTTTTAGTTCTATCTAAATAGATTTGTGACTTTAAGATTATTGATTAAGCTTCTTTTGGGTGTCAGTTTGTATTGAATTTCTTATCTTTTTAATATTTGTATGATAATTTTTTGAGGAAATTCTCTCGATTATAAGGTGTGTCTTATGACACGAGTCACACAAGATTTATTACATATGGTTTAACATGTGAGTCAACCAAAATGTGAGTCTACATTGAAGTCGACTCAACCAAAAATGTGAGTCTACATTGAGGTCGACTCAACCAATATTTTAAAGAGTCCATTTATTTTCAAGTCATTACCAAGCATGAAGCACATAAAGTTGTCTATTTTAATTTACCTAACACTTTTTTTTCATTCTCAGTGCCCTAACAATCAGATTTAATACTTCCCTTTCATGCCTTAGTCTAGACCCTCATTTGAAACTCTATAGTATGAGAAGCCGAAGGTGCTATAAAAAATAATGGTTGGAAGATAGTTATAAACAAAAAAAAAATCAAAAGGCACTAAATGCACCTGCACAGATGATACTCCTCTTGTGAGCAATCCCTCTTCGAAGGCACACAATACAACTCCCACACGTGAGTCTCATAACATACAAATTGTTTAATAGAGCCATGTTTCACAAGTTTCACATCCTCGAGTGAACTCTTCTACTTTTGGGATATCCTCTACAAGAGGATACTTCTTTAGGTGGTCGTGTAGCCCACCTCTTGGTGGGGGTGCCCCTCCCCAGGTGGAAAATGGATCTAAATGCCACTCCATCTCACTTGGGGAATTTGTTTTGCCAAACCAATTTCATAGTTTTTATCTCTTGAAGATTTTGAATATGGACAGGGAGAGCTATTTATGGATGATGCTTCAAAATTAATGTCTTATCTTGACATGTTCGAGGTCTCAAAGAGTCCTCTAAAAAAATCTGTGTGAGCTATTTTTCAACACATGGGATCTTTAGATTTTTTTATTCGCAAGAAGTTACAAATTCATGGTTTATTCTTCAAACTTCTCTTAAATGTATCTAGTATTACGCTACTCGATTTTCCACCATGCATGATGACGGACGTGAAGGCACCAACATCTTGGTTTCCCTGAAGTTTTCTTCATTAATTATTTCCATGGGAAGTGATCCATCACATCAAACTACTCAAATACTAATTTAAGTTAATGGGTATTTATTGTGGGTTCTTAACATTTATGCCCCAATGATGGCCTCGACAGAGCAAATGTATGGCCATATTTCACCGATAACCTACCATTTCCACGTGGATCATCTGTGGGGATTTTAATACGGTGGAGAGTTCCTAGGACAAAGTATGTGCCTTTTAGATGAGAGGTGTGTGGGAGAACATAAATCTTGGTATTATTTTAAGAATCCATGGGACCTAGTCAACCCTCTCCTTCAAAGGCACAAAAAAACTTCCACATCTTGGTAAATATGTGGTCTAATTGTCATAATGGCACCGATAAGGTCCTTAATAGATTAGACCATTATATGCTTTCAGAGAAAAATGTTTTCTATTTTTTAATCACCAATAGGGAGCTTGTCCTCATGCATTATGACCACAATCTCTAAGACCACCATCCAATCACTTATAAAGTAGAGTGCAATAAAAAGCATTTTAAAGTGCCATGTAATAAATTCCTCCTAAACACCTCCCTCTTATGGCATGAGGGTACCATTTATATCATTGTCTAGATTTCAAATCTCATGTCTCGATCGCCCTTTGCTGCTAGTTGGATAGAGTGGTGGAATGAGGCTATTCTTCACACTACCACCTTTATTTTCCATTATGGCAAACATATTGCTCACATTCAAAAGTAAGGTAATGCAGTTGTGCTCAAACAATAGCATAGGATCTCCTTCCTTCTTGAGCATAACCCTTTTGACTTACAAAACCAGTTCACCTGGATCTCAAACACCAACCCAAAGTGGTAGATAGTCCTGAAGCCATAGGGGTAAAGATTCACGCTCACCTTATTTGATAAAAAAATAGAGATAAGGCTTCTAAAGAGTTTTTCAACTCTCTTGGAGATAAAAATGCTTGATATAGGATCAAAGCCATCATATCATCTGAATCGATACTCACTATCATTCTTCATATCTCCTCTATCATTCCAGACCACCATAAATTAATATTGCAATCTCAAGAGGAAATAGTTGAGAGGACTCAACCCTTGTAGGAATAGATGTATGAGGTTCCTCGCAAGCTCAAACTTATAGACCAAAATATATGTGATGCGCATTTTATTCTCCACAAACCATTTTAGTCCCTTTAAAACATGATCAATGAAAAATCTCCAAACATTGATGGATTCTCATTCGGGCAACAATTCAAGCTATAATTTGGGAGACGGTTTTACCCCAATTGATGATGAAACTTCCGAGAGCCATAACTTTTGTACCATAGCTCCGATTGACTCCCCGTTTGAACCATTAGAAAGCTAAAAACAAGGAGAACACGGTGAGATGGTATGAGCTTCACTTGATGGGTTTTGACCTTTAAAAACCTAATGAAAGTGCCTCAAATTTCAATTTTATTAGTTCAATCTAAAAATAGTAATTCCTCAAATTCTATATTGTTGTGAATCGTGGAAGTCAAACCACTTAATTTCCCTCAATATTGGTGACCTTCCATGTTCTCCTCCTACCTTCAAAACATGTATAAATGAAGATGTAACCCGAAAAGGAAATCAGACATCTCTTCCTAGAGATAAGCATATGTTTGTATTTGCAATCTTGAGTAATAAAACATCTCTTCTCAGAGAAATCATTTTTACTATGTTATTTTTGTATTCTTAAAATATCTTTCAATCAAAACTTTTGAGTTTTGGATCACTGGTATCAGAGCGATTTGTCTTGAGAGTGTATGATCCTAAGGATGAAGTCAGACTACAAGAAGCTTGGGTGGAAAACAATAGAGCTTCCAAACTATCCACCTGTTCACTCCAAATGACCTCAAATGGTAGATGACATTGAGACATTTGATCCCTTAAAGGAAATGCTGAATGAAGCCCTCCAATGGCAACAATCACAGATGCTGCAATAATTTATTCAAATTCTCCAACAAATCTCGATGGGAAATTTTGGCTCCTCATTTGCACTCCTTGGCTCCTCATCCATGAAAAGTCCTTTCAGTGCCCCAACACCTTTCAAGGTTCAAGTGAATTTTGATATCCCTATACTTGAAGGCAAAATCAATGTTGATGTAGTAGAAAATTGGTTGGATCAATTGTCTTCCTACTTTTCTGTAAATAAATTCACTAGCAGAGAAAATATCACTTTTGCTCTTTTGAAAGCATCATTGCTTGTGAAAAATTGGTGGGAAGTGTACAAAAAGAGGTTCAGTACATATGACATTGGCCTTGAGGTGAAACCTACCTGGGATGATTTCATAGAAGTGATAAAGGAAGAATACTATCTCATTGGAGCATATGATGATCTGTACATATAGTGGCAACAACTTCGCCAAGGTAAGGACCAATTTGTTCAAGATTACACTGATATTTTTCATTCTCTATCTGTGAGATTGGGCATCTAAGAAAGTGAGAAATATAAGACTCTCAAATATCGTGGCAGACTAAAATGGTACATACTGCGGGAAATGAAACTCTTCAATTTGGAAACCCTCAGTGAGGCATACAAGTTCGCAGTGAAAATTAAACAGAAGCATGGAAGAAAGAATACGAAGAGTCGACATTCAAAATAGAAAAGTGACAAAGAAGGTCAAACATGAGGCTAAAATTGGAAGCAAAAGGAGTTCCAAGATAAGAAACCCCAGAAGGGGAAGACTGGGAAATGGTGTGATTACCATAAAATTGGAACTCACTCCAAAGAAAAATGTCGAGCCATCAAGTCGCTACTTTCTGAGTCAGAATACTCAACATCTACTGATCTACCTCATACACACCCTGTAGTCGAAGAAGACAAAGAAGATGCTAAGCCCAATACTATCGTTGCTTCATCACAGACCCACGAGGAAAGGCTAGATGACAAGGAAAGGTTGTTTCAATCTAAATTATGGGTAAAAGGTAAGCCTTTGCATTTCATTGTTTATAGTGGGAGTCAAAAGAATTTAATATCTACTAAAGTTGTGAAAGTTTAAATCTATCCATGAAGACTCACCTAAAGCCATACAATATTGGATGGTTGAGCCCAAGAAGAGACCTCTATGTCACCCATCAGTGTCTTCTTTCATATGCAATAAAACCTTTCCAAGATGAAATCTTGTGTGATGTGGTCAATCTAGATGTTTGTGATATTCTCCTTGGTCAACCATTCATGTATGATCAACATGGCATCTATGAATCACAAACCCAAAGAATCACCCTCACTCTTGGAACACGATGTTACAAGGTACCAGAGGTACCACCTCCCACATCTATCTCCTTGATTAATGCCAAGCAATGTAAGAGATTGGTGGAGAAGAAAAAGCAATTCATTTTCATGGTGGTCCAAGAGATCCAAGAAGACCGATGTTGCATTCTTGACTACATAATCAACACAATAATAGAAGCAGATGGGACAAATCATGAGAGAATATGATGACTTATTCAAGTCACCCACAGGGGTTTCACTTCACTGCTGGGTAAAACATTCTATCGATTTGATCCTAGGATCACCTTTGTCTAACAGTCATGTGTATCACAAATCAGTTTTGGAGAATGATGAGATAATAAAGTAGATTCAATAATTTATTCAAAAGGGTCACATCAGGGCAAGCTCTTTGCCTTGTGGTAGCTCGATTGTCCTAGCACCAAAGAAAGATGGAACATGGAGGCTTTTCATTGACTATCGAGCCCTAAATAAAATCACTATAAAAAATCACTACCCCCTCCCTGGGATTGATGACCTACTAGACCAGCTCTGTGGTGCAAAATTCTTCACCAAAATTGATCTCAAATTTGGCTATCACCAAATTATCATCGATCCCACTGATGTCTGGAAGACTACATTCAAATCCAAGGAGGGGCTCTTCGAATGGTTGGTTATGCCTTTTGGCTTGACTAACATGCTTGAAACCTTCATGAAGATGATGGATGACATCCTGCGACCCTTCACCAACTCATTTATGGTTGTTTACCTAGATGACACATATACAGTAGAATTTGGGAGGAACATCTGTAACATGTCTGTAAGGTGCTTCAAACTCTTTGGGAGCATAAGTTGTATGCAAATCTTGACAAGTGCACATTCGGGATGAAAATAATTTAGTACCTAGGGTACGCTGTGAATGAGGAAGGGGTCCATGTCGATTTAGAAAAGATTTGGGTTATTTGAGAATGGCCTTCACCAAGGAACCTCACAGAACTTCGTAGCTTCTTGGGTCTTGCAGATTTATATCATAGGTTTGTTCTTGGATTCTCACATGTTGCTTGGTCACTAACCCAAGTGACTAAAGGAGGAGCTAAAGTTGCATTTCAGTGGGGCGAAATACAACAAAGAGCATTTGAGAATTTGAAGAGCATACTCTACTCATCCCTTGTTCTTGCCTTGCCTGACTTGTATCAACCTTTAGAGCTGATGATAGATGCATCTAAAAATGCCATGGGAGTTATCATCATGCAACATGGCCATCCTATTATATATCACAATGAAACTTTCAATGATACGATCAAGAAATACCTAATATACGACAAGGAGCTCTATGTCATTATGCAAACCTATAAATAATACATCTTGGGAAAAGAGATGGTCATCCACACTGACCATAGACCATTAGAATTCATCCAGATACAGAGCAAACTATGAAATAATAGGCACCAAAAGTGGGCCACATATTTACAATAGTTCCATCTGACAATTAAACATAAAAAGGGGAGCTCAAATACGATTGCAGATTGTCTAAGTCATCTACCAATTACTGTACTCACAATAGTTCTTGACCTGTGTAGACATGAGATTGCCCCTTAGGGTGCTCGAAATGAAGCAGATCCTACCTTTGCTAATACATATTAGGTGCTTCAAGAAGGTATACATGTTTCTAATTCTATTTGCAAGATAATGTCCTCTGTCACATGGGGTACATCTGTGTTCCATTTGTAGAGCAATAGAAGATAATATGGGAAGCACATTTCAACAAGACAATTGGGCACTTTGTTGTACAAAAGACATTGGTAGTTCTTCAAAAACACTTATACTGGCCCCATATGTAGAAGGATGTGGAAAGGTACCTCAAATCTTGAACCCCATGTATGATAGCCAAGCCAACAAATAAGAAGCAAGGATTGTACACGCCATTGCCAGAGCTAACTAGATCTTGGAAATCTGTCTCAATAGATTTTCTCTCAGGTTTGCCCACTTCAAAACATGGCAAGGACTGTATTTTTGTTGTAGTTGATAATTTTTCAAAAATAGCTATCATGATTGATTGTAAGAAAAATATATCTACTAAAGAAACTGCTCAACTATATATTATTCATGTATGGATCCATTTTGGTCTCCCCAAGTCCATTGTTTCAGATAGAGATAGCAGGTTCCTAAGCATCTTATGGTCCACTCTATGGAAGATGATGGATACCAAGTTGATGAAGTCCATAGCCTTCCATCCACAGACTGATGGTCAGATAGAAGTGGTGAACCACTTGATTGTTCACATGATTCATATGTATCACTCCAAACATCCACACACATGGGATGAGGGGCTTCTTTTCATATGAAATGGATACAATTAGGCCCTACACAGCTTGACCAAGCACATTCCATTTCAAGTATGCTTTAGGATCCAACCCATGACACCAATTGATATAGCCATTCCATTATCCACCATGAAATACATACCTCATGGGAGATTTGAGGTAACAAAAGCAAAGTTCATCGAAAAATGCAACACATCCAACAACAGGTTCATGACATCTTGAAGAAGATGAATCGAAAGTATAAGCAACGCCATGAAAAACATAGGATTACACACGATTTTGTTGTGGGTGACATGGTTTGGTTGAGAATTCAAAAGGAATGACTTGTAGGCTCACACAAAAAAAATTGGCCTCTGCAATATGGTCCCTACACCATCACCAAAAAAGTTGAAGAAAATGCTTTTGAGTTAACATACCAGCCTACCTTGGTTTGCATCCAATATTCAACGTGGAGTTCCTCAAACCATATCATCCAACTATGTTGGACACTTCAGTCGTATCAGAACAACTGCACATTGATGAGTTTGATCCACAAAGTTTTGCTCCAATGGAGGAGGATTAGATTGTGGACATCTAGATGAAGACAATAGGAGGATGCTCTATTCTACTTTATCAGGTGGTCAAGAGGGGCCAACTTAGCCACCAAGGTGAGTGGCTTACAGAGAATCAAATCAAGACACAACTACCACACCTAATGAGGAATATTGATGCAATGGGGACCATTGCTTCTTAAGGAGGGAGGAATGATCCAGACAATAATTTAGGTGACAATTCGGGTGATGGTTCTACCTCAATTGATGACAAAACTTCCGTGAGCCATAATTTTTGCACCATAGCTCTGATTGACTCCCCGTTTGAACCATTGGAAAGCTAATAATGATGAGAATGTGGTAATATGACATGAGCTTTGATTTATGGGTTTTTACCCTTGAAAACCTAATGAAAGTGCCTCAAATTTCAATTTTAGTAGTTCAATTTAAAAATAGTAATTTTCTAAAAATAGTAATTCCTCAAATTTTGTATTATTGTGAATCATAGAAGTTGAACCACTTAATCTCATTCGAGATTGGTGACCTTCCACATTCTCCTCCTACCTTCAAAATGTGTATAAATGAAGATGTAACATGAAAAGGAAATCAAACATCTCATCCCAGGGATAAACATATGTTTGTATTTGCAATCTTGAGTAATAAAACATTTATTCTCAGAGAAATCATTATTACTGTGTTATTTTCGTGTTCTTGAAATATCTTTCAATCAAAACTTATGAGTTTTGGATAAAATTCTCTTGTGAATTTTATAAAACCACATGGGAGTTTGTTGAGCTTGACTTGATTCATGTTTATAAAGAATATCTACAAAGATAATATAGTTTTTGACATGAATTATCCAACATAGATATTTGATTTTATTTGTTTGGTTGTCGTGTTTTAAGCTAGCATTTTCATTCGGTAGGGAGTATGAGCCATGCATACCCATCGACTGCTTTACTAGTTAACCTTTTATAAATAATTATTTTATTAATAATATGCTTACTGAAGTGTTCCAATAGTAAATTACCATTGAAGAGATAAAATAGCCTTATGGTGTTAAAATCATGTGGGTGCAAAACCTAACTACACTTATTTTGTTTTATTAGGTTTAAAAACCTTGAGCATTATGATAAAATCTATAAGTGTGTTCGCTTTTATGTTAGGAACTCCCTACTTTTCTTTTCCCCTCAGAACCAAGTTTTTATTGTCTCTGATAAATCCAATCTCAAGGAATCTATATAAGTGAAATTACTTCATATGACATTGTGGCCATTCATGCAACAACTGGTTAGACATTTAGGGTGGCTCATATGCTATGTAACCAAATATATCTTTTCCATTATATCACAAAGCCAAGTCTGTGTGGAATCAAAACTAACGTAAGGCATATGAGAAACCATTGATATTTATATTGGTGACTAATGATTCACAAATGGGTGATGTACATTGAATTATCCAATTCTTATTTTCAATTCTAGTATAAAAAAACATAAAATATTTCCCTCTTATGGTCAATTTGAATCTAGTAACTAAGTTCACAACAGAGGAAAGCAAATCCAAATATGGGGCTAATGAGGGATGGAAAGTCATAGGTTAGAAAAAATAACCAAAATTATTGTAATTAAAATTCCCCCACTGCAAACCACAAACCAAAACCAAACATTAATGTCATGGTTACAAACATGTCGCCAATAGCTAAATCCCTAGTTTCACAAGCCCCTTAAGTTGCTCGAGTAAACCCTCGTCCAATTTTGGTAGGTACTTTATAATTATGTAGCATTGTTTTTATATCATAAGTTTATTTGATTCCCTTTTTAACCTATTCAAAATTCTCAAGAGTATTCAACTTTGTTCATTTTTTTCATTGAAAAAAATTACCTCGATGTTGGCTCCACAACTTATGGAAACCCCACTTTCTCCTTGCATATGTAAAATGCAACCTTTATGGATTTTTTTGACTAGAAAATATTAGGATGATTTTGTGCTAAGTGAGTGAAAACTAGGGAAACTTGCATAATTTCTCTCTAGATGTCAAAAAATGAAAGTATTTGAATAACAAATTAGTGGCACTTAAGGCCATGATGGTGAGATAATGCACCATGATAGTTACCCTTGGATAATTCTTCATGTAGTGTATGAATTTTAACAAGTTTAAATATAAGGATGTGGTTATGGATAGTTATACAAAATTGCTTTAAACTTTTTTTAATGTTTTCAAGAAGAAAAAACTACTAGGGTTTCTATATAGATGGGAACCAATCTCCATAAGTAATGACAAATCCCCATGCATTGATGGATTCCATTGTGAATTTTATAGAGTCAGATGGGAGTTTTTTGAGCCTGACCTGCTCAATTTTTCAAAATAAGCTTTACAAAAAAAAAAATGTTATTGCTACAAAGTTTCCCAATGTAGATAATTGATCTTGTTTGTTTTGTTTCTATGTTTTGAGATGGTGGTTTCCTCCAGCTGGGAGTCTGATTCATGCATACTAACCGAATGCTTTACCATGTAACAATTTGTAAATTATTATTTTGTTGATAATAGTCTTATTGAAGTTTTCAATGGTAAATCCATGTTAAAGAGATGGAATTAGTTGCAATGTTAAGCCTCATGGTATTAAAATCGTAGGGGTGCAAAACATAACTACATTTAGTTTATTAGGCTTGAAAATCCTAAACATTGTGCTCATATTTATAAGCATGTTCTTTTTTATGTTAGGAACTCTCTATTTTTCTTTTCCCCTTAGACCTAAGACTTTCCCTTCTCTAATGAGTACAATCTCAAGGAAACTCTATGAGTGGAATTGTTTCCCATGTCATTGTGGTCAATTATGAAGTACTTTCTATTTTTCTTTTCCCCTTGGACCTAAGACTTTCCCTTCTTTAATGAGTACAATCTCAAGGAAATTGTATAAGTGGAATTTCTTCCCATGTCATTGTGGTCATTTATGAAGTAAATAGCTATACCTTTAGGTCAACTCATATGTTATAAAACTAAATTGTTATCTATCACTATATCACAAAGCCAAGTCTGCATAAAATTAAAACTCATGTAAGACTAATGAGAAACCATAGATATATAGACTAGTGACTAATGATTCACAAAATGGGTGATGTATGTTGAATTTGTAAACACTTATTTTTAATTCCAATATAAATAAGGGCTCCATGCACCAAGTCCCTGTCGGAGCTTATAATAGTTTTGAAATTTGTTTTAAGTATTGATCATAGAATGAACATTTTTTATCAAGCAAAATTACTTAAGAATAGTTGACATCATTGAATTGCTATAATAAATTACTCCATAGTGACATTATTTGTTGTTAACATTGCCTATATTCATACTCGTGGAATGCAAGTAGACCATGGTCGTAAAAAAATAGGCAATGCCAAAATGTGTGCTTAGTTTGAAGGATAGAATGCATACTCATTTTTACAATGTCAATTCCCTGTCAATAGTAGTCGACTTAGCACAACCAAGCTGCATATGTGGATTGGATCATAAAATGCATTGTCATTTTTACATTGCTAATTTTCCCTAACCATGATTGATAGGAAAATGATTGTCAACATTATTTACCCAACATAGGTGAGATTTTTAGGTTGGGTTTCTTAGCTTCTTTTCTTAAAAAATGGAAGAAGAAATTCACTGTGATCTAGGTTTATGTAGTATATGTGCATAAAAACTACTCATAAATAATGTGATGGTCAAAGTTGACATTTGTTCTAGTTTGTGCAATATATGTGGGCAAAGTGCAAGTATTTAGAACATTTTATTTTATTGTTCATTTGTCAAATGGATTGTTTATTTGATTTATCTAACAAGCTCAATTTTTTAATCTCTCAATATATGTAAGTAAAAAGGGTGCAAAAGTCTACCAAACAAAAAAGTGTTGCATTTCAATTCTATGGAGTTAATTTAACCAAAATAAGTTAATGGAAAAGAGTAAGGTAGGCATATTTGCAAACAATTGTATACATAAATATAAGTTGAACTCACTTTAGATGCACCAAAACCTCAGATACAATAGATAAATGCACATAAATTTTACTTTTTCCTACAAAAGAATTGTTCCAACCATTGAGTAGTTGTGAGTGGCATTACGACAAGAGACATTATAACTCTTATTTTTTTTTTTAGAAGTTTGATCAAGTATTTAATTATGTCAATTTGAAAGAAAAAAAAATTAAATAATTATCTAAAATAAATAGTAGCTACATGCACACCGTGCACCACAAAATGACAATGAATTTAATTTGACTACAATCTAATTTAAAAATGACTACCAATACACAATATGTTAACAAAATTAGTAATGACACTCATGGGTTTGAACAAGCTCAAATCTAGTGAAGTAAATTAAGAATTACCAATAATGTGCCACACATATATTTAATTACATATGCTAGAGATTATTAAATTCTTTAGAATTAAACTTGTTATAAATTGAGCTATTTAAGGAAACATTTCTAGATATTATGGGTCTGAAGCATTTAACTCATCGTAGCATTGTTCTTTGTTCCTGAACTATTTCATTACAAATACATAATATTTGAAAAAATAGAACTGGAATAGTTTTCTAAGTTTTTTATGTGAATGTAATAATTTATTTTAGATGGTAATGTTTATTGAAAGTCAATAATGATGAAGAATAGAATACATGAATCTAATATATAAAGGATTATGAAATGTATCTCCAAAAAATGAAAAGTAATTATTTAATACGTAATTCTTAATTATTTAAAAATAAAAAATTGATATTGAATATTCTCTATTGAAACTGAATTAGCTAAAATAAACTTAATTAAACATCTATATGCCTTATTTTTCATACAATGTAAAAAATTGATGATAAAATATATGGAATGTGACACCCATAAATATGTGAGATGATAATACTTAAAATACGTATTTTAATTATTAATATTTTTTTAAGAGTAAAACTAAAATTAATATAATTGATAGTAGGAGAAAGATCTGTTTAAGATATTCTATATATTTATTGTAATCATTTAGAAATTTTGTAGGTTTGTGCAAAATTTCACCTTGTAGAAGAGGAAGAGAAACCATTGTAAGATGTGTTACAACAATTATTGAAATATCGAGTCGGTAGTGCTTGTCATGAGGAGATTTAGAGATGTGAACTTTTTAGGTCCATAACTCCTTCAGTGTCATTTCAGCCAACCATTATGACCAATCATCAAATCTAAAAATGATGTGGTTGATAGACTAGCATTTACTTTTTCATGGATTGAATTGTTTTTCTTGTATTTTGCTAGTTTCTTAGGCTATTGTAACTTGAGACCCGTGTCTCCATTTTAAATGACCTCTTTTTAAAATTTCATGAAAATGAGTTTTTTTTTATGCACCAAATCTACAATGCTAGTTTGCGATATTTTGAAGTGGCCAAAATCCTCACCGTTTGGCCAGAAAAAGTAAAACAATGCTCTGGTGGTGTTTTAGGTCTCCAACATTTCTTCGAATGTCCAAAAAACTTTAAAGTGTTGAAAAAATATGGGTATTCATATGTGCATGAAGAGGAGGCATGGAAACATTAAAAACATCCACCTGTGAATAAACTAGGAGATGTGCATTCTCCATAGGTGCTTTCCTCTAATCACATCTACCAAATCCAAAACTGAAACATGGGAAAAACATAAAGAGGCTATAAAGACATTGGATAATCTTGCACAATAAATTCAATTGTTCTAATAAGATCACACTGAAGTTGTGAAGGCAATCACCAAGAGATAGTTTCAAATTAGAAAGGCCTTTAGGAAGTTTGTTTGACTTTAGTTACATAATTTGATCACCATATTACTATTGTAATTTAGACTGATTTCTTGAAGAAAACTTAGCCTCTTCTTTTCTGCTTGTTACTGTAAAATACTTGCCAATTAAAATCATTCTTAGGTATTGATGTCTTACTACCACCTTGACATGTGGTTGACATTTAGAGTTCTTGACTTCATTAGGGATATCAAAATGGGCTCCAATTGTAGCCAACCTATCAACATGATTATTATCCTCTCTTGAAATGGCTTGTATGTTGAAGGCCTAAAAATATCTTATAAGATCCCACACCCTATGTTTTTAGGACTTTAACAAGGAGTTCTTTGTTACATTTTAGCCCTTCACTTGATGAACAACTAGCTCAATATCACCAAATACTTGTAAGCACTTCACTCCTCCTTTCATATCCCATTAAAGGCCATGTACAAGTGCTTCATACTCTATTGCATTACAAGTAAAATCAAATTTAAATCTGAAAGTGGTATATTACCTTTCTTTAGAGGGAAATACAAACATTACACCACCTCCTACACCAATCTTGCTTCCAGATATATCAAAGAATACCTGCCATAGACCATCCATGGGCTCACTAGGCTTGACCAACTCTAGAATGAAAAAATATTCCTCATGTAAACAATACACTCCTAGGCCTTCTTCTTCCATGAACTTATATGGATCACACTCATGATGTTCATCTCCTAACTCATCAAGAAATATATTAGGTACGCCTTCAAGGGAAACAACTGGTTCTTGATCAACATGGAAATCTCCATTAAGAATAATGTAATTAACATTGGAGACCTGAGGTACATAAGGTTATATATGAATATTAGAAATTGGTTTTGATTATATCTTGACTTTGGTGTCATACCTAGTCCTAAAAAACACGTAATACCAATATGATGATAGATATCCCTCAATCTTGGCTATGAACTCCCTAGATAGACATAGGCCAAAGTGGGGTGGTGGACTATTACAATAATATTTTAGGAATTAGAAATTCAAGGCAATAATTCAAAGTTAAATTTAAACCATTGATGATACCTATTGTCTTGGTGGTTGTCCCATCTATTTGCAAAACTCCTGTGGTGATTAGCTCATATTTTAGACTTAGCTTATTGGTCACTTGTTTATGCATTACAGAGGTACTAGCACCACTATCAATCATATAATTATAAACCAAAGACTCACCTATAATGAGATAAAGATAGAAAGTAGAAGGCTTATTAATTTTGACTTGTTTCCCTCCTTTAGGCTAAGTTTCATTCATGAGGACTTCTATTTCTTTCAATGTTGATCCAACTGCAAGGCTGAAATTAGATAACTCTTCTTGAAGTAGATATGTAGTCATATAAAAATGCAAAATTAGTAACTTGAGTGTGGATTATGACTCCCAATTCCTAGATCCCTCTTGTTTGCTCTCATAAGCCTCATAGGCTTATTTTTTTTAATTCCCAATCATTCGTAGCCTTTCAAACTTGATCCTAGTTGAGCCAGGACCCTCTTTTCATGACCAATCCATCCCCCTAGGTCATGTCTACCCAGGACAATAGGACCACACTAGGACTATAGCATTGGTACCACTCTTGTCTGCTTTCAATGGTGTTGTCCAAGCTCATTTTTGGCCCCAACGGTTAATTTCTTCTAGTTCCCCATCCTTCTTCTTGTCGGCCTAACGTGGGCACATTCAACCCATGACCAATAGATCCCTATAAAAACCCATTCAAAGATCATTTGGAAAGGGTAGGCAACTATCACTAAGCAAGCAAGAATACAATCAAGACCATTCAATCAATCTTTCTCATTCTCTCCATATAGCCAACCAATGCACTTATAAGCTTATTCAAATTCTTACACCAGTCCCTAGCCATCTCAAGTACATCTAGTTTAGCACTCTACATATTCATACACTCAATTGCACAAAGCACAACAAGTGGGAGAACTACATATGGCTTGATCCCTCTTCAGAGTATTCGTATGTAGGCAACATGTCCACACACGGGGTGTGAAGCACGTCTAGTGCATTTTACACACTAACCCCCCCTCTTGCTCAAAATTAGTTAAATCATAATGGAAGATAGGGTTTAAAGAAATAATTTTCTCTACAAATAGCTCTAAAAACTTTCAGCTATTGAAACTTCATAAACAAGGTCAAACATACTTACTGAACAAAACCCATAAAGCTCAGATCCTCAGGATAACAGTGGCAGAGGTGGACTAAAATGTTGGTGCCACTCATGTCTAGTTTTAGTGCTCCTATCCAATCAAAAACCAAAGTTCAGATCTTAGTTTACAATAGTGTCCTAGTCCTACACAATCAATATTAGCATCTGTCTAAATCAGGGCAACACAATTTTAAGCTAAGTCATATTTCTCATTACTCATTCACTAATTTCAGAAACTCTAAACAACAATAAAATTTAACAAATCAATAGGTTAATTATAGCATAATTATTGACTAATTTTACTACTTAGACCCTTTAACTAAATTAGGAATAATACACCAATATTCCCAAAATTGTTAAATTATTTTGGTGAATCCGACTTACTTCGTTTGTGCACAAAAACCCTAGAAACCTTAGGGTAAAATTCTTACTGATTTTTCTTATAAATTTTTGAATTTTTACTTGAATATTTAAGTCATAAATTCATTTCAAATTTTAGAATTTAGTAGTAAATTTTAAAATAATCTTCTTTCAAACTCTGGTTGCCCATACAGGTTCTAGTATTTTTCCAGTAATTTTCCAACAATTTTCATAATTTTTACTAGCATATTAAAATCACAAAATCCCTTCAAAATTAAAAATTCAATAGTAATTTTTTTTAAAAAAATCTCAAAACCCTAGTCACACATACTAGGTCCTATTCAATTAAGCATTCTATTTATTTATTTTGAAATTTTAGTGGCATTTTAAAATCAGAAATCCAATTTCATTTTCAAAATTCCATAGTATTTTGCAAAAATATCATTATCAAAACCCTAGTTGCATGTACTAGCTCCTATTTGCTTCTTTGTGATCTTCATTTCAAAAATGGGTTTCAATTATCTACAATTATTTCTTGCATTTCTCGCACAAAATAAAGAAACCACCATTGGTCGTACATGTACATGAATAATGAAGTTTATCATATGTTAATACAAAGCTTTATTCTTTGTATTTCATGCTTATGTTTCATAATATGGGATGAGATTAAAAAAGTTATTATTAAACATGTTAAGATGTCTCTTGCATTACCTCCCTTGGAGCCTCTACCCCATGCCAAGTCATGTTGCATGGTCCATTTCTCTCTTCCCCATGTCACTACCCATCACCAAAGAGCCCAATTGACACCCCTTCTCCCTCCACCACCTTGACCTGTCAATTATCTTCGCTCTCCTCTCATATATACTACTAGTTTTATACAGATAGTAGATAATGTAGTTAGAGTTGTTACTCAATGTGCCACCATGCCTCCTCAACCTAGTCAGGAGCCTCACCACCCTCCTATTCCTTTATGTCCCAAACCCAACCCACCTGCATAGGTAGATCCACACAAAGCATATGATATTATTAAATAGTTGAGAAATACTCTAGCTAAGATTTCCATGTTAAAACTGCTTCAGAAAGCCAATGTGTTCAAGGACATTCTTTACCAGGCACTCAATCAAACTTTTATGCCACTTGATTCATAACCTTCTTATTTTTCATCAGTGGTTAACACTTTAAAAACCATAGGACATGCAATTTCTTTTGATAGTGAGGATTTTCCTTCTCAAATAGTTATTGATCAAACTTTACCATTGTTCATACAAGTTCAAGTCAAAACCAATGCAATAAAGAGAGTTCTAATTGATAGTGATTTTGGACTTAATATATGTAATATCACATTCTTACAAATCATGGGCGTAGATATGGCATCCATGCAAAAATCATACAAGAATATTAGAGGATTTGATGATATACCATGACAGACATTGATCACCATTACTTTGGATATCATGGTAGGACCCAAAACCCTCTCTACATAGTTCCAAGTCATGCTCAAACCTCTTCATTATAATTTTTTACTCGAACAACCCTGGATACATGTTATGGGTGCAGTTCCTTCCAATCTTCATCAATGTATTAAGTTTATCCATGAAGTATACCTTTACACATGTCTAGCAGATGACTATCCATTCAAATATTGTCAAACTATATAGTCATCTTTGATTATTTTGCCAGATGGGACACCTCATCTCACAGTTCAACAACCACCTCATTGTATTTCTCTTGATCGGATACATACATATGAGGTTGGAGAGAGTAGCACTTCTCATACTCCTCCACTTATAGTTGTGTCCTCGGCTCTGGATATTCAGATAGCCACAATAGCTTTAGCCATTCTAACTACTTCATCAATCATGATCCCTACACCTATTACAGTTATATATTCACTGATAACAGTTCTAATAGTACTAGTTGATTCATAACCTTGAATTACACTAGTCTACCAAGTTTTAGCTTTTTTGATGGTGGCAACTCTTATTATCACCTAAACCCTTGACTAGGGTTTCCTTGCCTGCACATAGGGCCGAGAAGCAATTAATTCAATTTATAAAGTTTAATAACATTTTAAAAGATCAAATTTGCATATTTATGTTTGTATTCATCCTAAAGTGCTTGTCTAATATGGATTTAACCTTGATCAATGCTCAATTACTCTCGAAACACAAGTTGACAGGGTTTGTAACATAATATTGCTTGTACAATTCCAAGGGTTGACATTTGTTGTCTCAGGTTTCACAACAAAGAGTTACACTTCTATGTTGATAGAATATCATATTCCCATGCGTGTTACACCTTTTCCAAACCTAAACCCTTAATGATAGATTTTTGTTCTCTTTCTAAACCTAGGCTCCACAGTCATATTTGATATAGTCTACCTGTGTAAGGAATATAGGGTCAAAAGTGCTATTAGCCTACTAAGATGCTTGAAACCCTTATCTTTAGTTTCCCACTACCGTATTATAGTTCTTTCTCATATTCAAAACATAACAACTCCCAACAATATATCAATCCATCGCCAAATGAGACACTTGACCGTGTTAGATAAAATAGGGTATTTGCATGGTTATTGACTTGTATGAGCATAGAGCATTCAAGACTATAGATTTATCCTACAATTCAACCTCAGAACAATAGGTCTATTTTCCTATCTCAACTTCTCTCCTCCACAAAACATTATCTCACCAAATAGGGGTTCTCTCTCACACCAACCTTGCAAGCAACGTCATGAGACCATACTTTGGACTATCATAAGCTATGAATAGGGCATGCAAAAGGAGTTATATTCTCAAAGATTATTTCACTTTACATTGTTTGCTCAGTCAGCTAGGGTCCTATATTATGCTAAAAATATATCACAATGAATGCTTCTTATTTTTTCCTCTAAAGTAATTATGCAATCCCTTCCTTCTTAACTGCCACATACAGGCCTTCCCAAACCTGTAGACACACACATACAGAGTCTATGTATATATAGCCTTCAAGGCTAACTTAAAATAATGTGAATGCATACAAAGATAAACCCATAGATAAACCCATAAATCTTGCAAAGGAAACAACACAATGATCAACTTATCTTTATTCATTGATTCAACATTACATTACAATCACAATCCACAAATGGACTTGTTCATCTTCATGAGGGTTTTGGAACATTTTCTCTTTTTCTATTTTCCTACCTCTCCTTAGATAACCATCCCTCCCTTCATGCTATTCCACATCTACAATGACTCTTTCCTTCCCATTTCAACATTGGTGTGAAGGTAGTTACATCAACCACTCATTACAACCAACTCAATGCGTGAGGTCTATTTACATGACTAATTAAGTGTTAACTTCTTAATGACTTATCATAATATATGTTTAGACCCATCTTAAATGACTTATTGGACCCCCTTAAACCCACTTTACTCACTTAAACTCTCCAACACATGAATTTAGCCCTCTTAACCTTGTTACAACATTTGAATTTTTCAATTCCTTGTTTTGGAGGGAAAATTCCTATAAACTATTTGACACACCCCTATGACTCTAAATGGACTTTAAGGACATAAATGGACCTAAGAAGGCCCTTCACACACATTTACATCCAACTTTGACCACATTTGACTTCCTATTGACAAAAACACAAAAATGTTGTCTTCTTCCTTTAATGCTCCTGAATCCTACTCTCCATGAAGAAGAAAAACTTGAGCCTCCAACTTTATTTCTTGCCTTCCAATTTGTTCTTCGAAGGTCCTTCACATTCAATTGATTTCTACTTTTCATTCCTTGCTCCTTCTTGTTTGTCAAACTCTTGCATTTCTTCCTTGTGGCTTTGTCTAGTCTTCATGTCCATGCATTTTCCATCTCTATAAAGTGTTTCAACTACTATACATCTTTGTTTGATGCATATTCCACTTGTTATAAGTCACCTTAAACCCCATCAGACTCATCTTCAACCAAATAATGCTTATTTCTCTTCCTCATGCTTGTTTTATGACTTGATTCCTCATTGT
This sequence comes from Torreya grandis, assembly GCA_037957365.1. Classification (NCBI taxonomy): domain Eukaryota; kingdom Viridiplantae; phylum Streptophyta; class Pinopsida; order Cupressales; family Taxaceae; genus Torreya; species Torreya grandis. The sequence goes on from JARHVA010001655.1 coordinate 1,918,553, forward strand.
TTTCACTTAATTCTTGCTTGTTTAATGATTTTTGCTCCTTATTCGTGTTAGCATCTTCTTCTTTAGGTTATAATGGCTTCTTTGGCATGTATACCTTTATTATTTTCTCATCTATACTCTTTTTTGATGTCTTTTCTTTAAACTTCTTCACATTTTGATGCCTTTTCCTATCATCTTGGTCACTAAGAAAGAACAACTTCTTGTTCCACTCATCCTCATGATAGTAAAACATGATTGACAAATCTTGGACTGTCCATATCCATGCTTAGTAAATGTAAGATCATATTTAGCTTGACCCATAGAATAACTCACCTTGTTTGCTTGTTCATACTTCATTTTCTTGCTTACTTGTGCCCCTGTTTACACAACTTCTTGTGCTTCTCTTTGCTAATATTCATTTGATATTTATTGGAGTTCATCCTTGACTTTTGCCTATTGTTATTCACCTTATTTTAGCCCCATGGATATAATAAATACCTCTTCCAACATTCTCATCTCTTTTTTCAACTTGAGTGCATCCATTCCTTCAAAATCCTCATCAAACCTTGGTCCACATTGATCTTCACCTTCTTGGGCATCTTGTTATTTATCTCATCCTTGGACTCCTTCATTTATGAGAGTCACATTAGCATTCTTTGGTTGCATACCATGCTTATCAAGCACTCTTTTAGGTGCTGCATCCTCATCTTGCCTTGCTACACTCTCATTCATCAATGCCATTGTTTCTATGTACAAGAGATATTTATTACTTGCATTAACTTCATCATAAACAACATTTGAAAACATATATTGGGAATACTTATCTCCTATACACTCATCTTCTTGTTCATACTATTTTACCTTCACTCCTTTGGCTTGATTTGCTTGCACTATCTCTTTTGTTTGCATCATAGGCTTGCTATCTTCTTTAATCTTCATGCTTTCTTGGAGTACACTTGCAATAGGATCCTCTTGCACTCTTTTCATGCTCTTTGATACCCATTTGTTGCCTTGTGATTTCTTGGGCTGCCACTTGTTTCTATTTTCACCTCCTTCAGGCCTCATGTTTGGGTTATCCACCACACCATATTGGTGTTCTTTGCCTCTTATTCTTTGTTTCCACATTTGTGTTCATTTTCCACCTAGGCTTTTGCCTTGTTTGGCCTCTTGTTTGAGGTTCACCTCTTTCTTCTCCATGTTTGTTTGTTTCAGCCACTTAGGCCATATATATCCATACCCTTATTCTCTTTTTGAGGGATTAAATTTGTCATTATTCCTCCCAATCTGTATATTAGCTTTGTCTTCTTCATATATACAATCAAAATCAATGCTTAGACTTTCATTTACCTCCAAAGGTGGCTGTTGAAAGCTTATATCTTACTTCATGTCCTCTTGGGGAACCATCTCCTTTGTTTTATCTATTGTACTTGGCAATGCATCATAATATTCCTCTTCGTCTTCAACATGTGGAATGCTCTCAAAATTCAACACTTGGTCTTCTTAAAGAGAATCTCTTTCTTTGTCATCTTCTTTCCATTTGATGGGTGATGTTCTTAGCCCATCCTTCACCAACTTTGAGGCCTCATGCTTTGCCTTCACCAAAATTGTCTTCATACCTACATACATAAACTTGAAAGCAATGCTAGCATACAAAATGAGAGACCACATAGTCTCTTTGAATGTCTTTGGCATAGACACTATCCATCTTCTCTTATTGTATTTACTTTCATATACTCTTCTTGGCACTCATATCTTCTTATTGTTCGCTTTAATGAGAACCCTCTTCTCTATCTCTTTGTCTTGTTGCTCACTTGGCAACATCTCTCTTCTCATGTCTCTTTGGGTTGCCTTCTCTTTCTTCTTCTCACTCTTCATGACACTCATCTTGTGCCTTCTTCCTCTCACAAGTGATTCTAGTGGCAAGTTCACTTTCCTTCTCACATTCCAACCAGTCCATTAGATTTCTTGTCTTCTAGTGAGCTTTACCATGAGCTCTATACTTTTCCCTAATTATCTTCTTATGTCTTCCACTTCCCTTTCTATATCCATCTTCTCTTTTGTTCTTCGCTTTCTAGGCCTATCTAGACCTTCCTCTTAACAAGTTTATCAACCTTGCCTCTTAGACCTCAATTGGGCCTTTACTCTTCCTTGAGTCATTTATCTGGGACCTCTTCTTATCCTCCTTGACTCTCTCTTTTGGAGTCTTTTTTCTTCTCTTCTCTTTTGGAGATCTAATGCTCTCTTTTCAATCTATATTTTCTAGTCTTTGCTTGACTAGCTTATAGTCCTTTCTCATAAGACTTTGGGGCTATTATTTCTCTCCTTTTTATCAATCTTATATTACATTATTCTGACCTCAATAGACCAGACCTGCAACCTTCTTCTCCCTCAATACCCTGTAAGGTTACCATTCATGCATATCTCATAGCATTATGCATTCATCTCAAATCAATAAGTTTTAAAGAATTCCAAACAAAAATTTATCCAAGCTTACCTTGATTTGATATCAAATGATGCACAAGTAAGGGGAGAAACATTCAAATTCATCATTATCTAGTTTTGGTCTAGTAAAAGATCTCTTTTACATGCCATGTTTAACATGAATTCTCTTCTCTTTTTGATATAATTTTTTTTTCTTTTGGACCACTATGCTTATTAGTCTCCTAGTTTGGAACCTATTTATTGTACATGAATTATGCCTTTCTCATGACATTCAAAAATTGATTTGTTACCTCAAGGCATTCATTCTTTTACAGCCTTACTCTCACTCTCCCACTAACTCTCAACTAGACTATCCTCCTTATGTCTCAAGGAGTAATTCTTGATGTAAGTTTCTAGAACTCACTCTCCTTACATGGAAGGACTTAAATGGTCATCTCATACCTATAATAACCCATTTAAACTCTTGGATCACCCTTCAACACCCCTTTCCACACAACATGCTTATTATGACTTCTCAAGGCTAACAGCCTTTTCTTGGACATTTCTCCTTGGTTTGACCATATTATCACCTTTCCTGTAGATTTAAAGACACTTTAAGGCACCCTATATCTCCTTTCAAATCTTCATGAAGTTTCCAAACTAGGGTCATTTACTTCCTCCACCTACTAGCCTCTTCTGCCCTCTAACTAGCTTCTTTTAGGCCTAATTAAACCCTGTTTCAACACACTTATTCAAATCCATACCTGAGGGGTCCATACACTTATAAAAACACCATAAATTGTTAGATAACCTTGAATTGCACCATTATACCAAGTTTTATATTTTTTTAATGGGGACAACTCTCATTATCACCTAAACCCTAAACTAGGGTTTCCTTGCCTGCACACAAGCCTAAGAAGCAATTAATTCAATTTCTAAAGTTTAATAACATTTTAAAGGATCAAATTTGCATTTTTAGGTATATCTTCATCCTATAGTCCTTTTAAAATATGGATATCACCTTGATCAATGCTAAATTACTCTCCAAACACAAGTTGATAGGGTTTGTAACATAATACTGCTTATACAATTCCAAGGGTTGACATTTGTTATCTCAAGTTTCAAAACAAAGGGTTACAATTATATGTTGATAGAATATCATCTACCCACATGTGTTACACCTTTTCCAAACCTAAATCCTTAATGAAAGACCTTTGTTCTCTTTCCAAGCCTAGGTTCCACAATCATATTTGATACAGTTTCCCTGTGTAAGGAATATAGGGTCAAAAGTGCTATTAGCTTACTAAGATGATTGAAACCATTATATTTAGTTTTCCACTACCATATTATAGTTATTTATCATATTAGAAACACAAAACTCCCAACAATATATCAATCCATCACCAAATGAGACACTTGACTATGTTAGACAAAACAGGGTATTTGCATGGTTATTGACTTGTATGAGCAGAGAACATTCAAGACTGCAGATTTATCCTACACTTCACCCTCAGAATAATAAGTATATTATCCTATCTCAAGTTCTCTCCTCCATAGAACATTATCTCACCAAACAGGGGTTCTCTCTCACACCAACCTTCCAAGGAACATCATGAGACCATACTTTGGACTATCATAAGCTATGAACAGGGTATGAAAAAGGAGTTGTATTCTCAAATATTATTTCACTTTGAAATTTTTGCATAGTCATATAGGGTCCTATATGATCTTAACAATATATCATAATGAATGCTTCTTATTTCTTCCTCTAAAATAATTATGCAATCCCTTCCTTCTTGACTGCCACATACAGGCCTTCCTAAACCTTCAGACACACACATATAGAGTTTGTGTATATATAGCCTTCAAATCTCACTTAAAACAATGTGAATGCATACAAAGTACAATCCATAAATCTTGCAAATGAAACAACACAATGATCAACTTATCTTTATTCATTGATTCAACATTTTGTTGCAATCATAGTCTACAAATGAACTTGTTTATCTTCATGAGGGCTTTGGAACATTTTCTCTTTCTCTATTTTACTCCCTCTCCTTGGATAACTCTCTCTCCCTTCATGACATTCCACCTCTACAATGACTTTTTCCTTCCCATTTCAACACTGGTGTCAAGGTAGTTACATCAACCACTCATTGCAACCAACTCAATGCTTAAGATTTGTTTACATGACTAATTAAGTGTTAACTTATTAATGATTTATCATAAGATATGTTTAAACCCATATTAAATTAATTATTAGACCCCATTAAACCCACTTTACTCACTTAAACTCTCCAACACATGTATTTGGCCCTCTTAACCTTGTTACAACATTTGAATTTTCAAATTCCTTGTTTTGGAGGGAAAACTCCTATAAACTATCTGACACACCCCTATGACTCCAAATGGACTTCAAGGACATAAATGGACATAATAAGGTTCGTCACACACATTGACATCCAAATTTGACCACATTCAACTTCCTATTGACAAAAACACAAAAAAAATGTCTTCTTGCTTTGATGCTTCTGCATCACTGAAGCTACCCTCTCACCGTTTTACAAGCATTTTAGGCCACACTCAATTTTTTGTAAGCATTTTAAGCCACACTCTCATTATTTTTTGAGCTACCACTCCCATTCTCTCATTGTTTTGTGAGTTAAAACATTATACATCTCTTAATCTTGCATCGAGTCGAGATGCCAAAAACCCACAAATATTTAAAATAATAAAAAATTCTTAAAAATAAAAAAAGACTTAAAATCCCCATGAAAGATATAAAACCACAAAATCTTAATAATTAGAAAAGGGATTAAAATCTCCATGAGAGATATAAATCCATAAAATCCTAAAACATAAAAAGAAGGTTTGAAATCTCCATGAGAGATATAAAACCCAAAGAATTAAAAATATTTGACTTATCCTAAATCCAGTCATTATCCTTGATTTTCATTGAGCCATTCATTGTAGCAACCATTGAGATGTGTTCTTCCCAAATCCACCCTACTGTGGCAAACTCATTATTTGTTCCAATTATTTTAGCTATCTTGAGATGTGTCCTTCCCTTGCATGTATCCTTGTTTTGGGGAACAATCCATTTATCAATATCATTGATCATTCACATGTGGATTTTGACTTAGTTAAACAACAAGATGCTTTTTGTTACTTTTATTTTCAAGTTTGTGTGTGTGTTTGCTTATTTGCTTGCTCGTTTAATTTTATTATTGTTGCATTGAATCATTCCATTGTGTTAACATGGTCATCGTCATGGTGCTTTCTATCACATAGTTGTACTTGAGTCTATTCATTGACACACATCAATATTGCCATCATGGTTTTTATCATTGGTGCGTTGATGTCAAATGTCTATTGGATTGGGGGTTAGTCCTTGTGCACATTTCAACCGGGCCTTCATGATGTTTTATATCATGGTGCATACCATCATGTGCTACATCAAAAATCAAGTACTGGAGGTCTAATAGACAATGTCATGACAAAAATCTTATTGTTTACCAATTTCAATCAAATCTTATCATCATCATCAAATCTAACATTTCCATATTGTCTCCCATTTCTGGGAGAACTACATAGCTTGAGGTCTTTATAGACTATGTAGGCAATGCTCAATACCAATCAATTTTTGATGTCAACTTGGCCACCCTTATTTCATTCTTATTAACATCCATATTCTTCCAATCCAATCACATCATTATTCAGCTAGTATTGTATTATTCAATCACTATTTCTTTCATCACCTTTCCGCATCTTTATGTGACTATTTTTTTTTTAATTCTTCATTCTTGGAAAAGTCATCGTACCATCAACACTTACATTTGCATTCGTTCATCTTTAATTTGCGTGCTAGGTTAAATCCTTGATTTATGCTTGCCAATCAACTAGTCAATTAGATTGATTAATAATTGAATTTGCCCTGTTGGGGCAAACAATTCAAATAGATCAATGATCAAATCTACCCTATTGGAGAAAATCAATTTAGTTAAAGATCACTCCACCCTACTGAGACAAACCATTACTCAACCACTTCCCCCTCTTTGAGGTAATACCATATTTCAACCTTTCTTCTAATTCCAACCCCATAACTTTCTCCCGATTTGGGGCAAGTCAAAGTGTGTCGCTTATTTTGGAAGGCACCCTTCCCACTTCCCCCCACCTTGGGGCCTATTCAATTCTATTATTCTCAAACATTATAAATCAAAGTGTGCAATTATTAGTTCAGGTGGGCTAATTTTAGCCACGGGTTAATTTATCCTATTCTTACTTCTTCCTTTATATTTTGAGATCCCATCCATGCCTTTCATCCATGCATGCCCTCTCGAAAGGGTATCACAGGTCATTGATTATTTATTCGTCTAATTTTCAACTTCTTCTTACTGACTATTTCATTATTTGAAAAGACATTATTTTGTTTGTGTCTCACAATGCCTTCTCAAACATGAGCAAAATGTAGACACTTCATTTTCATCCCTTCCATGTTGAAATTATAATTAGAATGACTTTTTGAAGTAATATATATAAATCTAGTCATAAATTGTCAATTAAGCTAATTATTTGCACAATTACTGATTTAATCCAAAATTACAATGACACATCCTTGATTGGGTCAATGCATTGCATTGTAACATTTAATTAAACATCAACATCTCAAATTAAAATGGTCCTTTACAAGTGCTATTACAAGACAATTAAATGAATATTTGATTGGTAAATAACATTGCAAAAGGCCACTATTCTTCTAATTAAGTATTAATTCTACTTAATTAGTCTACTTTTTTGGTGATGGTAATTCTATGGATTTGAAATTATTTATTTTCTAATTACATTAATTAAATTATTGTCTCACCCAAAGTGACATCATCATACCAAGTGTGCAAGTAAGAGCTCTTACGAGCTCTCACACCTTTCTTACACGCACTTTCTCTTACACCCCTCTTACACACTCTAAGAGGGGTCACGATTTGAATCTCTTACATTTATATGACATACTCCATCCATTTTCTTCTACACTCTATATTTTTCATTTATGATAATGGATGACTAATTTTGGACCCTTGATCTTCATCTCAAAATAAATGGTCCTCACTGATTCACCAAGTCTATAAATGCAAGGGCTTTTGGCCATTATAGACAAGCTTTCTTGAATTAAACTTATTATGCCAAAATTATATTAGAGCTTCACCATTCTCATGCCAATTTCCAAGCCATAGTAAGAGTAGACAAGAGCAAATACTGCCCACATGTGGAGTCGACATTGCCAAAGATCTCTAGCCTACAAGCCAAACACATACCTCTTTGGACTAGTAAGCAAAGGAGTCTCCAAGGAAGGTATAACTTTTTTGTTTAAATTACACTTGATTCACCTCTTGTTTGACCTTACTCAATCCTATGGATAGGCTTAGAATGTTAGCCAAACACATACCTCTTCGGACTAGTAAGCAAAGGAGTATCCAAGGAAGGTATAACATTTTTGTTTAAATTACACTTGATTCACCTCTTGTTTTACCTTACTCAATCCTATGGATAGGCTTAGAATGTTATGTTTTTCAAGTTATTTTTGATTACTTGTCACTAACAATGATGTAACCTTCTTTAGATTGCTACTCCACAGTAGGATATATATCTTTATATGTGTATCCAAGATGAGAGAGAAGTGTGATAGTGGACATATTCACACTTGAACTGTTATCGACCATGACACTCTGTATAAGTTGATGATCAATGTAAGCTTGAATGAATATAGAGTGTAAATTTGAATCATCATCGACTATCTCATGCTCTACAAAAGTGATAAGCGGTCTAGTTGGCACCAAAACATGATATGTACCAATGATGTCATTCAAAGGATGTTGTGCCTTAGTATGAGGGCGAAAAACAACTAGTGGAGGATGTGCATTATATGCATAATGCAACACTGATTTATTTGTTGTTTCTTGACCTGTATGATTAGGAAAATGATCACTAAATATTTTCATTGTTCTAGTCTCACTTGGTTGCGGTTGTGTAATTTCATCATGTACACTCACATCAATGATAATAATAATGATTTCTTGAAAAGTGTTAGAATAGCAGTTCAAGCTTAGATTTTGAGGCCAAGATTGTCAAAAATCATATGTGAAATATCATGCAACAATTGTAGAAATATTGCAATATTGTGTGAAGGTGAATACAGTTACTTCGTATAGGGTCTTAATGTTGAAATTAATATTTAACACACTAATTTTGCTCATGACATTGAAATGGCATGGTTCAAAACTTGAAAACTTTACTAGTAAGATAACGAAGCACTTTAAAAAGAATAAAAAAACTATTGTTTGAAATATTTAGAGTGAAAAAACCATGGATTGCATATTGAGTTATCTATGAGAGAGACAATTATATGAAAAAACTTCAACGATTGAAAATTTTATCTTGTAGATGTTTAATAAAATAAAATTCTTATTCATCCTTTATCCTTAATATATTATACTATGTAACAAGTTCTAATACTATTAAAAATATTTAAATTAATTAAATACAATTTTTTTAAAGTCCATAAAACCATTTAAATATCAAAGACTTATAAAATATCTAGACAAATATCCATTTAAATACCAAAGACTTATAAAATATCTAGACAAATATCGTTGAAAAAATTTAACGATGGGACTATACATATACTAAAATGTTCCATCAACAAAGATATTTTAGGACCACCAGGAAAGAAAATTATATATCTAAAGAAATAACTCTTCCCAAAATAAAAGAGAGCGGAATTCAAAAAGTTGTCACCTTACAACTTTTTGAATTCCGCTCGGAAAAATATCATATCACAACAGAACGGAAAATTTCTACCTGCCCAACGGCCCGTTTAGACCTATTTCTGGTAATCACAATTTATTTATATATTCACGATATCGAACGATTATTTAACGACGCATGGACCAAAAACAAATTCACGGATCTATTTCATTATTGCAGGCAGAGAGTTAGGGTTTGCAGGAAAAAAAATTCAAGATAATGGAGGGTTTGGAGGAGCACAGTCTTGTTAATGGAATTAAACTTAATAATAATAATCATCAAACCCTGCAGAAAGGGGAAGCATCATCGAAAATTCTTACGCTGCCTACAATTTTAACGCTAGGAAGGGTGTTTGCAATTCCTGTACTCGTCGCCGGTAAGTTCCCAACGGTTGCTTTGAAAATTTGTTTATTTTGTTAAAATGCATTTGGTGTTTTTGCAATGTATCATTATGTAATATCATATTTAGGTGGTTCACAAGAACCCACGCATGAATCATCAACTTTGCACTTTTTTGTATCAAGATAGATGCATAAGCAGTGGGATTGAAACTAGCGAAACGAAATGCGCATGGTGTGGTGCCAATTGTGACCATCACAACTCTCACCAGGTGAACGGTACTTTGCAGGCGGCTCCCATCCCGGTGCAGTACTATTCCAGTTCAAAAGCGCTTAACTTAATCCCACATTGCTTGGAAGGTTTGGTCTATGGCCACGTATAGACCCAACATGCTATGGTTGGTATGCCAATGAGGGCAATGCCAGGCCCTCCTACTGACTTAGTGGTTGATTGGTTGTAAAAGGCTTGGTCTGCAGAAACATATAGACCCAGTATATCACAGTTTTATCGTGCCACAATGGAACTGGCCTTCCTACAAACATAATTGTTGATTGGTTGCGGATGAATTTGTTTGCTTGCTTGGCCTTCCCTCTCCTCTTCTACAGCTTAAAAATTCAAAAGAAACCCACTTACAACAACCTTCTAAAAAATTATGATACTAACACAAGTTGAATATGCCTAATCTGTGCGCCTTGGAATTGATTCTATGACTTTAAAATCCTCACATCTAAAAATCAGGTCTTATTTGCTTAACACCCATTTCTGAGAAACCTTAAGCATTATGAATCATTTAACTGTTATTTTTTTTTCTTTTCTTTTTTGTTGCTTTATAAACCGTAGGTGCGGTTATGGATTGCTTTTAATGTGGTGTGGGGTAGACATTCTTAATATTTGTAAACACAGATGATACTAGAATGCACCCTGTAATCTTTGTCACAATCTCACCACATATTCACTACAGTTATGAATCACATTATCGTGGTGGGAGAATTAAACCTGGTTTTGCTAAACTTGAACCACATTTTTAGCATTTGTTAGCACGGGTTATTCTCAAATGCATCTGATAATATTTATGCCACAACCTCGTGAGAGTTAGGGGCTACCTTTTTGTGGTGGGATAATTGAACCTAGGTACACTTGAATGTACCCTATAATATTTATGCCACAATCTCGTCACATGTTTGTTAGAGTTTGGGCAACCTTATTATGGTGAAAGAATTGAACCTGGGTTTGCCAAGCTTCAAACATATTCGTAAGATCAGTAAACATAGGTTAGACACAAAATCCCTATAATCTTTCTGCCACAACCTCGCCACTTGTTTTTTAGAGTTATCGATTGCCTTATTATAGTTGGATAATTAACTTGGCTTTGAATTTGGGGACTTTTCGTCAATAATAATTGACATTAAGACTAAGCCTACATTTTCTGTGCATTTTGTTGTTTTGAATTTTGACAAGAAGAATAATTGGTATTAAGGCTAGCCTAGCTCTGAAGACCTAAGAGAGTGAAGCGCTTTCAGTGTTGGAGTATTTTTGCGGTCTATTAAATAGAATTTTGTTTCAAGCAATTTTCTTATGTATTTTGGGGTTTCGCAGTGTGCAATCAGCGAAATTTAATCCCACTTGATGATCCCAAAAGCATATAAACAAAATGTTCTTCTTTTCTTTTGAAGTTTTTATCTGTGTACTGCTATGCCAGTATCATTTATTCAAATATATCCCATAATTATTATACTGCAACCTTGCTACACATCTGTTAGAATTATGGGCTGCCCTATTGCATAGAGGGGGATTTGAATCTAGGCCACTATCTTGGGAGTGCCTTCCATTAACATTACACGACGATATTTTGGACAAAAGTTGCAGTAGTTTACATCATAATCCCTTGCACATTTGATGCACTGCTGACATCAGACTGTAAACAACTATATTGATCAGAGCGCTGACCTTAGACTGCAAACAGGCTAAACTGTAATATTGACAAAATATTTTCTCCAGTTGTTACTCGAGACTCTTATTGTTCATGAATCCAACTTTCCCATTCGTTTGGAGAAACAATTTCTGTCTTGAACCGTTTCTCTGCCTCTGATGCTGGCTTTGTGGCAATATCTTGCACTCTTTTCCCAAATTCACCAACAGATGATGAGCTCACAGTAGCAGGCTTTCGTAGACCTCCAAAGGCTTTCTTTCTTATAGTTATTCTGTCATTGCTCCACACAAAAGGCACTAGAATAACTCCCCTTTCGATCAGTTCAATGCGAAACTTCTCAGTTCTTCGGACTGCTCTATTTACTGCATCTTTTGTTCCTGCCAGAATTACAGGTCGAGCTGTGCCTCGCCACTGTACAAGTTCAACAACACGATTTGTTGACAAACGCAAAGGCAGTCTTGATAATGTTTCAGTGTGAGCAGTTTGAGCAATTTGCTCCTCTTCTTTCCTGTTTTCATTTTCTCCCAACATTACAACAATCTGTAAATTGTCCCTCCTTTACGCTAAGCTTGAAATTACCTCGAGTTTTTGACATGCTTGGGTATTTGTAGCGTGCATAGCTTTTTATAAAATGGCGCCGTCTGTGGGAATAAAACCAGCCAAGAAGATATTGATCCCGTCCCTAACAGAAAACGGAAGTGTTACCACCCCATAAGCTCCAGGCTTTCCATACAGGTAGCAAATGAAGTCCGATAAGTAATCAAGGACACTAAGATCATATTCGACAACAATAACATAGTTATTAGGCCTGAGCAGAGACCGGACTACTTGTGCAGCTTTAAGCCGCTGCTTTACATCAAGATAACTTGAGGGCTCATCAAACATATATATTTCAGCATTTTGAATTGCAACTACTGCAATCGCAAACCTCTGCAATTCCCCTCCAGATAAAACAATGCATTTACCAATCGCCCTTTTGCTAACAGAGTTTATTCTCTCTGTCTCGAGCTCGACCAATCACCTCCACTGCATTGGTCTATGTAGACACTGATGACTGTGTACTAGCATACGAGTCTATTTACACATAGAAGACATGCAATATTCAATGAATTAAACAAAATATCTATTTATTAGTTTCTTTCTAAAACTGCGGGTTAAGACTTGGTCTGCATGCATTGGAATCTCCTTTCACTACCATTGCTCGCGTTTTACCATTCAATGTTCAACCACACTTTCAGATTTCAATACATAAAGATAATAGAACATACCAATTTCAATTACATGTTTGCATGTGCACAATTCGCTAATGAACTCTGCGTACCTGACTGAAGGTAAGAACCAAGTCTTTTGATACTGTTTTGTAATTGTACTATAAATAGGTACATTGACTCATTTAGAAACATCAAATTCATTTTCTTCAGAATATTAAACCGAGACACTAAGATTACAGCCAAGAATTCATCATCATTTAGAGGCCTGAAGGCCCATTATTCATTCTCTCCTCTTGAATGAGAGATCCCTGCTCTCTCTCTCTTCTCTACATCCTTCTGTCCTCTCTCCTTCTCTTCTACGTCCCTCTTATTATCCTCTTATCCCTAAATAAATTCTCTTCTGCTCTTTTTACCTCCTCCCTAACTTCTATGCCCAACTTGGGCACTAAGACCAACAAGAAAGATTTACCATTCAACCAATATACTAATTTGGAGAAGATTTATTTCCATTAATATCTTACAGTTGAAAGATTTCAACCACTCCCCTCATTTGTTCTTTAAGCCAAGATTGGCTGCCAACATGGGGATTCTCTCTTACCTAATTTTACCTTTTCACTTTTCACTTTTGACAATTACATTTACTCTCAAGGTAAAGATTTGAAATCTAAACACAATTTGGAGGGAAAACAAGAATTTGAAGTTGAATTCAACTTCACGCTAGAACATCATTTGAAATTTGCATGTTTGATGACCTCAACTAGTCCTCCATGAAGCTATTGTAGATGCTCCCGCATCAACATTACATACCTCTTATATCAATGAAGTAGTAAATTCGTTTATTCAGAAAATTTTCTGTGTGCATATTCTTATTTCCATTTCTTTTTGGCTAGGTAAAGAGGGCTGAGGGTCCCTCACTCGTTTTATTCAACGAAAGAAATACGATTACAAAGTCCATTACAAGACGAAACCCAAGGACAAAAAATTGAATAGAACCACAAGATATCCCGAAGGGCGAGACAACCATCGAATGACGAAAAACAACCAAACCAAAAAAACCCCTAAGGGCAGCAAAACCAAGCACACCCACAACGAGCACGCCCACTACCACCCATGCACGTCCAAAAAGCACGTCCACCACCATCCACACCACCACTAGCTACCAGCCACCGAGACCGCCACCACCAAAACCAAACTATGAGACACCTCCACCAACCACCTAGGCACCCCCACCTCGTTCGTTGCTACCACCCTTACAACACCACTGCTCGCCACCCTGCCCATCGAGCCAGATAGCCTTTCAGTGTTGGAGTATTTTTGCAGTCTATTAAATAGAATTTTATTTCAAGCAATTTTCTTATGTATTTTGGGGTTTCGTAGTGTGCAGTCAGTGTAATTTAAAATCCCACTGGATGATCTCAAAAGCATATAAACAAAATGTTTTTCATCTTTTCTTTCGAAGTTTTTATCTGTGTACTGCTATGTCAGTATCATTTATTCAAATATATCCCATAATTATTATACTGCAACCTTGCTACACATCTGTTAGAATTATGGGCCGCCCTATTGCATAGAGAGGGATTTGAATCTGGGCCACTATCTTAGGAGTGCCTTCCATTAACAGTACACAACAATATTTTGGACAAAAGTTGCAGTAGTTTACATCATAATCCCTTGCACATTACATACCTCTTATCTCAATGAAGCAGTAAATTCTTTTGTTCAGAAAATTTTCTGTATGCATATTCTTATTTCCATTTTTTTTTGGCTAGGTAAAGAGGGTTGAGGGTCCCTCACCCGTTTTATTCAATGAAAGAAACACGATTACAAAGTCCATTACAAGACAGAACCCAAGGACCAAAACTCGAATAGAACCACAAGACACCCCGAAGGGCGAGACAACCATCAAAAGACGAAAAACAGCCAAACCAAAAAATCCCTAAGGGCAGCAAAACCAAGCACACCCACAACGAGCATGCTCACTAACACCCATGCAGGTCCAAAAAGCACGTCCACCACCATCCACACCACCACTAGCTACCAGCCACTGAGACTACCACCACCACCAAAACCAAACTACGAGACACCTCCACCAACCACCTGGGCACCCCCACCTTGTTTGCCACTACCACCCTTAGAACAACCATTGCTCGCCACCCTATCCATCAAGCCAGATAGCCTCGCCCGCCCATCTCCAATGCTAAACTCCCCTTTAGCCAAAACAAATTCCTTCACCGTTGTCAATTTCCACCTCCATTGTAAGCTCCCTACTCGCTTCATGCTGATGGAACCTCCTACACTCGGTACCGCACTTACACTCACCATGCGAACCAACATAGGAGTCGAGGCCATACATTGCTCGATTAGGGGACCCCCCAGGGCTACCAGGGGCAGTTGGGGGAGGGGACTGTAAGTGCCATATAGCTGAGCTAAGAGCTTAACGGCCCAAACAAGCTCCAATGACTTTCTACCACCCAATGTCGCCTTAATAAACGCTATTGGTATACGCAAAGTGACTAAATCCCAGATGGCTACCCAATTGTGAAAGGGCTTGGGGTTTTGTAGACGGTTTTGCAAAACCTCCAAGTGGTCAAGCAGGTTGTCAAAGCAATCTTCCAAATCCCTAAAAGCCCTCAGCGACACCATCCCTTGACCCTCTAGCTCTGAAAAATTTGGGAATATTTTTCTTCTAGTGGAAAATCGTCCATTGCTGCTTCCAACCCATCTCTAAAATGTGCTTGAATGAGCTTGACTGTAACCACAATTGTCAATTCCTTATCCTTGGATGGCATGAGTAAGTTTCCCACGAAAGTCGATGCGATCAAGGAGTCGAGCTTAACCCTGCAAATGGTCTCTAGGAAGACCGCCCCAATAACCACCTTGATACAATTTAAAACATTCCTTGACTGAATGATAAACACTTTCTTCAACTTGCAATCCAAAACCCTTCCATCAAATACCATTTTGCGTTTCTCGGCCTCGACACAAAGAAGGGGTTCACTAAGTGCCACCTGCATCATATTAACCATTCTCGTTGATGCCACCACCTCACAACTGTTGCTGCCACTCACATCGAATGACAAAAGGTTACGTTGCCATCTGGAATAAAACCTTGCTGCCATCACACCAACACGCAAGGAAGACATGGGGGCAGCGTAACGGGCATGGGAAACAACACTTCACACGCTTCTGCAAGCTGCCAACCATTAATGCCACTAAAACCCCGTCCCATCCAAACGAGAACTAATCATGTAGTGGAGTATCCCCATCCATCGACCAAGCTTTCCAATCATTGTCAATTATGATATCCTCCAATTGAGATATGCCTCTATTTGCCAACTTGTCTGCCACCTTGTTCGCTTCATGGAAGCAATGATTGGTTTCCCAATCATTGAGAAGAGCAAGGACGTCCCAGGCGCGGTTGAGAATGTTCTCCATGTTCCAAGAGCCCACCTTTCCATTCCTCTGAGCTTGAATATGACTATTGATTCACCCTCCATTATAATTCTCTCGATCCCACATTGGTCCACCAACTCGAGTCCCAACACCAGGGCCTGGGCCTCTGCTTCATTGTTAGTTTTGTCCACTAGCTTCTTCGAGGCTGCTCTAATTAGCATAGTTACCAAATTCGGCTGCATCTCGGCTGAATTCTGGAAGATACAATTTTTTTCATCTATCGGATTTATTCGATCTGGTTCGGGCATTTTATCACATAAAAAAATAAACCCCCCCAAAAAAACCCTGTCAACTTCAATGAACCCTAAAAAAGCAGTTGCAAACTCTAAAACGCGTTATATAAACCACTCGATCTGCACAAAAGGTATCACGACAATATCTGAAGACACAAACATCAATGATGATGACAAAGGCAGTGGAAAATAGCAGAGGCAATGGAAAACAATGATGACAATGGAAAATGTCGACGACAGAGTTGCAAACATCAACGACAAACCTGGTCACCATCCCAAGCTTAGTTGACAACACATGACAGAGGCTTATGTTAATTGTTAAATATAGGTTTCGGTTATTATTTAGGTTTAAGTTTAGGTTTAGGTTTAGTTTTAGTTAAATATTATAAAATATAAATAAAAATTTATGAAATTTGAAAATTATAAAATATAAATTGAGTATTATATTAAGTTTATGTGTTTTTTATATATAAAATATTTGAAAATAATTATATTAACTTTTAAGTTTATGTGTATTTAATATTTATATTATAAAATATTTAAATATATAAAATATTTAAAAATAATTATATTAACTTTTAAGTTTGTGTATTTAATATTTATAATATAAAATATTTAAATATAAATAAAAAAATCTAAATTAGGTTTACGTATTTATAATATTTATTTTTGTGTATTTTTATTTATATTATAATTTATGATATTTTTCGTTTTAATATCTTTTTAAAATTTTAATTTTATTTTATTTTACAAATAAATAATTTACATAATATATAATAAAATCAAAATTAATAATATCACAATATATTTTTATTATTTTGTAAGTGCTAAATTAATGTCCCATTGTTTAGTAGATTGAAATATTTTGCATATATATATATATATATATATTTTTTCCTTTTCCCAAAGCGAATTTTACTGGATTTTTTTTTTTTTTTGTCAAGAATTCCTCATTTCACATTTTTTTGGCCTCCTGAACAGATTCGGATTTCCGAACTTGGTAACTATGCTAATTAGTGAGCCAGTGCAATACCAGATGACACAGCCCACCCCCGATGTGCCTAGATTTCCCCACGTGGCGCGATGGAAGTTTAATTTGAAAATCCCTGAAGGAGGCGGCACCCAATCCATCTTCTCTGCTCGCTTCGTTGTTTGCGACAACCTGACCGACCCATTAATGGGGTTCTTATTTCCATTTATTAGCAGTTCATTTAGCTACAATTCTGCAATTATCTTAAAGCTACAATTGTTGTAATTAATCACTTCCGCCATAACACATTAAGTTCCTACAATTTAGTGTGTTGTCCACCAGATTCTTGATCTGGTCCAGATCAATAACTTGAACAATAGGGCTTGCACAGTATATTGAAAAGAGGGTTGTGTGACACCCCTATTGCTAGGGCACACGGGTCTGTGTGCTGGATATGGATACAGGCACTGCGTGGCTCAGGCACCGTACTCGGCCGCATCCAGACACGAGGCTGTAATTGTGCTATGTCGGATACATCCGGATACGGTATTCAGGCCATCTGTAGCCATATCCGATTTAAAAGTTTTTAAAAAATTAACTTGAAAAAAAAACCTTCAAAATACTAAAAAGATAGTAAAAAACTGCAGATGACATTCTAAAATGCATTTTAAAAGCAGCATCTGAGGATGTGGAGGTGAAATGAGTGTTGATACGTCCTTTTCCTAAAAAAATACACACTGGCTCTGGTCAATCTGTTAAGATTTCATTTGATCTATTTCCTTTGGCCTACTCTACTTCTTTTCTTTCATTTTGTCTATTTTCCTTTGGCTTGCGCAACCTGCAAACTTTTTTAAACCATGGAATACTCAACTTCCTACCTTTCTAGTGGGCTGGGAGTGTGTAATTCACATGCATCCTATGAGGTTGTGAATGGAAGAAAAAGAAGTCATACAATGTTAAAAAAATTTAAATATAATGTATATATATGCTGTATCCAAACCATATCCATATCAGAGGGTCTTAAAAATAAGCCGTATTCGTATCCGATACCATATCCGTATCGATATCTGTATCCGTATCCATGCAACTCTGATTGAAAAAGGTTGTACTCTTACGACCTAGGTATTTCGCAAGTAAAGCATGAATTGAAGTCCTACACACTTTAAGAAATGTAAACTGGTAGATCTGTTTCGATACTATCGTTTTCCCAGAAATACCATTTAAATAAATGTGTCATTTTTTTATATTACCTCATCTTGGAAAGCTTGAACTTTGCTGGAAATATTAATCATTCCTTCAAACCAGGCAAAGAAGAATCTATTTTGGCCTCAAATTAAGCTTCTGATATTTTTTTTCACATCTATATGGGACAACATGATTCTCAAGTGAATAGAGAGTGCCAAGTTTTTCCACTGTGTGGTGTGATGTCTGGTCTCTAGCTTGAAGATAGAAATAGCCTTGAAAAGTACCATGTATTCATTTTCAATGAAGCATAAAGGTGTAAAGTCCTATTGTCTCTTCCATATGTGGTCGATACTTCTGAAGATCATCATGCCAACTTTCAAGTAATCCTTAAAGCATTTTATCTATCTTGGGCATTTGCAAATCCTAATAAGAAATGCAGGTCAATCCTAATAAGAAATGCAGGTCTTGACATGGAGTTCTTGATATGACAACCTTCACCTAGGCTTGTGGGGTTTTCAGGATTCAATATTTTATGGCTCTCTAGGCTTGGCATTCTTCTGTGTTTGTAGCTTGGGTTTGCTTGAATTTTTGCAAGGAAAGAACACAATTTGTATATTCAATGCATTGTCTCTGTCTTATTTCTTGCATTAGTTTCTTTTATTAAGTGCAGTCTGGTACCTTTTGAGATGTCTTTGGTTTCTTGTTTTTCAGATTCAGAATTGCTTGGAAACTTTGCATTTTTTCTATTCCCCATATAGAATGCACAGACAGAGAAATACATACTTTAAATTACAATGTTTTTTGAGTTCTGGCATATATAAGTTATATTGAAGAATCTTACCACTTGAATTCAATTGGACCAGTTTTCTATATGGAGTACCGGTGGGCAACAACGACAACAGCAAGTATCTTCATTGCAGCAGCTGTTACAGATTGGTTGGATGGTTACATTGCCCGCAAAGTATGGATGGTGTCTCCTTTCAACAATATGTTCTGGTTTTTTATACAGGCCTCTATAATATTAATTTGAAGTATCCTGGTGTTATTTCTTCTCTTATCTGTAAAATTTTTGTTATATATATCATTTTTAGGGTGGCGCAAGGGTACTGGGAGTGGCCCTATCCAGTCTCTTGAGGTACAATTTGGCCTGAATCAGCCGCTGTCATGGATGACAGATGGGATTATGCTCTGCATTTGGAGCATTCTTGGACCCTGTGGCTGACAAGGTAAGCAGGATTACTCTTGGATGCAATCTGACTGGAGTGTTCAATGTCTGGATTTTGGACCTGGAAAGAAACCATTCTCCTATCTTATATGT
The DNA here is from genome assembly GCA_037957365.1 of Torreya grandis. Lineage (NCBI taxonomy): Eukaryota > Viridiplantae > Streptophyta > Pinopsida > Cupressales > Taxaceae > Torreya > Torreya grandis. The sequence continues at coordinate 1,938,390 of JARHVA010001655.1, forward strand.
GCCTACTCTCTGTTTATACTGGTGAACGGTTGAACAATAGATGCTTCACGTTTGATTTAATTTTTTCATAGCACACAAGGATGCATCCATCCAACTTAATTTTTATTATTTGATTGAAAAATCTCCATTTTAACAAAGGAAAAAAGAAATTACTTGTTATTGGTGAGTGTTTTAGAGCATGGAACAGAGCTTTCCTGTCTGGGTTAAGTAATAAAATAACAAAAGAACATTTCTGTTGTTTATAAAAGGGTTCAAGGGAAGTTAACATAATTTTGTGGAGTTGACATCTTTTATTGCATGCTGTGCCAACGACTGAGAAGTAGCGTTTCCTCTAGAATGTGTAACCTTTTTCAAGGATTCTCATTATTAGCATTGCATAAACACAAGATGAACTATAATCCTTTAGGGGTGTTTTGCCTTAATTCCATGTAACCACAACAATCACATTATTATTCTTTTCCGGTCATACATTACATACTGATTATGTTACATTCTTTCATGTGTCTATAAGCTGCACTTCCATGTCTCCTGTGCTATAAACTGTTGATTGCGTATTAGTAACAGTCAGACATTTACACTTTGCCGTTTTGTTCTAAAATTCCGTGTTTACCTTCTTCAAAGCCATTTGTTGTTAAGTTCCATTGTACTAAAAGTGTGTCTCAGTTCTTTTCATTAGATTTATCACTTCATCCTAATGTTGCATGAAGTAGAGACTGATTTCTCCACGCTGCCACACACTCAGCAACTCTTTCAGATTGATCTAGATGTGTATTGAATTATCTATTCACAGTTTCCTGAAGCGTGTCAATGCCGCTTAGGGAAATTATAATCACAGCTCCATCGCTGTTGTTTTAAATATCAAATATTCCAATCTCACAGAAGTAGTTTACTATCAACATACATTTGCACTCTTCACAGGTTCATTTGTACAAATGTCTACACAGGTTCAGTAGGCCTGCTTGTCTTGAAAATTTCTATCAACTTCTGATCCTACAGCAACAAATGTCAAATTCATATGCACAGATGCATGAACATAATTGCTCTTTTACCTTGTTAAATTTTTTTGAGACATTAGTCAAAGCGATTCATAAAACATAGACATCCTTAAAACACCAAGGTTAAATACACAACCACATGAAGACGAGTGCAATATGATTCTACAAATTTCGGAGGAGTAATGCATTTCTCCTATAAATTGTGTAGGATGAATGAGATAACATCAAATTCTCCTCATCAATCTTGCTCATGTACAATCCCATGTATATATAAAACTCACCATGATCTGTTACATTCAATAAGCTTTCATGTTTCTCTCACAAGACAACCTTGTTTCTTGCCTTCCCACCCCAATGCATACAATTCGCTCGATGCATCAGTTACATTTTGTCACCATATTTGTAAATGACACTCAACCTTATCATGTTAATTACAATCACCCTTCATGTTTCTTAAGTATAACAAATACATTAATTAATGCACCAGCCTAACACATGGCCATGAAAACTACTCAGGACAAAGGACCTAAATAATCAGTATATGTATTGTGCATTAATCTCGAGTGTATGTGATCACTAATAGCCCATCAACCAATGCTCCTTATCACATGCCCATCTTCAATACCATATGCACTGTGGTGCTAGCCTATATCTTATGACCCAAGAACCTGAAAACTTAAGATAAATTACACACCATCGTGTGGACCAAAAATGGAGTTCTAAAGTCTTCTGAGACCTTAGAGAAATGGAATTTGCTTTAAAATCAAGGCATGAAAGTCATACTATAGTACAGTACATCTCATGAGCTTCAGGAATGTATAAGATATACCCACATATCATCTGCACCATGAAAATAAAATAATGATTATAAAAAGATGCATAAAACTCCATGAACTCACCCGACTTGAAAGAGGCACCAAAAGGCTGACTTGGGCAAAGTTAATTAACTATCATATTAGAATTATGAACAAGACTTCAATGAATTGTAAAAGTTACTTCCATACAGTTCGAACCATTCTAGGCAATATACTTTCTTCAAGCACGTTAGTTTTAGCTTGACAAGGTGCTGATTGTAGGTTTGTAACAACTTGTACTTGTCAAAAATTGTTCCCTATTTTTGTTCTCAAGTGGATTGGGTAACTGTTTGAAAGATCTGCGTAACCGTAAAGGTATGGAATATGTATGGATTGTATTCTTGTTGAAAATTGCAATGTGGTAATCATTTTTTTAGCAGCCATTGGTCAGAATGTCTTTGGGAAAGTTTATCTAAAATAAAGTGGAGCAACCTATCCTTCTAAGTTCCTATTGATGTGACACTAAGCTCTGGTATCTAACCCCATATTAGTTAGAAATATACTTTTTCCTGCTATAATTGTGGCTGAAGTGAGACGTGTTCTAGAAATATTTAATATAATGAAAGCAAAAGTATGCGAGAGAGTGATTTTTCGTTCACTTCCAAGTCTGAATACACGATGTTTAAAACTGTATGAAAGAGAACTATAATAATGAATTGTGATATTTATCTATGAAATGGCAAAGCTAAAGGGGAGTTTTTAGGTCCCAACCCAGCCAAGGTGCCAATTTGTCATATAAGATGATCTTATGGATCAAGGGGATTTTACTCTTCACCTTATATTTTTTTCAATTTTGTACCTACTTGGGTTTTGATCTTATGACAAAGATTGAGAAAAGAAAGAAAGAAAGAAATTATATTAATGTCTACAAATGACCAAATGTAGGTCAATGGGACTTGAAAATACATTCAATTACAATTGAAAGTGCTAGGGTAAAAGAACCTTAAGATTAGAGATTAACTAAAAAAAGGAACTAAAGCACTAAAAGTAAACGAGTGGGGGTAAACCCAAAGAAGTAAAGCCCCAACCCATGTGGTTAAGGCACCAATACAAATAGCCATGTTGGGGGAGAAAGAACCCCCAAAAGAGCATAGGCTGATGTAAGTTGGAAAGATTGGAAGTTAGTCCCATCATACATCTTTGACCATGCCTAGGATAGAGGAATCACTATCATCATCTATCACCTTGAAAGGGCCATTGTAGCATCTGATAATGCTCATCAAGGAATGTCTAGTGTTGAGAGGACCAGGTTGGGTATTCCTAGGAGGAAGCAAAGCACTCCCACTATAATCCCTCCTAAAGCTCCAAGGCCGAAAAAAAATTCGTGGCAACAAAATTGTAATGTGCGCTTGTCCTTGCGACTTGGGAAGAAGTCAAGGAGTAGATTCACTATGCTGAGGAGCAGATCCACGATGTTGAGAAGGGGAAAATCCACGTTGGACGGAGGAATCACTATCATCATCTATCATCTTGAAAGGGCCATTGCAATATTTGATAATGCTCATTGGGGAGTGTCTAGTGTTGAGAGGACCAGGTTGGGTATTCCTAGGAGGAAGTAAAGCACTCCCACTAGAATCCCTCCTAAAGCTCCAAGGCCGAAGAAAACCTTGTGGTAACAAACTTGTAATGTGTGCTTGTCCTTGCGAGTTGGGAAGAAGTCAAGAAGGAGCAGATTCACTATGCCGAGGAGCAGATCCACGATGTTGAGAAGGGGCAAATCCATGTTGCTAAGAGAGTGTGTTGGGTACCCTAGTAGCAGTGGTGTCCAAAGATGATTGCCGCCTCACCGACTTACCCCCTTTAGTGTATGAAGCAATAGTATCCAAAAGGTGCTTAATGCTACTAACCTTTGCGATTGGTTGAAATAAAGATGTGATTAGCTTGGGGGCTCTAGGGGCTCCCTATAGGGACTTGTCTCAAAGGGTGACAGTGTCTTGAAGAAAAATAGCCAAGCACATATAGGTCCGAGTACTAAAAGAAGGTCGACAAAGAGGTGCTTGAGTCTCTGTAAAGATAGTGGTATCTCCATCGGATCTCATAATGAATGGGGCTTTTGAAAATGAAGCACTCCTCAGTCTCCACCTCTTGGAGGGAGCAAAGACGACAAATCCGCCCCCCACGTGGAATATGATGATTAGTCTCAACCTGCAACTTGTGTGAGCACACCCTCAACTGGTTTTGGGGAAGCCTCAAGCCGTGAGACCAGTGATGTTGGAGATAGTTCTGACGATGAATGACACCATCCACTACCGGCTAGAAATGCTCAGTGTAAAAGGCAAGCTTCGGGTTGAGTGGAAGGAGGAGGAGAGGTCTAAGTGTCTTGGATGTAATTTTTGCAGATATCCACTCTGACTGCTCTAATGATGACCTCCTTAAAGGGAAGAAGTCGATGAGGGGCATCCAAGGAGTAAGTGAAAGGAGGTAACCTATCAATAGAGATGCTGATAGAATGGAGGAGAAAACTAGTCTTAAAGTCAACATCTATTGTGGTCCAATAATGCAATCCTCTCTGAAGAATAAAGAGATCAGTATGGATATCTTTCATGCCCTGAAGTTGAATCCCCCATGGTTTTGAGTCTGTGAATGTAGAAAGTCAGTCCAAAGATAGTCTCAAGGTGCAGAGGCTAGGCAACAAACTCAACTTGGATGATGCAAAGAGGAGCAATTTGTTTGCAATAGATCATATGCTATATCACGAGAGTCTAGACCCTCTCAATATGAGCCCAATCAACAGAACCAAACTAGGTCCCCAAACCACATACCCATTCAAAACCATAAGATTGATGATTCTATCGAAGATGTGCATCTTCAAAGGGATATCCTAGACGTGGATCCAAAAACATTGGCGCCCCAAGACAAAAAGAGAGGCACATCCCTTGCAAAGGCGTGATTGAGAGGTAGGCGTCATATTAAAAGACGGTCCGAAAATCTGGACCCCCAAGTAAGTGTAGGATGATGTGATCTCCAAAGGTTTCCCTTTGTAGAGGAATCGGAACTGGAAGAGAATGTTTGGAGGTGTTGAATATCATGACATTAGTTTTTATAAGGTTGACCGCTAGTTGATGAATCTCACAAAAATGAGCAAGGGCATCAAATTTTCTATGTAAACCATCAACATAGTGAGAGAGGAGAACAATGTCATTGGAAAAAAGAAGTGTCTATCACCACATCATTTAATATGTAAAATCCTCTAGCTCATCAAAGATAAATGCTAAAGAGGGTTGCCCATTGACAACATATATTCTCAAAGATTTTGGGTTGCCTTAATTCTTGAATTGTAGAAAGTGGATGCATATGAGCAACTGCCTAAGAGAAGCTGGGGCTATATTCATGAGACAAATAAGGCATTGGTGGATTTACCATCTCACAGTAGTTTGACAAATGCTTCAGCCACTGTTTTCAAAGATTTCCTGGACAGTTGAAACACTTTTGATTGGATTTTGATGGCTCTTCGATGGATAGTCAATGTTTGAGTAATAGAAAGAAAGGATTTTGTATGTCTAGATAGGAAAATGTATTTATGAGATTCAGTAAGAAGGAAAGCACCAGTGTGTAATGCCCTTTGCACGTGACACTTTTCAAGTTTTAAGTAAAATCATTACCTATTAAATGTTAAAGGTGCCTTCTTAGGTTTTGCCTTGGGATTTGAAAGTCAGTTTTTGCGTAATAAGACATCATGCATCTTTTGTTATTGTGTCTATAAGCCCCCATTATCATATGTTTAGATGGTTAGTCAATGCTTCTATAATAAATATGATATGTGTGGGGATATGGCTTGCTGTTGTGTTCAATGTATTAAGTTGTTAGGGTTAGGGTAGTTTACAGGAAAAACCTCCCATTGTTAGAGATGGTTTAATCATATGCACCTTCTCAACCACCAATCGTTTATCATATGAATACAAATACATCCTTTGATGGACCATTGGAGAAGTTAGGGTGTGCAAGTGCTATCCGTTGTACATTATTTGGTTGGGTGTTAGGTGCTCTCCACCCGCATAGCCTTGTGCTCAATTTATCCTTATGTTTATTTTCTATTCGAGTTGTGGTTGTGTCCTGTTTTGGAATTCGGGTGTGACATGTGGTACCAAAGTGTAGGATTTTAACATTCTCATCATAAGTTTATCTTTGTTTTCTCCCTCCCTTCCTCCCTTCCATTCAAATATTTCGTTTGTCTATGACTGAAAAAGAAAATAAAGATTTGGAATCTCATTACTTCTTTATGATGTTTGGTAGTATATTGGCAGGAGCAATAAAAATTAACATAAAGTTCTTTTCCTTGTCCATCTCTAGTTATTCCTTCTGTAAATTTGTTAAATTAGTCATTGTGCTCTGATACAACAAAGAAAGAGACGGGCTTTCCTTATTAGTTGGCTGGCCAAATTATTGTCTCTCTCTTTGCCATGTTACTGATATTCCTCTTTATCCCTTCTAGGCTTCTACTGCATCCCTTATTTATATCAGTCAGTCTTATCTATTTTGTCGAGAGAAACAAACAAAACTTTATGGCTATCATGTATAGTGCTATCTTGAATATTAGACCCCTGTCTTGCATTTTATTACCACAGATGGTGGTCATTGCCTTTTTTAAAGCTAGGCGGTATGTTCAGTCCATTGGCCCTACTATCCACCCAATATTATGTTTCTGTTACGAGCAGCAATGACACACACACACACACAGAGCTGCCCCCTGTGTCTTCTGCCCCCGCCCCCCCCCCCCCCCCCCGTCCCCGCCCTCCAAGACACACACAGAGTTTCATAGTTTCTATACTAATAGGCGGATGGACATCATATTCCTTTCCCCAAAAGTACAGCAGTAACCTTGAAAGGCTTGTATTGAAGATCCTTATCCAAGAACAGAGTTTCTACCGAATGACACATGCTGCAGCAACAGCCGGATAAGTGCAGGTGATTGAAAAGTTTGATTTACTCCAAGAAGCATATGCAATCCATTGTCCTCTTTGGGGTAGTCATAACATATGTGTGTATGTGATTCCCTTGCGTAGACGAGAAGTGGAAATAATTGTATTTTACTTAGTTTGGGTGCATACAAAACTGTGCCCTATCTATTTTGGCTAAACAAGTTGCAAAATGCATGTTGAAATTCTCTGTGCGGGCATGCCAAAGCCAGCACCAAAGGTTTCACTCTTTGCGCTTGACATGCAGATTGAGCTAGAAAGTGAGAGCATTTTGCAAATTTGTAATTGTCTTGTCCGAAGACCATTGTTCAAGCTTCAAATGAACTTGTGCTTGAAACCAATACAACTATATTCGAAGTTTGATATACTCGGTCAATTTGTGGGAAGTGAATAAAGGTGCGAAGTTAAACTGTAAAAGATATTTCTCTCTCCCAATACTAAGCTTATATAAATATATATTGTTGTGGGTCATTCAAAATGTGTGTCGAGTGATCAGGTGCATATGGCCACTACTTGAAGGTGCAAGATGATGATGTGGGGTAAAGCTGTACAATGTGTAAAATAAACTGCCTGAACTTGAGATATTTACACACAATACAATGGTATAATGATTTTCCAACTATGCTATGAAGAATAGTTGCTGAATGATATAATTCATTAAATAAGGCCAAATCTTTTGTTTGGAATAAATTGAAGAAAGTTTCGGTGGAAGAATTTAGGTATTTGCAAGGAGATACATATATGTCAAGTGAGGAATGAATCAGTCAAAAACTATTGAAGATGTGTAAAAACACTTGAAAAAACCTACGTTGCAGGGGAGCGTCTCATGCCCCCCCTGTTTCAGCCTTGAAAACATTTCCAATATGGAATCTTGCCGGAAACTCTTCAGTAACATACTGGAAATGCCTGGGCACATGCTGGAAACGTCTGGAAACTTTCCAGATGTTTTGTCATGTGCCCGGGCATTTCCATGACGTTTCAAAAGTTGACCAAGTCCAAAAAAAAACATCTAAAATATTGAAAAATCTTATCTTCTAAAATACACTATCTAAAATCTATATAAACACACTCAATGCAAAGACAAAACATACACTCATCATTGCTGTTTTTTACAAAAGCAAGAAGGAATTTAGGAGGCAGCCATTGCATGGAGGAGTTTGGAGGCAGCCATTTGCAACAAAGAGTGGAGCTAGTGGGAGTTGCATTCATGATTCCAAGGACAGTCTAGATGATTTATTCTAGATTTGAATTTACATTTTGCCTTTGAAGTTTGAATGAATACTATATTTATAATTTTTTAAGTGTTTTATCTTTTATGGACTAAAAATGAGTATTATGCATTGTTTACACACACACACACACATGTATATGTATTATACATTTATATTTTTTATAGTATATTGGACGGATGTTTACATGACCTTTCCAAACCAAGGGTTTTTGAAAATCTGCATTTCCGAGTTTCATACCCGTTTCCTGGCAACATAGGAAAAAAATGAAGGAATTGGCAACGCTCAATAAAAATAAGAAGATAAAATGACAATGTTATTAATAATGTTGCATGACATGTAGAGATAGTGGTTACATTGAAGACAAATAAATAAATTTGGCACCTAAGATGCCACATAGAGGGTCATCCCGAAAAAAAAGTATAGCTCTTCTGAACTGACGCATTATCTGATTTGCAATGTTGATTCCCCTTCATTCAAATACTGCCTTTTAACATCGGAAATAAGAGCTTGAAGGATCAATCCTTATAATTAGCAGCAATAGCACTAGATAAGCATTAGCCAAATGGTTTAGGATATTATAATCCAAAGCAAAATTGTAGATGTTCAACACTGCAGAAATATCATTCGCAGAAATATGGTATGATGTTGATTGGAGTTTATAATTGCAATAAATAGGGTTGTTTTTCAAGAGACTGTCTAGAGGAGGAGATCATAATGACAAGAACTGTTCATGTCAAAATAGATTGGTGAACGTGACTGGGTTGGACGGAAATTTATAGATGTATGTTGTCGCACAAAACCAAACGAAGAACTAAAGAGGCTGGATATGGAATTGGTAAAACAAAGAATGCGTTGGAAGCCAATGTTGTGCGATATGTTGGTTGCAGCTAATCATATTTCAAGAATCAAATCAGGAAATCCCTGGAGGGAATAAATGATGAATTTGCAGATGCTCAAATGTTCAAAATAATCCTTTCACCAAAATGGTTTGTGGGGATTGGATAATACTTTTATACAGAAATTTTTCAATATTAAAAAATTTCAAAATAGGATGAAATCAAATGTGATTGCCTTTTATAGTTTATTTGTGCGATATTAACTATATGTATGGGGAGCACCATGCAGTAAACTTCAGTTGTGGTTGCAAGCATGACACAGATATATATGTGTTTCTTAGTACATGCATGGGTGTTTCCTTGACTTCCGATGTTTTTATTGTGTTTTTTTCTATTTAATGGTCAAAATTTAAGTTATGGTTTAGCTTAGTTAAACTAAGATTTTCTGATCAAATTGAGTTGTATGCAGCTCATGGTTGCCACCACTCTAGTGCTGTTGTGCACTATACCTCCAGAGACTGCTTGGTTTGGGGATGCACCGTGGATACTGCCTGTGCCTGCGGTTACCATAATTGGTCGGGAGGTAAACTCCTTGTCATCTTCTGTTTTAAGATATTGCAGTTTTTTCCCATTCTTCTATTAAGATTTGTTTAATATTGAACAATCTCTTGTTTCCTACCATATGTTACGTTGCATTGAAGTTTGGGTATTAGACAAGTGCATCAAAGGCTTAGAATTGATTCTATAATACTCCCATGAACATGAATAAAGTTCTTAGCTTCATCACTCGTCTGCATGTTATGTCTGGGCTGAAGATATTGGGGTCACCCTCACTGCTGTTTAATATGCAAAGGGTAGAACTGCTAACAGTCAGATATGTTTGTATGTCGATCAGTTGTTCCAATTCCAATGAAAAGGCAGATTTTTACTTATAAAAGTTAAAAATATTCATTGTACTATTATCATTATGTGCTTGGAACCGGTAAATGGGGAACACAAAGGCAAATGGATTCAGATTGCAGAACAGAAAATCTCAGGTTTTTCAATAAGAAACATTTTAGTGTTTTTTTAGTACATATACAATATTAATTAAGATTTTTTAACTAGTAATCTTATCATACAAAAAGTTTTTCAAATCATTCAAATTTATATGCAGTAGACTGGTAGAAGTAACCCTTTAAATTGTTTTCCCGTCAATTCATCAATTATTAGACAGTTCATAAATCTACAAGCCTACAATGAAAGAATAATAATACAGTTTCGACAGTTTATAAATCTAATACAGACAGAATAATATTCATCAATCTCAACCGGTGGCTCTTCTGGAATGAAAGAGCCAGAGGAACTTCTTTCTTAGGGATCAATACTAAATAGTGCTATGGCTATGGCTTTCTAATATATTTTTTGCATTCTCCTGCTATTCATCCGAAAGAAACCCCTTATTGTCATCAACTTGAGAGCTGCCATTACCGCACATCCGAGTGGATCCAACAAGGTAGTCTCATGTTGGCGTGATAGAAGGTGAGGATTTTAGTGAACTTACACTAAACTGAATCTATTGCAAGAGGAGCCTATTCCTATTCACAGAAAGGATAAAGGAATTCTTGCTTCAGTTTTATTCAGATGCCAGTAAAGTAGTCACTTTCAGAGCGAAATGGATATGGTTGGGGAAAAATATAATAGAAACTTGTGATGTGTATATAGTTTAAAATTTAAAGTTCCTTTGTTTGGTTTGGAATCTGGGATTACTTGTGTAAGTAGATGAATAGTCAGGTGACAAAGCAAGGGACTACAGCCTCCATACTGTTTCCAAAATTCAATGGCAGCGAGTCTAGTTTATTATATATGCAGTCTAGTTTTATAAATTGATTCTCTGATCTTAAATCTGTGCCCACCTTAGCCTGCGTGGAATTACGATCATCAAAACAATATCACTTATTGATTAAACTATTCCAATTTTCCATAACCTCTTCATCTTTCCATTTTTTCTTATGAAAACATTTGGGATTGAGCAAAAATGCAACTGATTAAAGAGGACTGTGAATCATTCTCCATCTTGTTGGCTTAGCTTAGATTTAGGTATATTTCAATTTTATGGGGTTTTCACTTTGTGGATATTTTAATACTCAACTCGTCACTTTGATGACCATTTTCCATAAGTAGTCATTTCTTTATGACCTTTCACTCATGTACATCGGTAATAATCACAAGAAGTTGACCCACAAAGATCACAAGCACCTCCAAGTGATATTAGTATTGGAAAGAAGGATAATGTTAACACGTCAACCTGGGGGCTCGCACCCCAAAGGCATGCTTCCAATTGGCAAAGCTTTTGGAGAGAAGGATAATGTTAACACATCAATGCCTTATAAGCCTACCTTAAATGACAATTATTATTAATGTGGGATATTCCATACTCAACACATTTTTTGTGATGTAATAGGAGCTTGTGTAGGGACATATTATTTAGATATTTTATTTTTGTGGGAATTTTCATGGAGTTGCCCTCGACCATTATTAACCTTTAACCTTTTGGGTAGGTCGAGGAGGACGAGGGAAGTATCTATTTATGCTTGATGCTCTCGAAGGTCGGGAGTTAATACTCAATTCATCAAAATGTGGTAATTTTTTTTGTTTTTAATTTTTTTTCTTTTTAAAGTTTCAGGAAAGTCTGCTGTAGGTTCTGAAGAATCCCGTGATGCAGAAAAGTATAAATAAACCAACCAAATACACATTAAAACACAACTTCTAGATTCCCATCAGTGGGCTCGTGCAGAGCTTGGACCAAGTGACCCTTATCTATCTTTAACTCCCACAAAATAGACTATCTATCTATCTTAAGGCACAAAATGGGGTTCCAGGCTAAGTGGGATTCTGGTGGGAACTCCATGATTAAGCGTGCTTGAGCCAGAGTAGTACTAGGATGGGTGACTTCTTGGGAAATCCTGGTGCTTAACCCCTGTGAGCATCACCTAGATGCACTGAGTGCTGAGTGGACCATTCATACTCACAAGAGATGGGTTCTTGTGAACCATTACTTGTGGAATATGGGTCAACATATGTATAGGTAAAAGTATTATGCATCTTCACTCAGAGAAGTGCAGTAAAGATTCATCCTCCTTATATCAAGGGAAATCAATGACTATAATGATCAAATTTGGGGGAGAAAAATAATCGAGGTCTATTACATATACACACTGCTGAAAATATGAAGAGAGTTGGGAGTGAATTTAATGCAGAACCATACGAATCTCCCTTCTGGGATATTTTAGCTCTTTCACTTTGCTGTTGATGTTATGATGGATTTTGTCAGTTACTTGAAGATCAAAAATTGCGATGAAAAACTTTGTGTATTAAGTTTCTGAAGGTCTGACAGTACCACATCGATATGTGATAGTTGATATTGAGCCCGAGATGGCCACAGGTGAAGGTCCCAGTATATTCAGACTAAGTATGTTGTCTGATTTTGAATGCTCAAGTCATGGGTCACATGTTAAGACACTGGTAACTATATATATAGTTTTTTTTTTGAGACAGACAGCGGCAATTCAGAGTTTTTAAACATCACAGCAGTCCGATGCATATCTTTTGCAGTTTGCAAAGATCATGATGTAAATATATACTCTCTATATCATGATACTAATCCTCGACTTTCATGTTTTTTTTTTTTGAAAATATGAACTTGTGAGCAATGCATATCCAATGTATATATTCATCTTACTTGGAACCTTTGTGTATGACCTCTATACAGTGTTATGTGGGGACGCGTCCATATTTTTGTGATGTCCCAGATGTTCCAAATGTTTTGGGGATTTGGAGGGGATGTCCCCAAATTTTTATTTATAATATTTTAATTTTTTTGGACGCTTTTACTCTAAAACAACTCCCCCGTGCCGCCCCCCTCCCCCCCCCCCCCCCCCCCCCGCAAAAAAAAAAAAAAAACAGTTATTTTTACAATAACATTGAACCCTAATCCCAAAAGTACCCTGTAAAACATTTAATAAAGTTTAAAAACCCAAAATTTCATAGAATAAAGTTAAAAATATTTGAATACTAATTTCTGTGATCCCCAAAATTTGGGAATTGTAATAATATTTTCTGGATAAGACTGCATATAGATTTTGAATTCTGACATTTGAGTCCTATACTGGACCTATCACCAAGTATAGGCTTCTTCTCCCTGATGATGGGGCCAGTATAGGACTCAAAACGTTGGAATTTTAAATCTATATGCAGTCTTATCCAGAAAGTATTATTACAATGTCTCTTACCTCGATAAGAATCTCAAAACTCTAATTTGGAAATTGTTTTAATGTCAATGAATTGTTGGATGCCATCACTACAAGAAGGTGGTCAGTAGAACACATCATCTGCCAGATATTGTTTCGAATCGTCTAGTGTCATCATTATAATAAAAAACATCCTTTAAGAGGACCTAGGCCGCCTTTGCATTATATTTATTATAATGGTCTGGCTGTTATTTTTGTCTTCCGCGGTTTAGTTTTTGGAGAATATGTACTGCTTGGTTCATTTTTTGAGTACGCTGATGACATATGAGTTGTGACTGTCTCGTTTTCCAGATAACAATTTCAGCAGTCAGAGAGTGGGCTGCTTCTCAAGGTGGAGATTTGCATGAGGTAGTGTTGCCTTTTGTTACTTTGGAACTAGTCTAGATGCGTGATTTTTAGTGGATTTTCTATGATACCATCAGCATGGAATTTGATAATTTGACTGTTACGATGCTATAGGTTGTTGCTGTACACAACTTGGGAAAGCTAAAGACTGCTCTCCAAATGATAGCTTTGACGTTTCTCATGGTCACCAGAGATAGTAGGTAGGCATTCTTGAACAAACCAATCATTTGTCGTAAGTTTCATTTTCAAGGAGTGATAAGTTGCCAATCCATTTCATGTTCAGATGAAGATGTTGTGCTATCCAGGATATATTCACAAGTGCAAATTTAAAATTCTGTCTTATGGCTATAGTTACAGCGGAGCTGGTGGTCTAGCTGCATGTGGAGTTGCCATGCTTTATGTTGCTGCTTTTATTGGTTTGTGGACTCTGGCAGCATACATGAAAAACATTTCAACGATGCTCCTCAAACAAAATTGATATTAGCGATGGCTTGTAACAATATAATTCTATCTATTTGTATTCTTTTCGAATGGTAGTAGATGGGGAAGAAAAGATGTTGAGAACAGATGGTAATTTCTACTTGTTCGATATATATTGCCTTCTACATGGCATTGGTTAATTCAGTTTATATGGAAATTGATATTTTATTGATTCTTTATTGATCAAGTACACATGCTCTAAGTCAGCTGTTGTATAATTTATTCAACAGCAGTTAAAAGTATATTGTTTTCATTTTTGATTTTTGCCAGAATTTTTCAGTGATCTAAATGTTTTTGACTGTTTTGGTGTTGCTTTTGGAGCTTTTCTATTAAAATAAAATTTGGATATAATTTACGTTACACTACTCATGATAAAGATTTAAATAATATATATACAAGTCGTCTTATACAATTGGCGACTCCTTTCTATCTGATCAAGAGAAAGAACCATTTCACACCTAATCAATATCAAGAGCGAATGAATAATTAGGATATTCATTGGTAAATTTGAAATTAGAAATTACAAATAATTTACCATCGACTAAAGCAGCACTGATGATACATCTATTAGTGTTGTTTGAAAGAAACAATTGATTGATGAATTAACTCATGATTCTGGAGGTTATGTGGTTTTTTGAAAACTATGTTTCGATTGAGTTTCTCCTTGAAGTAGATACAATGATATTAACATAGATTGGAGGCACCAACGGTATGTAATGGCAGAGTTGATACAAGATTTTCCGGAAGTAGGATGCACTTTGATCCTTTCCAAGTGGGATAGGGAAAATGGATGGAGGAATGCTCTTTTTTCACAGAGAGCCATTATGTATTATATTATATGAGATTGCATGACCATTATCAAGAGTAACAAAGGATCTAATACCAAGCATGGCACAAGGTAAGATGTAAACTAAAACCTAATGGGAAAGGAAAATTAATGGAGGAATGCCTTTGTTTACAAGGAGCCATCCTATAACATAGTTTATGATATTCCATTGCCATTAAAGAGAGAAATTAAGGTTACAAAGAGCCATCCTTTAACATAGTTTATGATATTGCATTGCCATTAAAGAGAGAAATTAAGGTTACAATATCAATCATGGCATTGCCATTAAAGAGAGAAATTAAGGTTACAATATCAATCATGGCACAAGGTAAGCCATAAGCTAATACGTTATAAAGTAGGTGCTGTCCTCCAAAGATCTTTTGTAGCATGACGTGTGTAAACTAATAGAATAGTTATAGTATGAGCAACATGACCAAGGTTGTGGGTACCATGACTATCAAGTAACCTATAAAATGAAATTATTAAATTAATCTATGGTTTTAGACAAGTATCATGTTTTCCATCTTTTCTTGCACATTCTCGAATCAGCCTATTCAACTTGCATGAGCCAACAAATATAACACTTCTATCACTTAATCTTATCACTAAAGCACTTTCTTGAGGGTAGAGAGATTATTGAGTCCTTAAGTGTTTATAGAGAAATCATGACAACAATAGCCATTAAAGTAAGCTCAACCATATATTCTATAATGAAGGAAACCCATTTCTTTGCTAAAATACAAGGAAACATTGCATGCATGTTATACACCACATCAGATTTTCCATACAATACATTATTCATTCATATTAATGTGAAACATACATCAATATCTACAGCTTGCAATATTGCACTAGCATTTTAACAATGGTGGCTCTCTTGCTTGCATAAGTATTCTATTAGCAACAATCTAACTCTTATTACAATGGCAAGGTGGGTATATATAGACAAATCCCACACCTTGCTCTACAAGCAACCTCTCAAAACCCTAAAAGCCAATTGATTTTCACCTTTAGGGGTGCTACATGATCTGTGTTTTTTAGGTGCCTTGCCTTCTATCGCGATTATTGGCATGATCTGCGGATGTATAACCACATACAATAGTTGTCTTCCGCTCATGTTACTTGCACAACTTTTTGGTACTTGTCCTCTTTTTGTGTAGATCCTCTTTCTTAAGCATGACTTAACCAAAACTCATGTTGTTTTATCCATCATTCGTTTGTGCAGTTATACTCGTTTGTGTCTGTACTTAGCAAAAAACCATGGCTTCCTTTGCCTCCTACTTTTGTGTGTAATTAGCCTTGCGTGCACTTATTCCTAGCCAAATTTGGGGTTTAACATCTCCCCACACTAATTATCTTGTACGTCTTTGGACAACTAGACGTCTTTTTGTACTTCCAAAAACTTGAGCCACTTATGACGACAAAGTTGTTCTAACACTAAATGTTGGCCCCGACCCATGCAATTTTCCCTAGAACATCACAAAGTAAAGCCTTAATTGTCGTAAGGTCCTTGGCACCCTCTTTTCCCTTTTCCTTTACTTGTTGAATCCCTAGAGGTAGCCAACATAGACTTCCTATACAATGTCTTCCTCATCACTGGTTTTCCACTGAAATTTCTTGAAGGTCTTCGCCAACTTTTTGCGTTGCTGCTCAACTTCCTCCTTTCTTGCCTTAGCATCGTTGAGTATCCTCTATCTCTTAGCATTATCTTTTATAGCATATACTTTGGCCTCGAGTTCCCTTTGTTGGGTCTCTTGTTGCTACATTTTGATAGCAAATAAATGACAGATAAATGGAAGACAAATACATTGTATTTAATAATGGAAGCTCACATAATGTCAAATGAACGTATTATAAACTTTTTGCACCCTCAAGATTTTATAAGCTTTCACATATGAGACCCAATAGACCAAATTACCAACCGACCACCCGACCACCTAACTTACTAATATTAACATTAATGACTTCATAATTCTAAAATAAAATGAATCTACTAACTTTAAAGGAGGTGTCTCACACATGAGATGTATCTCTTGAACCAACAAGACCTAATCCCTAACAAAAGAAAATTTGGATCGCAAGACCCAACACATTCTTGTGTTGGTTGTCTATGAGGTTTGCACAAATTTCAAAATACCAGCATTTTCAACTTGGTATTCTACTGCATAGATATTCTTTCTCTGTGAGCTCCTGTTGTTTAATTTGCTCTCTGAGAGACTTTTCTTATGTACTTGCCCTACGCTAAAACTCACTTACAGATAAGCCAAGGTGGTCAATGTGTTCCATGTTGTCTGTCAAAGTATTCACGAATAACATCATTATTTCGTTGTTTATCATTGCCCATATTGCAGCCAACTTTGCTTCTAGCACCAAATACACTGCTCGATTGAACTTAACTCATTCTCTTTGGTTTTTAGTTAGTGGTTATACGGATATGCATCTTCAATGTTTAGAATGTTCTTGCGTGCCATCTTTATGATCAAACGAGTCAAAGCCAATCCAGATTCTTCCTATATTTCCTCAACATTCTACCCACCCCTACTCTGAACTTCTGTCTCTGGATTTTTTCTTTTCTCTTGGGGGTTGTTTCCATTCATGCAAACTCTTCCTCCTCTATGTTTGTAGGGGTTCTCCTAAATATTGAGACTCGTCTTCTTCGAAAACTATTTTATTTTCTCTTGCTAGAATGCCGTTTCCCCCCCCTTCCTACGTCTGCTATTGCATGTCCTTTTTGTAGCATTTTCCTTTGTTTCTTCCCTGGACGACTTCTTGGTAGGTTTAAGTGTATATGTTAATCTACACTTAACCCCTCTAATTGTCTCATCCAATGTGGGTTGTATTACCTAGCCAAATTTGGGTTTTAACATCTCCCCACACTAATTATCTTGTACATCCTTGGACAACCCGACACTTTCTTTTTGTACTTCCAAAAAATTGAGCCACTTATGATGACAAAGTTGTTCTAACACTAAATGTTGGCCTCGACCCGTGCAATTTTCCCTAGAATATCACTAAGTAAAGTCTCAAATGTCATAAGGTTCTTGGCACTCTCTTTTCCCTTTTCCTTTACTTGTTGAATCCTTGGAGGTAGCCAACATAGGCTTCCTACACAATGTCTTCCTCATCACTGGGTTTCCGTTGAAATTTCTTGAAGGTCTTTGCCAACTTTTTGCACTGCTACTCAACTTCCTCCATTCTTTCCTCAACATCATTAAGTATCCTCTATCTCTTAGCGTTATATTTTATAGCGTATACTTTGTCCTCGAGTTCCCTTTGTTGGGTCTCTTGTTGCTACATTTTGATAGCAAATAAATGACAGGTAAATGGAAGACAAATACATTGAATTTAATAATGGAAGCTCGCATAATGTCAAATGAACGTATTATAAACTTTTTACACCCTCAATATTTTATGACCTTTCACATACGAGTGTCAATAGACCAAACTACCAACCAACCACCAGGCAACCTAACTTACTAACATTAACATTAATGACTTCATAATTCTAAAATAAAATGAATCTACTAACTTTAAATGAGGTGTCTCACACATGAGATGTATCTCTTGAACCAACAAGACCTAACCCCTAACAAAACAATATTTGGATCACAAGACCCAAAACATTCTTGTGTTGGTTGTCTATGAGGTTTGCACAAATTTCAAAATACCAACTTTTTCAATTTGGCATTCTGCTGCATAAATATTTTTTCTCTGTGAGCTCCTGTTGTTTAATCTGCTCTCTAAGAGACTTTTGTAATGTGCTCGCCCTGCGCTATAACTCGCTTATAGATAAGCCAAGGTGGTTAATGGGTTCCATGTTGTCTATCAAAGTATTTGCCAATAACATCATTATTTCTTTGTTTATCATTGCCCATATTGCAACCAGCTTTGCTTCTAACACCATAATATGATGCTCAACTGAACTTAACTCATTCTCTTTGGTTTTTAGTTGGTGGTTATACGAATATGCATCTGCAATGTTTAGAATGTTCTTTTGCGCCATTTCTGTGATCAAACGAATCAAAGCCAATCCCGATTGTTCATAGGTTTCCTCAACATTCTACCTGCCATTACTCCAAACTTTTGTCTCTGGATTTTTTCTTTTCTCTTGGGGGTTGTTTCCATTCATGCAAACTCTTCCTCCTCTATGTTTGGAGGGGTTCTAAATATTGAGTCTCATCTGATTCAAAAACTAGTTTATTTTCTCTTGCTAAAATGCCTTTTTCCCCGCCTTCCTATGTCTGCTATTGCATGCCCTTTTTGTAGCATTTTCCTTTGTTTCTTCCCTGGACGACTTCTTGGTAGGTTTAAGTGTATATGTTAATCTACACTTAACCCCTCTGATTGTCTCATCCAATGTGGGTTGTATTACCTAGCCAAATTTGGGGTTTAACATCTCCCCACACTAATTATCTTGTACATCCTTAGACAACCCGACACTGTCTTTTTGTACTTCCAAAAACTTGAGCCACTTATGATGACAAAGTTGTTCTAACACTAACTGTTGGCCTCGACCCATACAATTTTCCCTAAAATATCACCAAGTAAAGCCTCAATTGTCGTAAGGTCCTTGGCACTCTCTTTTCCCTTTTCCTTTACTTGTTGAATCCCTGGAGGTAGCCAACATAGGCTTCCTACACAATGTCTTCCTCATCACTGGGTTTTCGCTGAAATTTCTTGAAGGTCTTTGCCAACTTTTTGCGCTGCTGCTCAACTTCCTCCTTTATTTCCTCAACATCATTAAGTATCCTCTATCTCTTAGCGTTATCTTTTATAGCATATACTTTGGCCTCGAGTTTCCTTTGTTGGGTCTCTTGTTGCTACATTTTGATAGCAAATAAATGACAGGTAAATGGAAGACAAATACATTGTATTTAGTAATGGAAGCTCACATAATGTCAAATGAATGTATTATAAACTTCTTACACCCTTAAGATTTTATAAGCTTTCACATACGAGACCCAATAGATCAAACTACCAACCAACCACCTGACCACCTAACTTACTAATATTAACATTAATGACTTCATAATTCTAAATTAAAATGAATCTACTAACTTTAAATGAGGTGTCTCACACATGAGATGTATCTCTTGAACCAACAAGACCTAATCCCTAACAAAACAATATTTGGATCACAAGACCCAACACATTCTTGTGCTGGTTCTCTATGAGGTTTGCACAAATTTCAAAATATCAGCTTTTTCAATTTGGTATTCTATTGCATAGATATTCTTTCTCTGTGAGCTCATGTTGTTTAATATGCTCTCTAAGAGACTTTTCTTATGTGCTTGCCCTGCGCTATAACTCACTTATAGATAATCCAAGGTGGTCAATGGGTTCCATGTTGTCTGTCAAAGTATTCACCAATAACACCATTATTTCTTTGTTTATCATTGCCCATATTGCAACCAACTTTGCTTCTAGAACCATAATATGATGCTCAACTGAACTTAACTCATTCTCTTTGGTTTTTAGCTAGTGGTTATATGAATATGCATATGCAATGTTTAGAATGTTCTTGCGCACAATCTTTGTCATCAAACGAATCAAAGCCAATCCTGATTGTTCTTAGATTTCCTCAACATTCTACCCACCCCTACTCTGAACTTATGTCACTTGATTTTTTCTTTTCTCTTGGGGGTTGTTTCCATTCATGTAAACTCTTCCTCCTATATGTTTGAAGGGGTTCTCCTAGATATTGAGACTCGTCTTATTCAAAAACTATTTTATTTTCTCTTTCTAGAATGCCTTTTTTCCCCCTTCGTACGTTTGCTATTGCATGCCCTTTTTGTAGCATTTTCCTTTGTTTCTTCCCTGGACGACTTCTTGGTAGGTTTAAGTGCATATGTTAATCTACACTTAACCCCTCTGACTATCTCATCCAATGTGGGTTGTATTACCTATCCAAATTTGGGGTTTAACATCTCCCTACACTAATTATCTTGTACATCCTTGGACAACCCGACGTTGTCTTTTTGTACTTCCAAAAACGTGAGCCACTTATGATGACAAAGTTGTTCTGACACTAAATGTTGGCCTCGATCCATGTAATTTCCCCTAGAATATCACCAAGTAAAGCTTCAATTGTCGTAAGGTCCTTGGCACTCTCTTTATCCTTTTCCTTTACTTGTTGAATCCCTAGAGGTAGCCAACATAGGCTTCTTACACAATGTCTTCCTCATCGTTGGGTTTCCGCTAAAATTTCTTGAAGATCTTTGCCAACTTTTTACGTTGCTGCTCAACTTCCTACTTTCTTTCCTCAACATCATTGAGTATCCTCTATCTCTTACCATTATCTTTTATAGTGTATACTTTAGCCTCGAGTTCCCTTTGTTGGGCCTCTTGTTGCTACATTTTGATAGCAACTAAATGACTAGTAAATGGAAGCTAACATAATGTCAAATGAACGTATTATAAAATTAGTACACCCTCAAGATTTTATAAGCTTTCACATACGAGACCCAATAGTACAAACTACCAACCAACCACCCGACCACCTAACTTACTAATATTAACATTAATGACTTCATAATTCTAAAATAAAATGAATCTACTAACTTTAAAGGAGGTGTCTCACACATGAGATGTATCTCTTGAACCAACAATACATAATCCCTAACAAAATAAAATTTGGATTGCAAGACCCAACACATTCTTGTGCTGGTTGTCTATGAGGTTTGCACAAATTTCAAAATACCAGCATTTTCAATTTGGTATTCTATTGCATAGATATTATTTCTCTGTGAGCTGCTTTTGTTTAGTCTGCTCTTTGAGAGACTTTTCTTATGTACTTGCCCTACGCTATAACTCGCTTACAAATAAGCCAAGGTGGTCAATGGGTTCCATGTTGTTTGTCAAAGTATTCACCAATAACATCATTATTTATTTGTTTATCATTGCCCATATTGCAACCAACTTTGCTTCTAGCACCATAATATGATGCTCAACTGAACTTAACTCATTCTCTTTGGTTTTTATCTAGTGGTTATACGAATATGCGTTTACAATGTTCAAAATGTTCTTGCTCGCCATCTCTATGATCAAATGAATCAAAGCCAATCCAGATTGTTCCTAGGTTTCCTCAACATTCTGCCCACCCCTACTTTGAACTTCTGTATCTGAATTTTTTCTTTTCTCTTGGGGGTTGTTTCCATTCATGCAAACTCTCCCTCCTCTATGTTTGGAAGGGTTCTCCTAAATATTGAGACTTGTCTTCTTCGAAAACTATTTTTTTTATCTTAATAGAATGCTTTTTTCCCCCCCTTCCTACGTCTACTATTGCATACCCTTTTTGTAGCGTTTTCTTTTGTTTCTTCCCTAGACGACCTCTTGGTAGGTTTAAGTGCATATGTTAATCTAAACTTAACCCCTCTGACTGTCTCGTCCAATATGGGTTGTATTACCTAGCCAAATTTAGGGTTTAACATCTCCTCACACTAATTATCTTGTACATCCTTAGACAACCCGATGCTGTCTTTTTGTACTTTCAAAAATGTGAGCCACTTATGATGACAAAAATGTTCTAACACTAAATGTTAGCCTCGATCCATGCAATTTCCCCTAGAATATCACCAAGTAAAGCCTCAATTATCGTAAGGTCCTTGACACTCTCTTTTCCCTTTTCCTTTACTTGTTGAACCCCTAGATGTAGCCAACATAGGCTTCCTGTGCAATGTCTTCCTCATCACTAGGTTTCCATTGAAATTTCTTGAAGGTCTTTGCCAAATTTTTTCACTACTACTCAACTTCCTCCTTTCTTTCCACAGAATAATTTAGTATCCTCTATCTCTTAGCGTTATCTTTTATAGTGTATAGTTTGGCCTTGAGTTCCCTTTGTTGGGTCTCTTGTTGTTACATTTTGATAGAAAATAAATGACAGGTAAATTGAAGACAAATACATTGTATTTAATAATGGAAGCTCACATAATGTCAAAAGAATGTATTATAAACTTATTACACTCTCAATATTTTATAAGTTTTCACATATGAGACCCAATAGACCAAACTACCAACCAACCACCCAACCACCTAACTTACTAATATTAACATTAATGACTTCATAATTCTAAAACAAAATGAATCTACTAACTTTAAAGGAGGTGTCTCACACATGAGATGTATCTCTTGAACCAACAAGAGCTAACCCCTAACAAAACAATATTTGGATCACAAGACCCAACACATTCTTGTGCTGGTTATCTGTGAGGTTCATATAAATTTCAAAATACCAGCTTTTTCAATTTGGTATTCTAGTGCATAGATATTGTTTCTCTGTGAGCTCCTGTTGTTTAATTTGCTCTGTAAGAGACTTTTTTTATGTACTTGCCCTATGCTATAACTCACTTACAAATAAGCCAAGATGGTCAATGGGTTCCATGTTGTCTGTCAAAGTATTCACCAATAACATCATTATATCTTTGTTTATCATTGCCCATATTGCAACCAATTTTGCTTCTAGCACCATAATACAATGCTCAACTAAACTTAACTCATTCTGTTTGGTTTTTAGTTGGTGGTTATACGAATATGCATCTGCAATGTTTAGAATGTTCTTGCGTGCCATCTTTATGATCAAATGAATTAAAGCCAATCCAAATTGTTCCTAGGTTTCCTCAACATTCTACCCACCTCTACTCTAAAATTGTCTCTAGATTTTTTCTTTTCTCTTGGGGGTTGTTTCTATTCATGCAAACTCTTCCTCCTCTATGTTTGGAGGGGTTCTCCTAAATATTAAGACTCGTCTTCGTAGAAAATTATTTGATTTTCTCTTGCTAGAATGCCTTTTTTCCCCCTTTCTTACGTCTGCTATTGCATGCACTTTTTGTAGCATTTTACTTTGTTTCTTCCTTGGATGACTTCTTGGGAGGTTTAAGTGCATATGTTAATTTACACTTAAGTCCTCTGATTGTCTCATTTAATGTGGGTTGTATTACCTAGCCAAATTTGGGGTTTAACATCTCCCCACACTAATTATCTTGTACATTCTTGGATAACCTGACATTATCTTTTTGTACATCCAAAAACTTGAGCCACTTATGATGACAAAGTTGTTCTAACACCAAATGTTGGCCTTGACCCATGCAATTTTCCCTAGAATATCACCAAGTAAAGCCTCAATTGTCGTGAGGTATTTGGCACTCTATTTTACAGTTTCCTTTACTTGTTGAATCCTTGGAGGTAGCCAACATAGGCTTTCTACACAATGTCTTCCTCATCACTTGGTTTCCGCTGAAATTTATTGAAGGTCTTTGCCAACTTTTTGCACTGCTGCTCAACTTCCTCCTTTGTTTCCTCAATATCATTGAGTATCCTCTATCTCTTAGCGTTATCTTTTATAGCATATAATTTAGCCTCGATTTCCCTTTGTTGGGTCTCTTGTTACTACATTTTTATAGCAAATAAATGATAGGTAAATGGAAGACAAATACATTGTATTTAATAATAGAAGCTCAAATAATGTCAAATGAACGTATTATAGACTTCTTACACCCTCAAGATTTTATAAGCTTTCACATACAAGACCCAATAGACCAAACTACCAGCCAATCACCCGACCACCTAACTTACTAATATTAACATTAATGAATTCATAATTCTAAAATAAAATGAATCTACTAACTTTAATGAAGTTGTCTCACACATGAGATGTATCTATTGAACCAACAAGATGTAAACCGTAACAAAACAATATTTGGATCACAAGACCCAACACATTATTATGCCGGTTGTCTATGAGGTTTGTACAAATTTCAAAATACCAACTTTTTTAGTTTGGTTTTCTACTGCATAGATATTCTTTCTTTGTGAGCTCCTGTTGTTTAATTTGCTCTTTGAGAGGCTTTTCTTATGTTCTTGCCTTGTGCTATAACTTGCTTACTGATAAGCCAAGGTGGTCAATGGGTTCCATGTTTTCTGTCAAAGTATTTGCCAATAACATCATTATTTCTTTGTTTATCATTGCCCATATTACAACCAAATTTGCTTCTAACACCATAATATGATGTTCAACTAAACTTAACTCATTCTCTTTGGTTTTTAGCTAGTGGTTATATGAATATGCATATGCAATGTTCAGGATGTTCTTACGTGACATCTTTGTGATCAAACGAATCAATGCCAATCCAGATTATTCCTAGATTTCCTCAACATTCCACCCTCCCCTACTCCGAACTTTTGTCTCTAGATTTTTTATTTTCTCTTGGGGGTTGTTTCCATTCATGCAAATTCTTTTTCCTCTATGTTTTGAGGGGTTCTCCTAAATATTGAGACTCATATTCTTCGAAAATATTTTATTTTCTCTTGCTAGAATGCCTTTCTTTTCCCCTTCCTACGTCTGCTATTGCATGCTCTTTTTGTAGCGTTTTACTTTGTTTCTTCCCTAGATGACTTCTTGGTAGGTTTAAGTGCATATGTTAATCAACAATTAACCCCTCTAACTATCTCATCCAATGTGGGTTGTATTACCTAAAAAAATTTGGGGTTTAAAATCTCCTCACACTAATTATATTGTACATCCTTTGACAACCCGATGCTGTCCTTTTGTACTTCTAAAAAATTGAGCCACTTATGACGATAAAGTTGTTCTAACACTAAATGTTGTCCTTAACCCATGTGATTTCCCCTAGAATATCACCAAGTAAAGCCTCAATTATCATAACGTCCTTGGCACTCTCTTTTCCTTTTTACTTTATTCGTTGAGTCCTTGGAGGTAGCCAACATAGGCTTCCTACGCAATGTCTTCCTCATCACTGGGTTTCTGCTAAAATTTCTTGAATGTATGTGCCAACTTTTTGCACTATTGCTCAAATTCCTCCTTTCTTTCCTCAACATCATTGGGTATCCTCTATCTCTTAGCATTATATTTTATAGCATATACTTTGGCCTCGAGTTCCCTTTGTTGGGTCTCTTGTTGTTACATTTTTATAGCAAATAAATGATAGGTAAATGGAAGATAAATACATTTCATTTAATAATGGAAGCTCACATAATGTCAAATGAACGTATTATAAAATTATTACACCCTCAAGATTTTATAAGCTTTCACATACGAGACCCAATATACCAAACTACCAACCAACCACCTGACCACCTAACTTACTAATAATAACATTATTTACTTCATAATTCTAAAATAAAAAGAATCTACAAACTTTAAAGGAGGTGTCTCACACATGAGATGTATCTCTTGAACCAACAAGACCTAACCCCTAATAAAACAATATTTGGATCACAAGACCCAACACATTTTTGTGCTAGTTTTCTATGAGGTTTGCACAAATTTCAAAACACTAGATTTTTCAGTTTGCTATTCTACTAAATAGATATTATTTCTCTGTGAGCTCCTGTTGTTTAATCTGCTCTCTAAGAGACTTTTCTTATGTGCTTGCCTTGCACTATAACTCATATACAAATAAGCCAAGGTTGTCAATGGGTTCTATGTTGTCTGTCAAAGTATTCTCCAATAACATCATTATTTATATGTTTATCATTGCCCATATTGTAATCAAATTTGCTTCTAGCACCATGCTATGATGTTCAATTGAACTTAACTCATTCTCCTTGGTTTTTAGCTAGTGGTTATATGAATATGCATTTACAATGTTCAGAATGTTTGTTGGCCCTTGAATTTTGACTAAGCATTAT
The DNA here is from genome assembly GCA_037957365.1 of Torreya grandis. Taxonomy (NCBI): domain Eukaryota; kingdom Viridiplantae; phylum Streptophyta; class Pinopsida; order Cupressales; family Taxaceae; genus Torreya; species Torreya grandis. The sequence continues at coordinate 1,964,809 of JARHVA010001655.1, forward strand.
TCCATTTTGGCGTAGGACTAGCATGATATGGAAAGACCATTGTCCCATTTTGGCATAGGATCAACACGGTGTGGAAGGACCATGGTGCAAGAGAACCATGGTGCATAGCTTACAGGCACAAAAACATCATGGTGCAGAACCTAATGGGCACAAGAGGATAATGGCATGTGAGAAGCAACGTGAGAGGACCCAATCAGAGGAGAATAAGTCACGAGGAACCTGAGAACATAGGACTCAAAATGAAAGCAAAAGAGTAGGGGAGTGTGTGGAAAGTGGGAAGCAGTTGGAAGAATGATTCACATGGATCAATCCAACCTTGTGGATCAGAAGTTTTGCACAACCCATAAGGAAAGGAACACATGGCTACAAAATTGTAGCATAGAGAGAGGATATAGGGGCACTGAGGCCTAGACCTTTAGGATGAACCAATTTTAAGTGCCATAACTCTTAGTCTATTAAGAGTCCATGCACCAATTCTGTAGGCCATAAATGATTACGACACTTGGACAAGACAAAACAAGTATAAATACCCCCATTGTAATCTATTTGGAAAAATGAATCCTTTTTGGGAGAACATTGTGATGAATCTTTACCTTTGAAAATTGTAACACCCCTTTTATTTTAAGCATAATACATATAACATAATTTATAAGACTTGTGTTATGAAGAAAAATAGTGTGGACTATGTGTAAATTTATATATATGCATTATACCATTTATTTTATAGTAACTAATGTTGTTATAAGATGACAATAATATGCATAATAGTTTTAATCGACCTGAGAACAAGGATCAAGGTAATCTATCTATGCATTATCCTTATCTAAAATTACACAGAGAAGGATATGAATATGACATCATCACTATGCCTCAAAACCTGTATAAATTGGTCTTTCACTACCAACTTTGAGTGAGCGCATGAGACCTAACCCTCGTGTGAAAGGGCCAACATGCTAGCTCATTGGGCTAGACTTCAACGTTGGAACTGGAACTATTAACATAACCCTAACATTTTGGTTCCATTGTCGGGATCAAAAACACTTGAAGGACAATCATGGGAAAATGTTTGAACATTTTACGTTGGAATACATAGAAGAATGGGTTACCAGTGTTGAAGATAATTTTACAGTTTTGTATCTTGAGCTAGGAATCTATGCATGACAGTGGGTGGAGCAGAATCTCTACAGTCCCTTATATGAAACCCTTTTTTTAGAGGTCCCAGTTCATTTACATACTTGGCTAATAACATATGCTCAAGAATGATCAAGGAATATTGGAAGGAGGCAGTCTTGGATGCTAGAATGGCAAAGGGTTTTAGCATGACTTAGAGTTCTGTGGATGTGATAAGTAAATTTTTTGTGGAAAAGAGTTTGGAATAGCTACATTTTGGAGTATGATGGGACCACCTATTCATGCATTAAAGAAGCCAAGTTTCAATTCCTTCGAGAATTGTGGGGTTGCTATATAACACTTTTTGATTTTAAAATTAAGAAGTTATTTATTGACCTTAGATTGGAAACTATACTATGGAGGGCTAAATCCTCTTGTGCATGAGCCGCACATTTGGAAGGGGAGAGTAGGGGTTGATAGAATATTTTGGGTTCAAAATGGCAGCCAACCAACGTGCACTATGAAAATGAAAGTATGATGAAGCTCGACAAAGGATCGTGGGAGTTAACGGCATGGGAAGAAATCAAGAGAACTCAAGGAGTGTTCTTCAGAGCCATAGGGAAGCAAAAAAACATAAAGATAACATCACTTTTGAGCCACGTTCTATGCCACTTTTATCCTACAAAGGAGAAACCAGCTGGATGGTAGGAACTGAGGAACCAAGTCTGAACCAACCTGGCTCCCCCAATATCGTGCATGCTCATGATTTTGAGTTAGACGAAGCATACATTTGACATTAGGATACAAATAGTTTAGAGTCAAAAGTGGAACCGGTAGGGGATACTAAAATTAAGCCATTTAACACTCATTTAGATTTACCACTATCTTTCCCTCTTCAAGGGAATTCTATGGCATAATTTGGGATGCTTGGTGGACCTGGTCTTCAAGGACATAATATAGGCCCAAACTTGGTTAACCAACAAACTACCCTGCCCCATACCACAAACATAGCTACTGGAGGCACTGGAGGAGGTCTAGGTAGTGGTGTAGGAGGAAGTGGACTTGCTCCTCAAGGGACTAGAGTTGGAGGTTCCTTGCACCCATCCATTCATACACCTCAACCAACTATGGTTTATTATGAGATGAAATTACATTTACTTGATTACTGAGGGGTGGAGAATGTAATTGAGCATGTCTACAAATGTGAATTGATTTGGAGGGCACGAGGCATCACATCTTTTGAATGTAAGGCCACATAGTTTGCCACTATGTTTTAGAGTACACACACAAGTGGTACCAAAAGTTCAACCCTTAAAAAGTGGTGGTTGACTTTGATCTGCTCAAAACAACCTTCCTTCAAGAGTTTTCCATTCTTGAATTTGAACAACAGAGCATAGCAGTGCTGAAGGACATAAATCAAGGACTTATCGAAAGTGTGCATGAATATGATGCAAGGTTCAAAAAATTATTATCTAAATTTTCATTTGAAATTAATGTTGTCCAACATGCATAATGGTTTATAGGTGGACTGCTACTACCATTCTGACAAACCTTGTCACAACAGAACTTCACTAGCCCGTGCGAGGCTTTAGAAGCTGATCTTCACATTGAAGCGGTTGGAAGCATTGATACTGGGATTAGTCCCTTTATGGAGCCCTAGATAGCCTCAATGGCATCACAACTTCAGAAGTTGATGACAAACAATGCACATGAGACACACAGTGGTGTCTAGTGTATCAACTGTGAAACTGAAGGACATACAAAGAACAACTGCCTGTATAAAAACATCTGAGTGGTACTTAAACAAACATGTGAAATATTCCATGAGGAACATGATGTCCACTCTTATCCTTATGTAGTGAGATACACACACTAAGGTGTCTGATTATTGTAAGATTATGATGCCTACACTCATGATACTAATGACTACCATCTAATAAATGATATCCATGAAGCTCAAGCGCGTAACACACATCAAACCTTAGTAGCAAATACTCAAGACAATGGTGAATACCATGGATGTGGGAGAGGGTGATGACAAGGAGGTGGATATTTCCCACCCAAGACTTGTTACAAATTTGGGTCACCAAACCACTATCAATGTTATTGCCTAGATTACCTAACGTGCACTTTTTGTAAAAAGGACCACTAGTTGGAAGAGTGTCCTGATCTATATCAACAAAGAGCTTAATGAAAAGGGAACCAATATGATTCAATTGATAAACCACAATGTCATGCACACTCAACTATCCCTATATTTCAATAGGTAAACATTACCATTCACAGTGGGGGACATACCCAATCGACAACTAATCTGATTGAGAAGGTACAATGGGAAGAACTATGAGCTAGGAAGTACCCTGATGTTCAACAACAAAAATATGTCCTTTAGGATATGATGGCACTCATACATTAACTTTAGGGAGAAATTCAGTTCCTCAAAGACAAGGACGTAATACAATGTGCTACTATATAAAGAGAAGTTGAACTTTGAGCAATAGCATGGGATGACTTCCAAGATTTATGCAAAAGTATGTTGGATGAGGATATTGTCCCTCAACTTAATGCTTGGCTTAAGATTCAATCCTAAATACCAAACTGAGTCCACCCTAACCTCATTAGGCAAGGTGAAGACCATTGTTTAAATCATGCTTGACGACTGGACAGTCCTAGTTCCTCTACTCCCATAGAAGATAGAGAAATATCAGTTGATACTATCATCAATGGATGGGTAATCTGAGACATATTAGTAGATACCGACGTGGAAGTCAATGTCCTCACCAAGGATGCTTGGTGCAAAATGTCTTGTCCAGTGTTACAACCTTCACCTCATGTCTTATTCATGGAAAATGAGACTCGTGTGCACCCTATTGCGGTCCTCAATAATTTCATGATTGACATATTTAGAGTACCATTCAAAGCAAATTTTTAGGTTTTGGAGTTAGCTAAAGCTGATGATTACCCAATTCTACTACGAAGACCTTGGTACTATGAGAACAATGTGGACTCGAGCTTTAAAAAGTGCTACATTATTTTTGAGAACCCTGATCAACATGCCATAATCCCATTAGATCAAGAATAAGTACCCCCTTATATAGAGCCCATTAATGTTGATGAAGTTATCAACCACATATATAATGTCACTACCTGAAGTTATGAACAACATGATCCCACCCTAGATGGTATTCTTTGATGGACATATAACCAGTCTATTTTTGATGCTACAAGCAATGATTGTAACTATTAGGCTCATTGTGACTATGATCTCACTGGGAGGATGTGTAACACTATCAACAGTCGAGAGAACTTCTTGCACGAGCTTCCTAAACATCACAAGTTTGTTCGCCTTGCTGGGTTAGTAATGAGAGGGCCACTAGAAGGACCACCATTGTAAAGATTTGATGAAGCCCCATGATTCTAATGAAAAATGGAGGTACATGATTTTATCCAATGCCTCGAATAATTCTATGACACCAAAAATGACTGGATGAGGTCATTAGATCACGTTTTTGATGGCACCACCACAAGGTGGTGGCATACCCATAAAGAGTGATTTCTATAATAGGATCAAGTACATTCTGATCTATATCATAGATTCCATTATGATAATAAGGTTAGGGGAACAATTAGTTATAGTGGCGTGCAAGCACCTGTACCTCACATTGAGGCTTATGAGATAATTTGGAGGAATGAGGAAACATACCTACCAGAGTGCCTATGGGTGCATGCATTTTATATAACTTTACACACATGGGCATGAGCATGGTATATTCATGAAGAGTGACACATGGTTACCATGTTCTAGTTGTTATTGAAGGAGAACATGAAGTCAACATTGTCTTATTCTTCGCCAAGGATGGACTTGCACCTCACACTCTAGGCCATGTGTGAAGCAGTTCTTAGAGACCCAAGTCCTATGGAGGACCACCTGAGAAATATCCATTAGGACCCTAAGGAACCTTTACACTTGTTTAATGAGCCTTCAACACACCAACTTCTTAGGCCTATGCCAGTTAATAATGCAGACCGACATGAAGAGATTCACTTGGGAAAGCAATATCTTGTCTTCCAAGTAGATGAAGGTGAAGGATCTACTTCACTCGACCCCCTAACCAACCGTTTAGATGTTTCTATGAACGTTGGTACATAGACTCTTTAAGACACAAGTGATAAAATTGACAACCCCTATCATGGGCATATTCAGACTATTAAATGCAACATTAGCACATAATAAGAGCCAAAGATGGCCACAATTGGAAATTATTGGACTGACATAGAGATTATAAATATCTTTGAGTTGCTAAAAAAATATCAAGATGTTTTCCCAAGGAACTAAAACAAAATGAAAGGAGTCCACCCATCCTTAGGGAAGATGGACATCAAGCTAGTTGATAGTTTTCAACCAATAAAAAAATGACCATATAGGATGAACCCTAATCTCTGAGCATGCATTAAAGAAGAGATTGATAATATGCTCCATGCCAGATTAATCACTTCCATTACTGAATCCAAATGTGTCAGTCCTATGGTGATTAGTATAAAAAAGGATGGATGCATCCGTATCTGTGTGGACTACCAAGTGCTCAATGCATCTTGTGTGACAGATCCCTTTCCAATGCCATTCACATACGAAATTCTTGAAGACATTGCTGGTTGTGAAGTATACTCATTTATAGATGGATTCTTGGGGTACCATCTGGTCTAAATAGCTGAGGAAAACCAATCTAAGACAACCTTCACCACAAAAAGGGGATCATTTGCCTATACTATATGCCCTTTGGGTTAAAAAATGCCCCAATAGTGTTTTCATGGATACTAGTGGAAGCCTTCAATGACTTCATCCACAAATTCCTCCAAGTCTATTTGGATGATTGGATGGCATATGGTTTGGTCAAGGACCATTGTGCTAATCTTAGACTCATGCTTTAGCACTATCGAGTATTTCAAATCTCATTAAACTTGAAGAAGTGCCTATTCATGACACCTTTTGGTGTGATCTTAGGGCATATTATTTGTAAGGAAGGACTCTTTATAGACCCAATGAAGGTATATGTGATTCTTCACCTTTCAACACCCAAGACTCAGCACGAGGTGCATGCCTTCCTAGGCCACACAGGTTATTATATAAAGTTCATTCACGGTTATGCTAAGATTACCGTACCCTTCAAAGAACTTCTCAAACACAATGGACATTTCATCTGGACTTGCTCTTGTAAGGAGGCCTTTGAAACACTCAAGGAAAAATCGGTCATCGCTCCTATTATCCAATTCCTCGATTATATGAAGCCATTTCATGTCCATGTTGATGTATCTAGCATGGCTGTTAGTGCCATCCTTACACAATCGGGTAAAGGTCACTTAGATCACCCAATTTAATTTGCCAGTAGAAAGCTAACACCAACTGAAAGAAACTATACCATTACATAGAATGAGGCTTTATCAATGGTATATGCTTTATAGAAGTTCAGGCAGTACCTTCTAGCCACTCCTTTTATTTTATATACATATCATGAGGATTTGAAGTACCTTGTCAACAAACCTGTAATGCATGGATGGATCTATCTTTGGATTGTATTTTTATAAGAATTCTAATTCTCAATTATGGTGAAACATGGAAAGGTAAACTGTGGACCTAACCACCTATCCTAGATCGAGAATAGAGAACCACCGTGCACCATAAAATATGATCTTCCTAATATACAACTCTTTCTCGTTACATGGGTACATGAAGGGTTGGAAGACATTGTAGCATTCTCGACCACTGGGTCTGCATCTGATTCTCTCACCTTACAAGAGAAAAATCAACTTACAGTTCACACCTCACCCTTCCAACTCATAACAAGTGATCTTTATAAAATGGACCGTGATGAAGTCCTTTGACATTATGTAATGCAACATGAGCACCTTGAGGTACTTTGATAAGTTCATGAGGGTATTGTTGGAGGACACTATGCTGAAGAATCTACCATGTGAAAGGTTCTACTAATAGGACTATGGTGGCCAAATCTATTCCAAGATGCTAAGGCATATGTTAGGCATTGTGACATTTTCCAGCGCGTAGATAAACCTAACTGAAGAGATGCTATGCATTTATGATCAATCCCTTTTAAAAAACCCTTTGAAAAATGGGTTATTGATTTTGTTGGTCCCATCAGTTTTGTAGGATGATGGATAGGTTTTGGTACATTATTGAAATAATTGACTACCTTACGTGTTGGGATGAAGCTGTACCAACAAAGGATTGTATGCTGCTACTGCTATGTGGTTCATCTGGGAGAACTTCATAACTTGGTTTGGATGTCCCCTGAGTTTCAATAGTGATCTTGGTACCCACTTTTTAAATGAGACAATTTGCATCTTGCTGGCTGAGTTCATGATCGTGCACCATAAAACAACACCTTATCACTTGCAAGCCAATGTAATTGATAAAGTTTTCAATAAGATCCTAAGCACCACTTTAACTAAAATCTGTAATGTTGGCTGCAATGATTGGGATGATAGGGTATCTGTAGTACTATGGGCTTACCAAACCACCTACACGCATCAAAATAAGAGCATGCCATTCAACTTGGTGTATGGCAAGGAAGCAGTGATGCCAGTAGAGTTATTGGTGCATCCCTCTGTATCACATGCATAGGAAAACTAAATGATGAGGCATCCTTGAAAGTGTGCTTGGATATTTTAATGTAATTAGATGAGACCCAGTTCTTCACTCATTGGATCTAGGATGTATAAAAATGCAAGCAGAAGGCATGGCATGATCGCCATATCAAGAATAAAGTCTTGTCTCTAGGAATGAAGGTCTTGTTGTATGACTCTAAGTTTTCACACTACCCTAAAAAGATTTGTATCCATTGGGATGGTCCATTTATAATATATAGAATTCAACCTATTGGGGCATGTCGATTGCAAAGGATGGATGGTCAGTTCCTCCCAAGGCACTATATTGGAAGTTGGCTTTGACCATATTTCACTTCAGAATAATTGAACTGTTATAATCAATAAGGCTTACAATATTTTGTTTATGATTTATAGATTTCAATAAAAGCACTACCTTTGTTGTGCACCATTTTTCCTTTCTATAATTCTGTTTTCTAAGTTTTTTGTTGTGTTCATGGAGGACCACGACATGTTTTAGTGTGGGGTAAGAAGTCATGCATAAAAAGGTAAAAATGAAAAGCATGCAAGTTACTTGGGTGCATGAGATATATGGGAGCATAAGTTATGTGGGCACATAAGTTGTAAGGGCATGCAAGGTACTAAGGGTGCACGAGTCATTAAAGACACTAAGGGGTAAGGTTCCCACCATAAGTTAGAAATTTAAAACACAATAGCTGTCTTCCACCACACAAAAAGGGAAGGATACAACTATCATCCACTTCAGAGAAAAGCATGAGATGATACATGCCATAAATGTGATGAGGTTAGTTATGTAAAGAAGCATGCCAATGACATGATGGGACAATACTATTAAGTTAGTAATTACAAAAGACAAGGATCTATACACGAAAACCATTATAAGACCTGCATTAAATGCCATAAAATGATGGGTGATGGAGGGACATTAATGAAAGTAAACCCACCTTGGAGACTGTAAAAAGACATGTTAAACACATTTCACATTTTAATTTGTGTTTAGCTTGCATTTACCAAAGCTGAGATCAAGCAAAAACTAGAGCCAAGTTAATCACATCCAGATACAAGAAAAGAGTTTTCAAATCGTTAACAAACCATGCAGGTCTTCACCAAAGTTGTGAAGGGAGATTTAGATTTGGGTTCAAGTGGAAAAGATTTAATTTTGAAAGTTGCAGGTTACAGGGCTGCCATTAAAGAGGGTTTAAGCTCAGAAGTTGAAACAATAGCTTGTAACCACATATTCATTTATGAATGTAGGATGAATGTGCATTAAACTTTGGGATCCTCGAAAGGTAATGTATCCTAAGAAAAATGTAAAAAGACTTGATAAATTGCTTATGATATTGAAATAGGAAGAGGTTAGCAGAGGAGACTAGGTCCCCATTAGGGAAGAGACTTTAGAGGAACAAGTGCAACACTTGGAAGAACATGCCCAGAGCACAGAAAGATAAGAGGGATAACACATGAAAGAAGAGAAGGAAAGAATGGTGTGGAAAGGAAAGTAGGCACAAACATTTTAAGTGTGGAAGGCCTAAGTGTCCCCACCCCCATCTCTATTAATAGAAGAGATGCAATACCCAGACTCAGTCTTGTGTATGGAGAACTAGGTCTCTAAGGTCTCAACTTATACAGCGTTCAATTACAATCACCACCATCCTAGGATTAAGTTCGATCTCCAAAATAAATACTAGGTCAAAACCACCAACATAAGGAACCACGTGGTCTATGACCTGACAATCTTCAACTAGCTAGATGTTATAGGACTGCTCCAACTCTTTAACTTGCCATACTTTGGTAAGCCCACAAAGGTGGTATAGTTATTCTTTTCACACATTCATGAGGAATATATCTACTTTGTTGGGTGTAATACCGATATCACCCCTGAAACGATTAGCAAAGTCACAAGGCTATAGTGTTCAGCGTTAAGCATCATTGATGACTTGGACAAAAATAAGGAGATACAAAATATTGCCATGATATTGATGTTTCAAAAGCAGGGGCATGCCATGCACATCAAGAACCTACAAGATCCCACCCTCTGATTTATGGTGCAAATCATCTCAACCAAGATTGAAGGGACCGATCGATGGAAAGAGGTGGACATGACACACCTCTACATTGCCCATCAAGTCTCATAGTGACTAAAGTACAATTGGGCCCTATACTTTGTCTACAATATTATTGAAGAAATGGAGAGATCCCATTAGACACCAAAGTATAGGTTCCCCTGGGGGGTAATCCTCCTCTTATTAGTCTTTGATGAGATTAGAGTACCAGATTATAGTTTAGGAGCATTGAAGTGGGTGTACCCTCCTCACACAAGTCCCCCATTGAGTGCTACAAGGTGTTCACTTACCCTAAACACATCACTCCATCTTACAAGATTAAGATGAAGTATTGGTTTGATGGGATGAAGGTGGCATTCAGGAATGAGTGGCATATACCAAAGGACTTACCCCCCTTAACTGTAGAATAGGCATAGTTCATTGTAAAGTGACACTTCTCCCTCACATGGATCCATATGAATCCATCTAGAGAGCTTTCAGCATGGCTCAAGCTGCCTTATTCCTACTCTGTGTGGTACTTCATAGACTCTATCAATCAGATATATGATGCACATCCCATCATTTTATAGGTTGAGAAGATAGGCGCAGAGATTCAAACTCTCTAAAATCTATATGTGTATCCAGGAAAGAAGGCCTACATAGAGAGAATGGAAACAAACTTGACTGACATCCAATTTAAATAGAGTTTGGTCAAGGAGCAAATTCACAAGTTGTTTTACATGCTACGCCCTCGTAAGAACCCATAGGGTGGAAACCCTAAGGAAATACTCCCTCAAGCACTGTAGTTGAAGAAGAATATGCGAATGGATGTGGGTACAAGTACAAGTGGGCATCAGGCCCCCCAAAAGTGGTAAAAGATGGTAGAGGCAAAATCCTCTAGACCATCTTACCATCCCTCTATGCCACCACCACCACCACCTCCACCTCATCCTTCACCCTCGCCACCTCATCCATATCCATCCCCTCCATACACTTCTCCATCTCCTCCCCACACTTATCCATCTCCTCCGTGCTCTACTCCTCCACACTCTTTGATTCCCAAACCTTCATCTCCTCAGTCGACTCCCCCTCTGTCTCCACCACCTTCTCTACCTCCACTTCCACCTTATCCTCCCCTACCTTCTCCACATCCAAAATATCCCCTAAATACTAATACAAGATCTACCTACCAACAAACCCAAATGCAAGCACCCCAACTAGACATTCATTAATTGCAAATTCATAGCTCAAGTTTAGATTTTGGGAAATCTCCATCCCTAGTGAAGGGGAAGGATGCATCTGATGATTCCTTGCTTAATGCTAACATAACATATAATGAGGAATATGGTGAGGAAGATAGTGAGATAGCCAATGGATAGTGAAATGGCCATTGATGGTCATGAGGAGGCCACGCTTGACTGTGACCCAAATAAGGAGAAGGATCCAATCGAGATAGAAGGGCAGGATGATGAAGGAACGGTGGGCACTATATGCGAATGTTACTAGTTTGGCATTGAGGATAAAAGACTCTATCTTTGGTCATAATTCTATCCCAAGGAGGTGACTCTTAAAACTAAGAAGCAAGTGTCCTTCCTAATCGAGATGTACAATGATGAACACAAGTTTAAAATCCCACAATATAGCCTCAGTTTTGGCCTAGATGCCCTAATGCTGTTGGAGTCAATGAGGGTTGATCCACAAAAGTTCACCCCACTTATAGCAAGCATTACATTTTTGAAATTGGGCATGGATATTACACGCCAAAATATTTTGTCAGATTTTGATGAATGCATGATTGATAAAAAACATGCCAAAGTTGTAGGCATGTATAATAAATTACTTGCAAGAAAGTAAGCGTTCATCAAGGAAGTGGCGTCAATGAAACAAAATATCCAAGAGGCCACATAGGCAAAAGTAAGGGTATTAACCCTTTGTAAAATAATTTTGAAAGAAGATCTAGCACTAGTAGATGGTATACCTCTTGATGGGGATTCCATAAGAAAGATGGAGACATTGGTGGAACTACCGCTCAATAAAATCAAGTAGCGACCTGCGTTGAGGGACAAGGTAATGGAATTAATTGAATAATTCACCATGATTATTGATGTCTGCAAGTGAACATTGGGGAGATTTTGGGAAGTTATCCCCATTTTGGATGGCATTTTTATGTAGCTCATGCACTTGAATAAAGTCTTGGAGGCTCAACTCCAAGCTAAAGAGGACCTAATGCAGCATATGATTGATGCTGCACTCTTAATTAAGGAACGCACTGAGCATGCCAAAGCATTGAGGTATGTAGAGATGATGAAGGATGTCATTAATAAACATCGTCAACAACTAAATGATATTTTTTAGCCTTCTGAGGATAGGTTGATAAGGAGGTCTCTACCCTCGAAGATGTCTAGAAGGATGCCATCGTAGCCCTAGACAAACTGGTGAAGAAGACCAACGAGACTCTGACCCAACCTGAAGAGATAAAATTATCAAAGGAGGTCATAGAGGGAATAATTGTGAAGGTTATCAAGGCATTATCCCATTGGGACAATCTATAAAATAAACTCGAGTAGAAGGGGCCCAAATTTTTGGAGGATGCTAGCATGGTTTAGTCTAGGATGGACTAAGAGCATAGTTTGGGGGTGATGTTGGCCCCTAAATTTTTAAAAAGTGTTGTCCCACTTTGGTATGAGACTAGCATGATGTGGAAGAACCATTGTCCCATTTTGGCACAAGACTAAAATGGTACAAAAGGACCATGGCATGGGAGAACCATGGTGCATAGCTGACAGGCACAAAAGCATCATGACACGAAACCTGCTAAGCACAAGAAGACAATGGCATCGGATAACTAGTGTGAGAAGACCTAGTCAAAGGAGAACAAGTCACGAGGAATCGAAGAACATATGACTCGAAACAAAAGTGGAAGACTAGGGGAGTGAGTGGAAAGCGGGAAGTAATTACAAGAATAAGTCACATGTGTTAAGCATGGAATATACTGAGAGGGGGGGTGAATCAATATATTATATATCTTATAAAACTTTCCTTTAACCATATTCCACTTAATCAATCATTCAAGATATGCAATAAAACTTAAACAATAAACATCACACAAGACAGAGAGAGACACCAGATATAACGTGGAAATCCAATGTGGGAGAAACCACAGAGAATCAATCTCAAATATATTCATGAGAACAACCCCATAGGAGCACCATATCCCTTTGCCAAGTACAAATCTCAGCTGCAATTTGTGAGCACCACTCCACAGGAGCTTCAAACCCCTTTGCCGAGCACCAACCCAACTGCTATTCGTGAGCACCAACCCATAGGAGCACCAACCCCTTTTCTGAGCACCAACCCAGCAACAATTCGTGAGCACCAACCCACAGGAGCACCAACCCCTTTGTGTATACCACACACCTATCTCTCAATGTTGCTATCTCAACAAATAATAGATCAATACATCTCCTTTCTCTCTCTCAACAAATAATAGATCAATACATCTCCTTCCTCTCTCTCACTTTTGCTCTTCTAAGCTAGATATAACAAATACAAATCACCTCTCAAAATTACTCTTCTAAGCTAGATATTACAATATCAAATCAACCTCTTACTTCCACATAACAAATGGATACTCAAGCCTTTATTTATAGCTTTCCAAATGACCTTTGGCCTTCCCCCTTTGTGACCTTTCATTCTTCATGGAAAATGGTGCCAATCTTGGATGACCCTTCATATCCAAGCATTTGAAAAGTCATGTGGTGACCCTTCATGACCAAAAATGTCTTTCCCACTTTTGTCCTTATCTTTGGTGACTTTTCGTATTCCTTTAAGTGTCGCTTCATGAGAAATTCGCCCTTTACTCTTTTGTCTTTACTTGGTGACTCTTGGTATTCCCCAATATGACTCTTCATGAGAAAATGCGTCCCATCCTTCTTTTGTCTTTATCCTGTGACTCTTCGACTTTTCCATGGGCCCTTCTTTTGTCTCATGTGCAACCAGAAATATATTCGTTAATATTAAATAAATATTAACTCATATTAGCCAAGATATATTTATTACCAACAACATTAACTGCAATGGGGCCTTTATCACCAATAATACTAAACCTTTGATATCAATGACAATATTTCCAAAAATCTCCCCCTTTGTCATTGATGGCAACTTCAATTCTGAAACTGCCACATCTTGTCACCTGGCCACATCTTGTCATCTAAAAGCATACAGTAACTCCCCCTTACTGTAGCAACCTGTACCTATTTCTTTCACCTGTACCTGTACCTATTATTCTCCCCCTTTGACATCAATGGCAAAGGGCCTACCTGGAGATAACATTTAGCCCCCCCTCACTTGATGCTGAACATCAATGGCAGGGAGTAATAGAAATTACTCTCAACTCCTCTCGCCGATCTTTGAATGTATCCTTTGATCGTGCCTTTGAGAAGATATCTGACAGAACATATACATTGTTCCCTATCCTTTGAGCATATGCAATTAACTCATTTGAATCTTTTCTTCTAATCTCACAACCTTCAACATGAAACCTTAATGTGTATCCTTGATCACAAATTTGACTAACACTCAACAGATTATGCTTAAGACCTTTTACCTATAAAACATTTTTAGTCTTTGTTATACCATAATCCAAACTCAAAGTACCTTTTTCGGCTATCTTGGCAGTGGTTTTATCTCCAAACCTCACAGTCCCACCATTAATCTTCTTTAGAGAAATGAACTTACTTTTATCTCTTGTCATATGCCTCAAACATCCGCTATCAATTAACCATTGCTGATCTTTACCTCCCACATGCAGAGCTGTCTGCACCATCATAAAATCTTCATGTTGTTTCTTCTGCCATGTACATGTCTGAACATTCTTCCTGATGAATGGATCTTTGACACTCTGATTCTTCTTCTTGATGAATGGAGCTTTGAACCTCTGATCCTTCTTGACTGACTCGAACACACTTCTACAATACCGAGCTATGTGTCCATAGTTGTTGCACTTGTAGCATACTATGGTCTCTTCATCAAAGCTTGATAGAGGAGCAAAAGAGTTGTGACTTTTACTTGACTCTACTTGACTTTCCTTCTCCTTATTTCTGAAATTGTTAGCTCTTTTTCTACATTCTACTTTCTTGTGACCATATCCATTACAATAAAAACAATAGCCATAAAAATAAGACCTGTTTGTATATCTCTGACCTGAATGCCTTTTGTAGCTTTGTTCTTTCCAGCCTTCTTTGTTTGGAATGTCCTCTGTATTCTTCACTTCTCCCCTTTCTGTTTCCTCTTGTGTCAGAACTACAACATAGTTCTTTTTCTTTTCAAATTTGATACCTGTTTTATCTGAATATGCTTTTTGTCTTTCCAATATCTTATTCAGCATGTTAGTGCTATCTTCAAATTTTGAATCACTGACTGCTTTCTTAATATCTTCTTTTAAAGAGGCAATTTCAATAACATACCTTTCACAATCTTTTCTTGCTATTTCCAACTATGCTGTGAGATCTTCTTCATTCTTCTTGGCTTCTTCAAAGTGTGCTTGTAGATCTTCAATCATTTCCTTTGACTCTTGTTCACTTTTCTCAATCTGGCACTTTAACCTTCAATTCTTCTTCTAAACAGCTTCTAACTCTTCTAGGGCACAATTGAGTTCTCCTTCCATATCTACTTCAGCTTCCTCCTCTTCTTCTTGATCATCATCATGTATGGCTGTGAATAGAATCTCTTCTTCTTCTGAATCGTTGACTCCACTATCTTCCCCTGAGCTAGGATCTTTAGAATACATGCTCTTCTTCTCGAATCCCTTCTTAGATTTGCCTTTGAAATTCTTCTTGTATGTAGGCTATTCTTCTTCATCATATTTAACCTTATCTGGGCATCTAGCTAAAAAATGTCCAATCTTCCCACAATTAAAACATTTAAAAGGTAATTTTCCTTGATATTTACCTATTTCTCTTTTTGGCCTGCGAATGAAAGTGCTTCGTTGTCATCTTCATCATCACTAGAACTATCACTTGATTCTTGAATCTTAGCTTTCTCTTTCTTTGATGTCTTGAAAGCCGCTTATCTCTTTAAGGGTTTATCTTGTTCTGTCCGCATCTCATATGCCGTGAGAATACCATGAAGCTCATCCATCTTCAGCTTGGCTAAATTCTTCATCTCCTCGATTGCTGAAACCTTTGCATCATATCCCATTGGTAGAGATCTCAAAACCTTTTGCACCACCGTTGACTCTTCCAATGTTTCTCCAAGACCTTGAATCTGATTTACTATCTGATCAACTCGCAAGAGATAACTTGCTATATCTTCTTCTTCCATCTTCAAACTTTCAAACTGCCTTCTGAAAGTCTGCAACTTAGCTTGCTGAACCTTTCCATCACCTTTGTAAATATTCTCAAGTTTTACCCAAGTTTCATGAGCAGATTTACATTGCATAACTTTAACAAATTTAGATTCACATAAGCCACATAAAATAGCATTTAAAGCTTTATCATTACATTCACTTGCCTTCTTTTCTGCTGGAGTAATTGTAGATGTCTGTGGCTCTTCATATTCCTCCACCACTGATTTCCATATATCGAATCCAAGGGCCATCAAATAAATCTTCATTCTCATGCTCCAAAAAGCATAATTCGTCCCATCAAACAAAGGTGCCTTATTTGTAGAAAAACCTTCTTGTGACCCAGCCATCGTGCTTTCCCGATCTACCTTCAAGCTATAAAACTTTTTAAAAAGGAACCTGCTTTGATACCAATTGTTAAGCATGAAATATACTGAGAGGAGGGGTGAATCATTATATTATATATCTTATAAAACTTTCTTTTCACCAAATTCCACTTAATCAATCATTCAAGATATGCAATAAAACTTAAACAATAAACATCACACAAGATAGAGAGAGACACCAGATATAACGTGAAAACCCAATGTGGAAAAAACCACAGAGAATCAATCTCAAATATATTCATGAGAACAACCCCACAGGAGTACCATACCCCTTTGCCAAGTACAAATCTCAGCTGCAATTTGTGAGCACCACCCCACAAGAGCTTCAAACCCCTTTGCCGAGCACCAACCTAGCCGTTATTTGTGAGCACCAACCCACAGGAGCACCAACCCCTTTGCCGAGCACCAACCCAGCAACAATTCGTGAGCACCAACCCACAAGAGCACCAACCCCTTTGTGTATACCACACACCTATCTCTCAATGTTGCTATCTCAACAAATGATAGATCAATACATCTCCTTCCTCTCTCTCATTTTTGATCTTCTAAGCTAGATATAACAAATACAAATCATCTCTCAAAATTACTCTTCTAAGCTAGATATTACAATATCAAATCAACCTCTTACTTCCACATAACAAATGGATACTCAAGCCTTTATTTATAGCTTTCCAAATGACCTTTGGCCTTCCCCCTTTGTGACCTTTCATTCCTCATGGAAAATGGCACCAATCTTGGATGACCCTTCATATCCAAGCATTTGAAAAGTCATGTGGTGACCCTTCATGACCAAAAACATCTTTCCCACTTTTGTCCTTATCTTTGGTGACTTTTCATATTCCTTTAAGTGTCCCTTCATGAGAAATTTGCCCTTTACTCTTTTGTCTTTACTTGGTGACTCTTGGTATTCTCCAAGATGACTCTTCATAGGAAAATGCATCCCATCCTTCTTTTGTCTTTATCCCGTGACTCTTCGACTTCTCCATGGGCCCTTCTTTTGTCTCATATGCAACCAAAAATATATTCGTTAATATTAAATAAATATTAACTCATATTAGCCAAGATATATTTATTACCAACAACATTAAATGCAACGGGGCCTTTATCACCAATAATACTAAACCTTTGACATCAATGACAATATTTCCAACAATCTCTCCCTTTGTCATTGATGGCAACCTCAATTCTGAAACTGCCACATCCTGTCACCTGGCCACATCTTGTCATCTGAAAGCATATAGTAACTTCCCCTTACTGTAGCAACCTGTACCTATTTCTTGTACCTATTTTTTGCACCTGTACCTATACCTATTATTCTCCCCCTTTGACATCAATGGCAAAGGGCCTACTTGGAGCTAACACTTAGCTCCCCCTCACTTTATGCTGAACATCAATGGCAGGAAGTAATAGAAATTACTCTCAACTCCTCTCGCCGATCTTTGAATGTATCCTTTGATCGTGCCTTTGAAAAGATATCTGACAGAACATATACATTGTTCCCTGTCCTTTGAGCATCTGCGATTAATTCATTTGAATCTTTTCTTCTAATCTCACAACCTTCAACATGACAATATATATGTAAAGTTATATGTGTGTGTGTGTGTGTGTGTGTGTGTGTGTGTGTGTGTGTGTGTGTGTGTGTGTGTGTGTGTGTGTGTGTGCGTGCGTGCGTGCGTTATACCATTTCTTTTCTAATAACTAATGCTGTTATAAGATGACAATAATATGTGTAACAATATTAATCAACTCAAGAATAAGGATCAAGGTAATCTATCAGTGTATCATACCTATCTAAAATTACATAGAGAAGGATATGAATATGACATCATCACATGCCTCAAAACCTATGGGAACCGATCTTCCACTATGCACTTTAGGTGAGTGTGCAAGACCTAACCCTCATGTGAAAGGGCCAGTGCACTAGCCCATTAGGCTAGACTTTAGCACCATAGTTAGAACTACTAAAAGAACCCTAACAATGTTCTTGTGTGTCATCTCTATGATCAAACAAATCAATGCCAATCTAGATTGTTCCTAGGTTTCCTCAACATTCTACCCACCCCTACTCTAAACTTTTATCTCTATATTTTTTCTTTTCTCTTGGGGGTTGTTCCCATTCATACAAACTCTTCCTCATCTATGTTTGGAAGGGTTATCCTAAATATTGAGACTCATCTTCTTCGAAAACTATTTTATTTTCTCTTGCTAGAATGCCTTTTTTTCCCTTCCTATGTCTGCTATTGCATGTCCTTTTTGTATCATTTTCCTTTGTTTCTTCATTAGACTTCTTCTTGGTAGGTTTAAGTGCATATGTTATTCTACACTTAATCCCTTTGACTATCTCATCCAATGTGGGTTGTATTACCACCTCATCATTCTCCTAGTCTTCTTTGTCAAAAGCTATATTCTTCTAGGGGTATTTGAATTGAAACTTTATAATGAAATTATCTTCATCATGATTTGTAACATCTACTCGTGCACACAAAATATCTTGAGTTCAGCATAAGGTCCTCTCAACATACTTGGTTGTGATTCCATACAATAGCTTGAGCCACCTGGTCATTTTATCCTCATCCTCTTTTTTCAACTTCATAGGCAAATGGTGAATCATCACAAAAAAATCTCTAAATCCCTTATAGGCCTTAGATATGCTCTTAGGAATGTGCTAATATCTGATGGTTGTCTTTTGTTAGTGTGTCATATTCACACTTGATGTGAAGTGAATCTTAGGAGATGTGTTACCCAAGTGTGCATTGTTTATGCAACACAACATTATTTAAGTGGTAGTTATCCTCATGTGTAAGAAGGGTGAGTTATAACTTGGGGAATGATCCTCTCCCACATTTCACTCAACCAATCACAATCTCTCACTCACCTATTGACGTTTTAATACATAGACCTTTTGTGTCCTTAATAAAAGTTAGATTGGAGCTTATAATCATCTCTAGAGCTTATGGAGATGTAGTTTTAGAGGGTTTTGTTATGGTGCAACCATTGTTGGTTGCATACACATAATGCATTATATATTCTGTTGTTAGATTAATACAATGTTTGATGTTGGTGAATTTATTTATGTGGTCTGAGCACTGTTGTGTGGATGGATGTTCATTATAGAGTTTTCCTAGACTCTCCTTAATTCCTGTATTGTAGCTGAGTGAGATATGTAATCTCTATCTCAAAATTGTCTTAGATTTATTTTTTCTCCCGAGTTATTTGCATAATTGGTTGTAGATTCTAATGAAGAAGAGGTTTTATGAAGATACTTCTATCTTTTTTAAATTTTGAGTGTTTTCTGTGGATCTTAAATTCTTTTTGGAGGTATTTTGAGTTGTGAATTTCTGTGTCTTCTTCAATCCCAACATTCCCATGCTACTTACCAATCCCCTAATTAGTTTTTGAGCCAATCTATATTGTGGGTTTTCAAAATTCCATAATGAGTATTTGTTGTTTGTATCAAAACTATTATTTTAGCGTCATCTTTTAGGTTTTTATAATTTTTGAAAAAAATTAAAAATTTTAGGTATGATCCATTATTTTTTCTGAATTATACTCTGAAAAATATAAATTAAAAAAAAATCATTTTTTTTGTAGTTTCTAGTGATTTTCTATGGATTTTTAAAAGTTCAAATTTGTAAAACAAGCAAGGAGAAACAAATAAGACAGTAATTTTTTGTAAAAACATAGATGAAGGTTTATAGCATTGGAATCTTCTATTTGAGAGATTTTCAAAAAAGTCCTAGTTTGTATAAAATATATCACCAAGGCTCTCGTGATGTGCATTTGAAGTTGATGTTCAATGCGATGGAGTACCAAAGAGCTCATACTAACTACTTGCCTATGAACTGCCATGTAAATTGTAACATGTCACCATTGTGCTTAACTATTAGTGGCTAACCATCGACAACCCAGGTGCCTGTTGGGTGGATTTAGCACTCGAGGGTTAGCCCTACTTTGAAGATTTGTACTCCTGTGGCTCATAAATTTTGATCCATAAAGTTTGGAGGTGATTTTTTAATTTTAACTATTTTTTTGAGATTTACACAATAGTGGGGTCATTTTTTCATTTTCATAGCCCAAATTTATATAATTTACAATTTTTTATTTGATTTTCTAATCAAATCATGTATTTTGAACCTTCTAGAGGTTATAGTGTTTGACTAGTAACTTGAATTTCCATGTATTTTTAGAAAGTGCATGTTTTTTCATGATATTTACAGACGTAATATATAATTATTTTGATGTTGACATATTCAAAGTTCTTTTAGTATAATGACATTTTTAAAAAAATTGTGAATCATACCGCTTAGCATTGAGTATAGTTGCCACCTCATTTTCAAAGGGGATCACTCTTAAGTGCTTTATACAACCCATGGGGTAGGTTTTTTAGATGTATTTTTTACTCACTAATTTATATAGTGCCATAAAGGGTTTGCTATGTTTACCTTCATATGTGTGTGCCATGTTTCATGCACCCTTTTCAAATCTCAATTGCCGAGTACTTTCATGTGGCATATTAAGCACTCTCACTTGAATATTCCAATGGTGATTTTCTACACACCCACCACATTGTAACTTTTGATATATTCATGGTTGATTTGTATGCACTACCTATTCAACATTATAACGGGTGTTATGTACTGATAATGCTTCTTTGGTTGTTTGAGTATGTTATGTACCTTGTGATTGTTCATAACAAATGCAAAGGTTGGTTGTTTTTCATGTCAAAGCATTTTTGTGCTAACCCTTCTAAGGTTTTCAAAATCATTATACATTTTGTTCGATGTCAGATTTGTAATCAAGCTGACTTGAGGTTTTAAAACATTTAGAATGGTTTTTAAGACAACCCTCTTTGGTTTTAATTATGTATTTCATTCATATGGGGAACATACTTATAGTCAATGTTATTCACATAACCAGATTCATGGAATCAAATTTTGTTTCTTTATTCATTATGTTGTAGGCTTTATCAGTTTCAACAAACATCTACATCAACAACTTCATTATTTTTTGCTTTATCATTGTACATGGGTACCTCATCAGGCCCAATTATCAGAGCCCATACATACGAGTTTAAGATTTCTCTTTTACTATATCACCTAAGCTAATATTCATGGGGTGTTGGTGTGTATCATGGGTAAGTGTAGGGAATTGGGACGCCAAAAGGGGGTCTTAAGTGGACATGTTTTTCTTGAAAAACATGAAACCTTGACTTTATACGAATTATTTGAGATATATACACTCATAATTTAAATATGTTATAAGAAGATGAATTGTAGCATTTCGAGTGTAGTTTCTAAACTACTATTTTGTTTTGAAATGGTTAAGTATAACTAGGCCAAACATTAGAAAATAAAAAAATTGGTAGTGTTTTAAAAAAAACTATACTAGGTAGTTGACTGTGTGACCCACCATTCTTTGAACATCATTTGCTTTTTATTTAAACCCCTTGGTAGAAAGCTAGGTAGGATCATCTAGTTTGTAACCTATATATTTTTTAAATTAATTAATGTTTTTTTTTAACTACTTTCATAAGTCAGTATACCTTGAAATATGATAAAAAATGTATAGCTGATCATGCACCCCCTAACTATTTCAAAAAAGATTGAAAATAAGATTTTTTTTTTGTAATGTGTATAAAATTAGGTCTAGTTTACAACCATATGATTTTTTTTCAGTTTGGATGAACTAATAAAAAGATACATAAACAAAGATGAACATGAACAATCATGGCATATAGCACTACAAAAACATACTTAGTCAATAAATATTTAAATAACAACATTAAAGCAATCAAAATATAAAAAAATAATATATATAGAAAGAGGAGACTTAGTTGATGTTGTAGTACTATTTTCAAAGAAAAAATTGCTAAAATGGATAGTGTCTAGATTGGGTGAAGTTGCATTTTTTTAATTGTTGGCAAAAAACACACATTCAACTATGTGTTGCAGGTCCATGCTCAAGTCTTGGGAATCCAATCCATTATCGAGCCTTAAGGCATGTGCTTGAAATGGAAAGCTAAAGAATCGTTTACATGGTAATGCCATGTACATGGAATTATCGTGTACGTGAAATTATCGTAATGGAAATTGAGAGCAATATGAGATAGGGTTTAGGGTTTAGAGTCCAATCACAAAGGAACTTAAGGACAATTTGATCTAATTAAACCTATATTTGCGACCACAATGTGTTTTTGTGCATATGGTTTATGTTTTAGGATGCATTAGGTCTCATTTCAAAGGTAATTTAGGCCAATTTGAGCTCCTTAAACTTATTTGTGACTACAAAATATGATTTTGGGCTCAATTGGCCCTGAGGTCACCACATATTGAGCAAATTAGTTAATTGGGGCAAATGAATTATGTGATTTGGGTCAAATTGAGCTTTGTGAACCTAATTATTATTATAAAGAATGTTAATTGGGGTTGCATCATTTAGTTTTTAGGGTTTACAATTTAGGTTTTAGGGTTTAGGGTGTATGGTTTAAGGTATATATGACATAGGGTTTAGGGTCCAATCATGAAGGCAATTGAGGATAATTTGAGTTGATTAAACCTATTTTTGACCACAATGTGTTTTTGGGCTTAGGGTTTATGTTTTAGGGTGAATAAGGTCTAATCACGAAGGCAATTGGGGCCAATTTAAGCTCCTTGAACATATTTGTGACTACAAAATGTGATTTTGGGCTCAATTGGCCCCTAGGTCACGATAAATTGAGTAATTTAGTCAATTGGGGCAATTAGTGATGCGATTTGGGCCAAATGGAATCTTGTGAACGTAGTTATTATTGTAAAGGATGTTAATTGCATAACTAAATCATTTGGTTTAGGGTTTATAATTTATGGTTAATGGATTAGAGTTTTAGGTATATGTGAGATAGGGTTTATGGTTTAGAGTCCAATCATGAAGGTAATTAAGGACAATTTGAGCTGATTGAACTTATTTGTGACCACAATGTGTTTTTGGGCACATGGATTATGTTTTAGGGTAAATACTTGGTCTTTTCGCAAAGGCAATTGAAGCCAATTTAACCTCTTTAAACTTATCTATGAATATAAAATGTGATTTTGGGCTAAATTGGCCCCCAAGTCTCCATAGATTGAGTCAATTAGTCAATTGGAGCAATGAGTGATGTGATTTGGGCCAAATTGAGCTTTGTGAACCTAATTGTTACCATAAAGGATGTTAATTAGGGTTAAACCATTTGTTTTAGAGTTTTAATCTAGTTTACAATTTATAGTTTAAGGTTTCTAGGGCTTAGCGTTTATGCATTAGGGTATAATATGTTAATATAGGTATAAGGTATATGGTTTGGGGCTTGGGGTTTAAAGTGTTTAGAGTTTAGGACTTACAATTTACAATTTAGGGTATAAGGTTCAATTGGGAAGGTAACTGAGGATATTTTGAGTTGCTTGAACCTATTTATAAACATGCAATGTGTTTTTTAGGTTTGATTAGACCCCATGCCATCACATATTGAGCCAATTTGTCAATTGAAGGCAATTAATGATGTGGTTTGGGCTAAATTGAGCCCTTAGAACCAAATTCTTAGTTTAAATGATGTTAATTAGGGCTCAAATGATTGGTTTAGATCTTGAAGAGTTTACCATTTACGATTTAGGGCCCTAAGGATTAGTATTTAGGGTTAGAATTTAAGGTATATGGTTTATGGTATAGGGTACATAGGGTTTAGGGTTTATGGTATAGGGTTTAGGGCTTATGGTCTATAATTTAGGGTATAAGGTTTAGGGTGTATGGTTTATAGTTTAAGGTTTACAATTTTGAGTCCAAATGATGTTAATTGGCTTTCTTAAATGATTGGTTCAAGGTTTTAAGAGCTTATGATTACTAAATCTTAGGTTTTATAAGGCTTAGGATTTAGGGATTAAGGTTTAAGGTTTAGGGTATAGGGTTTAGGGGTTAAGGTTTAGGGTATGGGGTTTAGGGGTTAATGTTTAAGGTATAGGGTATAGGTAATGGGGCTTAGGGTATAATATTTAGTGTTTAAGGTGTATTTTGCATACATAAAATACCACATACATGGTATTATCAGGAACACGGTTCTTGTAGTAGTAATAAAAAAAGAAAACATCAACAATCATTTTTTTACTTTGAGAGTATTGTCCCATGATCTAGTGCATATTGTATGCTGAGGGTACCTTGCTCTATTGATTTATGTTGAAAATGATTAGAATGTTGTCCACACCCTCAAAAGCATAAATCATTGTCTACTCACATGGTTGAAGAAAGAGTACATAGGACTATAATTAATTATTTTAGAATAATTGGATTGTTGTCCCCACTTGGTACTTAACATGAAGAAAATCTATTTTGAAATAATTATATTGTTTTCCTCACCCTCAATAGTTGAAAAATTTGTGCAATCATGGGTGACAACTTTCATAGTATTAGGAAGAAGAAGTCAAAGCATAAAACACCAAACGAATTAGAAGTGACGATAGAAAAACAAAGGAAATGAATGAAAAAACTTTGTTTAAGTCTACTATCCCCAATGAATTTATTGTCACAAATAATGATGAAATGCACAATGATACTATACCAAATTATGAAAATCCAATTGTCAATACTGATAGTATACCCAATTATAAAGCAAGTCCATATTCAAATTTTACTAGTTTTAATTTTGATGATGATAATAGTATGCATGATGATGTAAATTATATGGAAACACACATTAGAGAAAATACGAAGGATTAAACTAATATGGAAACACCTATCAGATAAAGTTACAATGAATAAAACATTATGGGAACATTTTTGAATGAATAACCTACTAATAAATCGAATATACCATTAAGAACACCTCTTAGGATTTATAGAAGAAAACCAATGTATTTGATTGAAATTAATGAATCCATTTTGAAACCAATGCCTAAAAAAATGTCTGAGTGCCATATGAGAAGAAAAGCTGAAAGAATTTGGGAGTAGCACTTTGAATATTTAAATGAAACTCAAAGATGCCAATTGTTTGTTACATTGATAAAAGTACTTAAGATGAGACCTACAATGAACACCCTAGGATTAAGAAAATCTAATATTTATGGTGTAAACAAGGCAATTGTTGAAAATTTTCATAATGAATACCATCAAGTAGGTGTGAAAAAATGCACCAAAGATGGTAACGTTTCCCGACATGTTATTACAACATCTTTGGTAAGTGGCAAAACAAATAATAAATGCTTTATAAGAAAAACAAGCCAAGCTTTGGACATAAATAGAAAAACACTAATGAAAGCAATTGAGTGATGTAAAAGACTTGATTTTGATGGTAACAATGTCTTGTGGGTGTTCTCTGGTAGACACCCATAGAAATATAAGACTATAGTCAATGCTTTAATTGATTTAATTATAGAATTTTGGAAAGGTAACATAAGGGTATCACCTAATAGTAGAGATGTAGTGAAAATAAGAGTTGGTTCTTGTAATTATGAACCACATCCTAAATATTTTTTGGATATGACTCAAACACAATTATAATCTAAATTTGATGAAAAATAATCATACATTTCTATTAGTCAAATTTATTTTGAAATGGCCAAACCCTTCCATGTGAAAATCAATCACACACACACTACTTGTTGTCGGCAACATATTTAATTTTCTATGCATTATGATATTTTTTGTCAAGTTCATTGTACTTTGTATACTAAAAACATTTTTCAAGAGTGTGGAGTGGAGGCCTCACCAAAATTAATAAGAGAATTCCTTCTAACAATTTTTTATGAATGACCAGATGGTCAATTATTTTATAATAGTGCATGTTTAGATGGAAGTTACAATATTTGTGGTGGATTTCTAAAATTGAAATCTTGTATCCATGAGGAGAGTACACATGGAATTAGAAAAAAATTAGCTGGTTTTAGAAAATATAAATCTATGGTATATCAAATGAAATATGGGAAGGAATCTAAAAGGTGTGATCTTGTTACAAAACAAATACTTGTTTCTAAATTTATGGACAAATTTAGGGATAAAATGGTGTATGAGTATGCAAGGCACACACACAAAGCTCTATGGCTAGAAAAACAATTCTAGTTAATTAAGGACACATTCCTAACTATAATATTATTTCATTAGTTGACTTTGTAGAGAATTACACATTGCAACCACAAAGAGAGGTCCAATCAAAATACTATAATTCAGTATAGGTTTCACTTTTTGTGCATATAATATTCATGCATTCACCTGATAGTACAAAGAATGATAAAAAAATGTTAAGGGAGTATTGATTTTATGTCAGTGATGATCAAACACATTCTTCAGAGTATGTTCAAGATTGTTTTCAGTTGTTTTATAGAAAGTTGAGTGAAAGGAACATTACTTTCAATCAACATTATATATGGTCAGATAACTACACATCATAATTAAAAAATAAATGAATGTTCTACTAGATGAGCAGGATGCCTATGAACACTGGTGTACAACATCTTTGGAGTTTCATTGAAGCAGTCCATTGAAAAGGGGAACATGATGATGTAGGAGCATGTGTCAAAAGAGCGCTTGTGAGAGATGAATTGAATTTTGAAGAGGTTGCTAATTTTTCAGATGCAAGAAACATAGGTTAATGGTGTAATGAATATATGGGCCATGATGCTCAACAAAAGTCCATTGTATGTAGATATTTTTGGCTCATAGAGGATGAATAATTGGCAAGCTATCAATATTGTATGAAAATTATAAGAAAGAGTGAGTTACACTCATTTCATATCTCAAACATAAGTTCTTTGATGGTTCATATGAGGCACATGGTGTGCTTTTATTTTGCATGCATTGAGTTTGTTTGGAATGAGTGTTAGTCACAAGAATGGGTGGATGATTGAAGTTCTAGGCCTCTAGTTCCAATTGACAGTTATCAGGTTCCATTAACATTACAACTTACAGTGCTGATATCATCGCATGACTTTGACCATGTGTATAATCTAGTGAAAGTAGGTTGGATATTATATTTGACATGTGTTTCATGTACTAAATTTATGTCAACAGATAATGTTATTGAATCATGTTTTTTTTTGTGATGTAGGGCATGCTTATGCAGTTACTGTTGATGAGGATAATGAGGGGACAAACTACTACATGTGCCGGTGTGTAAAGGAAAAATAGAAATTGACTTTTGCGGTCATAGATGGGGAAAATATTCACTATCCCATTGGGTCTATTGTAGTTACTGAAACTTGGATTTGATCCTATCCTATGAAAAATTCTAATGTATGGTTATTTTAAGACTTCAAAGTACATAGGAAGATATTCCCCTATTCAAATCTGCTTATTGTAACAAATGTTCAACTGCACAAATATTATAGTAGGCCATTCAAAAGGACTCTAAGGAAGGTTTGTGAATTTGACCATGAAACAATTATTGATACTATAAAGAATAGAGCTGATCCTAGTGGTTCCTTAAATTGAACCCCTAAGGTATGTTGAATTCTCAAATGCAAATGTATTTACTTTTATCAAAATTTATTTATTTCTTAGGTTTTACATATAAATTTTAATTTAACTAGATACTAGTATCTTTTTTGTATATTAGTGGTGCCAAATTAGTTTCCACATTCACGTGGTTGGCACTATTAGTAGAGAATTTCATATTCTCAAATCTAAGAGAAGCTTTAGTTCTTGTAGGTCTGATTGCTAGTTGACAATATTTGTTGTCGATGTTGCTTAAGGCTAGAATGGGTGCCCCATCTCCTAACTGGTCATGATCAAAGGCTAATAATGCAATCCTAGATGTTAATTTCCACCCTTGATGTGGTGGAGATGCTAGTTCTTAGCCACAAGGCCCCAGATGTAGAGATTTCCAACTTGGATCCCATGTTGACAATATTTGTTGTGAATAATGCTCGAGGTTAGAATGGGTTCTCTGTCTCCTATCTGGGCATGATCAGAGGCCAAGAATGTGATCCTAGACGTTAATCACCACCCCTAACATTATGGCAATGATAGTTTTTAACCACAAGGCTCCAGAGATAGAGATATCTAACTTGGATTGCATGTTGACAATATTTATTATCAATGTTGTTTGAGGCCAGAATGGGTGCTCCATCTCCTAATCATTCATGCTTGGAGTTACACTCATTTCATATCTCAAGTATAGGTTCTTTGATGGTTCACATGAGGCACATGGTGTGATTTTGTTTTGTATGCATTGAATTTGTTTGGAATGAGTGTGAGTCACAAGAATGGGTGGATGAATGGAGTTCTAGGCCTCTCGTTTCAATTGACAGTTATCAAGGTCCATTAACATTACAACTTACAGTTCTGATATCATCGCATGAATTTTTTGACCATGTGTCTGATCTAATGAAATTAGGTTGAATATTATATTTAACATGTGTTTCATGTACTAAATTTATATCAATAGATCATGTTATTATTATTATTTTTTTGTGATGCAGGGCATGCTTATGCAGTTATTGTAGATGAGGATAATAAGGAGGGTACAAACTACTACTTATGCTGGTATGTAAAGGAAAAAAAAATTGACTTTTACGGTCATAGATGGGTAAAATATTCACTATCCCATTGGGTCTATTGTAGTTACTGGAACTTGGATTTGATGCTATCCTATGAATTTTTTTAATGTATGGTTATTTGAAGACTTTGAAGTACATAAGAAGATACTCCACTATTCAAATCTGGTTCTTGTAACAAATGTTCAACTGCACAAATATCAGAGTAGGCCATTGAAAGGGACTTTATGGAAGGTTTGTGAATCTGACCATGAAACAATTATTGATACTTTAAAGAATAGAGCTGATCTTAGTGGTTCCTTAGATTGAACCCCTAAGGTATGTTGAATTCTCAAATGCAAATGTATTTACTTTTATCAAATTTTATTTATTTCTTAGGTTCTACATATAAATTTCAATTTAACTAGCTACTAACATCTTTTTTTTATATTATTGGTGCCAAATTAGCTTCCACCTTCACGTGGTTTGCACTATTAGTAGATAATTTCATATTCTCAAATCTAAGAGAAGCTTTGGTTCTTGTAGGTCTGATTGCTAGTTAACAATATTTGTTGTCGATGTTGCTTAAGGCTAGAATGGGTGCTCCATATCCTAATTGGTCATGATCGAAGGCTAATAATGTGATCCTAGACATTAACTACCACCCTTGATGGGGTGGAGATGGTAGTTTTTATCCACAAGGCCCCAGATGTAGAGATCTCCAACTTGGCTTGCATGTTGACAATATTTGTTGTGAATAATGCTTGAGGTTGGAATGGGTTCTCTGTCTCCTAACCGTGCATGATCAAAGGCCAATAATGTGATCCTAGACATTAATCACCACTCCTAACATTATGGAAATAATAGTTTTTAACCACGAGGCCCCACAGGTAGAGATCTCCAACTTGGATTGCATGTTGATAACATTTATTATCAATGTTATTTGAGGCTAGAATGGGTGCTCCATCTCCTAATTGGGCATTCTTAGAGGCCAATAATGTGGTATTAGACGTTAATTTCCACCATTGACATGGTAGCGATTCTAGTTTTCAATCACTAGGCCTTGGAGGTAGAGATCTCAAACTAGGCTCGCATATTGACAACATTTATTGTCAATGTTGCTCAAGGCCAAAATTGTTGTAAAATTATGTATATGCATGGATTCCAAGCCCATTTTTGTGGGAATGCATGTGATTTTCATATATATAGGTGTTATAAGTGACATATTTATAATCAGAGGTCCAGGAAGCGAAAATGTCTATTGGAGGCAAATACCCTATCTTTTAAGTACTTAAAAGTTACATTGTAGGACTAATCGTATAATATTGTAACACACGCTCATCGATTATTTTAGATTCATGGGATTCTAGGTGAACGTAGAGGAATTATACATGCATATGACAATTCTTTTGGTTTGTGGATATGACTTATGGTTTTCATTTTATGCCTATCTAAAATTTGCCTAGAAAATAATAATTTTGCCTTATAGAGAAATGTTGTCTTGAGATTGGAATGGGTGATCTATGTCTTAACCAGGCATGCTCAGAGGCCAAGAATGCAGTCCTAGATTTTAATCACCACCCACGATGTGGTGGAAATGATATTTTTCAACCATAATGCCCCAAAGTCATATATCTCTAACTTGGATTGTATGTTGACAACATTTATTGTCAATGTTGCTTGACACTAGAATGGGTGCTCTGTCTCCTAACCGGGTGTGATCAGAGGCCAAGAATACAACACTAGATGCTAATCATCACATATGATGTGGTGGTGATGATAGTTTTTAGCCATGTGGCCCCGGAGGTAGAGATCTCCAACTTGTCTTGTATATTGACAACTTTTGTTATCAATGTTGCTTGAGGTCAGAATGAGTGCTTTGTCTCCTAACCAGGCATGATTGGAGTCCAATAATGTGAACCTAGATATTAATCACCACCATTGATGTGGTGGAAATGATAGTTTTTATCCATGAGGCCCCAGAGGCAGAGATCTCCAACTTGACTCGCATGTTGATAACATTTGTGTCAATGTTGCTTGAGGTTGGAATGGGTGCTCTGTCTACTAATCGGGCATGATAAGAGACCAAGAATGTGGTATTAGATGTTAATTTTCACCAACAACATGGTGGAGATTCTAGTTTTTAGCCATAAGGCCTCAAAGGTAGAGATATCCAACTTGGCTTACATGTTGACAATATTTGTTGTTAATGTTGTTTGAAGCCAAAGTTGTAAAATTACGTACGCACATAGATTCCAAGCCTATGGTATTGGAAGCACATGTAATTTTCACATATTGAGGTGTTGGAAGTGACATATTTATAATCAGAGGTCTAGGAAGTTAAAATGTCTATTAGAGGCAAACACCCTGTCTCATAAGTACATAAAAGTTACATTTATTACTGATCACATAATCGTCTACCATAAATTTATTGATTCTTTTTGATTCATGGGATTCTAGGTGCACATAGAGGACTTAAAACACATATAGGTTAGTTATTTTGGGTCATGAATACGGCTTATGATTTCCATTTTATGTATATCCAAAGTTTTCCTAAAAAAACAATAATTTTGCCTTATAGGGAAATATCGTCTTGAGGCTAAAATGGGTGCTCTGTCTCCTAACTGAGCATGATTGGAGGCCAAAAATGTGGAACTAGACATTATTTTACACCCTTTACTTGGTGGAGATGCTAGTTTTTATCCATGAGGCCCCGAATGTAGAGATATACAACTTGGCTCACACGTTGACAACTGTCAATGTTGCTTGAGGTCGAAATGGGTGCTCCATCTCCTATCCGGGCATGATCAGAGGCCAATATGTGGTCTTAGAGATTAATTTACACCGTTGACATGGTGGTGATGATAGTTTTTAGTCATGAGGCCCCAGAGGTAGAGATATCCCACCTGGTTCGCATGTTGACAATATCTGTTGTCAATGTTGCTTGAGGCCAGAATGTTGCTTGAGTTAGTGCTTGTCAAACTATCAAACCATAATTATTTTTCTAGAACACATACCATCCAATTCATCTTCATCCTATAGTGTTCTCACACCATAATTCATGGGATCCTCAACTAAAGTTATTTCTTCAATTGATGGCCATTGAGAATATTTTGCATATCCATAGTCATGTGATATAGTATTTAATGGGTTATCATATAATGGGTGTTGTGTTGGTTGTGATGTTGTAGTCATTTAATACCTTATTAAATTTGGTACATCCAAACACATAATATTTAATAATATAACTCACCATCACATCAATTCACAAGAGTTACATAAGTATATGATCTATACAAAGGGCATGAAAATGTGTAAAGTAGTGGGAATAGGTGATTTTCAAGTGTTGAAGGTGGTTTGGAGGTTGGGGCAGGTCTATGAGAGGAGATATGGCTAAAACTTAGTCCCAAATAAGTGTAAAACCCTAGTGGGACAAGTCTATAAGAGAATGTAGTTGTTAGATGAGATCAAGAAGGGTCTTGAGAGTTTGAGAAGAGTTGTAAGAGGTTACGAACGAGGTGTTGCAAGGGTTATTGGACCAAGAAGAGAAGGTATATCAGTCATGGACATCAAGAAGCCTAATTAGGCCTTATAGGGATAAGATCCTAGGAGGAACAAAGGTGAGAAACTTAAAGGGACAAAGGTGTAAGGTTATGAGTGTAGTTGAGTCAGATTGTAATGAGGTCTATACAAGGAGATACAAGAGCAAGTGACATATTGTAGGCCTAGTTAGGTCTAGGCATTGAAGCCATCAAGGGGAAATAAGTGGATAAGGTGGAAGAGTGGAGGTCTAAGCTTGTGAGAATAGTTGTTTGAGATTCAAATGAGTATGATAAGCATGAGAGTGGGGTGAAGAGTGAGCAAGAATGATGTAGGAGCATCAAAGAATGTAACCACCCTCAAATCTTGGAGTGGCTAAAAATAGTACGTGGTTGCATGTTTATAATTTTTTAAGGTTGGAAATGCATATTAGAGAGTTGCAAAAGGGTGAGGAAAGGAGAAGAGGAGTATCAAGGAGACTAGCGAGAGTGAATGAAAGGGTAAGAAAAGATCAAGCATGGAGAAAACTCTACTCTTTTGCAAAAATTTTGTATATGCTTATATATGAGAATGATATGTATGAATACAAGGAATGCCTTGGGAGAGTATTGATATGTAGTGAATCTTATATGCTTGTATCTTTTGATTGTAGATTAATTTCTAGTTATTAATTCTCAAGTAAATAAGCTTCTATATTGCCTAAGCCAAATTTATAGAACTCAGTTATAACACAATCAAGAAATAAACAAGAAAGTCTTGTAATACATTCAAGTGTTTGATAAAATGTCAAATTATTGTTAAAATATTATTATTGCTTCATCACTAAAGAAGGTTTATTGTGAACATAGTATGGTTGAAGTTCATCCTACATCATCTGGACATACCATGTTGCATGATCACAATCAATTTACAAGATCTTCATTTGATCAGTCAAGTAAGGGAGGAAATCAAGAGTTCTTAAGAGTTTTAGTCCAGATTGGAGGTATTGTGAGGATGTTATAAGCCTTAAATATATGGTATTGACTCTTAATAAATCTAAGAAGTTCTTTTGGAAACTCAAGATTATTTGGATATGGATATGGAAAGGGGTTAGAATGTGAATGTAAATAATCAAATGAAGCTCAGTCGGATCAAGAACCCTAAGAACCTATTTTAGGCTTTCAAGAATATGTACCTAAATTAAAGAGAGTTAAGTTGAAGTGAGGAAGGAGAGTGTAGATTTAAGATTTGTGCATGGGGAAGATGGTATGGATCCTATAATGAAAGAGTATATAAAATAGTGAAGAGTGAGAAGGTTATTAAGCCTAATGATGCCAAGAGAAAGGAATGGTGTCAAGGAGGCTAAGAACCTATTTAGCAAGATGATGATCAGAGATTAAAGTTAGTTATCATAGTGATATGCAAGATAAAGAGGGTTTAGGCCTAGGATCTACACCAAAGAAGGCCTAGGATCTACACCAAAGAAGGCCTCAGGGGAAAGAAGAAGCTTTTAGAATGTGAATTAGGCATGTTAGGCCTTGTAGCCCTACTTGGGTAAAAAGGGAAGATAGGTACAAGGAAGACTTGGGGCCTTAAAGAAGGTTGGTTGGCATGTTTGAGGAAAGGATAGGAGGTTGTAAGCTATTGGAGGTGACTATAAGTGCATAGATAAGGTAGATGACAATATGCCTAAACAAGCCTAAAAGATACATTGAGAGAGTGAGACAAGATTGATTGCAAGAGGAGAGTGGAGAATCTAGAGTGAGTTGAACACTGAGAGGTGACTGAGGTGAATATCATGAGCCTGAAGAGGCATAAGAGAGTGTTGGTGTTGACAAGAAGAGAGTCTAGTGAGGAAGTCCATGAACCTAGTGGAAAAGAGCAAGGACAAAGCATTGAGCCAGGTGAGTTTGGGATCAACATTGCAATAATAGGTATCAGAGGTAGATGTTTTGTAGAGGTTTGTAGATGATTAAATTTTACTTACATCACAACCCATTGGTCTTTTAAGACCAATCCAAGATAATAGAATATGAAAGATTGTAAACAAAGGTTTGTGAAAGAGTTTGGAAGATATTCAAAATCAGAACAAATTGTTGAACAATATATTAACATAATTATATGCAAAATTTCCATGCATTTTAATAATATTCAACATACTGCAATGTTTAAAAAGTGAAATGTTGAACACTATATATGTATATATACATATTATATCCATAAAATCCATGAAGGTGTACAAAATATGAACACAATATAATATCCGAGGTCAATGCCATATAGGCATATATACAACATGCCGAACAACTCTACAACAAGTCATATAGGCATACAATAAAATGTCATAAGACATGATCTCCTAATCATCAAAATTGATCGCTCTCTTTGCTTTACTTGTCTAAACCTCTCCCCTGGATGCCTTGCTCACAACTGAAGGTCTCTAAGTGGATTGACTACGAGTCCTCTTCGACTACAGACTCACCTATAGCTCTAACTATTCATATGCAAATATTGCTAGAAATTGTACATGCTGCAATAAGATACTTACAAAATTAACATGTTAAATTTTTCATATCACACAAAAATTAATAAGTGTACTTACTACAATCTGGTAGTCATGATCAATCTGATACTGGTGCTCAACAGGGTCCATGATAGGTTCATGTTGGTGAATATGAGTGTGAAACAGATCACTACTATGAGTTGGTGACCTGTTCCTGATGATGGTAGGCATAGGTCCCTATAAATGTATATATAAATACAAAATAAAAATTCAAAATTAGCTCATAAACTAAATCATTAAAATATAATATAAAAAATTACAAATTAAAATTATCTAATTGTACCATGCCACCCTTGCTAATCATTTTGACAGGACCAGAAGACGTCGCTAGAGGAGTTTACATAGCCAATTATTTTGAGCGTCAACTATTTTCACAAGTATGGAGGATAATTACAAAACTCACATCCATATTTACAATTAAACATTATGTAATATATAATTTGACCATCTACATCTAAGAGTTTCTGTGTAGATGAAATCGTAGCATCAACACCTACATTTGTTCCCTCCCTAATAGACGATGGAGTGTTTTCTGAGGTCATCAATTGAACATACAAAATATCATTGTTAGTCACTTCAAAACACACACACACACACACATATACAACATATATGTACAATGAATAATAAAATTAATTAATCATTATAAATTACCTCCATATAGGTATAAACCGTAGGCACATTACGAGAAACACACGTGCTCGTCTGGACCCTACAAACCTGTTGCAACATAAAAATAGTTCATATACATCAAATTACCTTTCAAATTATAAAAATATTTTAAATTTAACAAGTTTTATTTTTGTTTTATAATAAGTAAAATAATAAACATACTTGGGAAGTGGTAAGCAAGGTGACCGGACGAAATGTAGATGGTTAAAACATAGAACTATCGATATCATCTAGGCCCATGGAAAAGCCACTGTGAGTGGACTACATGAAATCTTCCTTGTCCTCATTAGGTCCAGTGTATGTAGCGCCACATGATTTGTGTAAGTGAACTTGTCAGGTAGCAACATTAGACAAAGCCTCACCAAGGCCATCCTCCACAGGAGGAGTATGAGAAACCTGGCTCATATGCTGGATGAGGGTGTTAGTAAGTGCCTTAAGCACATGCAAGGTATCAATCTCTACAGTCTCCTTGACTATAGATGGTAGTGTCTCATGAGGGTGGGGTTTATCAACACGTGCTCTAGCTAGCTAATTAGGTGCATAACTTACATTGGCCTATCCTACACAAAGCCCTTTCCCCTACCCTAGAACTTTGAGAAATCAAAATAATTTGGGATTTCTTTCAACACAAACTCAAAATACAATTTTGGCAGACAATACAATGGGACCTCATTGTTGTTTCAAGGTGGGTGATCAAAGACCATCCACCATCGGTTCTAAAATTTTTATTTGAGCAAATCATGAGTACACCAATGGATTGGAATCCATTTGGTCGTCACGGTGCACCAGTCTTCCATATCTCTCGATCCTTTTAGTATCCACATAGTAATCCACCTTTAACATGTCATCAATTTTTTTTTAGTGGTGGTTGAAATCGTCTATTGTGTAGTAGCCTACACACAAGGTCAAAACCTCTCCACACTCAACTAACTCTATAAACCTTATCATTGGTGTGTTGAACGGTTTTTCCAATATTTCTTCACTCCCTTGCTATCAATGCTAGTGTTTGTTGCCTCGTCTTCACTTATTATTGTATCTACATCTATCGTAACCCTGACTTCCATCGTATTGTTTATATTTGGTGACATACCTCAACTCTTTCATGGTATCTTTATCCTTTTAAAACTTATCATGTATCACTATGTTTATTTTGATGTTAGACCATAAAATTCACATTCCTTAAATGATGGCCATGATCCCTAACTTGTAACTCTTTGTTCTCCTAGCCAATTTCTCCCTATTTCCATTACATTTTTGCAGTCAACAAATTTGTATTTGCAATGGCAATTGGATATTCATAAATGTTGACCTATTTCTTGTGGAAATGAAGCTTTAAATGCATTCCCTAGTTATTATGTTGTAGTATCTCTATCACTCATATGTTTTTTCCTCTCTGCTCCTTGCAAATCAAAGTGGAAAATGAATACCCCAAAGGTCATATTTATAGCTTTAATGACCTTTAATTCCTTCCCCTACCCATATTCCAATTTAATTTTTATATTACTACCTATCATGTCATATCGACAATGTCATCCTCTATGTTTCTTTCCTTGTGGTACAACCTACACCATTCCTCTTTTATGCATTCTTGGAACTTGTGTAGACCCATAATTCTACACAACTTTAGTCTCGCAGTTCTCATGTATCCAAATACTATGTCGTTTATGTGTGCACAACTAATGTGTCCTTGACTTTCCTTTCCATGACTTGATGTTTTGAGCCTTTACTTATCTTAAACCTTCCCTACACTATTTATGCACATGGTCCTATTGTGCATAACTTTTCTAGCCTTTTGATAATATAGATACTAGAATATGGTATTATATGCTTGACAATGTTAGTTTTGACTTACATTTACCTTACATGACTTGCACATACATATATGACTCATTTTCACCATTCTCTCACATCCATGTGATTTTTTTGGTTTCGATCTTGCCAAATTGCTATCAATCACCTACAAGAATTCACTAGTTTATGCCAAACTTGTCAATTATCATACTTTGACATCTATAGATTATCATATTAGTATTCTTGTCTCTCAGATAAAACCATTAGACTTAGATGGTATCATTATTCTAGTATTGTCCAACCAATGCCAAGCAACAATCACATTTTAAATTCAAATAATTCCTATAGGTCAGATCATATGTTTCACATGTTAGTGGCATGAGAAAGTACCCAAATAGTTTCATATAAATAGACAATAGATTTAAACCTATTTGCCCATCTAGTACCCATCAAGAAGACACCTATTTAGTTTTAGACATTCAAAGGGACTACCATATTATTTCCAATTTAACAATTAGACACAAGAGGTAGGTACTAGACAAGTTTGAAGCACCTCAAATAAAACTAAAATTTTCATTTTCTAAGTGCCAAAAGCTAATTCGCATGTTGCATACATTGAATAAGTACTCTTTGCACACATACACCTAACATGGAGAACCACATGCAGTTTGACTTCCCTCTTCAGAGTATTAAATATGTAGGAAATTCTAAACCATTCAACAAGGAATCATTGGGGTTTGATCAACCCATCTTATTTCCCATTTGACCTAGGGTTTCAAGAAAATGAGACATATTTTTAGGTATTGTGTATAGTCAGACCTTTAGATCACATACACAGATGGAAGAGAAGTAGGTATAGAGGATTGTATTAGAATGGAGAAAAAATAATCACACAGATGAAATTGTTAGACTTAGTTGCTAATGTTAGATGGTACCAATAAAAGGTTGACATTACTATCCAGACATGCACAAAACTCTAGTTCATAATCTGAGTGACTCATAGTCTAGTTTCTTATCTTTTATACTATCTACATTTAGTCCTAAACCTACATAGTTCAATAAAACACTAAGTATATTATCCCTCTTAGTACTTATATTAAGTGCAAGTGTTAAATCATCTTTTGCCTTTTACATTTGAATTTATATTTAATTGTAATACATAACTAATTTGAATAATAAAATAGCTCTACACTTGTGTAGGGTTAACTAATCTAGAAAAAGGTAGAAAATATTGGTGAACCCATTTATATATTGAATATTGCCAAACCTTAGGTTTTCTATTAGGGTTTCATCCTTTTTTCTAGACTTTTAATATTTCTACCTCAGGGTTTGATTTTCAAACCTAATTTCTGAATATTTTTTACAGGTTAGGTGTGAATTTTATGTTTTCCGCTTTTTCCTTAGGCTTTCATGCCTATTCTCCAATTAGAGCTTCCTATATTAGGGCCATTCATTTTTTGGCTAATATAAAATCTAAAACGACACTATTTTTCAAATGCTTTGAGATTTTTGGTAGACGTATTGAATGGATAGTGTGTTTTTTGTTCTCTAAAATA
The DNA here is from genome assembly GCA_037957365.1 of Torreya grandis. Classification (NCBI taxonomy): domain Eukaryota; kingdom Viridiplantae; phylum Streptophyta; class Pinopsida; order Cupressales; family Taxaceae; genus Torreya; species Torreya grandis. The sequence goes on from JARHVA010001655.1 coordinate 2,003,897, forward strand.
CAATATGGATTTTTACAAATTGTAATTTACTGTTTTCAGTAAATTCTAAGGTAAAATAGTGTATCTATTTTTAAATTAATTTATGAGTTTTGATTATCTACTATTTTTTTTTTCAAAAACTTGTTTTTATTTTAATAGATTCTCCATGTTATGCTTTGATTGGTTGATTCTTTATTTTGCTCTTTGTATGATGACTATAATGGATATTCATAGTGTATACTTTCTAATTAAATAAATGATTGTTATAATTACATGTTTTGTCCTAAAATATGTAATATTTTTCATAATCATGTGATGAAATAGGTAACACTAATGTACAATAAAATTAAGGTTATAATTAATTATGATACTTCTTCTCTGAATGTGAAGTCCCAAGAACTTTCATATGTGCCTTGTTTGGTCTCACCTCAAGATTGTAATGACTATCATCCCTCGATTATGGAGGTCCATGCTATCACTATCCTAAGAGGTAGTGAAACACACCCTATAGTACAAAGTAGAGGTCATTAAAATGTTCTTCCTCACCCCCTCCACCTTCCACACATCCTTTTGATGGCCTTTGTATGCATATTCAATCAGAAGTGCCTAGAGTTTGTGCTTGTGAAACCATTATAGATTAGATAGTTACTATTAGGATGTCTATTAAATGGAAAAATCAACTCCCTAATTAAACTTGACATAGTTCAAACACTATGTACAACCCAACATAATGTGCTACAGTGGGGCAACCACTTAGTTTATTGACAATGCTCATTTATTAAATTATTAATCTAGAGTACACATACTTTGGTAAGTATCGACACTGTATGTGCACACTAAACTCTTTGGGAGACTAAGAGACTAATGGTTGCATATAGGAAACACTCTTTACATAATTGTAAATGATAGAATGTAAACACATTTGCATAAAGATAAAGATACATAAAAGAAATCAATAATGTTTTGGAAGCTTCCTATACTTGAATTGTAGATAATTAATCAACCACACATAAGAACAATTACTTATAATGAAATCAACTATAAAAATTAAGAGACATAGACACAGACAACACACAAATAAAATATAATAGATCTACTTAATGGATGGGATTGTCACAACAATTACTCATAAGTAGGTCTTACTTAGTTGAACTTGTGCTTCAGACCCCTTCCTTGATTAAAAATACTTTAGCTCAAATCAATTTACTTGAATTGATCAAAGTCTATAGCAATAAAATAATTGATACAAGAAAGTACTAAAGATTACAACAACTCTCTTACTCAATATTCTTCTATGCTTATGCTAACTTGAACTTCACACCTAATCACCTATAACTCTTATCTTAATATAGATAAGGGATGTGTTTAACATTTAAGTAGAGACATAATAGTTTCAACCATAAGATTATGTACAATGATAGAAATCAAAAGAAGACAAGAAGGTGTTGTGATGGTTAAAATCATATGGAAGTACGATCCATATATGAAAGCATTGTCTAGTGACATTTACATATAGTTAGAATTTTTTTTCATCATATTTCATGCTTGTTGGATATTGTTGAGTGAGTTGGAAAACACTTATAAATGACAACTAAAAGTTATGTTGTGATTTGGAAACCATTCACCTACAACTGTTGCTGCAAGTGCACTTAGCTAGTTATTACAAGTGTAGACACCTAAATTTGGACACCAATGGCTTGTTATCTGACTTTAGACCAATTATTACCAACCATTGACCATTTAGCCTAAGAATTTTTAAATGTCTCAAATTTAGCTTTATAACCATGCAATAAATCATTTTGGCCTATTGATCAATTAAATTAAACAAATGCACCATTAATTAATTCAAAATCATTCAAAAATATTCAAAAGCTTAAAAATGATTAATTACCATGCTAAAGCAAATCAAATCCTAATCAAGTCCTAATTAAATTAATCCATGAGAAATTAAATCAATTATCAAAAAAAAAAATTCAAATATCAAGAACATCTTAAAAGTAATTATTACATTTTTGAGTTGTCTAAAATCCAAAATATCCCACCCATGCCTATTTATTGAAAATCATGAGTGCTTGACAACTCATAACTCTACTGGAGTTACTTTTGACTCACCTGGGTCAAGTTTAAACTCATTCCAAGCCCTAAATACCCTCTAACTCACCTTGGGTTGGGGTTAGTTGCTAAATCTATAAATACAAGCTTAGAGCTCTTCATTCAGAGAGCTTGAAACATAATAGAATTATAATATTGGAGTTGATCCATAAAACAAATGCATAGTGTTATAATATCAAAATCAAGCCAAAACAAACCAATCATGGTGCCAAGAGGAGATGAAGGTAGCCACACTTCACTTATGAATACTTCTTGAGCACAATCTGAACAAGCCACTTCAACAAGTCATCTTGGAGACACAAGGAAGGTAAAAGGATTTGTCTTTTATGTTTTATTTTTGTTTTCATCATAGTTTTATTATTAAGCTCCCCCTAAGATATAGGCTTAGAGATTTTAGTATGTTAGTGTGTTTATTTCATGGTTTTATAGACTAACACTTGATCTAACCTCCTCTCTTTGACAATTTTTTTGATCATAAATGACACGCTCGATGGGACACAATTGCACACCCCACATATTTGAACAAAAATGAATGTTAAAATAGATCTTATTTTTAATCAATTTATTATTTTTTTATAATTTTTTGACAAATTTTTCTTACAAGTTTCATACTAATTTTCTAAAAATTTAATTAAAATCCAATTTGTAGTTTAAAAGTTATGACTCTTTTAGTGACTATCACTTTTTTTTCTAGTTTTTTGGTAAAAATGGCTAGTACAGAACTAACATTTATTTTTATTCTTGTTTTGACCTTTATTTTTGTATATAAGTGATACTTGGACATATAAACAACCTAATTTTTTTTGTGACAAACTGATATATATTTTAAAAGTTATGATAAAAATTTTGACAGTAGATTTTTATGTTTAATGTGTTCAATTTTTTTTTTTTAGCCTTCTAATTTGTTATTTGCATGTTTTCATAAGTTTAATATTGATTTTTGTGTTTTATTGAGTTAAAAAATATTTATGATCATAATGTTTTTGCCTTCGAGTTCACAGATGAAACACAAACCCAAGATCTTTTTCAAAGTTCATTTGCTCACAACTAAAAGTGCTTCTAAGCAAGGGGGTTACAATCTAACATTTGCAGGTTGAAGGGTTGATTTAAAGAAAAATTTGTAGGTTTTTGACTAACCACACATATCATTTTGATATTTTTAAAATAATTATTCAAATTTTAAACATTTCAATTTGGATCTAAAATAAACTTACTAACTCTTACACATTTGGACTTAAGTCCTACTTAAAACAAACATATTTTTTTTGCTTGCTTTGTGTTTATGCAAGTTATTTCAAATTGGTTATGAACATTAATCCAAACATTTAAATTGATGCATAAAAAATAACCTAATCAAGTTTAAACTTGTTTCAAACTTACATCATTTTTTGGGTATCTAAAAAGAATTTAGTTCATTTTTTATGCCTTAGATACTTTTTCAAGTTTTTACAAGTTTCTAATCAAAGCCAAGGGGACAAACTTTACAACACATTTTGTTTTGGTGCCTTAAAATGAACTTAACAACATATTAGTTTACATGTTTTTTTGAGAAAGTTCATTTTCATGCAAGTTGTTTGTTGATTGTTTGTTTAACAAAAACAAATTTGTGTGTGTATGCTCTCCCCTGTCCTCTATAGGGAACTTGTAGGATTAAAAATGCTATCTTTATTACAAATTGTGCCTTAGTCTAAAGGCATAAAAAATATGTTGTGAAGGCTCTCCTCAAGCCTTGTGTAACTTGGGTGATCTAGAAACAACCATAAAGCCTTTTTACTTAGTTATTATTTCATGTATTTTGGCTTGTGAGGGGTCTTCATTACCTCCGATAAATTCTATAGGGAAACTTTGACTTGGGACTTCATCTCCCAGAATCATCTTCAACCCCTCTCCACAGAGGGTATATAAATTGAGATCCCCTCACTAGGATGGTGGTTTGAGCGGTTAAACTATCTCCATTAGTAGAGGCTAAGGTCGAGACGTATGATCATATTGAAAATTGTACTACACTAAGCAAATGAAAGATTTAGTGGTTGTGAAAAGGACTAGACCTTTTTACAAGCTATTTGATGTGGACCCAAATAATGTGCTACTTCTCTTAGGTGCTAATGTGAAAGTTGGTACATATGAGATCCATCGAAATAATAAAAAATAATTAATTTTAGTCAACCTCATTTTGCCACACTTTGATAGGATTTAGGATGAATACTTAGTTGTATTTTGTTATTTTATTGTTTGGTGTGTTAAAATTGAATTTATTTGTTTAAACCATCTTTTGAATGAATCTTGTGTGCACATTACTTTATTATTTGAGGAGGTGTTATGCCATCCATTTGACACCTTGACTTTAACTTAGCAAAATTTTGTGGCAAAACATTGAGTGTGGCACTTGATTGAAATGGATAATGTTATACTGTCCAAATTATTTCAAGCCTTATGCCTTAGAAGTCTTTGAATCATAAACATTATCACATCTTTTGGGAGTGCTAACATCATTACGCTGCCCAAATTATTTCAAAAAAACTTGTCTTGTCTTGTGTCTCAATTATCATTATTGCAACCAAATCATTTGAGCCTTGTTGGATCTTTGTTTAGCACAATCATGCTATTCAAATTTATCTATATAGTTGGTCATCAAAATACATAGTTTAACCTTAGTTGAGTTTTTGATTAATTTTTAAAAATTTAGATTCAAACATTGATTGATTTCTGTTTAGGCCTCAATTCATGGGGCTGATACAGAGATCTTTCTTTTTTGGGTTACGTGACTTGGGTTAATTTGTCACTCAGATTTGGAAACTTTAATGTTTATGCCTTTGTTTGATAGAGCCAATCTTTCTTCAAAGTGCCTTTTATTTAGAATTTTTCATTAATCAGATAATGTTTATGTCTAGAATCATGTGCCTCATCTTTGCTAAAGTGTTCCAAGTTTGTTAGATTAATCATTAATAATCATTATTCTTTGTTTTTAAGCCTAAATTTTGATATCATATGGCCAAAATTCATAGTACATCTTATTTGACCCTAAATTTTGACTCCGCATTTGGACAAAAGACCTAACATTTTTTCCTTTTCCTAGTTTATACCTATTTGGAACACATTTGGACCTTAGACTTAGGCATCTTATTTTTAGGTCATTTTATTTGACCTTGTTTGTGTAAAACATTTAACGTTAGACATATTGACATTATACTATTTTTAACAAATCTTCACATCAAAATTTTTGGAGATTCAACTCCACCCTTGACCAAGCTACATCATGTTTGAGCCCTTTATCTTTTTAGGCATAGGTTTTTAGAGTTTTTAAAACTCTATTCCGTTTTTGGTAGCAAAGTATTTACTATTGGTCCCAACATGTCTCCCTATACTCGTAGTGGCATCATGTATAATCCAGGGCTTTCTAATGTGGTTGCACAAGAATAAATGGTTCATGACACCTATGTAGATGATGTTTATGAGATAGATCCTTATCCATATTATGACACTCAAATAGGGGAAGAAAATCAAGATCTTTTGGAAAATTATTTGATTAGCACGCCTCCGTTCACGGAGCAAGATCAATAAATAACAACCCAATAATTGGCTAGTGTACCTACGATTGTAGAAAATGTTCAACAACCACCTTATTACATGACCATGCCATCAGTTTATGATCATAATAGATACACAGAGGTAGCGCATGACAATTTGCCACATCTACCAAGAGGACATTATAACATATTTTATATATCAAATAATGATCAAGCCTCTTCTAGCGACCCTAATACCATATTACCAATGCCATATCAAGATCCACGTATGATTGTCACATAAAGAGGTCTCATGGAGGACCAATCCATGCAAATGTAGATAGCATACCAAGCTTATCAAAACCTAGTGCGTAACTTTAATTAAATGTCCTTGTCAAATACACCTCTTATTGAGTCACTCCCTTCAATGGGAGTTTTATTTGAGTTGACAGGTTAAGAAAATCAGGGTTTTGACCCACTAAACAAAACACTTTGATCGATAACATGTTCAATATCCCAACCATCAAGGAAGTGTATTATGCTTATGTGCAGGACAATGGGAAAAATGTAGTGGACAATACACAAGTAACATCCAATCTAAACCAAAGTGGTGTTAGTGCACAAACACATAGTCAAAAATAAAATGTGCCTTTAACTAGCACCATTAGTGGTTTGTAAACTTAGGGAGTAAGAGTTTCTACTTTCCAACCTCAAATAATTACCTCTAATCTTCAACCAACTATTTCTTCTAGCATCCACCAATAAGGATTAAGTAGTTAGCCAACTAGTGCCATGCCATAATAGAATGTGATGAATCATACTCATCCCCTACAAGTGACGAGTAGTATTACACAACATCAGGCACCATCTAATCCACCCACGTAACAAAGGAAAAACATATTGCCACATCAACAAAGAGCAACCAATGTTCCACCTCTTTCATTATAGACTAACATGCTGATCCAAAACCAAATGATGTCTAACCAAAACATATAAATATTGGTCAGTGACAAATGTCGAATCTCCAACATGCATCCACTTCCTAACTAGGATTCATGCAACAAGGAGGTTTCAATGTTCCTCAAGTACTTATTAGGCAATACTTGCCTTTTGTGCAGAGTGTACCACAAGTCCAACACCAGGGTCTTGGTTCACAAGTCCTTCTCAATCAACCAGGTATGAATAGTTGGCAACATGTCCCTATTCAACCTCAGCAGACACAATACAACCATATACCACCATTCCAACCTCAATCTTACCAACATTAGGCCTACATACCCAACCCTAACCATAATATCACAAAAATGTAAGTACAATTTCAATAATTGCACCCTAATCCACGTATGCATATTCTGGTCCATTCCTTAGCCAATCCAACATACCCCAATAAACACCATCATACCTCGGCCAAAGTAATCCACTTGTGACCACTCAACCCTCACCTCAGGCCAATGTTCACACCAAATTTCTTTGAATAAGAACTACAACAAATGAAGGATGTAATCACTACCATTCAAACTGGGAATCAAGTCAAGAAGTTCAAATTGGACAATGTGTGTTGTTACCTTTTCAACATGGAGTACTTATAAATACCATTTTCTCCAGATTATGAGCCATCAAAATTTGACAAGTACAAGGGCAAAGGTGACCCCAAATCCCATCTGACATAATTATTTATTGCATGCCAACTAGTGGCCTATAGTGACATCTATTTGTTGTTGTTGTTTTCAAGAAGTCTAGCTAGACAAGCCTTGGAATGGTTCTTAAAGTTACTAAAGAATTCAATTTCTGATTTCGATGATCTCTCAAACAAATTTGTGCAACATTTCTCTTACAATATCGAGTACAAGATTTTGTTAGTGAACTTGACATAAGCAAAGCAGAAACTAGGTGAAAGCTTTGTAAGCTATCTAAAACGATGGAGATCCCTTGTAAGCCATTTTACCCATAATCTACCAGACAAACAACTAGCCACTGTGTTTACCAAAAATCTACATAGTGAGATATCTTACTATTTGGAGTTGTATTGTGCACATACATTCAAAGAAATCATTGACAAAGGTTTAGTGATTGAAAGAGTCCTTATTAACAAGGGGATCATTAAATTAGTGTCATCAAATCAGAATAATAGCCAGAATCAAAACTAGAATAGTGGCTAAAATATGCATCTAGTCCAAGCACAAGCGTCACAACCGACACATGCCAATAACAGTGATAGATCCAAGCAATTCAATTACAATAAGAATGTTGTGGGGAATGGAGTAACAACATCATGACATATCCAAATGGTGCAATCACTGTCTGCTCAGCCTACACCACCTTTCTAGCTTATTCCTAACCATCAAACTTTTTAGCAGCCATAACATGCATAGAAAGTGCAACAACCTAGAACAACATTGCAAATGCAAGAAACATAACAAATATATATGCCTTTTTAAACCCTCCTCCTCCAAAGAGAAACATGCCTTCTCATCACAATTTTACTGACCTTGAAGAACCCATAGAATAAATATTTTGCAAGCTCGTAGCATCTAACTTGATTAGATGGCCTATTCCAAAAGATAAATTTCGTGAGGGTGCTGACATGCCAAATTGGTATAGGCCAGAACAATATTATGATTTTCATAGAGTTAATGGCCACAATTTGTAGCGTTGTGTGCAAATTAGACATGTAATTTAAAATATGTTAGAAAATGGAGAGATCACATTGGATCATGGAACTTCCACCTCAAATTAGAGCCTTGGCATCTACCAGAATCCTTTTCCCTAACATAATAATCAACAATAACAACCACAACAAAAGCAACAATGACCAATAAAACATCAATAACAATAGTATGAACAATCAAGGTTGAATAAATAATAGACCCAATAGAACCAACACTAGAACCAATAATCTCAAAATAATGGACAAAACCAAGGTTAGAGCGGTAATAACCAATAGACCTACCATGCAGTTGCTCATGAATACAATGTAGTTGTAGGCCATATTTTAGGAGGTCACGTTATCAACATTTCCATTAATCTTAGACCAAGTACAAATAAGACAAGACCATTGCTACTCATACCCAATCAACCAAACCATTCTGAAAATCATTCCTTGACCTGGGACTGCACACAGACAAACCAACAAGAAGGAATTCCCATGTTAGGAACTTATATTGATAACTCATCGTTAGCCTATGACCACATGCAAGTGCATCCACAACCAAAAATTATCTTATTTGGCTTTCCTCTGTCATCATTTATTAGCAACCTTGGTCCTATGCCTAATCCTAATTGTGTAGTCACAACTCGATGATCAAAGATTACCATACCAGGCCCACAACCATCTGCCACTTCACCAATCATCCAACTAGCCAATCTTCCTTGAAACAAACCATTTACCACTATCCAAGAAAAGATGTTTGATATTATGGAATAATTACAAAAGAAACCAAAACTAATATCCATTTTAGATTTTTGTGTACGTCTACAATCCATAAAAACATATTGACAGAGTTCCTTGGTCAATCCACAGTGCCTAATGAGATATCTCCTAACAAATTCAAGCTTTGGTTGGAAATCGAGCTCCATCCCAATAAGTAACCTTCAATTAATGCGATATGTCATCCCTTGGATTGCTTCACAATAATCTATTATACATCGAAGTCTACATAAAAAGACACAAAGTGAAACTTGTTCTCATAGACAATGGGTCGAGTCTGAATATAGTGTCTCTAAATATTGTCAAGCTTCTTGGCTCAATAGATCTCTATGCAGAAACAATCGCCATCAAAGCCTATGACAATGAAGAATGAGAATCACAAGGCACCATTAGCTTTCTAGTTATCATTGAGCCCTTGAACCATGATACACTTTGGCATGTGCTGGATCTTAATTTGTCATACAATATGCTTTTGGGTAGACCTTGGTTACACAAGATTCATGCATTTCCATCAATATTGCACCATTGTATCAAGTTTTCCTACTCAGGAATGGAGGTTGGTATTCTAAGAGATTTACATCCATATGAGAATTACAAACACTTGAAGTCAAGTTCAAGATTTACAATTACCATTTCAACATGCATTCACTCACCAAGTAGGACAAAGGGAAAGACATACTTCTTGATTTATGTGAGGCCAATTGCATGTTAGGAACCCAAGGAAACACAACTGATTACCATATACAAGCAACTAACATGCGGACTTAATCGGAAGTAACAAGTAACTAGAATTCAGAAATAATACAGAATATGAGAGACAATACACAACTTGTATTAATACTCTTCTAGAAAAGAATTACAACAAAGAGATGCCACACTCTTCCACCTTATAGGTTCGCCACACCAAGTGTTCAGTAATTCACCTTCAAGAGCTCACTCTCTCAATTACGGTCCCAACACACAACTCAAACACAGAGTTGGTATTCACCTCCACTAGCCAGTAACAACACCGCCAATCAACCAGTCAGTAACAATACTGCTAGTACACTGAGTATACAAACATACTCAACCGAGTGCACAACACACTCCAAGTAGATCTCCCATGAACTTGCAACAATCTGCAACTCAAATGATCTTACTTTGGAAGGGACTACCTTGCCTTCCTCTTTGCTCTATGTCTGAGTACACACCGTACTCCAAGTAGATCTTGCCTGATCTTGCTCCCTGTTGTATTGCTGTTACTTTGATCTTACTGCCACCTGCAGATCAACCTGGTTCTGCACACTTGCAAACCTAGACCATGCACACACATACACCTGCAAATCAATGATCTTACTTACCATGCAGATCTCCTAATGTAGCCATGCACACCTGCTGACCAAGATCATACATACATGAAGAATTCTACTTGATTCTCCAAACCAACACCCACACTTGGCACTGTGGCACTAGGAGGAACACACCATGCTCTCTTCAATCTGAAGGAGCTTATTTTGCTCTCTTACTCTCTATCACTAATTACAATACAACCCATGAGTCTATTATATAGATCTCATGCAAACAATAATTAGACATCTAATTACAATAATTAGATCTGCAGCTCAAGTCTATAATTGGCCTCTCAACATGCAAACACCCGGTTCATTAACTAACTGTCTGTGAACTGGCAGTTCTAGAATCACACAGGCGATCAATGTCGGTCCCTGTCAGACTGGAGATGACCGACGTCAATCGATACCTGACTGATGTCGGTTGCTGTCTTCACTATATATGACCGACGTTAGTTGATCAGACTGACATCGATTGCCCTGCAACTCAACAACCTCTTAACAACCTCCTCTATGTCTACATCAGTGAAGCTTTTAGCTCCACAACCTAACAATCTCCCACTTGGAGATAAATAGCTGCACTGTACCTATATTTGTACCCCATCTAATCTGTTTCTTGGGTTGTATCCCTCTTCAAGCTCAACCTTGAAGACCAACCACCACAAAACCTATGGTGCACCTCCTGTCATCCAAGTAACCTGTCGTATTCACATCTACAAATCCATGTAAAAAAGAACTTGACCCTGCATAGCATGTCGACTTGCTGCTGGTCCCTCTCAAATACCTGAGAACCCACTGAACTGCCCTCCAGTGCTTCTTTCCCAGATCGGCTCCAAACTTTTTGACAGCTCTCACTGAGTGGGCAACCCCAGGTCCAGTACGCATGTACTTAACCTCATCATGTGAATCAAGACCCTGTTCTGTGAAATGTCCAACCATCAGCGTGCTAACTGGTATCACACAATCATCCGGAGACAAAATCAACTTGTGATCTTCCATGTCTCTAGAACACACTCATGTCAAAGAATTTCACTGCTCCAAATTTCTCATGACATACCACTGAACTAACCTTTACCTTTAGCTCAGCAAAACCCTGTATGTGTAACCATGCATACAAGCAAACACACAACATATAGTAACAAGATGATGTTACAATCATCACCCACATGGTAAAGAAACCACAGTAGTTACACTGACATTGACTAAAGCCATGCTTTGTCATCCACCTGTCAAACCTGTACCACTGTCCTGCAGCTACCTCAAGACCATATGACCTGGCCTTCTGTCTCACGTATCCATTCACTCTATTCTTTAACTAAGGTATCCATTCATCTTGTAGTGTTTTCATACCGGCTGGCAACCCTACCAAATCTTTTGTTTGGTTCTGCATCATATTCCTGCCATGCTCCCACTGTTTCCTGGATCCTTCCTGCTCTGCATTGAGCAACGAGTATAAAGAAGAGGAACAATGAATTTGAGGCTTACTTACCCCTTCATTCCTCCATATGGGTGTTTGAGACTCATTGACAACTTGCTGTCCACCCAAAATCTGTTACAGTGACCGACCACGATCACCACACAGTCTACATCTGACCAACGTTAGTTCCATGCACCTGTCCTGACTATCGACCCCATCAATGTCGGTGTCTACATTCTACCGATGTCAGTCCTCCTGATTGACATTGGTCTTCTGTCGCTGACGTCGGTCCTTCTGACTGACGTCAGTCTTACCCTGCCCGACACCACCGGCTCTGGTCTGCACATGACCGACATCGGCACCTGTCTGTTTGACGTCAGTTCCTTCTGACCGATGTCGATACCTGTGTTCACCTGTGAGTGATGACTTTACTCGTGAGCTTTTTTAAAATCAAATCTCTGTTCAAACTGCTCTGCTCAGAGTTACTCAGCCTTCTCCACTGATCTCTGTCTGCCATCTCCTCCATAAACACCAAGGCTTTCCAGTTCTTAAGTCTGTCAAAAATATCTGACTTCCTCTTAATAACATGCATTTCCTTCTTGCTCATGTGACCAAGCTTACAAAGTCACGTCTCCACAATAGAAGAAGAATCAGTAATATAAGTAGATAGATAAATGATACCTACTTTCTTACCACCAGCTAATTCAAGTGCATCCACTGTGAGAGTTTCTGTGCATCTCTCTTCACCCAACTTTCCTAAAAAAATTAGCCACAACTTCAAGACTGGAACCTGCATGACCTCCTTCAACACCCATGTGTTGGCCACCTGCAATTTTAGCTTCACTTCCCCTTTGCCAATTCTTTGGCAAGGCACACCAGCCCCTAAATAAATCTTTCCAAAGTCTCCAAAGACCTTAACATGGAAAAATACTCTATTTCAGACTGCATGGAAAGAGACAACAGAATCTATAAAACAAGATTCTACTTTATTCAAGAAACATATCAGAGCATCCTGTGCAACAACCCCTGCAACATCTGCTTCTTCAGTTTCTTCATGCTTATCTTCTACCAACCAACAATATTTTTTTACCTACTCTTTCTTTTTATAACACCGTAATTGACCATTCGTGTTTTTCAATTCCTCCATTCTTAGCTTACTTTCTTCTGCCATTGTTGTACTCCCACTCAATCAAAAACCCCTAAGAGTAACCTGTAATCAAACAAACCTACTCCCTACAACCTTAGCTCTGATACCAAACGTTAGGAACCTAAGGAAGCACAACTGATTACCATATACAAGCAACTAACATGCGGAATTAACCAGAAGTAACAAGTAACTAGAATTCAAAAATAACACAGAATATGAGAGACAATACACAACTTGTATTAATACTCTTTCAGAAAAAAATTACAACAAAGAGACGCCACACTCTTCCACCTTACAAGTTCGTCACACCAAGTGTTCAGTAATTCACCTTCAAGAGCTCACTCTCTCAATTACGGTCCCAACACACAACTCAAACACAGAGTTGGTGTTCACCTCCACCAGCCAGTAACAACACCACCAGTCAACCAGTCAGTAACAATACTGCCAATACACCGAGTATATAAACATACTCAATTGAGTGCACAACACACTCTAAGTAGATCTCCCATGAACTTGCAACAACCTGCAACTCAAATGATCTTACTTTGGAAGGGACTACCTTGCCTTTCTCTTTGCTCTATGTCTAAGTACACACTATACTCCAAGTAGATCCTGTCTGATCTTGCTCCCTATTGTGTTGCTGTCACTTTGATCCTGCTACCACCTACAGATCAACCTGGTTCTGCACACTTGCAAACCTAGACCATGCACACACATACACCTGCAGATCAATGATCTTACTTACCATGCAGATCTCCTAACGTAGCCATGCACACCTGCTGACCAAGATCATACATACATGAAGAATCCTACTTGATTCTCCAAACCAACACCCACACTTGGCACTGTGGCACTAGGAGGAACACACCATGCTCTCTTCAATCTGAAGGAGCTTATTTTGCTCTCTTACTCTCTAGCACTAATTACAATATAGCCCATGAGTCTATTATATAGATCTCATGCAAACAATAATTAGACATCTAATTACAATAATTAGATTCGTAGCTCAAGTCTATAATTGGCCTCTCAACATGCAAACACCTAGTTTGTTAACTAACTATCCGTGAACTAGCAGTTCTAGAACCGTATAGGCGACCGATGTCAGTCTCTATCAGGTTGAAGATGACCGATGTCGATCGATACCTGACCGATGTCAGTTACTGTCTTCATTGTATATGATTGACGTCGGTTGATCAGACCGACGTCAGTTGCCCTGTAACTTAGCAACCTCTCAACAACCTCCTCCATGTCTGCATCAGTGAAGCTTTTAGCTCCACAACCTAACATTGCATTGAACTTGATACCCTTACTTCGCTTTCCCACATGCTGCCTCTTGAAATAGCCAATAACTATACCATCTTGACTAATGATTGAGGAGAGTATTTGATGCATAACACTTTTCACATTTCCAAACTCCCACAACACCCAAAGTCCTTTGGAAGATCAAAACCCAAACCATGCAAGCAATGTCAGAAAAAGAAAGAGCCATCAACATGGTATAATACTTGTCACTTTCATACTGGCCTCTAGCCAAGCACAAGACCTTGTTGAAGGTGATGAATCATGGTTATATAATGACAAATTGGCTGATTATTACAAAAAATCCAAATATCCCATTCTTAATCAAATCATGGAGATCCATGACTATGAAGGAGTAGGCCTTAGGCCACATCAATAGAGAACACTTGAGCCAATTTATATGACTAAGTACAAAGGAACCTATGGACTTGGGTATAAACCATTTGGGGATGACCCCACATATCTTATTCAAGTTCCATCACCAATGACTAGTGATGATGATGCTGGTAGCGAAGCAGAGTCTGATCACGACCAATTCAATAAATTAGCCCAAACCACCCTATTTGACAATAATGTTATTTGTACCCTTCAACCAATCATTCATCATAATCCAATACCATTATATTATCCTCAACTAATAGACTAGGACCAACAAGAATCCAACGTGCCAATTGATGAGTTCCAGAATGATGAGGCATTCTGTGATTTTTTGGGCCTTAGGGATAATGTTTTATTGGGAGATCATAAATCAAGATTCTCAATCAAGTTGGATTTTGAAACGTATTTTAGAGAGTAGGTGAACACTCTTAGCCAAAAAAAATAATTAAAACATTCAGGTCTCAAAGTAAAAACCTCTTTGAGGCACTTTTTGACCAGGGAAAAAGTAAAGATAAAGGCCAGTCTAGTGGTGAAAACTGTTTCAGGCACCACTAGATGGGGGTGGTCAATCTTCTTCAAATATAGACCAGGAGACCACCAATGATGAACTTGTCTATGGGTCCAATTTTAGTCTTTAAGAGCATCATGATTTTGATCACGTCATCCAAGATCATGATAAAAAAGAACCTATCTACGGATCTAAATTCAATCTTGAAGAAAAACAAGCCTTTGATTGAATCATACAAGAGTTTCCAACTATTTTTGTTACATGGCCATATCTCCCCTTGGGGGATTCTGATTCATCATGCCAAGGAGAACTTGAATAACCAGTCCTAATAGAGGATGCTACCATTGTAGGCTAGTTCTAATCTTTGCCCACTATTTTTGAATATGGTTTGACCCTTTTAGTGAAAGACACAATAAACGTAAACATAGGGTCCCCAGATGACCCAAAAATAGATTATATTAGGTGCATCTCTCACTGAGTAAGAGCACAAAGTCTTAACAACCTTATTGAGAGAATTTGTAGATATATTTGCATGGGCATATTCTGACATGCTTGGTTTGGACCCAACCTTGGTAGTCCATCGCCTTGTGGTACATCTTGATATCAAACCAGTAAAGTAAAAATTATGCAAAATGCATCCTCACATTGCTGTATTGGAAATGAAAGAGTTGGAAAAGCTCTTAAAAGTGAGATGTATTAGGCCAATTGACTATTTTGAATGGATTTCAAATGTAGTACTAGTTAGAAAAAGCCAATATGAATCATAATCTACACTAATTTAAAAGATATTAACAAAGCTTACCCTAAGGATGAATTTTCATTTCCAAACATTGACATGATAGTTGATTCCACTATGGGTTATGAGATGCTTTCACTAATGGACAGTTTCTCAAGATACAACTAGATCAGAATTGCTTTAGAATACCAACACAAAACAACGTTCACCACTTTATGGGGAACATTCTATTATCAGGTTATGCCATTTGGCCTTAAGAACGTAGGGGCTACTCATCAAAGAGCCATGACAGTCATAGTTCATGATATGATGCATGACATTGTTGAAGATTACATCAATGACATACTGAGAAAATCAAAACCTAGGGCTGATCATCTGCTAGTATTGAGGAGGATATTTTAGTGGCTATGTGAATACAAAGTTAGGCTCAACCCAAAAAAATGTGTATTTGGCATTAATTTTGATAAATTTCTTGGCTTCATTTTGTTTCGCAGTGGAATTGAAGTTGATCCAACCAAAGCATGAGCCATAACATACATGCCACCACCAACCAATCTGAAGTAACTCCATAGTTTGTAGGGCAAGATCCAGTCCATCAAACACTTCATTTCTCAATTGGCTGATAAGTGTCATCCATTTACACACTTACTAAAGAAAGGTGTAACATTTCTTTGGGATAAAAACTATCAATTTTTTTTTCAATAACTAAAGGAATATCTAGCAAACCCACCATTCTTATTACCTCCTATGCTAGGGAAACCATTCCTGTTATACTTATCAGTGACAAATGAAGCTCTGGGGGCACTTTTAGCTCAACATGATGATAATGAAAAAGAGCATGCAATGTAATATCTAAGTCATACACTGGTATCATATGAACCCAATTATACACCCATTGAAAAAGTTTGTTTAGCCATGGTCTTTATAGTTCAGAAACTATGACATTACATATTGAACAATAAGACCATTTCCATTTGAAAGGTAGATCTTCTCAAGTATTTACTATCTAAATCAACTTTACAAGGTCACATGGCCAAATGGATCATGCTTCTTAGTGAGTTTGAGATAAAATATGTGAACCAAAAATCATCAAGGGGCAAGTTATTGTAGATCAGCTTGCTAAAGCAGCCCTTGCAAATACAAAGCCATTGACATTCCAATTTTTTGATGAATCCATTATGACCATCATTTAAACACCTCTTGAGGAGAAGTACTAGAAGTTGTATTTTGATGGATCATTCATAGCACATGGATCGAGGGAAGGCCTTGTGTTTATCACTCCATAGGGGCTAATCCCTAAGTCATTCAAGATCAACTTTCTTTGTACCAATAACATGGATAAATATGAAGTACTCATGGCATGGCTTCAATAGGTAGTCCAATGGCACATACATCATCTAAAGGTTTATGGTGATTCACAGTTAATCATCAATCAGGTTATAGACCACTTTCAAACCAAAGATGACAAGCTGGTTCTATATAAGGCCATGGTCGACACTCTTAAGCAATATATTATCGACTTCTAATTTGAACATATACCAAGGGCAAGTAATTGAACCATATATGTTATGGCTACCATTGGATATCTGATTCAACAAATGGACATGGAAAATGACTACCAATTTCTTGTTGAAAATCTAAAGGCATCGGCTCATGCACCTTCAACTGTTCAATGATATGTGATATTATTGGTCCCAGCTCTACTTGTTATTCTAATTTATACACCTACCTCCATGACCAAATTATACCCTGAGACTTATCCCACAAACAAACCAAAGCCTTCATCCATAATGCACAACATTATACCTTACTCGGACCAACCCTATACCACTGAAGTTTTGATGGAACTTTGCTTCGTTATTTACCTTTAGTAGAATCTATACTAGCATTATGAGAAGTTCATGAAGGGGTATGTGGAGCCCACACCAGTGGGGCAGTCCTATCGAAAAAGCTCATATGTACTAGTTATTATTAGCAAATGATGGACACAGATGCAGTTGTATATGTAAAAATATGTGATAAATGTCAACGACATGCTAATCTGATTCATGCCCCAACCAAGACTCTAAAACCAATGTTGACACCATGGCCATTCGCTACATGGTGCCTTGATGTCATTCAGAAGATGAACCCCACCTCATCAGATGGCCATAAACACATCCTCACCGCTACAAAATATTTCACTAAGTGGGTCAAAGCTATACCCCTCACATGACTGGAAAGTAAATTTCCAAATTCATTTTTAACCACCTCATTTGCCATTACAGTATCCCTTCCAACATTATATCTGATAATGGTGGATCATTCATTAAGGATGTCGAAAAGCTATGTGCTGAATATAAGATCACACAACACTTTTCCATGACATATTACCCTCAAGGTAATGGCAAGGCCGAAGCATCAAACAAAATCATTGTCAACATCCCAAAAAAGATTGTAAATGATGTCAGTCATGATTAACACCTTCAGATAGTTCTTACCTTCTGGGCATATCATACCAATCACCACACTCCAACAAGAGCCATTCCATACTCACTTATTTATGGTATTGAAGTCATTCTTCCCATTGAGATCGAGTTACATTTTTTACGCATCTCTTTCAAACATGTTTTGGATGATGAGGAATATCGAGTAGCTTGCCTACAAGAGCTGGAGTTGATTGATGATAAATGCATAGACCTAGTGAACCATCTTAAAGCATATCAAAATTGATTTTGTGGCTAGGACAATCGACACATGAAACATAAACAATTCAAACTCGGTGATCTTGTCCTAAAAAAAACCAAAATAATACCACGGTAAAAAATAAGGATAAAGGAAAGTTCAAACCCAAATAGGTAGGTCCTTTCATCATTGTTGCATAATATGGCATAGGAGCATATAGACTCACCACACCAGATGGGGATGAACTTGATGAGCCTATGAACATTATACACCTCAAACAGTACTATGCTTGAGTGATACGATGTATTGTCTATGAGGACCATTTCAAGTTGTATCATTTTATCCACATTCTTCCTTGTACCATACCATTTTACCATCTTATCATCCTATCAGTCTAACTGATTATCATTATCCTATCACTTATTTGCTTTACCATCCCATTCTATCAACCTAACATGTTTTGATCACATCCTATCCTAGCTTGTTTGACCTTGATTCATCCATTGGTTTCACATTCGACATGAAGAATCAGATCAGTATCATCAGTTGTTTCAAGAATTCTAGATAGAGGCAATATTTTAAAGTAAGACAAAAGTTTGGTAGTTGTATCTTTTGATTTCTTGTTCTCTTCTTATTGTGTTTGTTTATGTAAGCCTGATTATATCAATCTACAGGGACAAATCAATGTTCACCGATCTTGCTACTAATTATAACCACCTCTAGGCAAATTAGTATCATTGATTTGATCAGTTGTATCCTTGTTACAACTGCCTATGGGAAAACTAAGGGAAACATTTGTTTATTATGCCTTGACATACCAACTAGCCATTCCTATGCCGTACTGTGCCATCATACCAACTTTGCTTGTTTTGTTTGAATTGGATACTACACTAGTCATATTCCTCTACTATAAAGTGGAATTACTATGACCTCAAGCCATTTTAGAACTAGGTGGGTCATACTTGATTCATGTTGAAGTCATCTCATTTCCCGTTTGCCATAACACTCTCACCATTTTATGAGCATCATTTCAAGTTTTACATGCTCTTGCCATTTCATGAGCTTAGATCGTTTAGTATCTCGTCAATCTCAATCGAGTTGGGATACTCTAAAATTTCAAAAACATTTGAACATCATTTATAAAAACCAAAAACATTGACCACTTCATTGCCTTAAGGATTCTGAGAGCCCTTACTAAATTATAAACAAATCACTTATCACTTAGTTTCCCCATCCTTTTTGACCTTTTTATCCCATGCATTTGCTATTTTGCAAGATCATTCCTATTCTTCTATCACATCCATCATGTTTATTTTTTTATCAGTTATCATTTTCTTCCCATTTCTTAGGAGAACTACATTCAACCTAAAGTTTTTGTTGGATATATCATCCACGAAACTATGTAGGCAGTGCCCACTTGCCTAGTGCATATAGAGTCAGCTCGGCCACCCCCTTCCTTTTCTACCATTCCTCCATCTTGTTTTGTTGTTAAGTTGTCACCTATTTTTGGGGGCAATGTTTGTCATCATGTTTGTGTCATGTTGTTTGTACTAACATTGTGACTAATCATTGTTTGTTTATTTGTTTTGTTTCTTATTTATTTTCTTGCTTTCAATACCGTTGCCTCGATTTAGTCTATGTGTGTTCATTGGGTGATTCCTTGTATGCATTAGTCTTAAATCCATCCATATTCATACATCTAAAATTATCATCATGGTTTTTATCATTGGTGAATTATTTTCCCTCGAGTATCAGATCACGGGAGTTAGTCCTTATGCATATTTAGGACAAGTCCTCATGGTGTTCTATCATGATGCCTACTGTCATGTGCTATAGAAAAAATTAGCTTCAATAAATCTACACAGCAATGATAGTATCAACATCTCCTCAACACTTGCATGAACAATAATCTCAATCATATCCCAAATAGAGTAACTAAACAATGAAAGAATTTCCACCTTTGTTAGTTCGGATGAGAATATCCCTACTAGCAGGTTATACCAATTCATCTTCATCCTTTATATCAAGTTGTCATCATCATATTTTCAATCATCAACTATTAATCATGTTTAACATAATCGACGTCTAATGATTATAACCACCTATGGGCAAATCATTGGACACTATTCCACATGCATTCTTAATGATTCTATCTGCCTTTGGGCACATCATTGTGTTATCACCAATTCTAAATCATTTACTTTCTTCTAACCATATGAGGCATGTTTTTATCTTTTTTGTCTATCCTAACTAGGGAAACTCCATCTTCTCAATGATTATAACTGCCTTTAGGCAAATCATTGTGTTATCATACCGTCTTACCATTATCGAAGTACAATGTTTATAATAAAATTTGAGCAAACCATTATACACCATCCCACTTGCATTCTCAAAGATTTTGACTAACTTTGGACAAATCATTGTGTTATCACCCTATCATTTTATTTTATTTGAACCACTCATTTCTTTCGAGGGACTGTTTGTCGACTCTTTTGCCAACTGTTCCCTTGAGGGGGAAACTACAGTTTAGTCATCACCATTGAATTTGTAAGTATAAAAGAACATTTTTTATTTGAGAAGATGTTACTGTGCTTACAACTTACAACACCTTCCCAAATAGGGGCAAAATGCAGACACCTAAATTTGGCCACCAAAGGCTTTTTATCCAATTTTAGACCAATTCTTACTAACCATTGACCATTTAGCCTAATAATTTTTAAATGTCTCAAATTTGACTGTATAACCATGCAATACATCAATTTGACCTATTAATCAATTATTTGACCAAATGCACCATCAATTAATTCAAAATCAATCAAAAATGTTCAAAAGCCTAAAAATAATTAATTACCATGTTAAAGCAAATCAAATCCTAATCAAGTCCTAATTGAATTAATCCATGAGCAATTAAATCAATTATCAAAAAGGAAAATTCAAATATCAAGATCATCTTAAAAGTAATCATTACCTTTTTGAGTCAAAATCCAAAATATCCCACCCATGCCTATTTATTGAAAATCATGAGTGCTTCACAACTCATAACTCCGATGGAGTTACTTTCGACTCACCTAGATCAAGTTTGAACCCATTCCAATACCTAACTACCCTCTAACTCACCTTGGGTTGGGGTTAGTTGCGAAATCTATAAATACAAGCCTAGAGCTCTTCATTTAGAGAGCTTGAAATATAGTAGAGTTATAATGTTGGAGTTGATCCATAAAGCAAATGCATAGTGTTATAATGTCAAAATCAAACCAAGTCAAACCAAGCATGGTGCCAAGAGGAGATGAAGGTAGACACACTCCATTAATGAAGACTTCTTGAGCACAATTCGAGCAAGCCACTTCAATAAGCCATCTTAGAGACACAAGGAAGGTAAATGCATTTGTCTTTTATGTTTTAGTTGTATTTTCATCATAGTTTTATTATTAAGCTCCCCTAAGATCTAGGCGTAGGGATGTTAATATGTTAGTGTGTTGATTTCATAGTTTTATGGACTAACACTTGATCTAACCTCCTCTCTTTGACAAATTCCTTGATCACGGGGGGTGCACTCAACTAGTTGTTGTGGGTGTTTCCTAGCTGTGGGTACTTTGTGTTTCTAACTTCCAACCCACCAATGGCTACGGGTGTGTCTGTTAAAATGGATGTAGGACACTATAACATAAAAAACAAATATATTTTCCCATTCCAATTAGTTATGAAAATACTAAACCATTATGAACTTATTGAACTATATTATAAAATCTAGAAATAACATATATTAAACTTAAGATTTACTTTGCATATACGCACATACATACATACATATAAATGTACATATACATATGCATGTATGCGTACGTGTGCACACACACACATGAGTGCATTTATGAGTATTTTAAAATGAAAAATATAACAAAAAAGAACAAAGTAAGCAAGGTTTAGAAATCATATGAGGCCATTTATAGGGCTCATCACACCACATAACTTAAAGTGTTTCATGTCTCTTGTGCAACCAAAATATGGATCATAAGGGACCAAAAGAGTAAGAAGCATACATGAAGTAGGCATGCATGATTTTTAAATTACAAGGTTTTTCATCTCCTATTATCTATTGTGGGAGGTATCCTATATGTTGATATAATAATTCTCATTTTATGTCCTCATGTTCATTGATTTGTCTTTTTCAGGTCTAGTATGGGATAGGAGACTAAAAGACTGTCATTATAAACTTCATTCCTATACATCCAACCAAATTAGCTTTTAAACAATTTATATGTTTGGAAAGTCTTCCATGTACAACTCTAGAATTATGAAGAGAGTATGGTTCTCTTTTCAAAAAATGTAGTTTTAGTTCTCCCCATCTCACTCTATAAAAAAGGGATCCTTACAAATCTTGTTATAAAGGGAAATGAGATGGTTAATGACTTCTCACCTAGAAAACTGAACAACATTAAACTTAGGGTTCTGAATACGACTATCCCATTGTTTGATTATTTTGATATAAAATCAAAATTCTGATCTAAGATTTAGTGGGGTAAAGGTTTTTTTTGTAGAATATCTCTCCATTTATTGTCATCTTAATAAATCATTTACAAGATACGAATAATAGGCGATGTGCTGTACATGTTCCATTAAGACACTGGGGTTTCATTCTTTGTTACTGGTCACCACCAATTCACGTTAGTAAAATTCACACAATAAGTCATTATGTTCTTCTATACCATTGATATATTCATTGCAAAAATCAAAATACAATCCTATAGAATCTCTTTACCATGAAATCAATTTACCAATCTGAAATTGAGTCCATTGTTATTGATGATATAAAGCATATACTCTAGGGGGAGGTCTACATTGCAGCTTTTCATAGACACCTCATAAACCCTAGGAATTAAGGATTCAACACCATCAATTATTATCTACTTTTTCCTTAGATCTTCATCCTTTTCCACTATCCATTTCTTCAAATCATTATTTTCTTGTGTCAAAAAAAAATAGATTCTCTTCTCCTGTCTTTTATAAGTTTTAAACCAATTCAACTTAAAGGCTTCAATAATGTCTTGATGCCATTTTATTGTAATTCGATTTACGTAAGTTTGGTCTAGTTTTTTAGTGATACCTATTTATACAATAGAGGTTGTAGGTTCAATGATAATTGTTACAGGAAGTTCAGGTGCATTGGATGCATGTTCTTCAAGGGTCATTGCTTTAGAGGTAGTTGTTGTAGGTATTGCTACAGGTTATTGTGTGACTAATGTAGGTTCTTGTGTCTTTATTGCAGGTTCTTGTGTTTCAAATCATCCCTTTTCCTCCTCAACTTCCACTTGAGCTAGTGTATCCAATCCAATTTTTCTTGCCTCTAACCCCAAAATTCTAGTCTTTAGAAGCTTTGTTTCCTCATATGTAAGTAAGAGCTTATCGTGGTAACTTAGTTCTGGGCTAGGAGGAGTGGTGTTATGTTCCCTTTGTTTTGATACTATAAACTCCTCTTTCTCATCCTCTTGAACTTATTCATTGGCAACAAGATTTTATTTTATTTCCTCCTCTTCAGACTTAAAACTTCCACTAGTAACTCCCTCACTATTATCTTCCCCTAGTTATTCTTCACTCAAAATATTTTAAGCTCTTAAGGTTTTACTAGTGTAAAAACTATGTAGTTAAAGGGATGAGTATGTTGCTAATTTGAATAAAAAATAAGAATTATTGATTTAATCAAACTTTTTTAAAATAGTAAGTGAGAGGAGAAAAAGAACCTATCTGGAGATAAATAGAGTTTTACATGGATAAATGTACTAAAAATGACTAAGTAGACACATGAATCTTTCATCTTTTGACTATTTTTTGAGATTTGGCTTAGGACAGTCGCATCTCTACCAAGATAGTAGCACCATGTGATGCTAGTGTCCAATTCTGGTGCTAATCTCCTTCCTATAGGGGCTATCTAAAACTTTCAAGGAATTTATGGGAGGTTTTGGAGGTCCTATAGTTGGTTATGTGTCAGTTGGGTTTCATTTGTGTCACTGTTTTGGCTGAATCTCCTTCAAAACCCTAATGAATACCTGTACACAGAAAATAATAAACAGATCAAATGCAAAAAAGAAAGGAAAAACTAGGTTATGGGATGTTACAATCGTGCGAAGTAGAACCCCTTTTATCTTTGCCACTGCCTACATTAACCCCAATGCTAGGGGTCTCAGATCACATGCATTCTCCCTTAGGGAATGCGCACCATCAAATTGCATGGTATGATAGAGTGATTTTCGCTTAGGCCATTCTTTCATCAAGCATGCAATGTCTAGGTGTGAAGATTTAGTAGTATGAAGAGTATTGAGCTATACTATTGATTGATTTTATGTAAATAAGTACCAAAATAGTAAGTGCTAGATATAAAATGCCTTGTGAGACTATTTATATATAATGAACTTTGTTTTGAATATAATACCTTATTGTTTGGCCAACAAGTCATAAAAGAGGGATTAAAAACATAAGAGAAGGCTCACAGATGGGTTAAGTCTCAAATACAAGTGAAAGAGCTTGTCAGACACTAGAGACATAAGTGGACACTAGCACCATGTGGTGCTAATGTCTTAAAAGTGGTGCTAATGTGCTAAGGCTCAAAATAGAGCTAAAATCAAGAAATACAAGCTAGGGGCCCCTATGACTAGGAAATTATGACCTATGACTATTAGTATTGTCGTAAACAAGCTAAAATAAGACTTAAGTAAGATGGAAAGACTCAAAAAGATAATACAAATAAGGGTTATAATCATTACTAAGACCTTCGTGTGAAAAAGCAACATAAGACATAATACTTGTGGTTACTTGACCAAATTATGGTGTTTACATTTGCCCCCCTTTTATTATAGTAATGCAATGAAATGAAAGTATTAGAGTAAAAGAAAAAAAGGAACACGTACCTATACTTACCTATGTGAATGTAATCTAGATTTGGTCCACTTCTTGGACAAAGAAGTGGATAAGAAATGGAGTGAAATATGTGAAGGGGATGACACATGGTGTGGATTCCCCTTATACTAAAACTGAGTATGTAAACTGAATGTGTGGAGAAACAAGACTCACTTTCCTCCACTCTGATATTTAGATTAAATCTGAGTATGTAAATTGAATGTGTGGAGACACAAGGCTCACTTGCCCCCACTCTGATATCTGGATTGAATCTGAGTATGTGAACTAGGTCTGATGGAATGTTATGGATCAACTACTACAAATGATATTGCGACCCAAACTGGTGAAAACCTAGTGATGATACTGGCTATAACTTGATAATCTAAAAATGACCAAAGACATGTGCTCTACATCGTGCCTCCTAATCTTGATATTTGAACAATGTAGCTATGTATCTAAATATTTGAGTAAATTGATATACCTGAGTCAGAACTATATATTTGCATATCTATATTTGTATGAACCCATGTTTTTGTATATCTAAAAACTTGTGAATTTGAATACCTGTGTAAACTAGTGCACCTATGTAGACCCATGTGTCTGTATATCTGAAAACCTATTAATTTGAATATCTATGTAACCCTGTGTATCTATGTAGACCCATGTGTCTGTATATTTGAGAACTTGTGAATCTGAATATATGTGTATCTAAAAACTTGTGTATCTGTGTAGACCCATGTGTCTATATATCTAAAAACCTGTGAATCTAAATATATTTGTAAACCTATGTATCTATGTAGACATACCTATGTATCTGTATATTCGAGAACCTATGAATCTAAATATCTATGTATCTGATAGCGTGTGGATCTATGTAGACCCATGTGTTTGTATATTTGAGAACCTATGAATCTAAATATCTGTGTATCTAACAATCTATGTATTTGTGTAGATCATGTGTCTGTATATCTAAGAACCTATGAATCTAAATATCTAAGTAAATTGGTATACTTGAGTAATAACTGTATATCTACGTATCTATATCTGTGTGAACTTGTGTGTTTGTATATTTGAAAACCTATGATTTTGAATACCTATGTAAACCTATGTACCTATGTAGACCCATGTGTCTATAAATATGAAAACCTATGAATCTAAATACTTGTGTACCTGTGTAGACCCATGTGTCTATATCTGCATGAAACTTTGTATCTCTAAAACAGTCTATGGATATTTGCCCCTGTTTGGTGAGAGAGACAAAGTTTTGGTGAGGATATGTAATCAAAATTGATATTAATTGGTTGTACTAGTGTTAATTAGCAAGTATAATGTTGTGTTAAGTTTGAATAGTGCATTTATTGTGACAAAGTTGATAATTGAATGTGTAATTGGATAGATGTTTTATCAGTTGTTATGTTAACTATAGTGATATTGTTTTTGTAAATTTGTAGATTTGATAATGACTATGATATTGGTTTAACCAATATGGGACGTTAAATATCGATGTCAAGTCCAATGTGTAAGAAATGGTTCATAAATTAGAGCTACATTTATCGAGATATGGTGATAGTAAGGGATTTGTATTAGTTGGTGATATTGGCAAGCTAGGGTAACCTTAATAAGATGGCATTGGGTAAGTGTGACTTAAATAGGTCATTTGATTCATTTGATAATTCATTTGGAGCATTTGAGTTGAAATCATTGTGTCTGAGTGAGATAAATATGCCAAAGAGACGAGAAGCTAGCTTGTCATGCTATGATGAGGTTGAGTCACGGATTCAGGCTAAGGAGGAGGTTCCCCTGGTAAGGAATCCAAACCATTTCTTGTTTTATCATTTATATTGTCTTGTTTATTATTTTTACTGAAAATGAACAGGTTTAGGGCCTATTCTATAAGGAATAGTGCTAGTGTTCAATTTTGGACGATACTATCCAGTACCTGGCACTAATGTCCAGGGTGTGGCACTACTATTCAATGTTACTACCCTATATATAATGCTAGAGTCCAATAGTATTGAGATGTGATGCTGATTATAGTTGATTGGTTTCTGATGTGTATTATTATTTGTCGGTTTTAATTTTATTTTGCTGATGTCTGATTTGGTTGTACTTTTGTAGGTTAATGCCTACATGAGGGAGTTTCACATGGGATAGATGATGGAGACCTTGCAGGGTTTGTCTCTGGTGGATGTTGAGATTGAGGTGCTCAAGAGAGCAGGTTTGAGATATGTTGCATTTCTAGAGCCTATGTCCTAAGATAATCATATGACTACACTGTGTGAGATATGGGACATTAATACATGCATGTTCTAGTTACCCACTAGTGAGATGACTATTACACTAGAGGATGTGTACCATATTCTATGATTGCTGATCTCTAGGAAATGATCTATATTGTATGAGGCCACGAGTCCTCGAGCCATACAATGGGCATCTATATATTTCTCTACCATGGTGGTGGGGACCCATCGTGTAGGGAGTCTCAGTGATATATTGTTGACCTTGATTATGACTGCTGAGGTTCCATGATTAAGAAAGTTCCTAGCTATTTTTCTATCTTCATTTATGGCTATAGATGGGAGTGGTGTTTCGATTTCCTATAGATTACATGAGATAGTGTATAATATCGAGGAACATGGAACTATGTACAGTTGGGGTTGTACAATGATAACTCACCTATATAGTGATCTATATCATTTTACATAGGAGATGTGTGGTGGAGGTGTCATAACATCGACATTATTACATTGTTGGGCATATGAACATATAACTGTGAGTAGGCTAGTGGCATGTGCACGGGATGGATGGGCTCATCCATAATTGTTTGCATAGAGATGGACATGTATAGGTCATATGCTTAGGAGGAACACTATGCAATGTTGATAGTTGTTAGATAGTTTGCCAACATGGAATATTATCTAGAGACCCTACAGGGGTTATGAGGGGTGGCTTGATGATAGTACTCAGCCAAGGTAGATTTAGGTGAGTTAATGGCTATAAGATCATTAGGACAATGTATATGAGAAATTCTAGTATGACACAACAATTTGATGTGGTACAAGATGTGCCCTCAACACCCATGATATGGGTAAGGAGTTATCAGGATCTTGCAAGTCTAGGTAGTATGTCGAGGCCATCTATTGTTGAGTTAGCTCCTATTCTGTTGACAAAGCATGACCTTGATATTGATATACCAAATATAGATGATGTGGGAGTGACCAAGGCCTACACAGCCTGGTGGAGTGACCATAATTGGGCACCTCTATTTTTAAGAGGTGAGATGGTTGCAAAGGATGTATTAGATGTAGATCCTCTGAGGGTTGTTGATGGTAAGTTAAATAATATGTTTGTATACTTTACGTAAAGTTGATTATGTCTTTATGTGATGATAAATCTTATGAACTGTGTGGGCATTTGCAGGTTTAGGGGATGCCGAGTACTAGGAGGTCACCATTGAGATAGTGCTTCGCGAGTTGACATAACATATTACTGATGATGCCATGGAGGATGGCTTGGTGGAAAGGGACACCAATGTGGATGGGGTGCATGCCAATTTGTTTGATTGAGCTGTAATAGATACTATGGCATACAAGTGAGCGATGATAGATAGAAATGAGGCATGTGTTGAGTTGCATAGGCATACCATGCCTACATCTGATGATCTAGATGGGTCTAGTAGTCATATAGTAGATAACTACATATGAATTCAATGAGAACATGCTGAGTATATGGATGAGCTGGGCATGTATCGAGAGGGAGAGAGAGTATACTAAGTCATCGATCTAGGTCACGTAGAGATAGTGGGGCCTCTAGTTTTATCTTTGATATATCTAAGAGTTAGAGTGAGGGAGTTGGTTCCAGTAGTAATGTATACATCATTGAGTGATGGACTATATTTGTATCTAAACTATATTATGAGTTATATATATATATATATATATATATATATATATATATATATATATATATATATATATATATATATATATATATATATATGGATGCTTGTTTTTTAAATTGGCACTGTGTATTGGTAACTAGATCTTGTTAGATGGTATGTGTTTACTTAGTTTGTGAAGAGGTTGGTACAGATTTGCAGAAGATAAACACACGTTACATAGTACAAATAAATTAAAACACAATATATTATTTATTCATGGTGAATGATAAACACTACGAGAGTTTACAAATAAATAGGAAAACTCTTTCTTATAATTAAGGAGATGATATCTCCTTAAATATCTCAACTAATAACCACCCAATTATCCTATAAACTCACAAATACTAATAATTTATATATTATTGTTATGTATAGAGATAATATAATAACAATAGTCTAACAACCAATTACTATTTACTTCTCGATAAATACACAAAACTAACACCATGTGAATACTATCCTCAACATTTACCCCCCTAGTGTGAACGTGAGGAGAAGGTATCCCTATATTGTAACCGACCCATACTCATGATCCTTCATGAAGGTTTTCAATGTGGTAAACCTACAACCATGACCACATATAATTTTCAATGTGGTGAACCATCAACCACGACTACAGATGGTTTTCAATGTGGTGAATCATCAACCACGACTATAAATGGTTTTCCAATGGATAACCACAACCACAACTACAAATGATTTTTAATGTGGTTAACCACCAATCATAAAATCATGAGGTTACAATATTTATTTTATCCTCATCACAAACATGCTATATGAGAAAATACAAAGATAAAAGTTCACGTTTTACACTCTTCAAACATTCATGTATCATCTGTTCTTATTTTGAAAATACACATAGCGGAAATGAAAAACACACACACAAGTCACCAAAATAATGATGCAACCCCATGGTTGGCGATTGATAAGAGGTCACCGAAAGACCTCCTTTCTTTGTTTATCCTTCAGCTTCCAATTTCTGAAGCTGCTTACTCAAGATTTGGTAAATTCGGTGACAACCTTGGTACCTTCAAAAATGAAATGTTTAGCAAGTTCTCTTGGCAAGACATGACGCATAATGATCTGAATTTCTCTGGATGTAATAGTTAGATTTTTGTCATGATGAGTAGGCTTGGATGCCTCATGAGCCAATTTATTAAAGATATCATTAATAAAAGAATTTATTATATGCATAACTTTGCTGGAATATCAATCTCTGGGTGCACCTGCTTCAGTACCTTAAATATGTAGATTTTGAAATTATTTTCATTTCATTCTACTTTTTTCTTTTTCTCTTCCTTTATTTTTTTTATTATGACCTTGCAGCAGGACATTAGTTTCTACTGATAATACGTCCTTTAAAATATAAGATTTTTTTTTCTAATAATCACCTAAACAAGACTCAAAAACACTTTTTAATTTTACAGACATACTTTTAACAAATAACTTTCGACCTAAACTATCTGTATAAGAATTTTTGAGACACTAAATCTAACAATAAAAATAAATACTAAATCAATGACTTATTGATTTTGATAACTAAAAAAAATGATCGAATGAATAGACTAAAACCTATTTTAACAATAACTGTAGACCATAAAACAAACTAGAGACTTAATGAAACATGAATAAAGTTTGACCTTTTAATAAATAGAAATGCCTTAAATATAACTCAAAAACTATTTTGACATATTTGTTTGCAATGGAACATAGACGAAACATAAGAAGAAACATAGAATAGTAAACTAATATTTTTGACTAAATTTTGAAAAACATGACTCACTACGACAATTACACCATAAATTTAGGATGACAAGAAATTTCAAACATCTACGAATTGCATACGTATACCAAGAGCAGGAACGTACAGGATTGCACATGCGTCGATATGAGACTGATGTGGCTGAACATTTGAAGAAAGCAAGCCAGACTACACAATGTGGAGTGGTGGTGGATGCAAATATAAAAGCTTGATAGAGCATAACGTACAAATGCCATGTAATCTTCAATGAAATATGGGCACAATCACATGATGCACGTTGACAATATGAAGTTTTTAGATTGAAATAAGACTTCCACGAGGACGCAGGGAGATGTTGGAGACCCAGATAGGCATTGACAGAGATCTAAGTAGGCACTCAATGATGTAGGATTTATGAATTCATCTACAAACCGTAATGTGAATCAGGGATGATGCATGCAAAATTAATGCAAATAGAACCAGAAGTAAAGACCTCACATTTCTATATCATTGACTTGATGATACATCGAATCAAGTCTGCATGCTGAGCGTAGATGTAACCAATACTAATTTTGTTTGCACCTGAATAAGCAATGCAATGCCTTAAATGATAGCCCTTAGCTAAGGATCATACACAGATCTGATACCAGCTGAAGAGGCTGGTATAGATTTGTAGAAGATCAACACACATTACTTGGTACAAATAAATTAAAACACAATATATTATTTGTTCATATTAAATGATAAACAATACCAGAGTTTACAATTAAATAGGAAAACTCTTGCCTATAATTAAGGAGATCATATCTCCTTAAATCTCTCAATTAATAACCACCTAAATCTCCCGTAAACTCGTAAATACAAATAATTTATATATTATTGTTATGTATAACAATAATATATCAACAATACTCTAACAACCAATTACTATTTACCTCTCGGTATATACACAAAATTAACACCACATGAATACTATCCTCAACAGTTTGATTGTTTGAAATGATGATGTTTGTATAGTGGTTTTATTGAAGTAGTATTAATGAATTTGTATCTGTTTTATGAATGTTTAGACACATATGTAGTGGATTAGGATTTTGTATTTATTGGTTAGGGTTTTGATTGTATTCCATAAGATTTTTGCATGAATATCATGTGATGGTGGTATATCCTATCTGAGATTGGATGGCATGGAGAACCAACGATCATACTGCTTATGCTATTTCATTTTAGAAGGAGACTGTGAAACTAGAACTGCATGTGATGCACTGCTAGTGTGTAGATGTGTAAACTCTAGTGCAAAAAGATTGATTGGTTGACGTGTTGAAACTTCACTTCGAGTTGTATGATTTTTGGAAAATATCTTGATCGGTGTATGAATTAGAGCTGCATTTTGATCTCTGTAATTATTTACATATATCTTTATTGGCGTTTGAACTAGAACTATGCTCTTGGGTTTGTAGTTGTTCCCATATATCTTTATTGGTGTTTGAAATGAAACTATGCCCTTTGGTTTTTAGTTATTTCCATATATCTTGATTGGTGTATGCATTGGAGTTGCATTCTAATTTTTGTAAACTGGTTGCCATCGCTATTAAAACTACGGTGTATGAGATTGATCATAAATATGTGTCCTATAGGTCACAAGGATCATACGTTGAGTAACCAATGGTTCCTTAAAAGGAATGTATTGGGATAAATCCATCACACATGAGTGTGATCTAGGAGAGTATGGTGGATGAGATCTTGGTGCCCCCTTTGTAAATTTTATGATGCATCGAGTAACATAATGGTCGATGCAAGCTCGAAGTACATAACAATGATTATCCGAATGTTTATTTATCTTATGAAAATGACAAATTAGCTTATGTGGTACCCGATGCAAATGGTGTGGTGATGATAATGATGAGTAGAAGGAAGTGTGATCATCCCCCTATATAATAGTGTAAGCAAAATGTCATGAGGCCCAGTGTTATTTTAAAATTGTATAAGCCCATTGTGTATATCCTATGTGCTCATTGTAGAAGGTGTTGTGTAGAGTGGCTCTTTGACCTTATTGAGTATCTTTGTCAGTGGCCTTTATTCTATTGAGTTCTTAATTTGAAGTGGAGTAGGATCTTGTACGAGATTAGATGACTAAGGCTCTGAGGCGTCTATAACCCAATCTACCTATGACTGTGTAATTGCCAATCCCAATTCTGCGTCTAATGTTATAGTTGCATTACATAGATGTCAGAATGATTTAAATGTTTGATATAGTAATCTCTTCTTGAGAGGATATATTAAACTTTTGGCAAATATGTACTGTACTTCTAAATCTATTAGTTGATAAAACAACTGATGCAAACAAGATTTGAACCTTAGAATGCATTCATATGTTGGCCCTATCTCACTTTGATGAAATGAAGGTAGCCTCTCATGTGTGACTAGAGGTCCCTTATTCTTTATGTAATGCCTGAGAAATACTACCTCTAGCTCCTCATATGTGTGTAGAGATCCACTAGGGAATGCATGTTGGAATCAATCTAGTGCTATTTCATTTAAGGACTTTGAAAGCAATTGCAGTAGAGTCAACTTATTTGTAATATGGGTTATGGATTTCCCATAAGCCTGAAGATGAAAGTATGGATCTCCATGTCCATCAAATATATGTAACACTGGTATCTGAAAGTTGTGTGGAAACCTTGTAGTTGAGATTCTATATGGAATAGGGTTGCCATGTATAACATTGGTATTGATCCAAGATTGGTATGTTTTGTTCTCCAAAGTGAGATGGTGTACTTGTTGTTGCAAAGCACCCAAAACATGCATTAAATAAATTAACACTTGTGAAGGTATATTATCATCATCAAGGGGTTTATTTAATGCTTGGATTTTGCTAATTATCTTAGCCATTGCTACATTATATTGGACATATTTTTTAGAGAGGGTTGGTTTGCTCTCAATAACCTTTGGAGGTGTGATAGTTGGGACCTGGTTAGAGGGAAAGGAGCTACCACCCTTGTTTATGTTAGTTTGAGAAATAGGTTATACTTTAGTAAGAGGGGTTAAGGGAGATTCATTGGCATATTTTATATTGTTACGTTGTAAAGAAGTATCACATGCTACTTGAATAGAAGGTAATTTATTCTCAAGTAAATGCAAATTATGAACATAATAATAAGTGAGTGTGTGTGTGTATTTTTACATGTGACCTAGTGTTTGGTTGAACAAAAGATATATGTGAGGTAGGATGAGAATTAGAAGGTGTATATTCTATGCCATATTTATGATAATCACAATAATCATCATTATCCCATGGTTCATCAAAATCAGAATTTAATTCATTTGTAGAAGTAAGAGTAGAAGAATTGTCATCCACATGCTCATTAAGATAGAAAAGGGGAAGATTTTAACTTTTTACTACTATGAAATGTGTCATCAAATGTAGGTGTAATGCTAGGGATTTGTTTACTAGCTATTTGTGTAATGCAAGCATGATTATCACTTTCAAGTTGGAATCAAGGGTAGGAGAGGTAACAATCATGTTTCTTTTTTCATATTATGACATATAGGAGAAGAGTTAGAGACATTTACATTACCAACTTGTTGTAAAGAATCATTCCATTGATTTTGGGATGTGAAGGAAGGTGATAAAATAATTTCATCTACCTTAGTTTGTGCATGACTAAAAGGTGTAATATTATTGGTACTTGATTTTTTAAATGTAATTGAGAAAGGTAAAGAAGATGCATTATTTTTATCTACTTAACTTAAATTATGCACAAGTGGTTTTCGTTTAGTGCACTTATATTTATTTAATTTGAATAATGAAGTAGCAAAATTAGTTGAAAAACTAGGATCACATTGGAATAAAACACTACCAACAAGAGGTTCTTTTGGCGTTATATTATTAGTTTGATTTTTAGGAGTAAGAAAAGTGTGAGAGGAAAGAGAAGATGATGTATATAATATATACTCATGTTCATTTTCATTGTCATGCTCATAGTAATCTTCATATCTATCATTATAACAATAGTTATCATCATCATTATAAATGAAGTCATTATTATGCTACAATGTACAATCTTGAAAATTAGTCCATTCATTGTTATAATCATGAGAGAAATTCAAGAGTGCATCAAGTGGATGAGGGGTAGAAGACATTATAGATTTCATTTTAAACTTGCCAAAGAAGATAATGTAAATAAGGAATGACAAACACACAAGAGGTATAACATAATCTAACATAAGTATATGTACAATGTGAATTTTTTTGAAAAAAGTTTGTAATAGAAAATAAGATCATGATTAAAACCCCAATAGTTAATGTTTGTATGTATAGGAAACTAGTATGTGGATCTAGGATTGTTGCAAAAATTTAAATTACATTAAATAAATGAAACCCTAATGTACTATTAATTAAATTAGTTAGAATATGTCAAAAAATCAGAAAATCAAAATTTTATAACCCTAATTAATGCACAAAATTTGGAGAAGGTAAACTCTAAGGAAAATTGGGGTCTAAATCAATATTCAAAGTAAATCGGGTTCACCAGATGTTTTAACCTTTTAGAATTTTACTAGTGTAAATTCTATGCAGTTAAAGGCTGAGTATGTTGCTAATCTGGAATAAAAAAGGAAAATTATTGATTTAATTAAACTTTTTAAAAATAGCAAGTGAGAGGAGAAAATGAACTTATCTAGAGATAAATAGAGTTTTGTGCGGATCAATGTACTAAAAATGATTGAGTAGACATAAAAGTCTTTCTTCTTTTGACTGTTTTTTGAGATATGGCTCAGGATAGTAGTGTGCCTACTAGGATAGTAACACCATGTGGAGCTAGTGTCTAATTCTGCTGCTAATGTCTTTGTAGGGAATGTTTGAAACTTTTAGGAAAGTTGTGGGAGGTTTTGGAGGTCCTATAGGTGGTTCTATGTCAGTCGAGGGTTTGTTTGTGTCACTATTTTGGCTGAATTTTCTTTGAACCCCTAATGAATACCTGTACACATGAAACAATAAATGGATCAAATACAAAAAATAATGGAAAAATTAGGTTGTGAGATGTTAAAATCATGTGGAGAAGGACCCCTATTATCCTAGTCACTACCTACATTAACCTTAATGCTAGGAGTCTCAGATCGCATGTAGTTATCCTTTAGGGAATGTGCACCATCAACTTGCATGGTATACTAGAGTGATTTTTGCTTAAGCTCTTCTTTGGTTAAGCATACAATGTCTAGGTGTGAAGACTAAGTAGTATGTGGAGTATTGAGTTGTACTATTGATTGATTTTATATAAATAAGTGTCAAAATAGTAAGTACTAGATGTAAAATGCTTTGTGAGAATTTTTATATAGAAGAAAATTTATTTTGAATATAATACCTTGTTTGCTGGTCGACAAGCCATATAAAAAGAATAAAAAACATAAGAAAAGGCTCATGAAGGGGTTAGGGCTCAAACATAGGTGAAAGGGCCCAATGAACACTAGAGCCATAAGTGAACACTGACACCATGTGGTGCTAGTGTCTTAAGGCTCAAAACAGAGCTAAAATTAGAAAAGATAGGCTAGGGCACCCTCTGACTAGGAAAATGTGCCATATGACCATTGGAAGTGTCACAAATAAGAAAAAATAAGACACAAAGAAGATCAAAAGACTCAAAATGACCATACAAATAAGAGATATAATCATCACTAAGACCTTCATCTGAAAGAGCAATACAAGACATAGTACTTGTGGTTGCTTGACCAAATTAGGGTGTTTACACAAATTTATAACTTATTTAGAAATGTCATCTTCTGAAGGAAAATTAATTGTTATGTCCTTGGAGGACGATGTTCTCATTCTTACTCCCTTGGCTTTCAACTTATGGGAGCGTTTCATAGGTTTGCTGGATAAGGCTTTAGAAATATTTTGTTTTTTAGTAGGTGTAGAAAATGCTGTAGGTGGGGTTGTTCTTGGTGCCCTAGGTTGAGTAACAACACGAGGTGGAAGAGGTGGCATTACCACAAAGTCTTCCCAATTGATATCATACTTAGTGAAGGTTAAAACTCTTTTCATAATTAGTGTGATTAAACAATGGTGGGCAATTGCTAGAGGTTTTCCTTTCTGATATTATTTGGTTATTTTTCTTAATAAGTGTAGGAAATAATTGGGAATATTTATAATATGACTATATCTTAGGTGACTTAACAAATGTAAATGAGAGGCATACAAAAAAAATAATCTACCTTACCCTATGAAGTATTTGATGATGAATATAGCCACGTGGTGCCAAGGAGTAAGGAGAGATAACTTACATGTGCCTTGCGCATCAAATTATAGTTGTTATATTGGCCTAACAAACCATGCCTTGGTGTTGAGAGCATGTCACTCTATCCACTTTTCTCCTAAAATAGGTAAAATAGTTGCCTCAGATATCAATTTATCTTTTAAGAATACCTCTAGTCCTTTGACATTAGCTCTATCACTCTGTAGGGTTTAGGCAAAAGCTTGTGCTATGTTCAAATCATACCTTGTAAGTTTATGCATGAACACCATCTAGTCACCACCCATGGATTGTTTTGTAGTACTATGTGGTTAGTTGGTTCCTATAGACACCTAAATTCTGACAATTTAGTGTCATAATTAACTTTGTTCAAAATCGACATATTAACTCAATCACCACCATACATTATAATTTCATCCTAACATCGTTTCATTCATTTTTCTAATAGTTAATTAATTATCCATGTACATATAATTTTTCAAAACTAATTAAAATCTAGAATTTTCACTTTGTCTACACATCTTCCACACTTTTCTCAACTATGTGTTGAGTCATCCAACCACCTCTTTAACTTACTCAACAGTCATCTTTAAATATTTAAACTACTATGGTGAATCACTCAACTACTTTGACTCATTCCTAAGATATTTTCCACTACCAACTAACTCTCCATCTTCCTCTCACATACATGGGAATTAGTCATCATCCATTGAGACGGGGACTCAAATCCAATTGTTGATTATTATCATAATTAAAAAAAATTATATTATTCTTAATTGTTCATCTCATCACCCTTAAGCCTAACAAATGACATGTTATCATTCACTTTCATTATCCACTTTCAAACTATAGAATTATTATCAAATTTATCCCATGCATCCTTTGATAATATAAGTTATTTGCACCCATACACTTCACAATTCACCTTTGTTTGGAAAAACAAATTGTGCACCCACATCCAATTAAACAAGAACAAATCATATGTTCACAATGGAGAAGACAATGAGTGTATTTTACATATTTTTAAAATATATTATTGTTTAGATTTACTTTTTCATTATTCCTCAATCTAAAGTTTTAGTTTAGATTTAGAATATAATGTTAGGTTGTGGAGCTAAAAACTTCACCAAGATGCAAACAGGAGGAGTTACGGAGGTTGCGGAGAGTTGCAAAATGAGTTGTAGGACAACCGATGTCGGTTTGATCAATCGACGTCGGTCAGATAGTAGTGAAGAAGCAACCGACGTCGGTTACCAGTCGGCCGACATCGGTCAGGAAGGAGCCGACGTCGGCAGCCTGTGTGCGTGAACATGCAGTTTGCATGTTGATTTCGGAGAGTCTATTTTTGGACTGTTAGTTTGCATGTTAAAGGCTAGTCATAGTCTTGAGTTGCACGTCTAATTATTGTAATTAAGATAGTCTAATTATTGTAAGAATGAGATCTATATATAGACTCATGGGCTATATTGTAAATGAGTGCTAGAGAGTAAGAGAGCAAAATAAGCTCCTTCTGAGAGAGGAGAGCAATGGTGTGTTCCTCCTAGTGCCACAGTACCAAGTGTGGGTGCTGGTTTGGAGAATCAGAAGGGTTCTTCGTATATGTATGATCTTGGTCAGCAGGTGTGCATGGCTTCTTTTGGAGATCTACAATGGTGAGTAAGGTCTAGTGATTTGCAGGTAGCAGCAGAGAGCAGGAGATCTACTTGGAGTACGGTTGTATACTTGGTGTACTGGTAGCGTTGTTTCTGACTGGTGGAGGTGAACTCCAACTCTGTATTGGAGTTGATTGTTGGGACCGAGAGAGAGAGGGAAGAAGGTCTTGAGGTGTGGCGAGCCTTTGAGGTGGAAGAAGAAGTGGCATCTTTTTTATTGTATTTTCTTTTGAGTGATTATTAATACAATTGT
Source organism: Torreya grandis (assembly GCA_037957365.1). Taxonomy (NCBI): domain Eukaryota; kingdom Viridiplantae; phylum Streptophyta; class Pinopsida; order Cupressales; family Taxaceae; genus Torreya; species Torreya grandis. The sequence goes on from JARHVA010001655.1 coordinate 2,043,123, forward strand.
GTATTGTCTCTCATATTCCTGTGTTGTTTCATATTTCTAGTTACTTATTCATTCTGGTTAAATTTCGTGTTTAGTTGCTAATACAAGAAGTAATCATATGTGCTCTAATTGGTGGAGCAAGATCTTGACAAGTGGTATCAAAGCCTGGTTGTAGGTTAAAGAGCTGATACCATCAAGTGGTATCAGAGCTTTTGGTTGGGTTGACTAACAGGTGGTTTCAGATTTGGTAGTGTTTTTTAATTACAGGTCACTCTCAGGGGTTTCAAATTGAGTGAGAGTATAGCAATGGCATAAGAAAGCAAGCTACGAATGGAGAAATTGAATAGCACGAATGGTCTGATTGATGGAAAGAAAGAGCAGGTAAAGGTAGATTGTTGGTCGGTAGAAGATCAACGTGTAGAAGCAGATGTTGTAGGTGATGTTGCATAGGTTGCTCTGGATAAAGTAGAATCTTTGTTTACAGATTTTTTGCCTCTTTCCATGCAACCTGAAATAGAGCATCTTTTCAAGAGTATGTCCAGGGAGACTTTGGAGAGATTTATTTAGGGGTTGGTGAGCCTTGTCAGATTATTGACGAAAGAGAAGTGAAACTAAAATTACAGACAGATAACACATAGGTGTTGAAGAAGGTCATGCAGGTTCCAATCTTGGAGACGAGTCTAATTTCTTCAGAAAAATTGGGTGATGGGAGATGCACTGTAACTCTCACAGCGGATGCACTTGAATTAGATGGTGGTAAAAAAGTAGGTATCCTTTATCTATCTACTTATATTACTAATTCACCTTCTGTTGCAGAGATGTGGCTTTGTAGGCTTGGTCACATATGTAGGAAGGGAATGCATATTCTTAAGCAGAAGACAGATGTTTTTGACAAACTTAAGAACTGAAAAGCCTTGGTGTTCATGGAGGAGATGACAGACAGAGATCAACTGAGGGGACTGAATTATTCTGAGCAGGGCTGTGTTGATTTAAACAAAGTTTTGATCTATGGAGAGCTCACAGGTAAAAATTTATCACTCACAGGCGAATACAGGTACTGACATCGGTCAGACAGTACCTGACGTCGACAACAGAAAGATCGACGTCGGTCAGACATGAATCGATGTCGGCAGAAGGTATACTGGCATTGGCCAAGGAGATGACGTCGGCAGTCAGGGTCAGTGCAGGGAACCGACACCGATCGGATGCAGACTGGGAGATGGCCGAGATCGGTCACTGGAACGGATGGTGGGCGGACAACAAGCTGTCAATAAGTCTCAAACGCCCATATGGAGGTTAGAAAGGGTAAGTGAACCTCATATTCGTTGTTCACCTTCTTTATATTGCTTATTGACGGTCAAGAACCAGGAAGATGTGAAGAGGCAATGCAGGTAGAATCCAGAAACAGTGGGAGCTTGGCATGGATGAGGAGTGTGAGTCTTTAGAGAAGAACCAAACAAGAGTTTGTTGGTGGAGTTGTCAGCTAGAAGAAAGCACTAAATGAGGGATAGATTCTCAAGTTAAAGAAGAGAGTGGATGGATACGTGAGATGGAAGGCCAAGGTATATGGTCTTGAGGAAGTTGTAAGATAGTGGTACAGGTTTGACAGGTGGATGACAAAGCAGGGCTTTAGTCAATGCAAGTGTAACTATTGTGTTTGTCTTACCAAGTGGATGATGAGTCGCGACATTATCTAGTTACTATATGTGAGTGATTTGCTAGCAAGTTTATACATACAGGGATTTGCTGAGCTAAGGGTAAGGTTAGTTCAGAGGTATGTCATGAAGAATTTAGAGTAGCGAAATTCTTTGGCATAAGAGACATGGAGATTTTGTCTCCAGTGGGAGCTGATGTGAAGACGGTGTTGGCAGGGTTCAAGATGCAGGATGCAGAATCGGTAAGCACACTAAGGGCTGGATAGTTCAAGCTGAGCTTAGAACAGGGTTTGAAATCACACGAGATCTAGTGTAGACCTGAGTTTTCCCAAGCAGTGAGAGTTGTCAGAAAGTATGGAGCCAATTCGGGGAAGGAGTACTGGAGGGCAGTTTAGTGGATTCTCAGGTATCTGAGAGGGACCAGCAGCAGGGATTCATGTTATGCAGGGTCAAGGTCTTCACTACATGGGTTGTAGGTTTGGATGTGGCAGGTTACTTGGATGACAGGTGTAGCATCACAGGTTGTGTGGTGGTTGGTCTTCAGGATTGATCTTGAAGAGGGATATAAGCCAGGAAATAATTTAGACGGTGTATAGGTACAGGTATAGGTGCAGCTGTTTATCTTCAAGTGGGAGATTGTTAAGTTGTGGAGCTAAAAGCTTCACCAAGATGCAAACAGGAAGAGTTACGGAGGTTGCGGAGAGTTGCAGAATAAGTTACAGAGCAACCGACGTCGGTCTGATCAACCGACGTCGGTTACCAGTCGGCTGACATCGGTCAAAAAGGAGCCGACATCGACAGCCTGTGTGCGTGAACATGCAGTTTGCATGTTGATTTTGGAGAGTCTATTTTTAGACTGTTAGTTTGCATGTTAAAAGCTAGTCATAGTCTTGAGTTGCGCATCTAATTATTGTAATTAAGATAGTCTAATTATTGTAAGCATGAGATCTATATATAGACTCATGGGCTGTATTATAAATGAGTGATAGAAAGTAAGAGAGCAAAATAAGCTCCTTCTGAGAGAGGAGAGCAATGGTGTGTTCCTCCTAGTGCCACAGTACCAAGTGTGGGTGCTGATTTGGAGAATCAGAAGGGTTCTTCGTATATGTATGATCTTGGTCAGCAGGTGTGCATGGCTTCTTTTGGAGATCTACAATGGTGAGTAAGGTCTAGTGATTTGCAGGTAGCAGCAGAGAGCAGGAGATCTACTTGGAGTACGGTTGTGTACTTGGTGTACTGGCAGTGTTGTTTCTGACTGGTGGAGGTGAACACCAACTCTGTATTGGAGTTGATTGTTGGGACCAAGAGAGAGTGGGAAGAAGGTCTTGAAGTGTGGCGAGCCTTTGAGGTGGAAGAAGAAGTGGCATCTTCTTTATTGTATTTTCTTCCGAGTGATTATTAATACAATTGTGTATTGTCTCTCATATTCCTATGTTGTTTCATATTTCTAGTTACTTATTCATTCTGGTTAAATTCCGTGTTTAGTTGCTAATACAAGAAATAATCATATGTGCTTTAATTGGTGGAGCAAGATCCTGACATATAAAGTTTGGATTTATTTATTTATCTAGTTTTATTGTATTCTAAATTTCTAGCTATTACATTTTGGTATGTTCAGTGGGAGCTTTCTCAAATATTTTTCATCTTATTATTTTTTCTTATTTTTTTGAAGGTTTAATCAACTTCTTTTTTGTTGATATGTAGGTTTTAGGATTCTTTGGATCTAAGTTGTTTGTTATTTTAATTTTTAATTTTTTGTTTTCCTGAAATCAATTTAGTTAAAAAACACATGATTATTAAAATAACAATAACTTTTAATTTATAATTTAAATTTTTTCTAATTTTTTAAGTTGGTTCAGCTTTAAACTAACACCAACCTATTAAAATTTTGTATAAATATAAATTATAGTTTAAGAGATATCATAAAATTTGTGACTATTTTTGTGTGTTTGATTTTTTTTATAAAAACACACAACTGTTAAAATAGTTATAACTTTTAATTTACAATCTAGATTCCTTTAATTTATTTTAGGATTGTTCAGTTTTAGACTAACACTAACTTGTTGAAATTTAATGTAAATATGAATTGTGGTTTAGGAGATATCAAAAAAAAAGTGGCTGATGTATTTATTGTGTTATTTTCTATTTTTTTCCTTCTAACTTGAAAGTTTGTTTGTTTTTTAAAATTTTAACTAACTTGAGGGTTATTCAGATTGACTAATTCTTCACAAATAAATTACTATCTATTTTGTGTAGGATACCTACCAAAAAAATGAAGATAATAAAATAAAATAAAATATGTTTCTTTGTTGATAACCTTATTTTAGTTTTTTTTAATCTTTTTAAGTTTAATAATTAAATCACATTTATATTTATTTTAAAACTTTTTTATTTGTATTATAAATGGTTGGGTATGTTCTTTTCTTGATGTCACATTAGTGACAATACTTAAAAATTAAAAATAAATCTTGTGACTTTGTGTTACCTAGGTTACACTTGTGTGTATGTTCTTTTTTTGGCATCACATTAGTGACGATACTTTAAAATTAGAGACAAGTGATAACATTTGTTTTAACTTTCTAGGGGATCTATCAATCGTGTATTTCATCACTATGCAATAGGCCAAACCCCATATACCAATGAAGTATATAATTTGAGGATCTTGTTAGAGGTACACTCATTGAGGTGGGGTGAATCAGTGAGCCCATATATTTAAATTACAATTACAATCCTTTAAAAATATTAAATAATCAACATATATCAACTTGATCAAACAAAATTAACAAAAGAGCTTATTCATTTAATGCATACACAAGATCAAACACATAACACATAGTTCCTGTGGGAATCCCTCATGGAGAATAAAACCCAATCTCAAGCCTGCAACACATGGACTGTTGTCCTATATTAAATTAGAAACAAGAGCTTAATCAACTGCTTTATACCAACAAACCTTGATCATATCCTCTTGATCAAAGGCATTTAGTGAAACACCTGTTTCACAAAGAGCAACTGCCCCTAAGGAAGATCAAGCCCTTTAGACCTTCCTTGAAGTGAACACCTCCACCTTAGAACTAATTTATTCAACACTTGATGATAGATATCTATTTAGTTAAACCCTACACAAACTCTCTCTCTCTCTATCTCAAATAGGCCTCTCACATAGACATGCCACAATCTCTCTCGTTCACTCAAACTATCCTCATATACACACTTAGACCTCTTCGCATATCTTCAAACTGCAAGATCACTTTTATGACATAAAAAATATGACCTATAGGTCATACACATAGTCATCAATCTGCTCTACTCATCAATTCATTAATTGGGCACTCCACCTCTCCTTTGCTCTACAACTTTCACATACACCTTGCATTTGTCTCACCAAGTCTTCCACAAACCTCTCTCAACAAGTCTAGAAACCAACATATTTCATTTCACCATTTATATAGCAATCATGAATTAACAAGATCTCAATCTTTATTTGTTAGCCACAATAAATGCCTTCATCCTTAAGGCATCTCACATGGGTCACTTTTAAGCACAATCCACTTTCAAATAGATTTAAATCACTTTTAGGTCCTATGGAAACCCAAACAGATCTTTGACACTTCTTTGAACAAATTAAGAACATAGAAATACTTTTCAACTCATGAACCCATGATACATGATCTATAGGTACTTCTTAAGTGCATATGTCCATCATAGTATCCTTCTGCTTAAGCACACATTGCTCAAATAACATTTTGTGCACACAATCACCATGAATGAACACACGGTCGAATTCTAAACCTTTATTCATACTGCATATGATTGGTCAAACATTCATAATACACACAAATGATTCCCATGGAGTATAACCACTCCCAAATAGTTGAGTCAACATGAAACATTGAAATAACATCAACACAAGTTCAATTATCTTTCTCGGGTCAATTACAATTCATTTACAAAAACATAGTCAACTTTGAACCTTCATAACTTTGACTATACACACTTTCAAATATTTAAATCTATATTTCTAAATGTACCTTGGAGTCTTATACATCTTTTATTTTCACTGCATGAGCAAATTCATCTTGGATTGAAAGATATGGTTCAAAAACTAAACACTAGTATTTCCTTTACAAAATTCAAATATTCAAATGCCAACGATCACATTTAAACTTTAAACACTATGCTCACATCTCGTGTGCTCATTTCTTAGATTAAACACACACCATTTATCTTCCTAAAAATTTAATCCATAGTGCACCAATGCTCAAATGTTAAACCTTGAACATGTTGATCTTATCTCGTGTAATATTGCAATATTGACTCATCATGCACTATCGATCTCTGTGGATCATTTAGGTCTTTATCATGTAGCTCACACTGTTTGATCAATCTATATGAACAACCGATTGCCACTGGATCCTTATCCTATACCTTTAATTAACTTTAAAACTTGAACACTTCTTACCATCTTTCTCAACACGCACCGTTAGATCATTCTTATACGATTGCCCACGCACCGTTGGATCTTCATTTGGTCCTGATCTTTAACTCTGTTAACCAACAAACACTTTGACCTCTTTGAATTATTTCACATCACAGATCGTCAATGTATGATCTATCATGAGCCATTAGATCTCCCTTTGGTCCTAGTCTATAACACTTGCAAAACTGACTAAGTATGGAGACCATTAGTTATCTGCCCCAACTTTGGACCATCATATATTTTACCTCGCTCACTCGCATGATCTAAAATTTGGACCATATGATCTCTTCACATAGAAGAATCCAACCATATGTCAAAATGATCTTCAAATATTCACACTTGTGAGATATAACTCCATTAAAATTATCACTCAGATTTCTTTCTATCATAAAGCCAACTATGTCAAGAATTGCTTGGAAGGCCAACTTTGCACATGCATATCTTTTGATGTGCTTCAGTGCATGATCTAAAATTTGGCACAAATTAACTAGGCTCAAAATTGAACAAACTCATATGATCATCTTCTCTTGAAACATCTATACATGAGATATATGCCATCACAAAACTGCTTACATGGCTCTTTTTTGCCTCATGCAATTTTGGCTAAGTATGGGAAAATAATGTCAAACTACCTAGGAGCTCGAATTTGTAGTTACATATTTTTTGACATGTTTAGGTGCATGACCTGAGACTTAACATGTATTAAATAGGGACAAGTGTGATCACAACCATATGACCAACTCCCTCTAAATCATCAATACGTGGCAATGGTGATGTCAGCAAACTACCTACTCAAATTTTTTATTATTGGACCCAAAATGTCTAGATGAGAACAATGATGAACCAAGTGAATTCAACTCATGCACACAAGCACTTAAAATATTTTTGACTTTTGATATGACCCTTTGTTCAAGCTCAAATCACCATATTCATCCCTGATCATCTCTAACCATGCCAAAATAGAATATTAACCAAGCCTCCTTCAAGCACATTAGGACAAGCACATTGCACACTTTGTCACTATCACTTAAGCTATCAAAGCACTTCATCCACTCACCAAGACACCTTCATTACATCACCATAACATCATTGAAAACTCTCTAATAATCTACCCTTTGTCATTGATATTAACAAACATCATTCAACTCACTTTCTCTCTCTTGAAGCACTCTCACAGCAGGAACTTTCTCCCCCTTTGACATAATGACAAAGTTGGCACCAACTAATCTCGAGAACTTGAAAAGACTACCAACAGGAGTAGACCATCTTAGAAAGATAGTAAAAATTCTCCATTTTTATCTTTGAATTTTAGCAAGCTCAATTCATGGGATAACCACTATGAAACATGTCCGTTTCGTAGCCCAGGAGCTCTAAGGTCACAAAAAGAGGCTAATCACTACCTCTTTGAATTTGTTTTTTCCTTAAAAAAGTTAGTTTTTTTTTAAAAATTTTCTTCTTGTGTAATTTGGAGAATTTTCTCCGAACTACACCTAGTCTAGTTTGGTGTAAATCAGAGATTTTTTTCTAAACTGCACCATTACGTGTAGTAGCACTATTTTTATTTGACTTTGCACATGTAAATTCAAAAATTTTATTCGCTCCTACACCCAGGCCCACCATTACACTAGTAATTAATACATATTAATTACCCTTATATGTATTTAACCCGTGTAATTTTTATTTTTACCATTATTTTTTCTCTCTCCTCACCATTTTTGAGCTCATGTGCATCCCTCGTTGTTTTCAAATCCACTTGTTCTCTTCATCATTTTCATCGATCAATCCAGTTCTTTTGTAGATTCTTCCTCATCAGACTTTCGATGAGTTGTTTATTTTTTCTTTTTGTGTATTGTTTAGGGTTTAGTTTTAATTTTCATTATTATTTTTTGTTTCTTTGTGGTTGTTTGATTGGATCTATCTGTTCTTGTTTTATGTTATCAATATCCTCCTTTCCTTGCCAACTTTCATATGTTTGAACAAATTAAAATAGTCATGAAACAAACCAAAGCCCTAGGGTGCAAGTCAGAAAATTTTCTCTAACATGCACCCTAAACCATATTAACCAAGTCCATGCACTTCAAAGAATTTTCTTTGAGTTGCACATCTCCATTTGCCCTGGTGTACTTCGAAGAAAATTATCTGAAGTACATGAAGTTTGGTGCACTTCAGAGAAAATTCTATGAAGTGCACTAGGTTTTATTTTTATTTATTTTTTGAGTGCATATTAGAGAATTTTTTCCGATATGCAACCTAATTTCCCTTGAGTGCATGTTAGAGAATTTTATCTGACTTACACTCAAAGACAAATCTTGGGTGCATATCAGAGAATTTTCTTTGATATGCACCAAAGCAAACCCAACACTTAAAATTTTCCAAAAGTGCAAATCGAAAAAAATTATCTGATCTACATCTAATTAACCAACCCCTATGTATTTCAAATATATTTTTTTGAATTGCACCAAAACCAATTTTTAACCCATTGTGCAGTTTGAAGAATTTTCTTCAAACTACATTTTTCTCAAAAAAGACAAAAATACTAACTCTGGATAATTAAATTTTCTTACTTGTAGCTATTGGATCAATTTCAGACATCTCTTCAAATAAGAAGATAATGAAGTACAAGTATCATGGTGTTTTTTTGTTAGCTACAGCTGATTCAAATATGGATCAAATTGGAGATAAAAAAATTGGTCATGTAGATATGGATGAATTTTTATAAAGATTGGGAAGAGAACCCATTGCATCTTATATGCAGCGAATACTTAACAATGAAATTTATTTGGCTGCTACATTTTCAGTATCAACACATGATTCTGAGTTTGTCTTGACCATGGCAACACACTTTGATAAGGAAAACAAATCGGTCAAGGATTTAGAGGGTAAGGTGATTATTTGTCTTGATGAGGAGTATTTTGATAAAATTTTCCACCTTTTCAAGATTGAAAAATATTCTGATTTAACTATGGAATTAGTTCAAGAATACTATGACAAAGATCTTGAGAAGTGTAAAAAACATATCAATTCCAAATGACTCAAGAATCCTCTACCCACCATTGCTAGATGGCTCAAGTATTTGTATCGTAGTGACTTTTTGGAGGAGATAGGGGATTTGATTACTCTCCTCAGCAAAGTGAAAGGGTTGTCTACTTCAAACATTTTTTAAGAATGGATGTATCAATACATTCTGGTTATTAAAATAAATATGCAAATGATCTTTTGGGGTAAATAAATCAACGATCTATTTGTCATCAGCTCTCTAAGGTAGCTTCTTCACTCAAGTTTTATATGACTTCATATCTTGTGTATGCTGCAGCCAGTATGAAGTCTTTCTTGGGACTAAATTCTATTGGTGAGAGGAAAAATGTTCTTGTATATGAGCATTATCCACAACTAACTCTAAAAGAAAGTGTCAAGCATTATAGGAGAGTTAATGACGCTTTCTTCTATACATTCATCTGCACTCTTGAGAAAAAACTTGAAAAGAGGAGAGTTTCAAACCAAGCATGGGCACAGGTCAATAGGGTTGGATGCATTTTCTTGCAATTTCCAACTTTTACATACATCAGGGTAGGAGGATTTGATGAACAACCTTACATGCTACCCAGATACCGAAGTGATAAAATAATACTAATAGAAATGTGCAGATAAATGATGAACATACATAAAAAATAATCAGATGCTCACAAGATAGGTTTCAAATTTCTAATCTGTATTGGTCGATACACAATTTTCACTACTCCAAAGGCTAAGACTATGGAAACCAAGATGCAGTGGACTACGCTTAAAAAATTCAAAAGTAGAGAAAACTTTGATTACAGAATGATGAAGGAGAAGCTCAAACGTAATATCACTCATGTGCACAAAATTAAAGATATTTGGGCAGAATGCAAAACTGATGAAGATATAAGGAGACTTGATTATAGTCGCCTTACTACTGATCAGATTGTCAATTTAGAATTGGTAAATATTCTTGAGGATTTGATAGATGGTGGTAATATATTGGATCCTTATGAGGAAAATAAAGTGGCTTCAACTCCTCTCCCTTCTATCCAATGGTCAGTTACAAAATCCACTTCTATTAGAGACAGATTTCAACCTATTATTGTAACAACTAATGCTTGGTTGGAATCTAAAGGAATTAAGTTGAAACATTTTAAGACTGGTTCTAAGGAAGAGTATGATGAAGAGACTACTAAGAAACGAGAGGAGCTGAGAACCAAGAATAAAGAAGAGCTTTTACTTCCAAATAGAAGCCAAAATTTGTATTTGTCAGTAAAAAAAAGAGGAAAGATAAAGAAGCAAGTGTTAAGGAAAGTGCTCAAGTGGAGAAAAAAATCCTGATCATAAGTGAGGCACCACCTCAATCAACAACATCACAAGAGTCTCAACTAGTGATTCAACAGACTATACAAATAGAGAATACTCAATTAGAGGTTCTTTTGATTGAAAATTTTAAAGCCATGGTTTCATAGGTAACATTTTCCATAGTTCCTCCCATGAGTACCACTATACAAGTTGATCTTGCTCCTTCTCAAAATGTTCTTTCACCACCATCTTCACCTCCTAGTACCACATTTTTTCAAGTTCCTTTGCAAGTTACACTAGACCAGGTTTTTGATTCATTGTCAAATCTACCCAGTCCTTCAAAATCGTTGGGATCCCCAACTAATTTATATTTCACCCAACAAGATATGGATAGATTTATGTCTATACCTTCCTCAAAGATAACAACTCAGGTTCCTATCACCTTAGTGTCCAAAATGTCAATAGGAACTAAAGTGGTGGTCACTCCAACCCAAACTCCACCTATTATTACTACAATCTTATTGGTGTCAACCCCATTACTAGATACCTCCATCACATTGCCTTCCATTCCACTTACTTCATAATCCATTGCCCCTCGCCAAGTATCCTAAGCTTTAACATCCTCTGTCCAAAGAGATCCATCTCCTCTTCCTCCTTGCTTGGCATCACAAACACCTAAGAATAAGAAGTGAGCAGTGGCACAAGAAGATTTTGATTTTGGTCAGCTTGTGCCAATAAATCCCAAAACAACAAAGAAGGCCAAAACTATGTCAAGGGTAATTTTTGAATTTGGGCATAAATAAGCTGAAGTTGCAGTGCCTCTCAAAGATAGAAACATTGAATATATTCAAACATCTGAATATGCAGTGAGATGAATAGATCTTGGGAAATAAACTCATGAAGGTGCGAATGAAGATTTACAAGTAGCAATGGCCTCCTTGATAGAGAGATATGATAAGGACAAGAAGATCAAGGATCAACTCAAATTACAAGTGGAATAACTGACTTCTTCTTTACTAAAAATCACCCAACCTTTTGAGTCCGTTGATCCTATTGTGCTTAAAAATACTGAAAGAGCCATTCAACTTGTAGAAAAAATTGAATCTCAGGGTAATGCAGTCAATGCCTGGATTGAGAGATTAACAACACAGGGTATCCAATGTTTGTGTTTTATCATTGGATTTTTGAAGAACCTGAGTGAAGTGAAAAAAAAATTAGCAAATAATTGAAACACTCACTTAGGATTTGGAGTTGAGTGAAAAGAATATTGATACATGGACTCAACTTCGCAAATTTAAACTAGAGATTTTGGTTGAGCAGAAGGTCATTCTAAATAGGGAAATGCGCATTGAATATAAGGAAGCTATGAAGAATAAAAGAGAAGTTTTTGAAAATCAAGTTAAATATCTTGAAGAAGTTGAAGATATGTGTGATAATAAGATGTCAAATCTTGTAGAGAAAATTAAAAAACTCCCATGTCAAGTTAAAAATGATTCTCAAAAAATTCTTCTTGTGGAAACTGTTATTCAAAAATTTAGATCTTTACTTCAAATAAAGATTGAAACAGGTACTTTCAGGGTGGAATCCATCAACAAATCGATTGAATTTCAGGTTATTTTGAATAAATTACAAAGAATCATGGACAAAAGCAAAGATTTGCTGGTTAACTTAGAAGATGCAATCACAAGGGTATTTGTCATCTCCAAAAATACATCAAGGCCAGATAACAGTGAAATTCAAGCTACATTGAAGAGATATGAGAAATTTTTAGAGAAGAATAAAAAGGAAGAAATTTCTGTCTAAAGACAGTTTACTTTTGTAATTTTTCATATGTAGTTTTGTTCAATGTAAATTGCACGTAGGAAAAGTACATAGTCCTAAGTCAAATATGACTTTGTCAATGAATAAGTCAATGCATTTATGTTTTTTCTATTTTTGTTCATAGTTCCTCTCTATAAATAGGAGGATACTCTTTGTAGAAAGGATCACCAATTGGTATAGAGGGAAAATGCTGCTAAATTAAAAGAAATAGTAAATCAAAAATTCATTCAATATAAGAAAATCAAGTGATCTTTCGAACGTTATGTTGAAATATACTTGTGGTGTATTGGGAATGTTCTTTTATCTTTTCCATTACATTGTCTTCTGCTTGGAATGAATTATGGTTTGAAATTTCTATAAAATAGAAGGTGTCAGAAAGCTAATTTTGGAGTCTTTGAGCTACTTATCAGTTTCTGGGTTTGTGATCATCATTGAAGGTGATTTACTGAGTCACAAACTCAAATATCATTCTTAAGTCATAATTCATGCAAAAAAACACAATCAACTTTGAACATTCATAAATTTCACTATACAGACTTTCAGATCTTTAAATCTATATTTATAAATGTCCCTTGGATTCCTCTACATCTTTGATTTTTATTGCATGAATAAATTCATCCTAGATCAAAAGATATGGTTCAAAACCCAGACACTAGTATTTCCTTTGCAAAATTTAAATATTCAAATGCCAACAGTCAGTTAAACTTCAAACACTATGCTTGCATCTCGTGTCCTCGTTGCTTAGATTAAACACACACCATCGATATTATTCAAAATTTAATGCATAGTGTGCCAATGCAAAAATGTTAAACCTTGAACACGTTGACCTCATCTCATGAAATATTACAATATTGACTCATCGTGTACCATCAATCTCTGTGGATCAGTTAGGTATTTATCATGCAACTCACACCATTCAATTAATCTATACAAACACCCACTTGCCATTAGATCCTTATCCTGTACCTTTGTTCAATGTTAAACCTTGAACACTTCTTACCATCTCTCTCAACATGCATTGTTAGATAATTCTTGTACGGTCGCTTGTGCACCATTGGATCTTCATTTGGTCCTGATCTTTAACTCTGTTAACCAATAAACACTTTTGAAAACTATCAACTAGTTTTACACATTGCATATATTATATTTCTTCTATATATAACTTACATGAATCATGGTGATTATATAGCAACTTACATAGAAAAACAACCTCTGAAATAATAGGGAGGTGTTACAACTAATATCTTGAAATAATATTCATGGGTATAACACTCCAACCACTATCCTAAACAATAATATAACAACCTTACAATAATATTTCACATTGACTAATTTACCATAGGTAAATATCAACACTTATGTTATGCACTAAACCAAAGTATTCCTAACATTCCCCCCATTAGTGCTAACATGGGAAAAACATCCATACTACACTACACTTGATTTCGCAATCATGTGATTTTCCTTTAGATGATCACAAACCAAAAACCAAGAGTGAGGTGGTTTTCTAGTGGTTGACCACAAACCACAAAGGGGTGAAGGTTTTCAAATGGTTTACCTACAACCATATCATGATGTCCCAGTGCATGCTTTGGCCCTCATCACATTTTCACTTTAGGAGATTACATAAGAAAATAAAACAATGTGCTTTATACATAGAATCATATAGAGAAACTGGAAATGAAACATTGTGTCATGTTCCCCCCACAATGTGAAGTTTTCATTTTTTCACACCACACTGAAATCTGAAAAAATAACACCACACAAGTGAATATGAATGCTCTTTTGTTCTTATTTACACACACAAGTCACCAAGTCATTGGTGCGGCCCCATCGTTGGTGACTGATGAGAGGTCTTTGAAAGACCTCCATCCTCTATATAGCCTCCATTCTCTAGTTACTATTTAGTATAGGAAATCATCAGAAACATATCCACATTCTTCTAGTTCAGGTTCCTCTTCTCCCGATGATTCTTTATCTGTTGCTATATTGGCTTCATTACCAATTTTTCCACTCAGCACATCTCGAGCACGAGCTTTGTAGAACGTAGAAGTATACCCCTTCTTCTTACAATAACAACATTCAAATTCTTTATTTTTGGAAAATTTCTTATGCTCCTTTCTACTGTATAGAGCATTTTATTTATCTATGTCTTCTTTGGTTCTCTTTTCTTTAGCTAAGAGAGTTGAAATCATGTCTTATAGAGTTTTAAAAGGCATTTGACCAAGTGTAAAAACTACATTATTGTACTTGGGAGGCAAACTATTTAGTAATATGTCTTTTGAATCTTCATCATCAACAGGGTCATTAGCTTCTGTTAATTGTCTAGTGAGAGATATGAAATCATTAATATGACTAGAGATGGTGACTCCATCATCTATTTTAAATCTAAACAACTGAAGTTTTAAAGAAAACTTTGCATTAACCACTTTTGCATCAAACAATTTACTTAGATTATCTCACATTTCCTTCGATGGTTTCTCAAGATCAACATAGTGAAATTTAGTATCTGAAAGAGCTAAACCAATAATGGCTTTGGATTTATCATCTCTTGTTTGCCATTCTAATGCTTTTGCTACATCTGATGGTAATGTTTCTTGCCCATTTACAATCCTCCACAAATTCTTATTCATAAGTTGTATCTGAATTTTCAATTTCCATGTGTGAAAATTGGCACCATTGAATTTATCAAGTGGTGCTATAGATGTTTCCATTATCAGAAAGGATAGACAATAAAAAAAATTGCACAAGAAAGAAGACTTACTGAATGCTTACTGCCTGCTCTTATATTGGAAGCCACATGATTTGTTTCACAACCATTGAAACCGTTGAATGATGCTTGATGGAAATCATAATTGAGGTCTTCAAATGCATACTCGACTCGAGGAAAAATGGATCACAAGTCGTGATGCATACCAAATAGTGATCAATCCAATATTGAAATATGTAACATGTTCTATGCTGGAGCGAATAACATGCAAACGATTCCATCGTGTTTAATCCACTTAGCGTCGAGGTGAGGAAATAAATCAGTGATGCACATGGATCTGTGCTATACAATCATTGTTCCAGTCACTAGAAGTGGGATTGAGCCAAGATAAGTCTCAACCCAATGATCGGAATTGAATGATCAAACAAAGGTCATGTGAATGCCAACATATAATTCTTAAATCTGGAGCTCAGTCTTTTGGGAACGTGCACGGGCACAACTTTATTGATCTCTTTATTTCATGGTAAGCAACAGGATCTAGCATAGAAAAAATAGACAGTCAACACTAAAAAATGGATAGAACTGGCGTCAAACTCAAATTATACACGGAACTGGCGTCAAGATAAATTGAAATTGATAGTCGATATCATGATATTTAGGCTAGGTGCTCATTTCAGGTAGCATATGGCGTGTTTGCTATGGTTCTTCGACGTCGCTATTATCCATTAATAAATTGATATGAAAATTACGCCTCCCTACTAGATCTGCATAAGACTCTCATAGCAAAGTATCATCGCTCTGATACTAAATGAAAACTATCAACTAGTTTTACACACTGAATATATTATATTTCTTCTATATACAACTTACCTGAGTCATGGCGATTATATAGCCACTTACATAGAAAAACAACCTTTGAAATAATAGGAAGATGTTACAACTAATATCCCAAAATAATATTCATAGGTATAACACTCCAACCACTATCCTAAACAATAATATAACAGCCTTACAATAATTTTTCACATTGACTAATTTACCATAGGTAAATATCAACACTTATGTACTAAACCAGAGTATTCCTAACAAATTTGACCTCTTTGACTTGATGCACACCATAGATATTCACTGTATGATCTCCCATGAGCCATTAGATCTCCATTTGGTCTTGGTCTTTAACACTTGCAAAATCAACTAAGCATGGAGACCATTGCTTATCTGTCTGGAAGGCCAACTTTGGATCCTCATATCTTTTACCTCGCTCACTCGCATGATCTAAAATTTGGACTATATAATCTCCTCACATAGGAGAATCCAACCATGTGTCAAACTTCTCATCAAACCTTTGCATGTGAGAGATATAACTGTATCAAAATTGTCACTCAGATTTCTTATTACCACAAAGCCAACTATGTCAAAAACTGCCTTGAAGGCTAACTTTGCACATGCATATATTTTGACACGCTTTGGTGCATGATCTAAAATTTAGCAAAAATAAACTAGGCTCAAAACTAAACAAACCCATATGATCATATTCTCTTGAAACTCCCATACGTGAAAGATATGCCATCATAAAACTACTTACTCAGCGCTTTCTTGCCCCATGCAATTTTGGCTAAGTATGGGAAAACAATGGCAAACTACCTGGAATCGCAACTTTCCACCTGCATATTTTTTGACGTATTTAGGTGCATGAACTAAGACTTAACACATAACAACTAGGGAAAAGTTTGATCACAACCATATGACCAACTCCCCCTGAATCATCCATATGTGGCAATGGTAACTTCAATAAATTGGCTACTTAGATTTTCTACTATTGGACCTAAAATCTCCAGATGAGAACAATGATGAACCGGGTGAATTCCACTCATGCACACAAGCACTCAAACCATTCTTGACTTCTGATAGGACCCTTCGCTCATTCTAAAATCACCATACTCATCTTTGATCATCTCTAACCATGCCAAAATAGATGATCAACCAACCCTCCTTCAAGCACACTAAGACAAACACATTACACACTTTGTCATTGTCACTTAGGCTATCAAAACACTTTATCCACTCACTATGACACCTCCATGACATCATTGACAACGCTCCAACAGATCTACTATTTCATTTGCTTAAGTGATTATGTATTTTAAACACACCATGATGTGAAGGACTTCCATACTCTAATACCTAAGGTTTTAATAGTGAACTCAAAATTTAATTTTTTCAACATCAATCTATTGAAATCTTACGATTGGGTTGGACACATTGGGACTAGACTTATTTGTGTGTGTCTATTAAATCAGATTCTTCTATAGTTTTAGAACTCAATGTACCAGAAGGTGTATAGAGGACTTTTTTATATATAAGCTTGTACAAACCTTAATTTTAGGATAACCATTTCATCCATTTGAATTATAGTGCACTGTCAAAAAATTAGTTTCAAGAAGTTATTCTCAACTTAACCTTGAAATCTGGTTAAGTGGACTATAGGGATGGTTTTACCTATATAGTTAGTGTTATGAAATATTAGGCTGACACTTTCCAATAGATAAGTCAGTATAAATGAGAGCCTACAAGACATTCAAGTTCTTTTGCCTAGTCTTATCCATTTATGTGACATGTTTTTTTTTGGTTAAAGTAGAGCTTGTTTGTTCTTTTATTTATTTTTTTACCTCTTTGTGAAGACTAAGTACTTTAAGTTTTTGTGTTTGAAAACCAAGTATAAAGCCTTTAAAAACCAAAATCGTAAAATCAATAAAGTCCAAAGGTCAAAAACTTATTGTCAAACATTTATACTTCCAAATTCTTTTTTAATTGTATAGTTTTTGAGTCAAAATTTTAAAGCAAAGTCTCCCATTACAACACAATTGACATTATTGAATAATCTTGAGTTCAGAGAACAACCTTTTGGAAATGACCCTTTCTAATTTAGAAATCAAGAACATCACATTGAGATCAATGAAAATGTTGATGATGGACCCTATCAAGACAAACACACCCATGAGATAGATTTTCATAAAAATCTACCATCCAAAATCACAGACTATCTCCTAGAAAATAAAAATGATGTTTTGTTACAACTTTTGGGTCTAGGAGCCAAGTATCTTTTGGATTTTGATCTCAATGACTTATCATTCTTAATTACAAGGAAAGAAAACACACCCCCCATCCAAGAATAAGGAAAATATAGTGGTTCCCTAGGGAATATAAAAGCATTTATAGGTTCTAATAACACCAATCAACATGTCTCCAAAAATTATAAATGTAAGGTAGTTATAGACAAAACATCTCAACAAAGCTATGCCTTTTCCATTGAAAATCATGTCAAAAAATTAGAAAGGAAAATAGCCGAGTGTTAGGAATGTAGAACACAGAGCAATATTAATGAAATAAAGATGGAAATAAAATGCAAAAGAACATTATACAAGAGAGACATAGATTTAATGTGGTTCACCTAATATGAGCTACATCCACACAGAAATGACCAGTTTTTCTTTTATCCAGTCTAACAAATGAAATAATAAACACGCAATACATCCACTATGATATCCTCTTCATTCACACACAATGTGCCACTGTGATTATAATGCCCTCATATCAAAAAATGGTTATATATTAGGGCAAAAATGCACCAACATAATTTCTACCATTAGATCTATAACTTGATAGTGAACGATCCATATTTACTATGAAATTACAATATTTTACAATGCATTTTTATCTAATTTTTCATATTTTACCATGACGATCATAGTGGAGGGGGTAAGCTCCGCCACACCACCCATCGAGAACTGGGCATTCTAATAAGATCAGGCTCCACCATCCAACAATCTCCTATCTAGAGACTGATTGTTGTAACTCCACCACTACAACTCTTCTTTGGATTTTTTTTTGAAATTTGATCTTAACATGTTTCTCATATTTCTTGTTATCATTGAAGACCTATTAAATCTGAGCAACTCTCTAACATATCCTTTGTGACTACCTTTGTTAGCATATCTTCAAGATTCTAATTTATATGGATATTTTTTAACTTCAGTTGGCCATCCTCCAAAACTAAAAAAATGAAGTGATATCTGAGTTGTATATGTTTGGTTTTTTAAGTGGAATGATGAGTTATGTGCTAAATAAATCACACTCTGGATATCACTATATAACCTACAATCTTCATGATTTTGCCTCAACTCTTCCATGAACTGTTGCATCCATATCATCTCTTTGATTGCTTCTATAGCTGCAACATACTCTGCCTCTATAGTTGACAAATCAACTCTCTTCTGTAATTTTGAAATCTAACTAACTGTTGTGTTACCAATAATGAATACATAATCTATGGTGCTTCTCCTGTCATATAAATCTCCAACCATGTTTGTATCACCATATCCTTATAAGGTGACATCTAACCCTTCATAACACAACTGTCTATCAGTGGCCCCTCTCAAGTACCTGAGAATCTACTTGACTGCATCCCAATGTTCCTTTCCTAGATTATTCATAAACATATTGACAACTCTCACTGCATAAGCAATGTTTGGTCTTGTGCACATCATAATATACATTAAAATTTCAACTGTTGAAGCATAAGGCATTTTGGACATGTAATTATTTTCTTCCTACATTTTAATACACTATTCCTTGCTTAATTTGAAGTGCCCTCCCAAATGTGTACTCACTAGTTTTGCATCTTGCATATTGAACTTGACTAACACCTTGATGTAATCTTCTTGAGATAATGTCAATTTTATATTTTTCTTGTGTCTTGTTATTATCATACCAAGAATTTGATTTACAACACCCAAATCTTTCATTGCAAATGAATTTGCTGATTTTATTTTGAGCTCATTTATATCCTACATGTTAGACCCTAAAATAAGCATGACATCTACATACAATAATAAGATAATATCGCTACCATTATCTAATCTCTTAAAATAATAGCTGCCATTATCTAATCTTTTAAAATAAACATAGTGGTCAGAATGACATCTACTATGAACTTGTTTTGTCATAAATATGTCAAATTTAAAATACCACTGCCTTGGAGCTTGTTTTAGGCCATACAAACTCTTCTTCAACCTGCACACTATTTTTTTCACCTTTGACTTCATATTCTTATGAGTTCTCTATATATATTTCCTCCCCCAAGTCATCATGCAGGAAAATAGTCTTCACATCTAATTATTTAAGGTGCAAATCTTCTACTTCTACCAAACTTAAAATAATTCTTATGAAAGTAATTTTAACAACGAGAGAAAATATTTCATCAAAATCTATACCTTTTTTTGTACAAACCCCTTTACAACAAGTCTAGCCTTGTATCTCTTTTTGAATCCATATTCTTCTTTCAACTTATAAACCTATTTATTTTGTAATGCTCTTTTATCTGCAGGTAATTGAACCAAATCCCAAGTTTGGTTATGTACCAAAGAGTCCATCTCCTCTTTCATGTCTTGTTCCCACTTCTTTCTAGTTTCTACCTACATTGCTTCTTCATAACTTTCTGGCTCACCACCACCAGTCAATAATAAACAATAAAGTGAAGGAGAGTACCATTTAAGGAGTCTACTTACTCTAGTAGATATTCTAACTACACTTTCAGGAGTTTGAGATACTTGTTGTTATAGTTGTAGTTGTATTTGTTGCACATTCTGATTTTTTAGCACTTTTAGAATTTTATTTTCAGTGATTTCATCAAGTACTACATATTTTGTATTTGGCTTTTCTTATTTCTTTCCTTGCAATTGATCTCTATACATGACCTTCTCATTAAATATCGCATCTCTACTCCTAACGATTTTATGATTTTCAAAGTCCCATAAATGGTAACCAAAATCATTAACTTCATATCCAATAAAAGTACAATTTTTTTTATTTTACTTCAATCTTGGTTCTATTTTTTTTATCACTATGGACAAATACTTCATAATTGAAAGTCTTTAGAAAGGAATAATCTACCTTTTTATCTTTCCATGATTCCTCTAGTATGCCACCATTTAAAGGACTTGAAGGCCCTCTATTTATTAAGTAAACAACAATATCCACAACATCTACCCAAAACTGTAAGGACAACTTTGCATGCAATCTCGTGCTCCTTGCATGCTTCATGATTATCTTGTTCATCATTTCTAACACATCAATTTGTTGTGGTGTTCTTGGAACCGTCTTCTCTCTACGAATTCCAAGAGATGAATAGTAATTATCAAACTCCTTGTTGCAGTATTCACCTCTAATGTCTGATCTAACACACTTCAACTTATTTCCTATTTCAGTCTCAACCAAAGCTTTTCATTTCTTAAAAGTATCAAAAATATTAGTTTTTTTTCATATGCAATAAACTCAAGTTTTTTTAGTTACATCATCAATAAAAGTCACATAATAAGATCCACCAAGGAATGATAACTGAGTCGATCCCCATACATCTATATGCACACGATCTAACTTTTCATCTTTTTTTGTCTTCCTAACTATGAAAAATTTGACTGTCTTTTGTTTTTCATACACACAGTGCTCACAAAAATCTAAATCCACCTTCTTTAAATCTGACAACAAATTATTTGAATGGAGAAGTTGCATCCCCTTCTCACTCATGAGCCCAAGTCTTTGGTGCCATAATTTTGTATCCTCTTCTATAAAAGCTGAATCAATAGAAAAGCCAACATTACTAGTACATAAATATAATGTCCCCACCTCTCCTTTTACTATTACCAGTGATCTTTTAGTGACCTTTCATGAATTTTTTGCAATTATAACTATGCAACCCTCACTTTCCAACTACCCTATTTAAATTATATTTGTTTTCAATTCAAAAACATGCCTCACCTCTTTTAACAACTATTTGTTTTCATTCTATAATTTTATCTATATCTTACCCTTTCCAACAATTTTATAAGGTTCACCATCACCCAAATAAACCTGTCCAAAATCACCTTAAACATAGTCTTGAAAATATTTCTTATGGGGTGTGATATGAAATGAATCCCTTGAATCTAACACCCAAGAATAATTAATATTATTTAATTAAAGGAATTAATCATATTGCAATACATCACCTATTACATTTACTTTCTGATTTTTATCTTGTTGTCCATCTTCTCATTTTTTTTTCAAAACCAACAACCTTTCTTCAGGTGTCCTTTCTTTCTACAAATCCAGCACACCAACGTTCCTATACATTTGGATATGCTCTTATTAGAATTCCCATGATTCCTTAGGCCCTTTCGTCTGTCTTTTTATTTTTACCTATTCTCCATAGTCAAAGCATTACCTGATGTCTCACTTGTTCTTTTCCGTCATATTTTTTCGCTAAAAATAACACCAACATCATCAAAATTTAAAGTGTTTGAACCAGAAATAGAATTACTCACAACCATGACCAAGCCATTTTAGTTTTCTAACAATGACCATAGAATCAAAAGAGCCCTAACCTCATCATCAAAGTTTACTCCTCTAAAGCTTAACTGATTTGTGATTGTGTTAAATTCATTTAAATGATCAACAACAAACCTACCTATTGACATCTCCATATTAAATAAACACTTCATAAAAAATATCTTGTTGGAGGATGAGGGTTTTTGATGCACTCTATCCAATGCCTTTACCATATCCTATGTTGTCTTTTCTTTTAAAATATTGAAGGCCACCAACACTTCTAGGCATAATCATATTGTGTCTAGTGCTTTTTTGTCAAGAACCTCCCATTCTTCATCTTTCATAGTCATCGAATTCTTCGCTAATCTGTCCAATGATAAGAAAAGATCCTTCTGATATAAATAGTCCTTTATTTGCATCTTCCATATCTGGTAGTTTTGGCCATTGAACTCTTTGACCTTAAACTTGCCTTCTTCCACCATTACTCCCACTCAAACAAGAAACCCTCTTTTCTTACAAGTTTATCTTAAAAATAAACCTTTGGATCTAATACCAATTGTTAAGAATATAGAATGTAGAGAAATATTAATGAAATAAAAATGAAAATAAAATACAGAAAACACAACAAAAGAGAAACATAGATTTAGCATGGTTCACCCAAGATGAGCTACGTCCACACAGAAACAATTAGTTCTTCTCTTATTCAGTCCAATAAATGAAGGGATAAACCTGTAATACATCTAAGAAAAGAAGGGATAAACCTGTAATGCATCCAATGCAATATCCTCTTAATTCACACACAATGTGTCGTCATGATTATAATGCCCTCATATCAAAGGAGGGTTACATATTAGGACAAAAATTCACCAACGTTATTTCTACCATTAGATCCGTGACCTAATAGTGAACGATCCATATTTGCTTTGAAATTACAATATTTTACAATGCATTTTTCTCAAATTTTTCATATTTTATCATGGTGACCATAGTGGGGGAGGGGGGGAAATCTCCTCCACACCCGCCCTCCTCTTCTCTGCCCCCCTCCCTCGTCGAGAACTAGGCATTCTAATTAGATCAGGCTCCACCATCCAACATCATTGGTTAAAGATAACATGTTGGTTAATTATCTAATCAATCATTAAACAAATCCACATCCTAATTCAAACATATTTAAATTTAAATCAATCTATTAATCCAAATCCAAACCCAAATTTGAATCCACGTTTAAATTTAAATCAATCAATCAATCGCAATCCAAAACTAAATTTGAATATGTATTCGATTCAAATATAACCCCCAATATAAATTATAATGTTCATTTGAATTTAATCAACAACACAAATCAACATTAGAATGCCAATTTGAATGCCTAAATTAAAATCCAAAATAACATTCTAATACCAATCCAACCAATCAAAATCAAAATCAATGTTCAAATTTTATATCGAATTCCAACCAAAATAATAAAAATCAAAATCAAAATCAACATTTCATTTCAAATACTGATCCCAATTTATTTACCAATCCAAATAAATTCACAAGACAATCATCCAATCTACTTTTAAGTTCAAAATTTGAACCAAATATTGTCATTCAAGGATGCAACAATGACAAAGTGGGCACCAACTAATCTTAATTCAATCTACTTTCAAGTTCGAAATTTGAACCAAATATCGTCATTCAAGGATGCAACAATGACAAAGTGGGCACAAACTAATCTTGAGAACCTAAAAAGACTACCAACATGAGTAGACCATCTTAGAAAGATAGTAAAAACTCCCCCTTACATTGAGCTTGCCTCTTCTTGCATTGACAACTTCCTCTTGATCCATGCCAACACTCTCTTTAACCAAGCACTGCAACCAATGAATAAAAAACATGAAAAACATTAAAACTAAGAGAAATCACCAAGAATCATCTGAGAGGGACTCCCCATAAGATCTCTAAGCCATTGCATATCTTGATGATTTTCATATCTCCACACACCATGAAGAATTGCCATACATGCTCACTAGCCTTCTCTCTCAAACCACCTTAAGGACCACAAACAGAACTTTATGCCAGTCACCAAACATGACACATGCTCTTAACCAACCTAAGAACTCTCCTTGAAACATAAATACCTTTCTCTTTTGGAGAAACTGAACAAAATGCACTCATCTTCTCATTAGGCATGTCTAGTCTTCTTGTAGCCCTTCCTGGAACTTGCAGAGCCCATGGCTTTTAGTAGACACATTATCAAGACTTGATACTTCATATACAGAGAAATATCATATTCCCCCTCAAGCATACCAATTTGAAACACCTAGCTCATCCTCTGCAATATACTTTACAAACCAACTGGTCAATTAAGCCTCCATCTTGACAAAAACATGAATAATTTAAAAACCACAACCCTTCAAACCATAAAACCACCTGGAACATGTTAGAATAACGTCAACAAACCTTTCTTATGCAAAAATATTATCTTGACAAAACATAAATCCTCTTTTTCCATTTGAAAACCTTCAATCTGACCTTGCAGATTGACCAAATACGACTATGACATTACTCTGACATCCCCATAACATCTCTTCCACTTGGACATACCTGATCCAATTGAAAACATTCATCTCTATCCTTCTAAGATCATTTGAATAACACCAGAACAACACTTTCTTCTCCACTTTAAAAGAGTCTCTTAAGAAGCATAGATAGAGACATCCTTTGCACCACAATGCACTAAAATAAAGTGAAGCTAGGAGTGGCCCACATCTCCTTAGTAACCACTAGAATCCTCTTATAACTATAAGACTTATAACTCTTCTTCTTCTTCTTCTTCTTAGTCTAAACTATGACAACTGGTTCCTTTTATATAGTAATCTCTTTCTCTTCTAAGGTAGAATTGACAACGTATAGAACAACTATGGAACCTTGACATACATTTTTATTTGAAGAATCAACCTTGCAGCTTGAAACCTCATCACTAGAAATAGACAATTTATGTAATTTGAATAAAACTTACTTAACAACAACAAGATGCTCACTTGGATCCATAATTACCTCAAAACTAGTGTCAATCAGCACCTTGGTCTTCTCTTTGAGCTTTCTCTTCATTCTCAACATGAGTAGACAATGAGAGCCCTTGGCACTTTTCACCTTTTGTAGCATTCTCCAACATAAAAAATAGACTACTTGGATCTGCAAATTCATCATGACTCACCTTTAATTTTCATGAGATAACTTGCCTTTTTTTTTGCACTATTGGAGCCTGATTGAACTTATTTTGTCTTAATAGCCTTTATTTACAAAATCTAGCAATGTGACCTCTTTGTTCACAGTTGTAGAAAACCATACTCCTTGATGGAATCTTAGCTTGAATTACCTTATTCGAACAATGTTTTATAAAGTGTCCCACATTATGATAGTTGAAGCACTCAACCTTGCTCACTCTTTTTGACTAATTACCCCCATCATAGTTCCAAGCAAATTCGTTTCTGATAGGTCTCTTGCGTTCTCTAGCCGTATGACCAAATTTATTACATATGTAACAATAACCATTTAAACTTGCATACTTCTTAGCATTTGACTGTCTGATCTAATTTGTCTTCAATCTATTTTCACCATCATTCCTTGTTTGATGATTTGTATTCAAAGGCTAATTGTCCTTGTTCACATTACACTTCATCTTGTCTTGATTTACAGTCTATACTTCTTATTTTTATCCAAGACCAATCGTATCATTTCCATGATTTTGATCATTTCAAATATTATCTAGATCAATTGAGCTCTTTTCAAATCTCACAAATCACTTCACCTTACTAGATGTCTTCTCTAACTCAAATCTTAATGACTCATTTTCAATTACATACCTTGAACATTCATCTTCTTCTGCTTTCAGGTTTGTAGATAAGACTTTCAATTGACAACTGAAAAACTTGACCATATCTTCATGCTCTTTGGCATCTTCATCCATTCCTGCCTCAAACACACTGAATTGATCCTCAAAATCTTTGAGTTTAGATTTCATCTTCTTATTGATCTTCTCAATCTTTAGTTCTTCATGAACATTTATCAATGTATTCTCATAGTCCATCTCATCTTGATCATCATCTGAATCACACAAAGTAGACTCCTTTTGATGTGAGAAACTACCTTCCTTAGCCATGAATAAATCATCTTCAATAGGACCATCATTTTCATGATCATATTTAGAGTCACTGACTTCACTCTCATCTGATGAGTTGTAATCTTCTTTGGTGTAGAGAATATTCTTGTCTTTGAAGTACTTCTTTTTATCAAACTTTTTGAATCCTTTTTTGATTTTATTAGAACTGAATGATCTCTTGCCATCATCATGACATTGATCATGAGCTTTATCATCATCCTTATTATACTTATGAGGGCACTTATTAGAAAAATGTCCTATCTCACCATAATTAAAGCATTTGAGGGGTAGTTTACCTTTATACTTGCATGAATCTGTTCTCAATTTCCTTGAAATCAAAACAATCAGTTCATTCTCATCTATATTAAAAATGACATCTTTCTTAAGTTTATTACCTTAGAACTTCTTCTTTGTCTTCATCTCTGTCTTGAATGTTGCTTCCTTCTTTGGTGGTATACCATCATTCTTCCTCATCTCATAGACAATAAGTGTGTTATGTACCTAGGGATATGATATATGCGCTGATGGAGATGCAGACATGTGGCACACATCCCTTTAGTTAGTTATATGGGTACAATATATTAGGATAATAGAGTAACTTATGGAAGTATTACATTGGGTAATGGTCGGCCTACATTGGATTAGGAGGTTACCCATCCATGGGTTAGATAGATGTATATATATAGGAGATGAATATCATGGTAAATATATCAAGTAAGCATTGAGTCTTCTATTGTAAGAGGATATTGGAGGTTGTCTCCTCAAAGAGACATTGTAAAGTTATTCCTTTCTAAAGGAGTATTATATGGTGTTTCCCTACCTTAAGGGTATTTATGCATATATTGAATATCAAGATCATTACAAGTGGTATCAGAGCTTCGATTTGGGCAATTTGTGGAGTGAAACCCTAGTTTTTTTTTAATCATCAATAACTTTTGATTGGTTGTGAAATTTTTCATAAATTTTTTACTAGATATGGATAATATTTCAAATAAGTCACAGTAAAAAAATTGAGATTTTTTGACTCGTTTTGAGGGAGTTATTGCTCTTTTAGGGTTTATAATAATTTTACTATATCTTCCGAAATATAAGGAATTTTTATTCAAAATTTTTGCTGGAGATGTAATCAGATTTAAGAGAAGTACAGTCAAAATTTCAAAAAAATTTGAGTTGTTTGGAGTGATTTATTGTGATTTTATGGATTAATTTTGACATTTTACGGTTTCATGAACCCTAATTTATTTGTGGATCATGGAGTTGCAAATATTTTCAGGGGAACATGATATTGATGCTAGAGAATGGTGGCTCCTTTTAGAGAATTATTTTACAAAAAAATTTGGGCAAAGATGATTAACTCTTTTTTTGTCTGGGCCTGCACTAGATTGGTTTGATCAGTTGAGCTGTACAGAAAGGTTTTCTTCATGGAAAGAAATGGAATAGATTTTTTTAGATCAATGGGCTATAAAACAAGAAGCAGAAAAAGAAGAATCAGTAGAAGAAGAAGAAGTAGAAAAAGAAGAAGAAATAGAAGAATCAGTAGAAAAACAAGAAGAAGTAGAAGAAGCAATAGAAGAAGAAGCAAATGAAGAAGAAGAAGAAGAAAAGAAGGGTTCAAATAATTTGGCTCCAAAGAAATCCGAGTCAATTTTTCAATGTCATGGATACATTCAAAATAAGAAGGTAGTTGTGTCCATAAACCCTACCAGCAAGTCTAACTTCATTAACATGAATGTGGCTAAGCATCTACATGTTCAAGCAAATAATATCAAGGACGTTCAAGTAGATGGTAAGAATATTTCAATGTTTGAAGATCTGAAGCTCATTATGGAAAAATATGTTTTGCATTCAGATTTTTATGCTTTGGATATGGATGATATGGATATAGTTCTTGGATATCCATGGGTAGAGACTTTGAGAACAATGAATATCAATGTTCAGAAAAATTTCATGAAGTTTTGGTATAAGAAAAAGAAGATCACTTTACAAGATATCATAGTGAAAAAGGCACCAATAACAATCTAGGTAGATCATAAGGATGATATTGAAACAGGTGATGAAGATTATGATGAATATTCAGATGATATAGATAAAGACACACTAAAAATGAGCACTTCATCTACTCAAGAGACAAATAAGGAAAAGGTGGAAGAGGTAGAAAAATGGATAAGGTTAAAGTATTGGAAAAAGTTGAGGTATATAGACACCCACATCATTATGAGAGGAAACAATCATGGAACCAGGTGAGAAAGTGTCATAATAATAATCATTTTGTCTATACAGGAAATAAAATTTCCAATCATTATGGATATGCATGGAATCCAAAGAAAAAATATTATGGCACATGGAATGAATGGGGGAATCACTATGACTATGCATGGAAGAATACCTACTATGGTCATGGTTGGAATCAGAGTAGCGCGGCGAAATATGGTACATGGAATAAAAAGAGGAATAATTATGCTTGGACACCAAAGTAGTATAATTATGATCATAAACGAAATCAGAG
The DNA here is from genome assembly GCA_037957365.1 of Torreya grandis. Classification (NCBI taxonomy): domain Eukaryota; kingdom Viridiplantae; phylum Streptophyta; class Pinopsida; order Cupressales; family Taxaceae; genus Torreya; species Torreya grandis. The sequence goes on from JARHVA010001655.1 coordinate 2,072,091, forward strand.
GAGCACAAAAAAATTTGGAAACAAGTTTGGAGAGCTATCACCTGTCAAGATCACATATGGATGGCTAGATAATCGAGATTGGAGACAAGTGTGCAATGATTTGAAGCACACTCATTATTTGGTTTCTTCCTATGTTTCAGGGACGAAACATGTCAAGGAGGGAAGGAATGTTATGTACCTAGGGATATGATATATGGGCTGATGGAGATGCCAACATGTGGCACACATCCCCTTAGTTAGTTATATGGGTACAATATATTAGGATAATAGAGTAACTTATGGAAGTATTACATTGGGTAATGGTCAGCCTACATTGGATTAGGAGGTTACCCATCCATGGGTTAGATAGATGTATATATATAGGAGATGAATATCATGGTAAATATATCAAGTAAGCATTGAGTCTTTTATTGTAAGAGGATATTGGAGGTTGTCCCTTCGAAGAGACATTGTGGAGTTATTCCTTCCTAAAGGAGTATTCTATGGTGTTTTCCTACCTTAAGGGTATTTATGCATGTATTGAATATCAAGATCATTACAAAGTGTGTTATGCAATTGATCCATCTTAAATTGAGTAAGATCATGACTTTCTTTTATAATAGATACTTTTGGATCAAACTTGAGGGATAGAGATCTTAATACCTTTTGAACAACAGTAGCCTTTCCAAGGTTCTCTCCAAGACCTCTGGTGATGTTCACAATTTCATCAACTCTTTGGAGAAAGGATGCCAAAAAATCTTTTTCATTCATATTGAGACTTTCAAACTATTTTTTTGTGAATCTACAACTTAACAAGATTGACCTTTAAATCTCTTTCATAAATGATCTGAATTTTGTCTTGAATCTCTTTAGCATATTTACAATGGATTAACTTGGTGTATTTAGTCTCTGAAAGACCACACGTGATAGTTTCATTTCCTTGAAATTATTCTCAAACAACTTCTTATCTATAGTACTAGATGGAGGAGTAGTAGGAGTAACATAACCATCCACAACAGATTGCCATACATCAAACCCTAGGGACATAATGTATGTCCTCATCCTTGCACTCTAAAAAGTATAATTGGTTCCATTTAACATCGATGCTTGCTTAGTAGATAAGCCTCCTTGATGACTACCCATATTGTACCTTGGATCACCTTCAAGTTGTTAAGCCTTTATCAAAGGATTGGATCTTATACTAATTGTTAATTGTACAATCACTAAGGGGGGTAAATCAATGAGCCCAGATATTTCAATTATAATTGTAGTCCTTTCAAACTATTAAACAATCAACATATATCAACTTGATCAAGTAACATTAACAAGAGAACTATTTCATTTAATGCATACATAAGATCAAATACATAACACATAGTTCCTATGAGAAACCCTCATGGGGAATAAAACCCACTCTCAATCTTGTAACACATAGACTACTATCATATAAAAAATTACAAACAAGATCCTGGTCAACTCATTTAGACCAACAAACCTTGAGCATATCTTCCTAACAAAAGGCATTTAATGAAACACCTATTTCACAAGGAGAAACTGCCCCTAAGGAAGATCAAGTCTTTTAGACCTTATTTGAAGTGAACACCTCCACCTTAGAATTGATGTCTTCAACAGCTGATGATGGATCTCTATTTATCTAACCCCTACACAAACTCTCTCTATATCTCAAATAGGCTTCTCATATATGCATGCCATAATCTCTCTCCTTCACTTAAATTGTCCTCATATGCACACTCAGACCTCTTCGCATATCCTCAAACTACAAGAGCACCTTTTTTACATAAAAAATATGACCTAAAGTTCATACACACAGTCATCAATTTGCTTTGCTCATCAATTCATCAACTAGGCACTCTACCTCTCCTCTCCACAGCTTTCACATACACCTTGCACTTGTCTCACCAAGTCTTCCACAAGCCTCTCTTAGCAAGTCTAGAAACTGACACATTTCATTTCACCATTTATAAATCAATCATGAATTAACAAGATCACAATCTTTCCTTTTTGGACACAATACATGCATTCATGCTTAAGGCATCTCACATGGGTCACTCTTAAGCACAATCCACTTTCAAATAGGCCTACCTCACTTTTAGGTCCTATGGAGGCACATACAACTCTTTGACACTTCTCCAAACAAATTAAGAACACATGAACACTTTCTAACTCACGAACCCATGCTACATGATCTATAGTCACCAAAACAATTATGCGACCCCATTGTTGGCCACTGACAAGAGGTCGCTGAAAGAGCTCCTTCCTTCGTTTATCCTCTAGCCTCCAATTACTGAAGCTACTTACTCAATATTTGGTAAATTCGATGATGCAATAATGAAAACAATTCAAGGTGGCCTAAAAATAGATAGTTTAAATTTGAAAAAAAAAATCAAAACCCTTTGACATTACTATGATGATGGTACTATTTCCTTCGTATTTTGAATCCCTAAAGTGTGATATATACAAAGGAAAATGAGATCCTAGAGAATATGTTAAATAATATTATATGGCATGCTTAGATGTTGTTTATAGTAATGATTATCTATTAAGACTCTTTCCACATAGTCTAGGGGGTCAAGCCATAGAGTAGTTTTTACACTTTCTTAAAGGATCAATCACAACCTTTGAGGACCTTTTCATAAAATTTGTTAATCACTTTTCATGTGTTGTTGAACATGATTTGACCATGTTAGACCTAGATAACACCAAAAAACATGATGTGGATACTTTCACCTCCTTCTTACAAAGATGACATACCTTGGCAAGTCATTTCACATAGTCACCTCCTGAAAAACAACTTACAACTATCTTTACAAAAAATATTAATTTGGAATTGGCCTATAAATTACAACTCCATTGTGATACATCCTTTGATGATATCATAGAAAAGGGAGTTCAAATTAAAAGAGCTTTAGTTTCCAATGGTACGATCAAAATATTTAAACAAAATAATTCCTCTTCAAATTAAAATAAAAATCCTATGTTCTATGCAAAGAACAAGAAAATGGTAAGAGATGGTGTAATTAATGTTAAACAAATTCAAAACATCCAACCTATGAACACAATTATTGTACCAAGTGGTGAACCTAGAAAAGGTAATCAAAAATAAAAATTCACTCCTTTGGGAATGCCATTTAAAGTAGCTTTCAAAAGTTGGTTTCCGCAAATATGATTAAGTTTCCACACACCAAACGTTTTGATGAGAACATTACAAAAGCTGAGTGGTATAGAGAAAATTAATACTGCGTGTATCATAAGATGCATGAGATTCAAATATTACATCCAAGATAAGGTTGAAAAAGGGGACATTAAAGTAGATGCAAGTGTATCCACATCTAAAAATCATAGCTTGGGGTATACCAAAATGTCTTTCCTAAGCATTGTCAAGTTAATCTACTTCCAAATCAATGTCATAACCTTCCACCAATTTTTGACAATTCTCCCTCTGATACACCCATTTTCAACCAATCCATAGTCGATCAACCCATCTTTAACCACCATAGACTACCTTCAATTTTTATTGAAGATCCCACCTTTAACCAACAACCCATTTTTGACCAAAATCCCATCAGTGTTGGAGCCTATCTTCGACCAAGAGCTCATATTTGACCAAGAGCCTATTTTTGACCAAGATTCTATCTTCAACCAAGATCCCATCTATGACAAATCATGATCCAACCAACATAACCTATCACTAATTGACCGATCACCCAACCTCTTATCACACATTGAAGTTCCCATCACCCCACAACATACACCTCCAGTGAAAAAGGTACTTATAGAAAATAAAATCCAAAGCACTTTCTTCACAACTAATCTAGCCACTTCTTTTAGAAGCAGTGACATGCCTACCACAAATAAAAAATTTACAATAACATCCTATCATTTTGGTACCACATCATTTATTAACTTTAGATTTATCATAGATGAATACATAAAAGGCTCCAATAATCTATAATAATACAATCATAGCTTCACATCCTGCTTCCAAAATAATAAATATCCTAGAGAAATCAAAATCCTAAAAAGCATGAACTACCAAGGGAGAGGCCTCGACCTCCATAAGAAAAGAATATTAGAACCCATCTATTTCACCATAAATAATGGCTCTTATGACATCTGATACAAACCATTTCCAAACCAATGTAAAAATGTTACTAATACTTTTGTAGTTTCTAAGAAAGTCTCATTCATAATCAAAATAAGATCCATTCATAGTCCCTATGAGGACTGTTGTTCTCAAAATTCATCACTTGTTTTTGTGGACAACATGTCGACCATTTTGGTCCTGCAGGCCAAAATGATCTCTTCCTTTCTCAAAAAATGTTCTGAGCAGTCAAGCTTTTCAGTTAATCAAGCCTTTTCAGCTAAGAAAATCATAGGTTCAATAGGCGGGATTTCACAAAGAAAGTTCCAAACACTTAGGCGTTTCTTAAATGTTACAAGGATGGTTCAACACCGAGGTTCGATCAAAAGGTTCATCGACGTGGTTCAAAGAGTTGGAATGAACCATTGAACCGTTGAACCATTGAACTCCGAAATGTTCAAAAAAGTTCAAAGGTTCAAAGGGTTCAACAAGTTCAATGACTCCCAAAAGTTCACAGAGTTCAAAGTTCAAAGTTCAAGCGAAAGATTCCAAAAGAAGTTCGAGTGGAAGGTTTGAGTGAAGGTTCAAAAGAGTTCAAATAATATGGAATGAACCTTTGAACCAATGAACCATTAAACCATTGAACTCCCAAAGAGTTCAAAGTGGTTCAAAGGTTCAAACAATTGGTTCAACGATACGTTGAACTCCCAAAATAGACTAAGTGAACGTGGCTCTTTGAAAGAAATATTGAACCGACAAGTCGATTGAACCACTCGAACTATTGAACCATTGAATCGGTGCACTCTAAAAGGTTCAAATTTCAAAGTGGTTCAAGTGACCAATGACTGATAACGTCCCCATGGATGTCAAATTAAGGGTTATGAAATAACTGTTGATTTTCAAATATGGCGCGGACCTGAGAACAAACTCAGCGACCAGCTAAAGAAAGAGCCGAAAGAGCTAGCAGAAAGTGAGAAGATAGCCTGAGAGCTCATACCACTAGGAAGAGACAAAATATAGAAAGAAAAGAGGGAACTATATAGAGAATCCAAAAATATTTGCAAAGAGTTATTCCAGTAGGTGGAGCAGTCCACCAGGTGGACATTAGAGAGCGTGAGCATTCAATGGTGCGGCCTGCTTTTCTCCCTTTGAGTAAAAGCGAATGAACAGCTGTATAAATATCTTGAAGAGGACCAGGTGGCCCATACTTTGGAGGAGACATTTGAGATGAATTAGAACACCAAAGTTAAGCCTGATGACCTGTTCCAGCATGGCCCTTTCACAAAATTTTAAATACATTCAAGGCATTGAATGCAGCATGGGCCATTTCCTGGAAACAAGTGCCAAAGTCTTTCTTTTGGCTACTATATAATGTAATCTCTCATTTTATACAAGAGAGATCTCTCGATTATCAGAAGCAAAACTCTACCCAAATTGAAAGGCATTCTTGAGACTTTCAGCTCAGATTGTTAATCATATTTTATCAAATAAATGAGAAACTAAGTGACCTTTCAGACTTTGTGTTGAAATAGCTTGTGTTATCTAAGAAATTGTTCTTATGTCTGTTTTCTAAATACAGTCTTATCTGTTTAACCAAATAAGTAAAATTAGTAGAAATAATCTGAAAGGTGTCCTGAAGCTGACTGTGGGAGACTTTGTGCTACCACAATTATCTTTAGTCTATATTTTATGTTTCAGTGAAAAAGATATTGAAGAGACCTTGAGCTCCCATTATCCTTCGTAACATTTTATCTTGTTGTATTTGAGGTGGAGACTTTGTGCTACACTTCATTTTAATGTGTTACTGCATCTTGTTTCAGTAGGAGAAGCAATGAAAGACTTTGTGCTTTCGTAGGTTTTTTGTGGTTATAATTACTACCTAGGAAGTCTTCTTCTGGTTTTCTAAACATCATTTTTGAAAAAAAGAGAAATGCCTTCAACAATTACCTAGAATTTTTTTTTTACTTTGTGAACATCATCTCTGAAAAAAGAGAGATGGATGGTGTTATCTCACCCGAGTCTATTTTCAATTTATATTAGTTTATAGGGAACCTCCCCTTGATGAGAGGAGAGATTTATCTCATTATGTTATGGTAAACCTACACATTTTACCGATAAAATCTCCTTATGCTGAGGTTGATATATCTATTTTGCCATCAGTTAGTTGGTGACAAAATATTCACCCAATAGTTTTTGGTAACTCCACTGAAAAAGAACACGTAGTTTGAAGCCTCAAGCTTCAAATTGAAGCAATTCCAATTCTTTTCTATTTCTATTTTACACTCTGGTAGATCCATGGTATACACGAAGCCAAAGATCTCGAGGTATTGTTGACCCTGTATTTGAGTTTGTGCGGCAAAATAACTTTGAACTTTCCCCCTCCACAAACTCACCTTCAACGAACCAAGAGTTTTCCTCCTACCGTCAGGTCTCCAATACCAAGCAAAGCTTCTCTTTTCTCGGCTAGCATAGCTTTGTCTATACATACCCCACCAAGATTTGTTATCCCTCTTTTCCATTGTCATATCATGGCAGCTCAAGGCCCCTGGGGTAACACCTTTGTTCCCCTGAATCTAACTCCACCCTTACACGAACTACCTCGCAGTTCAAGAAAGAATTTCTCAAATTTCTTTGGTGATGGGAGAGTTCATCCTAATGAGCATATTGCAACCTTCTACATAGCTTGTAGTGTGATAGGCGTGGAATATGAAGACATAACAGTCAGACTGTTTGTAGAAACGTTACAAGGTGCTGTTGCAAACTGATTCTATCATCTGTAAGCGCAGACTGTAACTGACTGAAACACTCTCAAAGCCAAATTTGAAGCTAGATTCAAACCTGTAGACGATGCACATGCCTTATTAGCTCAACTTACACAAATAAAGAAGGAGCCTCATGAGCCTATGCAAGACTTCATTGCTAAATTCGACAAGCTGAGGAACATAATTCTTATAATTGCTCAGCCAACACTTAAAAATCTTAAATACTTTTTCATAAATTCTTAGCTTTCTGAAGTGAGTTTCTTGTTGAGACGGGCTGGCCACATAGACCTTGCTGCAACTCAAAATTTGGCTACTGAGGTTGAAGATGATCTTATCTTGGTAGGAAAGATAAGAAGAGAAACTGAATATTATTCTATAGACACCACTGATCTTATGGTGCAAAAGCTAGCAAATGAATTGCTAGCTCTGAAAAAACAAATGGCACAAGGGATGTCTACTCTTTCTTATCGAGATATACCAAAGAAGACATTTTCTGACCAGTCATATGAAGGCAACGCTGCCAAGAATCAAGGGCAACCAAATCATCTTCGTCCCCCATAGGGGAAGCTTGCCACTGAAAAATGCACCATCTAACTCAGCAGTTGGTTATCATGAATCTGAACATGATTCCTCTTTCCAACTTGAGTTTGATCAAGAAGATGGCGTTAATCTCTTCACAGAAGGAGAAGAAAAATTCGCTGACGACTCCAACATTGGTTTCCTAAATTACTAGGATGAAGCTCGAAGCAAGGGAGAAATATTTGATGGATCATACGCTGTATTTACTAGGTCCCAAAACCAGTCAACTCAACAAGCTGATAAGGGGAAAATAAGAGAAGAATCTCGACCAACAATTTCAATTGCTAAATGAGGGACTTCTTTGCCTTTCCAATCAAAAGACCCAGTGATCGCTAAAAAAGTAAGTACCTCAAATATTCTTGTACCTTCTACTTCAATTTCTCATACTAGTACCACACCCCCTAAAAATCAAAATGATGGACTTCCTTCCTCTATTCCTAGTCCATTTCAGTGATTTGATATAACTGACCATACTAAATTCAAATGACTGAGTTTGAATATTTACAATCCAACCTTGAGCAGTTGGATAGGTTAGTTAAATATGTGAAGATTAAAGCCATCCCTACAGGATCAGATGTTCCAAAGGTGACTCCCACATCCATCCCAAATAACCTTGTCATTACTCTTCATGTTGCCTCTGAAAAATAAAACCTTTCTATGTTTGCCTATTGATAAATGGACACAAGTTGAGCAACTACATAATTGACTTAGGAGCTTCAGACAATATGATGCCTACCAAGGTGGCAAAATCTCTTGGCCTCACTCTAACTAAAACTTTTGGGAGAGATTTATCCATGAAAAATAAACAAGTGTCTCTATTGGGTTAGATCAAAGATGCTCAATTCACATTTGCAACTTTTCTAGAAAAAATGATTAAAATGACAGTCTTGGTGGCTAACATTTCAGCTTCCTATGGCATGAAATTTTTGCAAGGATGTTGGTAGTAATTTGAGCATGGACCTGTTTGAGGTGAGGATCCCTGTGAAAGGTGTCATGCAAAGGCTGCTTCCTGAGAAGGAGTCAAGGTATATTATCACCCAAACAACAGCCCCTAAAGCTCAAATTATGTTTGAATCTTCACGAATGGGTAATTAATTTTTGTCCACAAAGAATGTTCTTGTGTCATCAAATGGAAGAACTGTAGGCGACAATCTAAAAAGTTCAGACAAGAAATTTGAAGAATTGGTAGAGCATAGTTCATGTGCAAAAGAATCCTCCCTACCTAACAAAGAGAAATTTGAGAAAAGATCAGTTTTTGATGATGTTTGGATATTAAAATTTGATGGCAGTTGTTCTTTTACCGGTTCTAGAGTAGGAATTGTTTTGATATCTCCTCAAAGAGATATTTTTTTATATTCATATAAGTTTCAGTTTAGCAACACCAACAACATTGTCGACTATGAATCTTTGTTACTCGAGTTGAAGGTAGCTCAAGATAAAAGTGTTAAACTTATTCATGCCAAAAGAGATGCTGAACTGGTGGTTTGTCAGGCGAGAAATCTGTATCAAACTAAGAATGAAAGATTGCACCATTATCGCAATCTAGTATGGGACTGCATTAAAAGATTTGATTTTTTCAGTATCTCTATCATGCTCAGAGAGTTCAATGATTGAGCATATTTATTGGCTATTTCTATGACCCTCATGGTTCCTCACCCTGATTTCAAAGGGAACATGTACACTATCGAACTAGTCTTTCGACCAAGTGTGTCTGATAATGTCAACCATTGGCGGGTATTTAATGGTGATTGTTAGGTGAATATTTTGTCACCAACTGATGAACAAAATAGGTGTTTTCACCACAGCATAGGGAGATTTATCAACCAAATATGCAGGTTGACCACATCAAAAGGGGACAAATCTCTCCTCTCATCAAGGGGAGGTTCCCTATAAATATGAGGTGTTATATACTATATATAAGCTGAAAATAACACTCAGGGGTAGGATAACACCATCCATCTTTTTTTTCAGAGATGATGTTCACAAACAAAAGAGAAATCTTGGTCAAAACACTGAAGGCACTTCTCTTCTTTCAGAAGTGTTGTTCAGCAAACAACATGAATCTTTTTGATAGTGACAAGTAAATGTAAAAAAGTGCAATAACCAACAGAATGAGGTGTAACACAAAGTCTCCACCTCAACTGCCAAAGAGTGAAATATACGAAAGACAATGGGGGCAAAAAGTCATCCCAAGATCCTTTACACAAAAACAGAAAAACAAACACGTTAAAGACAATTGTGGCAACACAAAGTCTCTCCACAGTAACTTCAGGATACCTTCCTAATTACTTCCACTAGTTCTACTTGTTAAATTAAATAGACAAAAATGCTTCTAGGAAACAGACATAAAAATAATTTCTTAAATAACACAAGCTATTCCAACACAAAGTCTAAAAGGTCACTTGTTTTCTCATTCAAATAAAGAAATATGATTAACAATCTAATCTCAAAGTCTCAAAAAATGCCTTTCAATTTGGGCAAAGTTTTGCTTTTATAATAGAGAGATCTCTTTTTGCATAAAATAAGATATTACAATATATAGTAGCCAAGAAAGACTTGGTGCTTTGTTTCATGGAATGGCCCATGCTGCATTCAATGCCTTGAATGCATATTTAGTTCTATCAAGGGGCCATGCTGAAACAGGGCATCGACCTTGACTTTGGTGTGCCAATTCATCTCAAATGTCTCCTCCAAAGTATGGACCGCTTAGTCTTCTTCCTGATATTTGCACAGCTGTCCACTTCGCCTTTACTTGATGGAGAAAAATAGGCCGCATCCTTAAGTGCTCGCGCTCTCTAATATCCACTTGGTGGACTATTTCACCAACTAGAAATAACTCATGCACAAATATTTTTGGTCTTTCCCTGTAGCTTTCCCTCTTCCCTGTTGCAATTTCAACTCCCGAGCCATCTTCTTACCTTCAGCAGGCTCTTTCGGCTTCTTTCTTCAGTTGTTCGATGAGTTTTGTTCTCAGGTCCGCACCATATTTGAAAATAAATGGGCATTTTGTTACCTTAAATTTGACGTCCTCATGGATGTCATTGGTCACTTGGTCACTTGAACCACGTTGAACTTTGAACCTTCGAACCATGAGAATTCATTGGTTCAATGGTTCAATGGTTCGGGCGGTCCAATCGGCTCCTTGGTTCAATCACTTTCTTGGCTCAATTGCTCTCTTGGTTCAATCGCTCTCTTTCCTCTTCGGTTGAACCATCTCTTCGAACTTGTCTCTGGAATCTTTCGCTTCCTTTGCTTGAAGCTTCCCTTTGAACTTTGAAATTTTTTAAACCTTTGAACCTTTGAAATTCTTTGAACCTTTAAACCTTTGAACTTTGAACCATTTTGGTTCAAAGTTCAATAGTTCATTCTCTTTCTTAGAATCTTTTGGTCCTTCGAAGTTTTTGGATCCTTTGCTTTTCTATTGAACTCGTTGAACCTTTCAACTTTGAACTCTTTTGGTTCAAGATTCAATCAGTTCGATCTTTCTTTATTAGTTCTTCAAATCATTTGTTCTTCTCAATCTCTCAAACTTTATTGAACTCGTTGAACCTTTGAACTTTGAACCATTTTGGTTCAAGTTTCAATGGTTCAATGGTTCATTCTTTCTTCTTTGAAGTCTTTTTTCATTTAAATCTTTTGATCTTATTGAACTCGTTGAACTATTTTGGTTCAAGGTTCAACGGTTCAACTTTCACTCTTTGAAGCCTTCTTTTCTTTAAGTCCGTCGAACTTATTGAACTTTAGAACTTGACAAAGTCTTCGAACTCGTTGGACTTTTCGAAGTGGTTGAACTTCTTTAAACTTGTTGAGCGTGTTTGTTGAATATTTTTTCGATCATCGTGCTGATAGACAAAATAGGTCTGATCAACCAAAGTAGGAAGATTAGTCATCCAAATGTGTAGTTTTACCACATCAGAAGGGGACTGATCTCTCCTCTCATCAAGGGGAGGTTCTCTATAGGTATGCTATATATATATATATATATATATATATATATATATATATATATATATATATATATATATATATATATATATATATATATATATATATAAACAGAAAATAATACTCAAGGGTAGGACAAACCATTCATCTCTCTTTCTTTAGAGATGATGTGTGCGGATCAAAGGAAAAACTCAAGGGAAATGACATATAACACTCTTCTTCTTTCAGAAGTACTATTCAGCAAACCACAAGAATACTACTGGTAGTAAATGTAAAATGTAGCAAAGGATGTAATAACTATCAAATTGAGATGCAGCACAAAGTCTTCACTTGAATTGCTCGAGTAAGATACGAAGGACAATGAGGGCACAAAGTCGTCCCAAGGTCCTTTACATAGAAATGAAAAGAAAACACACTAAAGGCAATTATGGGGGCACAAAATCTCTCCACAATTGACTCTTCAGGACACCTTCCTAACTGCTATCACTAATTCTGCTTGTTGAATTAAAGAAACAAAAGATATATTAAGAAAAAAGACAAAAAAAGTTTCCTCAACAACAAAGATATTACAGCGCAAAGTCTGAAAAATCACTTGCTTTCTTATTCCAATAACAAAATATGATCAACAAACTGAGCTCAAAGTCTCAAAAATGCCTTTCAATTTGGGCAGAGTTTCATTCTCATTGTCAAAAAGAGATCTTTTTTACACTAACAAGAGAGTCCCTTATATAGCCACTTCAAGAAGGAGTCGAGACAAATAACACATCATGTTGCATTGAATTCTATTAAGAAGACATTCTAAAATTTAGGGGCATTTACCCATTTGCTTTTCTCAATGTAGAGAAACGGGTCACGCTATTGAATGTTTGCATCTTTTAATGTCTACCTGGTGATTCTACTTCTTAAAATCATATCCGATGTGCAAATGTTTTTGGTCCTTCATTATTCCTCTTTTTTTGGTTATCTAAATCGGGTCCTAGATTCAATTTGATGCTTTGTTCCTTAGTCACTTTCTGCTGGTCTTTAGCAATTGATGCATGGCACATTCCGCTGCTAAATAGGTGAAGACATGTGGCAACTTCTACGGGACTATGAGAAATGTTTATTGATAGAGGCTTTGAAACCTATTAGAAATTCAAAATCACAAATGCAAACACGTGTCGCTCTCCGTGGAGTTACAACGAAAAAGGTGGCAGCTTCCGCTTGCCTCTTGAGAATCTTGTGGAGGATGACACATGGTGGCTTCTGCTGAGCTTTTAGTTGCCTTTGAAAAGTCTTCAGGACTTATATTAGTTTCTCGCAGAGGATGACACATGGCGGCTTCCACTTAGCTTTTAACTGCCTTTAAAAAGTCTTCGGGACTTATATTAGTTTCTCGCAGAGGATGACACGTGGTGGCTTCTGTTGAGCTTTTTACTGCCTTTGAAAAGTCTTCGGGACTTCTATTAGTTTCTCGCAAAGGATGACACATGGCAGCTTTCACTGCATTTGATGAGAGACACATGGCAGGTTCCACTGCTTTGATACTGTGTTTTAATGGATGACACGTGGCAACATCCGCTGTGACTTTGACGAAGGACACATGGCGGCATCCGTTGAACTTGTAGAAGCTTTGGCACCTTTTGAATGTCCTACAGAAAATTGACACGTGGTGGCTTCCGTCACATTTTAGAAACACTATAAAACTATGCAGAACTCATTTGGATTCATGCGAACGATGCCACTTGGCGTGTTATGCTTAAATTATAAAGGACAAGTGGTGGCTTTTGAGGCTCTTAGAAACAAAGTGAAATGAGGCTCTGAAGATGACACTTGGCAGCATCCACAAGATTTTGTCAGGGTTTTGTCTCGATCCATTTGTTTGCCTTAGTCACTTTTTGCCACGAGAATTCCCTTCACAAGGGCACTTGTGTCTTTGACTCTTGGGGCACTCCTTTGAACTTTGTCACTTGAACTGACCGATTGAACTAACTTTGGTTCAACGGTTCAATGGTTCATTCCCTTGTTTCGGTTGAGTTCTTTTGATCTTCGTTGAACCAAATGTGTTGAACCTGTTGAACCTTGAACCCATTGAACCTTTGAACTTGTTGAACCCATTAAACCAAAATGGTTCAACGGTTCAATGGTTGGATCCTTGCTTGGATGCTTGCCGATGGACATTTTTGATTGAACCAAGGCCCTAAACCAATCTTGAAAATGACTAAGTGTTGAAAACTGATTCTTTTGATTGAACCTCCCTGTAGAAGCCTTTGAACCTATTAAACCATTAGTCATTTGACTAAAAAAGCTTGAATAATTCCCAATTTTGAAAGCTTAGAACAATTTTTTGAAATGAGAAGAGATATTTTGGTCTTTGCAAGACCAAAATAGCTTATATGTTGTCCTAAAAATGAGTGACATTTTTCGAGTACAACAGAGCGCTTAACTCTTTTTAAAAAATTTGAACTCGTTGAACCTTTGAACCTTTGAAGTGGGGTCCAATGGTTCAAGGTTCAATGGTTCATTCCATTTTTTTTAAGCCCGTCGCTAACTCTTTTGATTGAACTTCGACGTTGAACTAGCGTTGAAATTCTTAAGTATTGGGAACTTGTTTCTTTGTGAGAGCTCGTCTGTTGAAGTTTGTTGAACCTGCAAGTTTTTTAGCTAAAAAAGCTTGAATAATTAAAGAATTTGAATACTCAGAACATTTTTGAGAAGGGAAGAGAGAATTTTGGTCTGCAGGACCAAAATATTTGATATGTTGTCTCCAAAAATGAGTGACGGATTTTGGGAACAACAATTGGCTCCAGTTGGGAAACTTTTTTCAGTCAAAATTTTGAAACAACTGAGGGGAATAAAAACTAGAATCTCTACTGCATTTAAGTATGCCATTGGGCTACAGAGTCATACTACCCAAAAAAAAGGCACAAAAAAAAATGAAAATGAACAACATAAAATAGAACTAAGGACTATACAAATATACATATGTACAACTGATGTCACCTAATACTTCAAGGATTGAAGTGCTTCAAATGATGTCTATTGTAAGGTAGAGAAAAGGGCGTGCTATATTGATAATTTAGTAAAAAACTATTTTCACCATTGAGCTGACAAATAGCAAACGGGCCCCTCCATAGGGAATCGAATTTCCCATGCATTCCCTTTGGTTCTCTTCTCTTGTCCCATAACAGAACTTGATCACCAATCTAAAAATCACAAGTTTTTGCTTTCTGGTCAAAGAGTTTTTCACCGAACTCTGATATGCAACAATTCGATCCACCACCATAGTTCACTACTCACCCAACTCAGTCAAGCACATGATCTTTTTATTGATGAAACTTTCATATGTCTAATCTTCGACCGCCTTTGCTAATTTTAGTGTTGGTAATTTCAGGGTGATTGGTATCTCTGCATTGAGACCATACAAAATTTAGAATGGTGACATACCTATCTCCCTCTTGGGTGTAATTTTGTCTGTCTATAGAGTATCAACCAACTTTATGCCAGGTTCGTTGATTGTCATCCACCAGCTCCTTGATGATGGTCACCAAGTTCTTGTTGCTCAATTTGGCTTGGCCATTCCCTTGTGAAAAATAATCAGAAGAGTAAGAGAGGGTAATCTCATAATAAAAATAGAATTGAGTAATCTCATGAAAAGAGAAATAGGCTGCATTATCAGTCACAATCTTGGTTGGGACCCCAACCCTAGAAATGATGTTCTCTTTGAAAAAATTGCATACTACTTCTGAAGTAGCATGCTTGGTTGGAATAGCTTCCACCCATTTGGTGAAGTAATATGTGGCTGTGAGGACATAATCATGTCCAGCGCTTAAAGATGGGTTTACAGCACCAATGAAATCGATTCCCCATTGCTAAAATGGCTCTTCTATTACCACTGGCTTAAGAGGTATAGCGGCTAACTTAGGTCTTCTAATGAACTATTGTCACAGTTCACATCTTCGTCCCTAACTATATGCATATTGAGACAGAGTAGGCTAGTAATACCTGGCTCGCAAGATATTATGGGCAGCTATAGGCGTGAAAAAATGTCTTTCACAAGTCAGATTATGGAAAGACTCTCAAAGTTGGTTCTGCTGCTCTTTGTCCATGCAGCGTAGGAACACTCCATCGAGGTTCCTCTTATACAGACCGTTGTCTCATATGACAAAATTGATAGCTTTTAATTTGACAGTCCTCTTTTCTTTATGAGATAAGTGAGCAGGGCACTCACCATAAGTAAGAAAATGAACAATACTTGAATACCACTCATTCGTGGTGGAGACAAAGAAGACTGTTGGCGTATCTTCAATTTTTACTTTTTCATAACTTGTTTCTTTTGGTCTGTTACCGGCAATCAATTGGTAGAGACCCCTTCCCTGCACAAGCTTCGTTGATTTGATAACAAGATCAAACTCTTAGATTTTAACAATCCAATTGCCCCTTTTGGTTCTAAACTCCTGCTAAATTAATATGGATTTGACTATGGTATCAAGAACCAGGGCAATAATGTGCGAATTTAGGATGTAAAAATGGAAGTGATTTATTGCATTTACCACTGCATAAGCATGCTTATCCAAATTTAAATATTTCAGTTCATGAGTTTTGAGAGGATAGATATTGAAGGATATGGGAGATTCCACACCTTTATTCTGTTGAACTAGAATAACTGAAAGTGTGTGCTCAGATGCATAACTATACATTGTGAAATCTTTGGTATAATTTGGACAAATTAGAATTGGGGCATGGGTGATCGCTGTCTTGATGTCTCAAAATGCTAATTTGTCTTCTTCAGTCTAGCTGAAAGTGACCTTTTCCTTCATCATGTCCACAATGTGGTGAGTCTTCTCGATGAACTCATGGATGAACCTTCGTAAAAAATTCACCTTTCTAAAGAAAGAGTGAACTGCAATCTTACTTGTGGGTAGAGTAAGCTCTTGGATAGATTTGACTCTTTTTGAGTCAATCTTTATGCCTTCTTGGGATACAATGTGTTTGAGAAGTTTCCTTTTTGTTACCCCAAAAATAGATTTATTAAGATTTAGAGAAATGTCATTTTCATGACATTGTTCTAGCACTTGTTATAAATGGTGCACATGATCAGGACGATGCTTAAAAAAGACTGTTAAATCATTAAGGTACACCATAATGAACTTACCTATTTCATCTTTGAAAGTAAGGTCCATTGCTCTCTGAAAAGTGGTGCCAGTATTTATCAGGCCAAATGGCATTTTTTGATATGCAAAGGTGCCCCAAGGTGTGGTGAAGGTAGTCTTATGTTGGTTTGCTTCACCAACTTCCACTTGATTGTACCTCGAGAAGCCATCCAATATTGATAAGATCTCTGAACCAGTCACTGTCTGAAGAACTTGATTCATGATGGGCAGAGGGTAATTATCCTTTAAAGATGATTGATTCAAATTTTTAAAATTCATGCAAAGGTGAATTTTGTCATTCTTCTTTCTCACAGGAACTATGTTTGTAATCTATGTGGAATGATAGATTGAAAATTATTCTAGCGTTTAACATTTTTTGTATTTTAGACAGAATAGTACCTGATATCTTTGAATTATACTGTAGACATTTCTGCCTACAAGGCACTGAATCACATTTGAGAGAAATTTCATGACAAATTTTTTCAAGTCTGAGCAACTTTAGATCATCATAAGAGTACGCCAAAACATCCTGTAATGGCGAAGTAGGGTAGTAAATTTGAGCTTCTCCTCCAGAGTGAGTGCTTCTTAATGTTCACCATCTTGGAATTTTCTTTGGTACCCAAATTTATCTAATTAAACTCCTGAGAGAAGCTTGAATCCATTGGTTGCTATTTGATGAACTTGTCGTGCTTGTCAAACAGTTTCTCAAGGGAAACCGATCATTTTGAGATTTTATTCTCTTTGAGCCACAGGAATTTTTCACCTGCGTCTGAACTTGTTTCACTGCCTTCGAAGTGAAGTTGTTCACAGCTGTCTTTTTATTTCAAAAAAGTGATAATTTAGTTGTCGCCATTGAACACTTGTCAATGATTGGCATTGTCAGGCACACTTGGTTGAAAGACCAGTTCGATAGTGTACCTGTCTCTTTTAAAATCTGAGTGAAGAACTAAAAGAGTCATAGAAACGGCCAATGCATTAGCTCGGTCACTGAATTCTCTGGGTACTGTAGAGATATTGAAATCATCAAAGCTTTAAATTTGATCTCAAACTAGATTGCGATAATAACGCAATCTCTTATTTTTAGTTTGGTATAGGTTCCTGACCTGGCAAACCACTAGCTCAGCATCTCTTTTGGCATGAAGGAGCTTGACACCCCTATCTTGAGCGGTCTTTAATCCCTACAGTAGTGATTCATATTCAGCAGTATTGTTGGTATTGCTAAGCTGCAATTTATAAGAATAAGGGAAAATATCTCTTTGAGGAGATATCAACACAATCTCGACTCTTGAATTGGCAAAAGAACAACTGCCATCAAATTTCAGAATCTAGACATCATCAGAAACTAATTTTTTCTTAATTAGAGGAGACGATTCTTCTGCACTTGTACTGCGTCCTATCAATTCTTCTATTATTCTATCTGAGCCAATTTTTAGATTATCATTTTTAGAAGTTTCATCAGCTAAGACAGGAACATCCTCTGTAGTCAGGAAGTAATTACCCACTCTTAAAGACTCAAATAGAATTTGAGCTTTAGGTGCTGATATTTGAGTGATAATGTATTTTGCCTCTTTCTCAAGGAGCAATATCTGCATGACACCTTTGATCGAGATCCTCGCTTCAAACAGGTCTATGCTTATTTTTCCACCAACATCCTTGCAAAAATTTTGACTAAGAAGGATGCCGTAGGAGGTTGGGACGTCAGCCATCAGGATTTTCATCTTAATTCTCTTATTTGAGAATGCCGCAAATGCAAATTAGGCGTCCTTGATTTGTCTCAACAGTGGAACTTATTTCTCCATGGAGAAACATCTCCTAAATGTCTTGGTCAGTGTGAAACCAAGGGACTTAGCTACTTTGGCTGGCATGATATTGTCAAACGCACCTGAGTTTATGATATAATTATTCAACGAGTGTCTATTTATCAGCAGGGAGACATAAAAAAGTTATGTCCTCTCGAGAGCAGCAAGAGTAATGACAAGGTTATTCTGGATGGAGGTGGGAGTTACCTTTAGAATAGCTGGTCCTGCAGGGATGGTTTTATCCTTTACACACTGAACCAACTTATCCAACTGCTCAAAGTTGGATTGCAAGAATTCAAATTCAGACATTTGAATTTTGGTTTTCTTGACATGGTCAATTATATCAAATGCCTAAAATAAATTAGGAACAAGGGAAGGCAGTTCATCCTTTTAGTTTTTAAGAGTGGGTACTGGTCTGCGAATTTAAAGTTGAAGATGAAGGAATGTTTGGAGTACTTACTTTTTTACTGCTCACTGGGTCCTTTGATTGAAAAGGTAGAGTGGTCCCCTGCTTAGCAATTGAAATTGTTGGTTGAGGTCGCTCCTCTATTTTTTTATCTACTTGTCGGGCTGACTGGTTTTGAGACCGAGTGAATACATCGTATGATCCATCAAACGTTTCACATTTACTTTTGAGTTCATCTTAGTAATTCAAGAAATTGATGTTGGAGTCACCAGCTAATTTTTCTTCTCCCTTTGTGAAGAGATTAGCATCATCTTCTAAGTTCAACTCAGGCTGAAAGGAGAAATCAAATTTTGTTTCGAGATATCCAACTGCTGAGTTGGCTGGTGTTGCTTCAATGGTAAGTTTCCCCTATGGAGGAGGGATATGATTTGGTTGCCCTTGATTTTTGGTAGCATTGTCTTGATATGACTGATTGAAAAATGTTCTCTTTGGTATATCTCTATATGAAGGAGGAGTAGACATTTCTTGCACCATTTATTTTCTGAGAGCTAGCAACTCATTTGCCAGCTTTTGCACCATTAGATCAGTGGTGCCTATAGATAGATATTCAGAGGATGAAGAAGATTTACCTCTGTTATAATATCTCCTTATCTTTCCTGCCAAGATAAGATCATCTTCCACCTTAGTGTCCAAATCTTGTGCTGTAGCAAGGTCTATGTGACTAGCACGTCTTAACAAGAAACTCACTTCAGGCAGCTGTGAGTTGATGAATAAATATTTGAGGTTCTCAGTTGTTGGCTGAGTAATTGTAAGAATCTTATTCCTCATCTTGTCAAATTTGGCAATGAAGTCCCTCATAGATTCATGAAGCTCTTTCTTCATTTGTGTGAGATGGGCCAGTAAGACATGCGCATCTTCTGTAAGATTGAACCTAGCTTTAAATTTGGATTTGAAGGTGTTCCAATCAGTCATAGTCTGGGCTTGCAGATGATAGAACCAGTCTGCAGCAGCACCTTGCAAAGTTTTTACAAATAGCCTGACTGCCATGTCCTCATACTCCACGTCTATCATGCCACAGGCTATGCTGAAGGCTGTAATATGTTCATCAGGATGAACTCTCCCATCACCATAGAACTTGGAGAAATTCTTTCTAGAACTGTGAGGCAGTTCATGTAGAAGTGGAGTTAAATTGAGTGGGCCAAAAGAGTTGCCCCAGGGGCCTTGATCTACCATGATTTGACTATTGAAGTGAGGGATAACAAATGTCTGAGGGGTATGTATTGACAAAGCTTTGCTAATAGCAGAAATAGACGCTTTAACTGGTAATTGAGACCTAATTTTTGTGGAAGAAAATTTTTTGATTCACTGAAGGTGAGATGGTGAAGGAAACAAGTCAAAATTGCTTTGCTGCACCAACTCAAAAATAGGGTCAATAATACATTTAGATCTTTGGCTTCTTGTATACTGTGGATTTGCCAAATTGTAAAATAAAAATAGAAAAGAACTGGCACTACTTCAATTTGAAGCTTGAGACTTCAAACTACACGTTCTTCCCTAGCAGAGTCACCAAAAATTATTGGCGTGAAGGTAGAGGAAAATGGTAATGGAAAAGGACTTGGAACAATGAAGAAAATGGATAAGAAAAAAAACTGAAACTGCTCGTTCATCCCTAGTGGAGTCACCAAAAATTATTAGGTAAATGTTTTGTCACCAGCTAACTGATGGGCAAAATAGGTGTTTCCACCACAGCATAGAAAGATTTATCAGCCAAATGTGCAGGTCGACCACATCAAAAGGGGACAAATCTCTCCTCTCATCAAGGGGAGGTTCCCTATAAATATGAGGTGTTATATACTATATATATAAGCTGAAAATAACACTCAGGGGTAGGATAACACCATCCATCTCTATTTTTTTAGAGATGATGTTCGCAAATAAAAGAGAAATTTTGGTGAAAACACTGAAGGCACTTCTCTTCTTTCAGAAGTGTTGTTCAACAAACAACATAAATCTTTTTGGTAGTGACAAGTAAATGTAACAAGGTGCAATAACTAGTAGAATGAGGTGTAGCACAAAGTCTCCACCTCAACTGCCAAAGAGTGAAATATACGAAGGACAATGGGGGCACAAAGTCATCCCAAGATCTTTTACACAGAAATATAAAAACAAACACGCTAAAGATAATTGTGGCAGCACAAAGTCTCTCCATAGTCGGCTTCAGGACACCTTGATTACTTCTACTAGTTCTGCTTGTTAAATTAAATGGACAAAAAAAATTCTAAGAAACAGACATAAAAACAATTTCTTAAATAACACAAGCTATTCCAGCACAAAGTCTGAAAGGTCACTTGTTTTCTCAATTAAATAAAGAAATATGATTAATAATCTGAGCTCAGTCTCAGGAAATGCCTTTCAATTTAGGCAGAGTTTTGCTTCTATAACAAAGAGATCTCCTTTTACATAAAATAAGAGATTACAATATATAGCAGCCAAGAAAGACTTGGCACTTTGTTTCATAGAATGGCCCATGTTGCAATCAATGCCTTGAATGCATTTTCAGTTCTGTCAAGGGGCCATGCTAGAATAGGGCGTCGGCCTTGACTTTGGTGTGCCAATTCATCTCAAACTTGATGGAGAAAAATAGGCCGCATCCTTAAGTGCTCGCACTCTCTAATGTCCACCTAGTGGACTGTTTCACCAACTAGAAATAACTCCTGCGCAGATATTTCTAGTCTTTTCCTGTAGCTTTTCTTCTTTCCTATTACAATTTAAGCTCTCGAACCATCTTCTTACCTTCAGTAGGCTCTTTTGGCTTCTTTCTTCAGCTGTTCACTGAGTTTTGTTCTCAGGTCCGTGCCATATTTGAAAATAAATGGGCATTTTGTTACCTTAAATTTGACATCCTCGGGGACGTCATTGGTCACTTGGTCACTTGAACCACGTTGAACCTTGAACCTTCAAATCATGAGAAAACATTGGTTCAATGGTTCAACGATTTTGGTGATCTAATCGGCTCCTTGGTTCAATCGCTTTCTTGGCTCAATCTCTCTCTTAGTTCAATCGATCTCTTGGTTCAATCGCTCTCTTTCCTCTTCGATTGAACCATCTCTTCGAACTTGTCTTTGGAATCTTTCGCTTCTTTTTTTTGCTCGAAACTTCCCTTTGAACTTTAAAATTCCTTAAACTTTTGAACCTTTGAAATTCCTTGAACATTTGAACCTTTGAGCTTTGAACCATTTTGGTTCAAAGTTCAATGGTTCATTCTCTTTCTCAGAATTCTTTGGTCCTTCAAAGTTTCTGGATCCTTTGCTTTTCTGTTGAACTCATTGAACATTTGAACTTTGAACTCTTTTGGTTCAAGGTTCAATCGGTTCAATCTTTCTTTCTTAGTTCTTCGAATCCTTTATTCTTCTAAGTCTCTCGAACTTTATTGAACTCATTGAACCTTTAAACTTTGAACCATTTTGGTTCAATGTTCAATTGTTCAATGGTTCATTCTTTCTTTTTCAAAGTCTTCTTTCGTTTAAGTCTTTTGATCTTATTGAACTCGTTGAACCATTTTGGTTCAAGGTTCAACGATTCAACGGTTCAACCTTCACTCTTTGAAGCCTTCTTTTCTTTAAGTCCACCGAACTTATTGAACTTTAGAACTTATCGAAGTCTTTGAACTAGTTGGACTCTTCAAAGCAGTTAAACCTCTTTGAACTCATCGAGCGCTTAACTCTTTTTCAAACTTTTGAACTCATTGAACCTTTGAACCTTTGAAGCGAGGTTCAATGGTTAAAGGTTCAATGGTTCATTTTATTTGTTTGAAGCCTGTTGCTAAGTCTTTTGATTGAACTTCAGCGTTGAACTAGCGTTGAAATGCCTAAGTGTTGGAAACTTGTTTCTTTGTGAGAGCTCACCTATTGAAGTTTGTTGAACTTGTTGAACCTGCGAGTCCTTTAGCGAAAAAAACTTGAATAATTAAAGAATTTGAATACTCAGAACATTTTTTGAGAAGGAAAGAGAGAATTTTGGTCTGCAGGACCAAAATATTTGATATGTTGTCCCCAAAAATGAGTGAGGGATTTTGGGAATAATAGTGATAACCAAATCATTGCCTTTCTGGAACAAATGGATAGCTTTGAGGAGATTTATTTTGAAGGCAGTAAGTCTCCACCGTGGAAATCAGCTCATGAAACAAATTCAAATGCTGGTGAATAATTCTTTCAGCTCAAAAGGAATAAAATCCTAAAAAGATTGGTTTTCCTTGAGAAACTGTTTGATAAGCATGATAGGTTCGTCAAACAGCAACAAATGGATTCAAGTTCTTCCCAGGAGTTTGATCAAATAAATTTGAGTACTGAAGAAAATCTCAAGATGGTCAACATTGGAAAGTGTTGCACTCTTGATGAAAAATTTAAATTCGTTACTCTGCTTCATCATTACATTGATATTTTGGCGTACTCCTTTGATGATCTGAAGTCTCTCAGGCCTGAAAAAATTCAACATAAAATTCCTCTTAAAATTGGTTCATTACCTCACAAGCAGAAATCAAGACAATACAACCCCAAGATATCAGGTACTATTCTGTCTGAGATTAAAAAAAAGTTAAATACAAGGATAATTTTTTCAATTCATCAATCCACCTGGATTGCTAACATAGTCCCTGTGAAAAAAAAGAATGAAGAAATTCACCTCTGTGTTGATTTCAGAAACTTGAATCAATCCTCTCTAAAGGACAACTACCCCCTACCCATCATGGATCAAGTCCTGCGGACAGTGACTGGTTCAGAGATATTATCAATGTTAGATGGTTTTTCAAGGTACAATCAAGTGGAAGTTGGTGAAGCAGACCAACATAAGACTGCTTTCACTACACCTTGGGGCACCTTTGCAGATCATAGAATGCCTTTTGGTTTGATCAATACTAGTGCCACCTTCTAAAGAGCCATGGATCTTGCCTTCAGGAATGAAATGAGAAAGTTCATTATGGTATATCTTGATGACCTAATTGTCTTTTTCAAACATCACCCTGATCATGTGTGCCATCTACAATAAGTGTTGAAACGATGTCGACAGAATGGCATTTTCCTTAATCCTAAAAATTAGTTTTTAAGATTACAGAAGGGAACTTCTCAGTCACACCGTATCCTGAGAAAGCATAAAAATTGACTCAGACAGAGTCAAATTCATTCAAAAATTTACTCTGCCTACTAGTAAGACTGCAGTTCATTCTTTCTTCAAAAAAGTGAATTTTCTACGAAGATTCAATCTCGAGTTTGCAGAAAAGACTTGCCACATCGTTGACATGATGAAGGGAAAAGCTAATTTTCACTAGATTGAAGAAGGCAAGTCAACATTTCAAGTATCAAGAAAGATATCGCCCATGCCCCGATCTTGGTTTTCCCAAATTACACCGAAGACTTTATAGTGTACAATTATGCTTCTGACACATGCTTTCAGCCATTTTAGTTCAGCAGAATAAAGAAGTTGTGGAATCTCCCATTTCATTCATGAGTTGTCCTCTTAAAGCTCATGAATTAAAATATTCAAACATGGAAAAGCATGTTTATGTTGTGGTTAAGGCGGTGAAACACTTCCATTTCTATATCTTGAACTCACACATTGTTGCTCTGGTACCTGATACCACAGTAAAGTCTATTTTAATTCAACAAGAATTTGGTAATAGAAGGGGCAATTAGATTGCTAAAATTCAGGAGTTTAATCTTTTTATCAACCCTATAAAGCTTGTGCGAGGAAGAGGCCTCTGTCAATTAATTATTGATAACATAACAGAGAAAATAGGGCATGAAAAAACAAAGGTTAAAGGCATGCCTAAAGTTCTCTTTGTCACTACTACAAATGAGTGGTATTCCAATATCACTCATTTCCTTATCTATGGTGAGTGTCCTGCTTACTCGTCTCATAAAGAAAAGAGAATTGTTAAATTGAAGGTTGTTAACTATGTTTTGTGGGACAACGTTTGTACAAGAAGAGCCTTGATGGAGTATTCCTTCATTGTGTGGATAAAGTGCAACAGTCCAAATTTTTAGTCTTTTCACAATTTGGCCTGTGGCAGACATTTTTCTGCACCTGTGACTACTCATAAGATTCTATGAGCTAGATATTATTGGCCTACTCTATTTCAAGATACATACACCTGGGTGCATAGTTGTGAGTTGTGTCAACAGTTCGTTGGGAGACCCAAGTTAGCTGCATTGCCTCTCAAGCTGGTGGTGATCGAAGAGCCATTTCAACAATGGGGTATTGATTTCATTGGTCCTGTAAACCCGTCTTCAAGTGCTAGACATGACTATGTTCTCACAGCCACAGACTACTTTACCATGTGGGTGGAAGTCATTCCATCCAAGCATGTTACTTCAAAGGTGGTATGTAATTTTTTTAATAAAAATATTATTTTTCAGTTTGGGGTCCCAACCAAGATTATCATAGACAATACAACTTGTTTCTCTTTTCATGAAATTACCCAGTTTTGTTACAATTATGGGATTACCCTCTCCCACTCCTCTAAATATTATCCACAAGGAAATGGTCAAGCAGAATCAAGCAACAAGAACTTGGTGACCATTATCAAAAAATTGATAGATGAGAATCAAAGAACCTGGCATAAAGCATTGTTTGATGCTTTATGGGAAGACATGATTACACCTAAGAGGGTAATAGGTATGTCACCATTTCAACTTCTGTATGGTTTGAATGCAGAGATACCAATCACTTTAGAACTACCAGCACTGAAGTTGGCGAAGGTTGTCAAAGATCAAACATTTGAAGATTGCATTGACAAGAGGATCATGTGCTTGACTGAACTAAATGAGCATCGAACTATGGTGATGGACCGTATTGTTGCACATCAAAGTCTAGTAAAGAAGCTCTTCGACCAGAGAGCAAGGATTTTTTATTTTTAGATTAGAGATCAAGTCTTGTTATAGGACAAGAGGAGAGAACCAAAAGGGATGCATAGAAAATTGAATTCCCTGTTGAGAGGTCCATTTGTCATTCACCAAATAAATGGTGAGAATAGTTTCTTGCTGAAGTATCAAGACAGCATGCCATTTTCATTGCGTCACAGTGGACGCATCTGAAGCACTTCAATCATTGAAGTATCAAATAAGATCGATTGTATATTTGTATAGTCTTTATTTTTATTTTGTGTTGTTCATTTTCATTTTTTGGCATCTTTTTTTTTGGGTGACATGACTCCGTAGCCCAATGACATAGATAAAGGCACTAAGAGTCTAGATTCTACTCCCTTCGATCATTTTTATAATCGATGGAATTTTTTCAACTAAAGCCAGCTATTGTTCCTAAAATCTGTCACTTATTTTTGTGGACAACATGTTGACCATTTTGATCCTGTAGGCCAAAATGATCTCTTCCTTTTTCAAAAAATACTCTGAGCAGTCAAGTTTTTCAATTAATCAAGCCTTTTCAATTAAGGAAATCGCAAGTTTAACAGAAGGGCTTTCACAAAAAAAGTTCTAAAAACTTAGGCATTTCCTAAACATTACAAGGATGGTTCAATGCCAAGGTTATATTAAAAGGTTCATCGGCGTGGTTCAAAGAGTTGGAATGAACCATTGAACCGTTGAACCATTGAACTCTAAAATGTTCAAACAAGTTCAAAGGTTCAAAGGGTTCAACGAGTTCAATGACTCCCAAAGGTTCAACGACTCCGAAAGCTTCACAAAGTTCAAAGTTCAAGCGAAAGATTCTAGAAAAAATTCGAGCGAAAGGTTCAAGCGAAAGTTCAAAAGAGTTCAAATAATATGGAACAAACCTTTGAACCAATGAACCATTGAACTCCCAAAGAGTTCAAAGTGGTTCAAAGGTTCAAATAATTGGTTCAACGATACGTTGAACTCCCAAAATAGACTAAGTGAACGCGGCACTTTGAAAGAAATATTGAACCGATAAGCTGATTGAACTGCTCGAACTATTAAACCATTGAACCGGTGCACTCCAAAAGGTTCAAGGTTTAAGGTTCAAAGTGGTTCAAGTGACTAGCGACTGGTGATGTCCTCGCAGATGTCAAATTTAGGGTTATGAAATAATTGTTGATTTTAAAATATAGCGTGGATCTAAGAACAAACTCAGTGACTAGCTGATGAAAGTCGAAATAGCTAGCAGAAAGTAAGAAGATAACCTGAGAGCTCAGATCACCAGGAAGAGACAAAATACAACAAAGAAAGAGGGAACTATACAGAGAATCCAAAAATATTTGCAAAGAGTTATTCCAGTAGGTGGAGCAGTCCACCAGGTGGACATTAGAGAGTGTGAGCATTCAATGGCATGGCCTATTTTTCTCCCTTTGAGTAAAAGTGAATAGACAGCCGTGTAAATATCTTGAAGAGGACCAGGCGGCCCATACTTTGGAGGAGATATTTGAGATGAATTAGAATGCCAAAGTTAAGGCTGATGACCTATTCCAACATGGCCCCTTCACAAAATTTCAAATGCATTCAAGGCATTGAATGCAGCACGGGCTATTTCCTGGAAACAAGTGCCAAAGTCTTTCTTTTGGCTGCTATATATTTTAATCTCTCATTTTATGCAAGGGAGATCTCTCGATTATCAGAAGCAAAACTCTGCTCAAATTGAAAGACATTCTTGAGACTTTGAGCTCAGATTGTTAATCATATTTTATCAAATGAATGAGAAAGCAAGTGACATTTCAGACTTTATGTTGAAATAGCTTGTGTTATTTAAGAAATTATTCTTATGTCTGTTTGTTAAATACAATCTTGTCCATTTAATCAAATAAGCAAAATTAGTGAAAATAATCTGAAAGGTGCCCTGAAGCTAACTGTGGGAGACTTTGTGCTACCATAATTGTCTTTAGTCTATGTTTTATGTTTCAGTGAAAAGGATATTAGAGAGACTTTGAGCTCCCATTATCTTTCACAACCTTTTATCTTGTTGTAGTTGAGGTGGAGACTTTGTGCTACACTTCATTCTATTATGTTACTGTGTCTTGTTTCAGTAGGATATTAGATTGATAAGGATGGGTTTTGATGAATTTTGGATTAAATGGATAAGGACGGGTTTGGATAGGTAAGGATAGTTCAGGATGGGTAAGTATGGTTTAGGAGAATGATGCTTCTCCTACTGAAACAAGACGCAGTAACATAATAGAATGAAGTGTAGCACAAAGTCTCCACCTCAACTACAACAAGATAAAAGGTTGCGAAGGATAATGGGAGCTCAAAGTCTTCTAATATCCTTTTCACTAAAACATAAAACATAGACTAAAGACAATTGTGGTAGCACAATGTCTCCCACAGTCAGCTTCAGAACACCTTTCAGATTATTTTCACTAATTTTGCTTATTTGATTAAATGGACAAGATTGTATTTTCACTAACTTTGCTTATCAAAGTTAAAATTTAGAATAATGATAAGAAAGTGGAAACATCTTGAGACATGATCTTAGAAACATCTTTGTGTGTCCTTACAATGCTATTTTGATAACTAGACACTTGGTTCTTAGGTGACATGTTTCTTGGAGTAATCATCTTAATTTGTATCCCTTCTTATATATCCCTTCCACTAACATTCCCTTTCCCAGTGCTAGAATAGGTTTTCCCTTTGCTAGTAGCCCTTGTATATAAAATCCAACAAAAAAATTCAAAGCAAAATTTAGAAAATCTAAAAAAATATTAAAAAATACAAAAAAAACCAAAAAATCTCGTCCTTAGTTATCTACCTTTGTCATCCCTCATGAATATTATAAATCATATAGTTAACATTGTAAAATATCTCATACCTCAAAGGGTTCTACTCTAGCTGAGGACATCCAAAAAGACATTTGTTTACTTGTTTGTCTAGTTACTTATTTTTTTGTTTGTACATATTATGTGTTTACTTCCTTAGACAAGTTATTTTCTTTACTTTTTTTAATTTGTGCTCGAGAATTAAAAGGTCTCGGGCCCTTACACCATATATAACTTATGACAAAAAAGGTGGTATGGCTTAACATTAAAAAATGTTAAAGGTAAAATTGACCAATTCAAAACTAGGCAAAAAAGATTTTCAAGAGAACCACAAATCCTTTATAAACAAAACCATTAAGGCCTATATCCAATCTTTATTTCCAAGAGACCAACTTACTAAACATATAAAAAATACTTTAGCTTAATTACCCATCTAATCAAATATAATATCCATAATTATTCTTCTTATCCTCTTTATTTTTGTTAATATTTTTGGATGGTTAGGGAAGAGTCTACCTTTTTTCCTACTTCTAACCACCTTCCATTCTTCTTCAATACCCAAAAAATCTAAATCCAAACTTAACACTTCTTTTTCCTCCTTCAGTTTGCCTCTAGAAAATTCACTCTTATTTACACTTTACCAATAGAACTGGCTAACTCTTCTTTATTAGTAGATTTAACCAATGAAGTAGCCTTACCTAAATTATTTTCTATTATCATCTCTGAGAACTCACCTTCAGAGTGATCAGAAAAAACTGTGAGATGTTGCACATTAACCTCCTTACCCCATGATGACACAAACTTACGCTTCATTTTCTTGGAAGAAGCAAAAAGATGACCAACCTAAAAACAATTTTGTCATCTAAAAAGAATACCTTCGAAATCTAATTTTTTCATCCAACTCTTGTCTTGCACTTTTAGTTCAATACTTTCAGGGAGATCTTGAGAAATATCTAAACAAACCAAAATATTTGCAAATATATTCTGGGAAAAATTCAACAAAGAGGTATCAATTACCAACAAAGCACCTAGTGCAGATCCAATGAATGAAATACCAAAAACTAACCAAAACTGAAGCGAGAGGTAAAACAATCTCACCCAGACTGGATGCAGAGAGAGTTTTAGTCAAGGATTTAAAATCAGGTGTCTAGGGTTTCGTGAGCAGAAGGTGATTTTTAAAGCTCCATATTTTACTCAAAAAAATCTTATCTCAATCAGCTAAAAAATCAAAGGTTACAATAAAAAAACCTCTAGCACAGGGATAAATTTCCATAGTGCCTGCCAAGAGGGTTCTCCATGAATCCGAAAGCCACTGATGAAGAGCAGAGAGAGAAGGCTAGACCCTATCAAAATGATAGACCAGATCCCTCTCTGCAAACCAGACTTTACTTGTCAACACCCCTCTAAAGCTTTATTTTTGAAATTGACAATTACTGAAATGGATGGTGAAACCCTTACCTGCTTCATTACCGGGTTTGAAGAAACTTCATTTGATTGAAATTTCAATTTTTTGGAAAAAATCGAGGCTTTAAGGACCCCATGCTTCCCTACCCAACCCCTTCAACTACCACCACATTACCAGTTACTATCTTACCCTTCAACCTGGCTGCGCAGATCCCATAAATTACCCCTGGCATTGCTCCATGCTTAAAGGCAATTTCTTATCCTCTAACTCCCCTAATGTTTATGCCATCGTAGAATTTATCCTCACACTAGATGCCCTATTAATTTCTATATGTGTAGATGCAAAATCATATGATCTCTAAATAAATGAAAACCAAAAATTTTATCATTCCCCTATTATTACCAATTGTACTATTTTTTTACTTTCTTGTTTGTTTTAATTACATGGTTTTATTATTGCAAACACTTTTTTTAATCTTGTTTTCATTGTTATTTTTTGAGTCTAGATCACTATGCTAATTACAAATAGTGTTTTTATGATCTTCCATATCATGATGCACTAATTACACTTGTGAATCTATCAATCCTTACATATATAACATAATAGACATCATGGTTTTTCCATACCATTGGTGCATATTGTTACGCACAATATAAAAATAAAAGTTTCTCAACTCATGTCAGAAATAATGTTGTAAATAATGTTTGAACTCCAAACAAAGGTTAGAAAAGAAACTATTCACCCAACCCACATCATTAATCCATCTCCAAACATATATCACATCCCTAACTCACGTCAACCCATTCAAATAGTGACGATCTAACTTCACATTCATTTCAATCACACATATAACTCCATAAATAACTCAATGTGCTTCATAAATAATCCATCAGGAATGTTAAACCATACATCCCATACCATCAATAAATTAAATCTATGTTATCCAATCATGGGATCAATAATCATTAATACATGTAGTCAATTAACTTATTTTTTATGTTTGTGAATTAATTAACTAAATCAATCATCCATAATCATTTATTAATATTTATGTTCAATCTCTTGCACCTGTCGATTGGGACCGACAAAATCATAAATTCATCTTTTCTTCTATCAATCAATAAGTAAATTAGTCAATCCAATCCAAACTCGTAGCTTTTCAATAGGATATATCATTCCCGCAATCTGATCCTTGCATATATTATTTCTTAGGGCACATCAAAGCATGCAACTTATCTTGAGATATATTGTTCCTACAATCCACTATTTGCATATATCATTGCTTGGCACAAATCAATCCATCATTGAATCCAATCACAATGTGTCAGTATTTGCTCAAGTACGTTAATTCAATCCATGGGTTAATCTTATTCAACCATCACATCCATACCATCCTCCTCCCATCACCTCATTTTCCCTTCATATCATACCACCAATTAATCAAAATTCTCCAAATCTTTATTTCAACTTGAAAATTAATTTCGTCAATTTTATCACCAATCCTTGAAAAATATATTTCTCATTTTACGGTCCACAATTGACCAACATGATATATCGTTCCCATAACCACTCCCATGTACCAATCATTCATGGATCACAATCCAAGCGTACAACTTAAAAATGGGAAATCTTATTTCTTTAATCGATTCCCTAGCACTAATCCACTTGGAACACATCATATTACATGTACTTCATCTCATGAAAGATTTTTATGGAGAATAATCATTCTATTAAAAAATGATCTTACCTCTATCACTTTTCATATATCTATCTTCATTTCGAGTGTTCATCCTAATCTATTCTCCCCGCACAACCATTCAAGGGGGAATCATTCATAGTCATTCATACCCAGTTGGGGCATCATATTTATACATCCATTTTCACTATACTTTTTATTTATTCTTTAAAAATGCATTCCTTCTTCTAGTCGCAATACCATTTTAAAGTGAGGATAATATAGACAACTAAATTCTACCAATTTAGTGTCATAATTAACTTTGTTAAAAATTAACCCACTAACTCAATCACCACCCTACATTCGAATTTAACATACTATCACTTATTTTTTCAAATAGTTATTTAATTCTATATTAATTAAATATCTATGCACACATAATTCTTCAAAACTATTTAAAATATGAAATTTTCACCTCATCCATACATCTTGCACACTTCTCTCAACCAAGTATTGAATCATCCAACCACCTCTTTTACTTAAACTAATTGTTGAGTCACCTTTGAATATTTAAACCACCATGGTGAGTCACTCAACTATATTGAATCATTCCTAAAATATTTTAAACTACCAATTAACTCTTCATTTTCCTCTCACACACATGGGAATTAGTCATCATCCATTGAGATGAGGACTCAAATCCAGTCGTTGATTATTATCATAATTAAACAAATCTAGATTATTCTCAACCATTCATCTCATCATCTTCAATCTTATAAATTTATGTGTTATCATCCACCTTCAAGCTATCAAATTTATCATACATATCAATTAAGAATTCAATCTATTTGTATTCATATGTTTCCTAATTCATATTTATTTAG
The DNA here is from genome assembly GCA_037957365.1 of Torreya grandis. Classification (NCBI taxonomy): domain Eukaryota; kingdom Viridiplantae; phylum Streptophyta; class Pinopsida; order Cupressales; family Taxaceae; genus Torreya; species Torreya grandis. The sequence continues at coordinate 2,104,474 of JARHVA010001655.1, forward strand.
AGAAATTAATTGAGCACGCACATCTAATGAAGCAAGAGCAAATCATATGTTCACAATGGAGAAGGTGATGAGTGTATTTTACATGTTTTGAAAGTTTGTTATTGTTTAATTTTATTTTGTTATTGTTGATCAATCTAATGTTTTAGTTTAGATTTAGAATAGGAAGTTTGCATTCTTTTATTTTCCTAGTTTTATTAGATTCATAGCTATCATAATACCATTCACTGTATATCACCTCCCATTTTACCTTTATTCTTTGCTTGGTTGTTGCTTGTCATTCTCCTCACTTCTTATGACTAAAAAAATAACAAATTCCTTTCGTAGGGAGCATAATGCCATTTTTGGAGAGATGATCATGAGTTGATAAAAAAATTCATCTTTTGTTGGTGCAATTATGTCATTTGGATCATGTGTCCTCTTTTGGTTGATGTGATGTGTGTTCAACATGTCCCTTAAGAGTAAATGTGTCAAATGTCTTTGAGTATCCCCCCCAACTTAAAGGCTTATCCTCATGTGTAGATGATGGGACAATAGGGTACACACAACCAATGAGGTGAGAGTTAAATGAGTTTGAAGTGAAATTTATGATGCAAGAAAATGGATTTAGAATATTACAATGGACGTGGAAGAAGTGGATTTTCAAGGGAGTACTCATAAATAATCATATCATAGTAATAATCAATAGACATAACAAAGCAAATCTTATGAAAATTATACATTATTCTAAATTCCTAACAAAAGTACCTAGGTCAACATAATGGTCTGACTAATAATATATTTTCTATAGATCGCTGATGGTACTCACTTGAGATCCTCTCTCATGAGCCATTAATTAGATGAAATACAAAAATGTATGATAGTTGAGAGCTCATCACAAAACTTTCCTTGTTGAATATGTTCTTGAAGTGATGAAGAGAGGGTGTGTTGTTTCACCAATCTTGTGAGTATTTTTTTGTGGGAATGTTCAGTTTGAAGCTGAATTCCTAGCCCTAGAACTGATGGATCCCTTATATTCTAAGACAATCATGAAATGATACAATGCCCCTTAGGACAATCAATGAAATCATGTGGTCAAAAAATAATAAACCAAGGGTGAAAGGTTGCAGGTTGTTTCTGGAGATGATAATTTTTCAAGGAGAGAGGTAGTAGTGGTTGTATGTGTGTTTTGAGGACTTTTAGTAGCTGTGCGCATAAAAACTTGCTTAGAAAAATAGTAACAAAAATGCAATCACTTCACCTTTTAAAATAATCAGATATGAGAAATGTTGGATCTGCTATGGAAATGAGGATCTAACCTGTTAAATGACTCTATTAGATGTTACAGGTGTATGCAGAGTTGATTACAACAAGTTGAAAGTATACTCTATATAACACTAGAGGCTACAGGTGTAGATGCTACAAGTTTTAAGTTTACTTACATCAACTAAAAGTGGCCCTATAAAAACTAAGAGTTATCAATTACTTATATCAGATGACTTTTATTTCTATTGTTTCTACTCAAGTGGTCAATTAGCTGATTTTACACCATATTTTTTGACTCTGACTCCTGAGTGGCCAATAGGGTGGTTTTCCACTCAAGCCCATTTTATATAGTTTTGGCCAGCCAATGCACTAGTTTTTCAACCAAAACTACCATATGTGATGCACTTGCCCTAGAAAAATGAGACTAAAATGTCTTATCTAAATTTCAACAAGCTCTGAGGATGACCAACAAGTTGTTAAGAGTATTTATTCAATATACAATTGATTCCCATGTCTATACAAGGTTGGTATATAGTCATAAGCTTTTGAATGAACTTCTCTTTAGAGAGAGGTTTCTTGTACAACTTGAGATAATGTCCATTGGCCATCAAATAGAATCTAATCAAATCAGTTATGTGTAACTTGATTGATCCATTATCAAACACATTTTTTTATCTCATAGAGGCCTAACCATATACTTTGAAATTTATCTTTATAATCCTTTATTTTTGGAGTCAAAAAGTCATGCCCAATCACCAAGTTGAAACTTCCTTGTTTTAATGTACTTGTCATGTCATTTGATCCTTTATTGCTAAATTATGTGTGTATGGTATACAAATTTTCTTCTCATCTCATCAAAAGAGTTGAGTTGCATGACAAATTGTTTCTGTGCTTTTATAATAGCCATGCCAAGTTTTAGGGCTCTCCTTAGAGTCTTCAGTTCAAATTCTCTAGGAAAAGCAACCTTCTTGCCATAGACCAAATCATAGGGTGTGAATCCCATGGTTGTATTCCATGTAGTCCTATAAGCCTATACAACCTCTAAAAGACATTTTCCCCAATCATGATGGTGTATAACTATTATTTTGGGAAGGATGTTCTCCAACTCCCTATTAGTGACATCTACTTGACCATTGTATTGTCAATGACATGGAATGGACTTTTTATGCTTGAATTCATACTCTTGTATAAGGGCTAAAATTAAATCAGACATAAACTATGAACCTTGATCGAAGACTATCTCTCTTGGAACTCTATATCTTGTGAAAATTTTCTCATAAAGAAATTCTACTACCTTTTCATCTTGTGCATGAGTTAAAGTTTGAAATTATACTCATTTGGTGAGGTAGTCCATGCATATGAGAATGTGGGTCTATTGTGCCAATGAAATCAATCCCCCATTTTCAAAGGGTTCCAAGGCTAATTGTCGCTGAAGTGGAATCTCATCTGATCAGCTGGGTGAATATTTTGTCACCAGCGTACTGATGAGCAAAATAGGTCTGATCATCCACAGCAAAGGAGATTGGTCAGCCAAAGTTGTAGGTTTACCACATGCAAAGGGGACAAATCTCTCCTCTCATCAAAAGGAGGTTCCCTATAGGTATAAAGGGGCTATATACTATAGATATAAGCATAAAATAACACTCAGGGGTAGGGTATCACCCTCCATCTCTCTTTCTTTAGAGATAATGCTCATAGACAAAGAAGAAATCTTGGTGAAGACACTAAAGGCACGTTTCTTCTTTCAGAAGTGGTCTTACAGGAAATAACAAGAGTTCTTTCAGGTAGTGACAAATGACTGGTAACAGGGTGCAGTAACCAGCAGAATGAAGTGTAGCATAAAGTCTCTACTTCAGCTGCCCAAAGAGTGAGATACGAAGAACAATGAGGGCACAAAGTCGTCCCAAGGACCTTTACACAAAAAACAAAAAAAGACAAACACACTAAAGGCAACTATAGGCAGCACAAAGTCTTCTTACAGTTGGCTTCAGGACACCTTCCTGATTCTCGCCACAAGTTCTGCTTGTTAGATTAAATAAACAAGAACACATTCAGAAGATAGACATAAGAAAAATCTCCTAAAATGATACAAGCTATAACAGCACAAAGTCTACAAGTAACTTGCTTTCTCATTCAAATAAAATAATATGAACAACAATCTGAGCTCAAAGTCTCAGTATTCGCCTTTCAATTTGGGTAGAGTTTTTGCTTCTTTTATCAAGAAGATCTCCTTTGCATAAAATAAGAGATTACATTATATAGCAGCCAAGAAAGGCCTGGCACTTTGTTCCATAGAACGGCCTATGCTGCATTCAATGCCTTGAATGCATTTTCAGTTTTGTCAAAGGACCATACTAGAATAGGGTGGCTGCCTTAACTGTGGTGTGTCAATTCATCTCAAATGTCTTCTCTTGGGCCTGAGTCATCTGGTCTATCACTTGATATCTGTGCAGTTGTCCACTTTGCCTTTACTCCAAGGGAGACAAATAGGCCGCGCCTTCAATGTTTGCAGGCTCAAATATCTACTTTGCGGACTGTTCCACCTACTGGAATAACTCCTACACATATATTTTTGGTCTTTCCCTCTTTGTCTCTTCCTGGTTTTGTCTAATCTTGGAATTTGAGCTCTCAGGGATATATTTCCAGCTTTGCTAGCTCTTTCGGCTCCTTCTCTCAGCAGTTCTTCCTTTTGGCCTTCAGGGCTTTGAATGTATTCAAGTCCGCACTCAAGCCTTTAAGGATCAATGGTTATTTTATTGCCCTGAATTTGACGTCTGCGGGGACGTCATCGGATGTTTGGATCCCAATGGCTAGTTTGTGATGCTTAATCTTGACGTCTTCGGGCCTATCACCTTCCTCTTAGCAATTCCTTCATGTCTTTCCCGCTTGTTTTGGCCGCTTTTTGCTGATCTTAACAAGTGACACATGTCATTTTCCACTATGAAACTGGTGAAGACACCTGGCAGCATCTGCTTAACTTATAAAAGCTTTAGATACCTTTTTAGAGTCCTGCGAAAGATGACACTTGGAGGCTTTCGCTGAGCTTTAAAAACACAATAGAAACATTCAGGACTCATTTGGATTCACACAGACGATGACACTTGGCATGTTTCGCTCACTTTAGCAACTCACTCAGGGGCCACCACAGTCCTTACGAAACAAAAAGAAGAAACTGTGGATGTTGACACTTGACGGCTTTCACTGAGTTATAACGGGACACGTGGCACGTTCCACTGCTTTTAGAAACAAATTATAATGTGTCCTGGCAGATGACACTTGGCAGCTTCCATTCTCAGGCTTTTTCCTTTCGAGTGCTCCAACTTTTTTGCCTTGTTCACTTTTCTGAAGAAAATTCTTCTTTATCCACTTTTGCTCATTGCCATCCGCAAGGGCACATGGCCTTGGTTCACTGCGCTCCGCAAAGGCACTTGTTCCTTTGGCTTTGGGTCAATCCCTTGAACCTGTCGATTGAATCGACCGATTGAACTAACTTTGGTTCAGCGGTTCAATGATTCAATCTTGTGTTTGAAGCCTTCTTTTTTACTAAGTCTTTTGATCTCTTTGAATCTATTGAACCCGTTGAACCGTTGAACCCGTTGAACCTTTTTTTAATTCAAAGTTCAATGGTTCAATGGTTCATTCCATTGTTAAGTGTTTTGAATCCATTGAACCTTGAAGCAATTGAACTTGTTGAACCTTTACCGAAGCACTTAACTCTTTAAGCTTGGCGATATTGTTGAACCTTTGAACCCGTTGAACTTGTTGAACCCGTTGAACCAATTTGGTTCAAGGTTCAATGGTTCAATGTTCAATCCTTCTTTTAAAGCTTGTCGATGAACCTTTTGGTTGAACCTTGGCATTGAACTAACCTTGAAATTGCCTAAGTGTTGAGAGCTTGTTCATTTCCTGCATGAGTCTGTAGAATCCCGCCTGTGGAGTCCGTAGAAATGAGCCTGCGAGTCTGTAGATATCTGAAAAGCTTGAAAAATGAGAAATTTGAAATCTCAGAACAAATTTTGAGAAGGGAAGAGATAATTTTGACTTGTTGAACCAAAATAGTTCATATGTTGTCCCAAAATGAGTGACAAATTTTGGGAACAACAGCTGGCTCCAATTGCGGAACTTTCTTCAGTTGAAAATTTGAAATAGCTGAGGGGAGTAGAAACTAGAATCTCTAGTGCCTTGAAGTATGCCATTGGGCTATGGAGTCATGCTACCCAAAAAAAAAAGGTGCCAAAAATAAAAAGCATAAAACATAACTAAAGACTATACAAATGTACATATGTACAGGTGAACTTATTTGATACTTCAAGAATTGAAGTGATTTAGATGATGCCCATTGTGAGACAATGAAAATGGCGTTCCATTTTGATAAACCAGTAGGAAACCATTTTATCCCCAGAATCGGTGATAGGCGAATGAAATTCTCCACCAAGAATTACATTTCTTGTGCACTCCTTTTGGTTCTCTCTTCTTGCCCCATGGCAAGACATGGTCTTCAATCTGAAAACCATAAATCTTTGCTCTCTTGGCGGAGAGTTCTTTTTGCTGACTTTGGAGCACAGCAATATGGTCCACTACCATAGCTTGTTGTTCTGTTGGTTCAGTCCAACATATGTTTTGATTGTCCCCCTCAGACACCTGAGAAACCATCAGTTCAACATCTCCTTTGGCATGAAGGAGTTTGACATCTTCATCTTGAGCAGCCTTCAATCTGGGCAGTAGCGATTTGTACTCAGCAGTGTTGTTGGTGTTGTTGAACTGCAACTTGCATGAAAAAAGAAAAACATCTCTTTGAAGAGGTATCGACACAATCCCAACTTCAGCATTGGTAAAAGAATTACTACCATCGAATTTTAGGATCCAAACATGATTAGAATCTGATTTTCTATCAAATTTCTCTTCATTAGAGATGGAAGATCCTTTTTCATTTATATTCTCCCCTACCAATTCTTGTGATGTCTTGTTTGAATTGATTTTAGTATTGCCACCTAAAAGAATTTTATCTATAGGAACATGAACACCCTCTATGGTCAAAAAGTAATTACCCCTGCCTGAAGACTCAAACAGAATTTGAGTTGCAGGGGTCGACGTTTGGGTGACAACATATTTTGTCTCTTTTTCAAGAAGTAGCCTCTGCATGATGCCTTTGACAAGGATCCTTACCTCAGACAGGTCCATGCTTAGTTCTCCTCCCACATCCTTGTGGAAATTTCATTCAAGCAGAATGCCATAGGATGCTGGGACGTCAACCACCACAACTATCATCTTGATTCTCTTGTTTGGGAATGTCGCAAATGCAAATTGGGCGTCCTTGATTTGTCCCAATAGTGACACTTGCTTGTTCTCCATGGAGAAGCATCTACCAAATGTTTTGGTCAGTGAGAGACCAAGAGATTCTACCACTTTGGCAGGCATGACATTGTCTGAAGCACCAAAATCAATGATGTAATTGCTCAGCTTGTGACCGTTTATCAACAGGGAAACATAGAAAAGATCTACTTTCCCAGGGGTAGCAAGAGGAGTAATGACAAGATTGTTTGAGATGGGCATATTTCTTGGGGGATCATGATTTACTTTTATAATCTCTTGTCCTACAGGGATGGCTTTATTCTTCACACACTCTACCAACCTGCCCAACTACTCAGGGTTGGCTTGTAGGAATTTAAATTCAGTCATTTAAATTTTAGTTTTCTTGACATGGTTGATTATGTCAAATAATTGAAATGGACTAAGAAGAGAGGATAGGAGTTCATCTTTTTGGTTTTTGGGAGGGGGAGGACTGATCTGCAAAGTTGAAGTAGAAGGTGCAGAGATGTTTGATGTACTTATCTTTCTGGCAATCACCGGGTCTTTTGGCTGGAAGGGCAGAGTGGTTCCCCACTTAGCAATTAAAATTATTGGTTGAGGTTGCTCCTCTATCTTCTCTTTATCTGCTTGTTGGGTTGACTACTTCTTAGACCAGGTGAACATAGCATATGATCCCTGATCTGCTTTACCTTCACTTGTGGGTACATCTTGATAATTCAAGAAACCAATGTTGGAGTCGCCAGTTAATTCTTCTTCTTCCTCAGTGAAGAGATTAGCATCGTCTTCAGGATTTAATTCAGGCTAGAAGGAGAAATCCGATTTAGCTTCAAGATATCCAACTGTTGAATTGGTTGGAGGCGCTTCAAGGGTGAGGTTCTTCTGTGGGGGAGGAAGACGATTTGGTTGCCCTTGATTCCTGACAGCATTGCCTTGGTATGCCTGATTAAGAAATGTCCTCCTTGGTACATCTCAGTATGGAGCAGAAGACATACTTTGTGCCATTTGCTTTTTCAATGCTAGCAGTTCATTTGCCAGCTTTTGGACCATTTGATCAGTGGTGCTTGTAGATGAATTCTCAAAAGATGAAGAAGATTTGCCTCTGTTAGGATCTCTTCCTATCTTCCCTACCAAGATGAGATCATCTTCCACCTCAGTGGCCAAATCCTAAGCAGCAACAAGGTCTATGTGGCCAGCCCGTCTCAACAGAAAACACACTTCAGGGAGCTGTGATTTGATGAAAAAATATTTAAGATTCTCAGGTGTTGGCTAAGCAATGGTCGAAATCTTGTTTTTTAGCTTGTCAAACTTGGCTATGAAGTCCCTCATAGGTTCATGAGGCTCTTTATTCATTTGTGTGAGCTGAGCCAGCAGGGCATGCGCATTTTCTGCAGGCTTAAACCTAGCTTCAAATTTGGATTTGAAAGAATCCCAGTCAGTCACTGATCGAGCCTGTAGATGGTAAAACTAGTCTGCAACAGCACCTTGTAGTGTTTCCACAAATAGTCTGACTGCTATGTATTCATACTCCACTCTAATTACACCACAAGCTATGCTGAAGGCAGCAATATGTTCATTAGGGTGAACTTTCCCATCACCAAAGAATTTGAAGAAATTCTTCCTTGAACTGCGTGAAAGCTCATGTAGAGGTGGGGTCAAATTTAGTGGACCAAAAGAGTTACCCCAGGGGAATTGAGCCATGAATTGATTATGTAAAAGTGGGATAACAAATTTAGGTGGAGTATGTATAGGTAAAGCTCTACTAACATCAGAAAAAGAAGCTCTGCCTTGTATTGGTGACTTGGTGTTGGTAGGAGGAAGACTCCTAGTTCGTTGAAGGTGAGGTTGTGGAGGAAACAAATCAAAATTGCTCTGTTGCACCAACTCAGAAATAGGGTCAACAACACCTTGAGCTTTCTGGCCTTTTGTATAACGTGGAGCTACTAGATTGTAGAACAAAAATGAAAAAGAGCAGGATCTACTTTAGCTTGAAGCTTGAGACTTCAAACTGTGCGCTCTTCCCCAGCGGAGTCACCAAAAAATTGTTGTGTGAAGCTGGGGGAAAAATTATCAATGGGAAAGCACTGAAGCTGCTCATTTTTCCATAACGGTTCTGGTTTTGTAGACCAAAATATATAATGAAAATAGATAAGGCTATAAATGGATAATGGGTAAGACACAGACCAGAGTCGCTAGAGTATATAATGGATAACAATAGGAATTGCTTCAATATGAGGCTTGAGGCTTCAGATTGCACATAACATCCCCAACAGAGTCGCCAAAAAACTGTTGGATGAATATTTTGTCACCAGCATACTGATGAGTAAAATAGGTCTGATCATCCACAGCAAGGGAGATTGGTTGGCCAAAGTTGTAGGTTTACCACATCTAAAGGGGACAAATCTCTCCTCTTATCAAGGGGAGGTTCCCTATAGGTATAAAGGGGCTATATACTATAGATATAAGCATAAAATAACACTCAAGGGTAGGGTATCACCATCCATCTCTCTTTTTTCAGAGATGATGCTCAGAGACAAAGAAAAAATCTTGGTGAAGACATTGAAGGCACTTCTCTTCTTTCAGAAGTGGTCTTACATGAAACAGTAAGAGTTCTTTCAGGTAGTGATAAATGACTGGTAACAGGGTGTAGTAACCAGTAGAATGAAGTGTAGCACAAAGTCTCTACTTCAGCTGCCCAAAGAGTGAGATACGAAGAATAATGAGGGCACAAAGTCGTCCCAAGATCTTTATACAGAAAACAAAAAAATACAAACACACTAAAGGCAACTGTAGGTAGCACAAAGTCTTCTTACAGTTGGCTTCAGGACACCTTCTTGATTATCTCCACAAGTTCTGTTTGTTAGATTAAATAAACAAGAACACATTCAGAAGATAGACATAAGAACAATCTCCTAAAATGATACAAGCTATAACAGCACAAAGTCTGCAGGTAACTTGCTTTCTCATTCAGATAAAATAATATGAACAACAATCTGAGCTCAAAGTCTTAGTATTTACCTTTCAATTTGGGCAGAGTTTTTACTTCTTTTATCAAAAAGATCTCCTTTGCATAAAATAAGAGATTATATTATATAGCAGCCAAGAAAGGCCTAGCTCTTTGTTCCATGGAACGGCCCATGCTGCATTCAATGCCTTGAATGCATTTTCAATTTTGTCAAAGGACCATACTGGAACATGGTGGCTATCTTAACTGTGGCATGTCAATTCATCTCAAATGTCTTCTCTTGGGCCTGAGTCATCTGATCTGTCATCTAATATCTGCGCAGCTATCCACTTTGCCTTTACTCCAAGGGAGACAAACAGGTCGCGCCTTCAATGTTTGCAGGCTCAAATATCTACTTTGTGAACTGCTCCACCTACTGGAATAACTCCTGTGTAGATATTTCTAGTCTTTCCCTCTTTGTCTCTTCCTAATTTTGTCTTTTCCTAAAATTTGAGCTCTCAAGGCTATATTTCCAGCTTTGTTGGCTATTTCGGCTCCTTCTCTCAGCGATTCTTCTTTTTGGCCTTCAAAACTTTGAATGTATTCGGGTCTGCGCACAAGCCTTTAAAGATCAACGGCTATTTTATTACCCCAAATTTGACGTCTACGGGGACGTTATCGGACGTCTGGATCGCAACGGCTAGTTCACGATGCTTAATCTTGACGTCTTTGGGCCTGTCACCTTCCTCTTAGCAATTCATTCATGTCTTTCCCACTTGTTTTGGCCACTTTCTACTGATCTTAACAAGTGACATGTGGCATTTTCTGCTGTGAAATCAGCGAGGACACCTGGCAAAATTATAGAAGCTTTAGATACCTTTTGAGAGTCCTGCAGAAGATAACACTTGGTGGCTTTCGCTAAGCTTTAGAAACACAATAGAAACATTCGAAACTCATTTGGATTCACACGGACGATGACACTTGGGGCATTCCGCTCACTTTAGCAACTCACCTGGGGCCCACCACAGTGCTTATGAAATAAAAGGAAGAAACTGTGGATGTTGACACTTGGCAGCTTCTACTAAGTTATAACGAGACACGTGGCACGTTTCGCTACTTTTAAAAACAAATTATAATGTGTCTCGACAGATGACACTTGGCAGCTTCCACTCTCGGGCTTTTTCCTTTCAAGCGCTCCAACTTTTTTGCCTTGTTCACTTTTCTGAAGAAAATATTTCTTTATCTGCTTTTGCTCACTGCCCTCCGCAAGGGCACATGGCCTTGGTTCACTACCCTTCGTAAGGGCACTTGTTCCTTTGGCTTTGGGCCAATCCCTTGAACTTGTCGATTGAACCGACCGATTGAACCAACTTTGGTTCAACGGTTCAATCTTGCGTTTGAAGCCTTCTTTTTTACTAAGTCTTTTGATTTCTTTGAATCTATTGAACCCGTTGAATCGTTGAACCCGTTGAACCTTTTTTTAGTTCAAGGTTCAACGGTTCAATGGTTCATTCCTTTGTTAAGTGTTTTGAAGCTGTTGAACCTTGAAGCGGTTGAACTTGTTGAACCTTTGCCAAAGTGCTTAACTCTTTAAGCTCGTCGATATTGTTGAACCTTTGAATCCGTTGAACCTATTGAACCCGTTGAACCGATTTGGTTCAAGGTTCAATGGTTCAATGTTCAATCCTTCTTTTGAAGCTTGTTGATGAACCTTTTGGTTGAACCTTGGCGTTGAACCAACCTTGAAATTGCCTAAGTGTTGAGAGCTTGTTCCTTTCCTGCATGAGTCTGTAGAATCTCGCCTGCGGAGTCCGTAGAAATGAGCCTGTAGAGTCCGTAGATTCAAGCCTTCAAAGTCCGTAGATTCAAGCCTATAGAATCCGTAGATATCTGAAAAGCTTGAAAATTGAGAAATTTGAAAGCTCAGAACAAATTTTGAGAAGGGAAGAGATAATTTTGGCCTGTTGAACCAAAATAGTTCATATGTTGTCCCAAAATGAGTGACAAATTTTGGAAACAACATGATCAACAATCGATATTGTCACTGTTTACCGATAGTGTCTCTATGCACAATGGGATTTGAAACTTTTGGGAGCCCTATGCATGTGCCTATAATCTATTTATGTAGATGCAAACTCTATGATCCTTTGTGATAATGCATGTTTTATGTCTCTTTTGTTCAAAACCCTAATTGTGATTAATTAACCAAAAGATACCTTAAAAAGGGTTGGTACTTTGGGTTGGATTGCCACAACCACTCCCCGTTAAATCATTGAGTCTTGTCTATATTCCAATACTACAAAGAAGGCTCAAACTACACATATTTCTCATACTTAGGCGAGTGTGTGAAAAATCATGAACAATCTAGAATGTAGTCCCATCTTTGGATTTTTGATATTCGCACCTTGCAACTTTGACCTCTTTATATTTGGATTTGGCTCTATGGACTGAACTAGGGATTTTCATTGAAGATTTGAGATGCGTATATGTTTTTTGAATAATGCTTCAAGAGAGTGAGAAATGATCCAAAGTCTTATTAGGTAATTCTAAGATGACCAATAACCATAGAGATTATTTGTATATATAGGTGACTATTCATTAATTTCCCACTACAACCGACCCATCAAATGTGTTTAGGCTGATCTAATGGAGATTTACCAATTTTAAAAATAGTCATTGATGGCCCTTGGACACTATCAACAAAAGAAGACACTTGTGGTAGTCGATATTGTCCAGATTTACTAGTAATGTCCTAGGAGTGCCAATGAGGATCTAAGGTATTGAAAATGTCTATCTAGGATTCTAAAGGTGTTCATGTATAAACCAAATTGAACTTGAATAAATGTGTTTGACTAAAATAGTCAATGGGTATATTAATAGAGGGAAAGAGTGATCAAGATTCAAATATATTTACACTGTCCAAGTATGTAAAAGTATGTGAAATTGATATTTTCAAAGTGTCAAAGATGAAATTTAGGTATCTACAACTGCATTAATTTATTTCCCTAATCAAGAAGTAGAAAATATTTGTCAAGACTTGCTCTAAATGTTCTTAACATGGTTTGCATACAAAGCATTGTATTTGTTCCTATGCTAAATATTTTTATTTTAGTTTTCATTTTCATATTATATATTCACAAATGACATTAACCGCTTGTATGCAATTGGCCACTGCATTCGAGGATTCTAGATTTTTTTGAGAAATGATATCACATGTGAGTGGAAGACCTTTTCAAGCATCATTTGATTCATCCATCGTTCTCTAGGTAAGTAAAATTACATGTTTCAATTTATTATAATTTTTAATTTGGCGTACACATGCATTCACATCACATATCAATATCAAAGTAGAGGTATTATGTAGACACCTAGTATTGGTACAAAACCCGTTTCCATCATGTGTTTTCATTATTTTGTCACATTTGGTCCATTTGTGTATATTTGATTATTTTGGACAATTCTTACTCCACATTAGATTCTCTCTAGCCTTTGAACCCTCTAATGTCTTCAACATTCATCTATTTTTAGTTTTGAGCCTTATTTATTAGCAGATTGCCTTCATTTTGAACATTTGTTTATCCACAAATTTGACAGTTACAAGTGAAGCATTGATTTTTCCCTGTGTTTTTATAGATCCTTCTGCCTTGGCCCAATTTCCTATTCCTTTGATTTTGGTTAGTGCATTTTTGCATGGTCAACCATTACACATCATGTCCTAGAGATCCCTATATATACAAGTAATTCCTAATCATTTTACTAAGTATCAAACATCATTCAAAGTTTGAGCAATCCTTCTCCATTGTTCAAGTTATAGAATTCATTGATCAAATTTATTGCTACATTTACAAAGAAGCTAGCAATTTAATATTTCAACTTTTTTCAATCTATTGTGACATCATTTACTTATACCAAGAAAGGGCTTAGGCAAATATTCATGTATTTTGCACAATGCACTTCATTAGAGAGTTGAGATAAAGCTCCCACTCAAAATTTCATTCACATGCACAAAAGAACTACATTGACACTAATTAAAAGCATGTCAAATATGTAGCTGTAACCCCTCAAGGGATAACTTGAGTCAGATAAATTTACACACGCTTGTCTTTCTATAATTTTTAAGGGTAAGGTTAAGAAGTGAAAAGAAGACAAAACAACAAAATTTTCTCATCAATTTTGCATTGTGATCACACAACACTATATGACACTTGACATCATACCTGCACAAAAAAAATCAAAAAATAAAAATTATTAGGGTAAGGATTTGATGGCTCATAACAAATTGAATAGTTGAAGAGGTGATATGTTGAATCCTCCATGTGCATATGTACCAATCCATGTTGAAGTGCCAATTTTATCTTTTGATAGTCAGAGTTCTAGATTTGGCACAGACCTACATCATTGCTTTCATATCATTGTTTCAGTTTCAAAATCTCAAGATTTTACCCAAGTGTGTCAGATTCCTATCTCCTTTGTCCTTTCATTGTTACTGGCTAGTTGTCATTCTTGCTTGTACCATTTGTTCTCTTTTTAAAACACATTTAAGGTTTTGAATTTATTGTTTAGAGCCACCTAGTATATCTTATTGTGCATAGGTTATAACAAGTATAAGGTATCTTGTATTGAATGAGATGAGAGTAGAGGTTGTTGGGTTTGAATCAACAAAAGATTTGGATTTTAGAGATGAATAAGCAACATGCATGAATCCAACTAGCATCGATAGAATTCCATCACTAAAATTATTTTTGCATGTTTGTTTGTTGTTCAAAGGACAACAATTGTGTATACATCAAGAATCATTTAGGGAAACTTTGATAAATGAAAAGCATGGTGGAGGACTCACTAGTCATTTTGGTATGGATAAAACATTAATGCAACTGAGTGAGTGTTACTATTGGCTAGTGATGAATGTGAATGTGAAGACATTCATACAAGGATGCAAAATTTTCCAATATTTAAAATGGGAAAAATAGAATGCAAGTTTATATTATCCATTACCAATACCAAAAATACCATGGGCAACATAAGTATGGACTTTCTTCTTGGGCTACCAATAACACGAAGAGTTAATTAGTTATATCTATTGTTGATGATGGGTTCTTAAAAATGACACACTTCATAGCATGTAAGAAATCAAGTGATGCCACAAACATTGGCAATTTATTTTTTAAGTAGATAGTAAGGTTGCATGGATTGCCAAAGACCATAGTTTCAAATAGAGATACAAATTTGTTTGAACATTAATGGATAACTTAGAGGATAAAGTTGAGCATGAGATTGGATTTTAGTTTAACATATCATCCACAAACCACTGAGCAAACAGAGGTATTGAATAGAAACCTCAAAATTTTGTTGCTATGCTTGGTAGGAAGTAAACCTAAACAATGGGATATGACCATGGCACACGTTAAATTTTCATACAACTTAGTAAATAGAAGTACAACCAAGAGTCTATTTCAGGGTGTGTATGGTTGCAGCCCTAGAGGCATTAGAAAATTGAGAGATATCATTGGTATGAGAATTAGTGTTGAAGTCAAGGATTATGAAACATATATATATGAATTTCATAGAGAAGTAAAGGATATTTTGGAAAGGAGTGTCATGGATTACAAGCAACATGTAGATTTGAAGAGAAAAGAGCAATGATTCCAATTAAGTGAATTGGTTTTAGCTCATTTACGAAGAGAAATGTTCCCAAAATGAACATACAACAAGTTCAAGTGGAAGAAGATTGGGCCATATAGAGTTACAAGAAAATTTTCAACAAATGCTTATCAGATAGATCTATCGGATGGGATTGGCATATCGCATATCTTCAATGTAGTGGATTTGTACCCTTACCATGAGGGACAAATAAGTGACGAGGATATAAGGTCAGATTCTTCAGTCATGGATTGGAGACAACAAATCCCTGAGAAGACAAAAAAAGAGATAAAAATGGTGATGGATTCCAGAATCATCAAGAGAACAAGAGTAAATGAGTACAAAGAGTATTTGGTTAGGGTGAAATGAATGAGTGCATCCAAGATTGCCAAGTATGGAAAATCAATGGAAGAGCTCATGTAGGGTTTATGAAAAGGTGTTCATTGTAAGGCCCCTCATGAGAAAATAAGGTGATTATGCAAATCAATGATGATACCCCCTGGCTGGTGTTAATTTCAAGGTGATCAGATCATGCATAAGGTAAGAGTTAGCTAAGCAATGCTTAGATTATTGCCTTATGTTACAATTGAAATTATACATGCATTAGGTGTTACGTGAATATCACTTCATGACCTTGTGAATTGCTTGGTAAGCTAATTACGTTGGTCTAAATTGAGTGATCTAACATGTTATAATTACAAGCTTTGGCTATTAGGATGGCGGATTTCATGGGTGCAATAAGTGTGTAGAAACAGGGCATTACCAACAAAGGTAAAAAGGACTACACCATGCATTGTTGCATTATGTGTGATCCCACCTCTAACCCAAATCTTGTCTTGAACCTTGCTTGATCCTAATTGAATGCCTTGTATGTCATTTGACCGCCTCTTTAGTCTTGGTGTATCTAAATGGATGGTAATAATTGTTGTGTTGGTGGAACCACCTTTGGTTGGTCATCTTCAATGTATGAGGAGAGAGTAGACCAATGTCTAGATTGCCTTATTACATAATTGCAGACTTTTCCATTAATTGCCCTTGCCTTAAAGCCCTACATAGGGAGGTGGATTGTCTTAAAAGCAACCATAGAACTCTGATAAAGATGCCATGTGCCATTATGGACTAGCAAAGAGATCGGCATTAAGAAGGCATGGGTTGGCCAACAGAAGTGCTTGGCCAATCCAAGGGAAAAAAAAGACACATGTCATGTTCTGATTGGGTTGTAGTAAGGAGAGAACGTTTATTTAAGGAAGGTGGATCTCTTGGAAAATGGTTCTATTCTCTAAACTTCAGATTTTAGGAGTTTTTGGGGACCAACCTAGAAGAGGAAAGAAGAACAAGAAGAGTCAGGGGAAAGAGAGCTTCAATTGGTAGAAACCTATAGAAAAGATCCATGGAAGGGCCTAGATCATTTGGTAGGTATCCTATTGACTGGAATATCCTGTTGATTGACTAAATGAATTTTATGTGATTCTTGATTGATCTATTGTGTTCAAAAGGAGTAAGACCGTTTGGTTTACTTCCTCCCTTTATTTATTTTATCCATGGTTGTGCTTGAGTCACCCCATAATGTTATTACCCTTGTGTGGGAGTTTGAAGCCAAGATATTCTTCCATGATATATTTAACTGTGGTACTTCTGTTTACATGGAAATTATGATTTCATCAGGTAAGACTTCCAATGTGTAGAAATGTCACATTCTTTATGATGGAAGAAGGGTTAGGCCTCTCATGTAGGACACGATGGTAGATTTCTTAAGCCCTCCCATTACTGCTTATATAAATTATATCTCATTGGATGTATGTTTGTTTGTTGTTACCCGTGGGTGTGCTTTATTATGTTTTTATGCTTATGTAAATAGATTTGAGGTTGGTAACCTCTTGACTTAGAGATGTTTGGTTGTCACCTTGTGAGTATTTATATCCTTGACTCCACGACATCTTGATTATTTTTTGCCTTTGTTTAATTCGCACCATGATGTGAACATACCTGGAGGTGGGAGCCCTGATCGGGGTGACTAGAGCAGTCGTTTGATGATAGCAAAAGGTTGGGAGGTGAGCCTACTTTCTATTGGTTGAAGTTGCACTT
This sequence comes from Torreya grandis, assembly GCA_037957365.1. Classification (NCBI taxonomy): domain Eukaryota; kingdom Viridiplantae; phylum Streptophyta; class Pinopsida; order Cupressales; family Taxaceae; genus Torreya; species Torreya grandis. The sequence continues at coordinate 2,121,692 of JARHVA010001655.1, forward strand.
GGAGCAAAGAGGAGCTTGCCTTCAACTATTAACTTCTTGTGCTTTGTTGTTTTCTATATCTGGCCAGGAGCCTAGTATTAATTATTCTTAGCTAAACTCACTATATGTATGCATTAATGATTGATTTTGGATAGAATGTCAGCCACTATTATTATTAATTTTACCAACTGAATGCATTGGTTATTACTGCAGAGGACTATTTTATAGTTTGCCTACTATAAAGGATTAAAATACCTCCTTGAGAGGGATCCTTGTTGAAAATCGAATCCTTGTGGATGCTTGTATATTCATAACTGAGATTGATCAGGTTAATGGCCTTAATACATATATTATATCTTTTGTTGAATATTTTTTGGTTGTTTTGTGTATTGCATCTTGAATTGCTTGTAATGGTATTACCTTGAATGAACCATATGTATATATATAAAGAATAAGTCTTATGTTAAAGCATGTGAATATTATGCCTATGCTTTGGAAGATTAAGATATGAATTGTGTTGCTTTTATGAATCCGGTTAGGAAAACCCATTCATAATATGGATTATACTTAGTTGGCTTAGATCTGGTTGACCTTTTAAGCATTAACCATCTCTTTTGATCTGAATGTGATGATCTAAGGGAATTCTAGCATATCTAAAATAAGTGGAACTTAGATGTAAAGCTATGAGATTGTTATTGAGAATAACAATATAGATTGTTAACAAGCTAACCATTAAAAGTATCCTCGTTATGTTTAAGAGTGTTTTGATTCTTGGGAAGGAGTCTGCATGTGGAAAAAATATCCTCGTTGACCTTATGGCCTCTCTTATAAAAGATAAATGGGTTAATTGATTTAATCTTGATAGAAGTAGTTCCTTATTTATGTTTGTATCTCTCCTGATGATTATTTTAGTTCATACATTGGATTGAGCTTGATCAAGGATTGAGTCAAATGTGTAGAGTGTATTACGAAGAGGATCAATTCAAACATTAGTCATGAAAACATCATTAAAAATGCATAAGAATTGACAATCTAAGCCAAACTATTCATGTGGGGGTTGCTAATGATAGCAAGATACAAATGAAAGAAAGCAATCAACCATTACCTTCCCAAATGACTCCATTACTCAAAAATGGCTCCAAGCATGTTCTCCCCTTAATTTAGAGCTCTAGTCTTTGTCAACAATGGCTTCTTTGCTCTTCCATTGCCTCAATAACTCTATGAAAAACCTAAGCTCATGATATAAACTATCTATTTTTCCTATCAATGAAGTTGATGCAAATGCAAATAACACAATAATCAAAACACAAAAAAATTGTGAAGAGATTTTAGCATTATAAGTTTACGCAATTTAAGCCTAAAATGGTAGTGTGAGGCCTTTTATTTATAGATTTTGAAATTAGTTAGGATCAACCATGACCGTCCATCTTAAGATTGAGATGTGTGGCCATGAATTAATTTAATATTTGTAATTAAATCCATAAATATCATCATGATTTGGGAAAAAAAGGCATTAATGAGGTATGTGAAGTATTTAAGAGGCATGGGAGGCCATAATTCAGATATTTTATGCATTTATGGCCTAAAGATGCCTTCCAAAAAATTGATGTCATTAGGTGATGTAGTTAATAGGAATCAATTTCCAAAAATAAATATTCAATAACCTCCATGGAAAATCCACTTAAGCTCTTGATTTGAATTAATTAGCTTTAAACAAGATTAATAAATATTTGTGCAATTCTATGGAAATTGGTCCTCAATTAATCAAAATAGTTAGAAAGTCATATTACTGGGTCGTAATTTAACTCGAAAAAAATTGAAAGACAATGTTAAATACGTTGGAGCTATATTCCTATTTAAGACGTTGCCAACACAAAATAACAAAGGTACGTGACATGTACTAATGAATTAGAATAAAATAGTGATTCAGAGCACAAAAAGACAAAATCATCATTTTGACTCGAAATGAATTGATCAAAGTTAAGAATTACATAAAATGCATTGCCTCATTTAGGGATACATTGACCTAAATTAACACTTATATACGACAAGATCGAACCATTTAGCGCATTTTATAAATTTTGTCAATAAGTGGGATAAAAGACATTATAGTTCTCCCAAGAAGTGGGATAGAAGACATTATGATGATCAGAAACATATGATTAATTTTATAGAAGAAAAGGGAAGACTTGACAAATGTGATTGGTCTTGTAAAATGACAAGAGCTTGAGGACAAGATGACTTGTAAAATGACAAGCCAGTGGGACTTAATTTGCTTGCAAAATGGCAAGAGTGTGACATGGTGGGATGAGAGAGAATAATCTTTTAAAATGATAAGTGCGTGGGACAAGATGACTAACATAGTGGAAAGTTAGTTAGATAAAAAGCTTGCAAAATGGCAAAAGCATGAGGATCAAAAGGTACAAAAAGCATAAGACAATGCTTTTGTTCTTTTGTGGATCATTTTCTAATGTTTTTGGTGTTTTTGAGATAAAATATGTATAAGGGGGAAACAACTAATCCAGGGGATGCTTGTCCAAGAGTAGAAGTTCCAATAAATAGCTAAGACGATTGCAACGATAATTATTGATATAAATAATGGACCAGAGAACTAATTGAAAGTTTCAATAACAATGAAAGTCAATTGCAATGGCACATGCTCTCAAATCGGCGAGAGCGAGAAAAATGTGTGATCGAGCTAACCTCTATAGAATTTGAGCGTTGCCTACATAATCCCGAAGGACCTCAAGTCAATGTAATTCAAACAACAGAGTAAACAGAACACAATGGTATAATATGCCTAAAAAGGGTCTATAGGGTTTCCCCTAAGAGATGAGGCATAGTACTAACAAATGGTAATTGGAAAAGAGAAAAATGGCTCTGTTGCTCTTGCTGACAAGGAGATGCACGTCCTAGTCAATATGTGAGACAATAGAAATGATCAATTATAAAGTTGATATCCAACATCCTTTCAAAAAAATTGCTCTATCAAGAACTTTTTGTCGATCTGGATCTCAATAATGTGTTCATGATCTTCATTAGTCGTTGATTCTATTTACTTCAAATGTCGAGACAAGATATCCTTGTAGCCTCTACAAAGGAAAGTGTTGCTAGTGATGATAAATAATGTTAGGATAAATGATATAAGCGGGTAATGAATAGGTGGATGATAATGGAATGTATAATGAATGGAAAATAATGAAGATCTGGACTTTCAGTCACACATAATATTGTTGATTCTAGATTTGACATAATTTTGGTTGTGGTAGGGTCGAAGACCTCTGAAGATGCTCTCGAAAAGACTACCAAATTTTTTTGTTGTTTGATCTTGAGAGTAGCAACCATCTGATTATGATGTAGATTGGAAGCTATATTGATTTGATCATGAATAATGTTTTCAATAAGCAGTGGACTTTTGTGCTCAGCTATTGGTACTTCGAAGAGGTTTTTACCAATGAATTTATCTTGATTATCTCATAGTGCCTCTTATAAGGTTTCACGAAAATATATTAACATTTGACCTTGATTATCTTCTAGCACCTTTGAAAAGGTTTCACTAAAAGATGTTGAGTTTGATCTTTGCTCATCCCTTAGTGCCTTCGAAAAGGTTTCACTAGGATATTGTTCTCCATCTGCATAAATTTTGGTCCTAGTCCCCCTAATACTTTGCAAATGGTATGTTGCCATGGATGCAGTTCAATAGTGTGATTCTATCGATCCCAATCGATATTTGTAGGAGGTGGAATTTCAATATAATGGCTATGTTGGGTGGGAATAATGGAATGATGGATGGTAGCATAATCCTCATAGAATATACTAGGAAAACCCATGTCGATGTTGAAATAATCATCCTAAAAAACCATAGAAGGATCACAAATATATTCAAATTGATCCTTAATTCAATTGTAACCAATGTTGTAACAACTAATACTATATTTTGTTTCTAAATCTGATTCTGATATAAGGGACTCTAAATCTGATGTCACAACTGATGTTGATTCTAGTTCTGATACTAAATCCGATGTCAGTTCAAAAATAGATATTGACTCTAATGTTGTTTCCTCATCTGATATGGTTGCTTCTATAATGATGTTCTTTTGAATGTTTGGTATAGAACAAGTAATGGCATGTGATGGCATAATGGGCTCTATAAAAAGTAATTCATCTAAGAAGGGTTCAAAATAGACTAGCTCGTCTAAGTGAAGCCCCTCAAAGAGAGGGTACCACTCGAGAGACGACTCGATAGAATCTTGTCTATCAAAATGAGACTCCTCAACGAGTGGGAAAAGATCAAGAAATAACTTTATAGAGACTGACTTGTCAAGGAGATGAGGCTCTTTAAAAATAGGTAACATATGAATAGGTCATTTATCACAGGTTGACTTGTCACAGATGGGTGTTTCATTAATAACATCGTGATCTTGATTAACAATTGGTTTCAAAAAATCAACCTTGAACACATTTTAATCCTCATAAGATGGCTCTTGAAGGGGTAAGGGTTCATGTTTTGGCTTGAAGAATGGCACGGAATTTCTAAAGTGGGAAACATTTGGTTTAGTGGGAACAATGGTTTATGGTTCAATAATGAGATCTCCAAAAACTAGACCATTGAAGAAGGGATCAATAAAATTAGGTTCATCAAATGGACATTCTTCAACAATAGGCTCAATAAATATTGACGATAGGTCTAAAATGGTAATGATGAGATGTTGCATAGTTTGGTTGCTCGCACAAACTAAAGGAGGAGGTCCTAAAATGGTAACCTTCACGCGTTGTGGAGCTGGATTGATCACATAAGCTAAAAGAGAATAACCTAAAATGGTAACCTTCGCATGTTGTGGAGCTTGATCGCTCGCACAAGCTGAAGGGGGATAACCTAAGATGGCAACCTTCAAACGTGGAGTGCAAATCGAAGGAAGATATCCTAAAATTGTTGCCTTTGAATGTGGTACACAAATTGAAGGGAAAGGATGAGGATGACATATGACAATCGACATGGATTGGAATGATTTTCAATGAATATGCCTAAGGAGGGTGACATCCTCAAACAATACATAACACTCATGTCTATCATAAAAATGCTCCACCTTGCAATTAGGGTTACAAGAAACTCTATTGCAAGTGTACCTTTGCATCATTGTTTAAAAGTTTGTTCTCTGCGTTTGACTAGATTTGGATTAATGTTGTGCAAACATTTAAACAAGGTATGAGACTTAGATATTTCTTCCAAACAAGTGACTAAGGTACTAAAGAAACTATAAAAGGAGGGTGGCTTGGAACCACACACAATTAAAAGATTTTTTTCACAAAATTACTCAATCTTTAGGTAAAGTTAAAATCATATGAATTGGAAGAGCGTATGAGAACTCAAAAATCCTAGAGTGTCACTAATACACTAACACGTAGACTTTTGAGATACGTCAATACTATAAAAACTAGTTTAACTTCGACGAGTTGCTACTAAAAAACTAAAAGAGATCCCTTTGGATTAAGGAGACAATGCAAACCAAAAAACTCATGATGTGGAAACATGAAAGAATTTATAAGTATAAAACTAGAACTAAATGGGCGGCACAACGTCGCCACATGGTAATAGGAATGGTAGTATAAAATGTGTTATAAGACTCAAAACATGAGTGATACGCAAGATGACTTGAATCCACCAAAGATGAAAATGTGATGATGAGTATATAAATGACCCTCAATTCAAACAAAAAATTGAACCCAAGTTAAAACAAGTTAAGTGCAAATGGCGAATCCAATTTAACACATCAATCTTTAAAACTTAAAAAAGTCTAATTCCAAATTTAAGTTATCAATGAGGGACTTAAAAAATTTTGGTAAATGATCTAAACTCAAATGGGCAGCATAATTGCATCAAAATGGATGATATGACACAATGTTTTAGATGACAATTTGAATAAGAAAAAATATGATTTTCACTTGGATAGTGTAACGCCTCCTTATTCAAGAAATTTGTGGAAAATGTGTTTGGTTATGACATTTGGTTAACAAGCAAGTTTTGACTCAAAACAAGACCAAGTAGTCTAAGACAGACAAATCAACTAATTAATTGTCTTAAGCCCTAAATTGACAAGGTGTGGTAAAGTGGGGTTAACTAAACTAACAAGTTTTTGAACATTTTTAGATGGATCAAATGCATATAAATTTCACATCAACATACAAAAGAAGTGTATTTCATTTGTGTATGTATCATATAGATTGTTGTAAAATAATCTTGCCATTTTTACAACCATTACATCCATCATTTGCTCAGTGTAGTGCGATGTTCAACATACTCAAACGTTTCAAGCTTAACCTCTGCTAACAGAGATGATTTAATTACTCAAACCACCATCTTAGTGAGGGGATCTCAATTTATATACCCACCCATAGAGAGGGGTTGAAAATAATGTCGAAAGATGAAGCCCCAAATCAAAGCTTCCCTATAGAACTTATGAGAGGTAATGAAGTCTCCCTCACAAGCCAATATGCAATAAAATAAAAACTACATAAAAGAGCTTTAAGATTGTTTTTAGATCACCCAAACTATACAAGTCTTAGGAAGAGCCTTCACAACATCTCTTCTATGCCTTTGGACTAAGGCAATCTATAAAGAAGATGACGCTTTTGATCCCACAAGTTCCCTATAAAGGATGGAGGGAGAGAATACACACACAACTTCCTCTTTGTTCACACAAATTTAAACTAAGCAAACAATGATAAATGACTTAAAACAAAAATTTGAAGTGAATTCGGTTTTAGAGTATTAAATTGAAATTTTTGTTGATGTTCTTTATCCCCTTGGCCTTAAGTTGCAAAAACTTTTAAAGAATTAAAAACATATATTTAATATAAACAAGCAATTTTTCTTTATGCACTAAATGAAAATGTTCCTAATTCTTTTTTAACACCCAAAAAAATGTTAAAAAGACTTAATCAAGAACAAATAGATCACTTTTCAAGTAGGTCTTACAAGAAAATGGTTAGCATGTAGTTTAGCTTTGAAGCATTTTTTCAAATAAAATAAGCAAACTTGAAAAATATGATCTTGAGTTTGGATGATCTATCGACTCAAAGGCAAAACCACAAAAAATAAATATGTTAGGTCAGACAATGGTTAGTAAAAATATCAATAAATCTAAAAAAATAAAGAAATAATAATAATAATAATAATAATCAACTTATGAAACATGCAAACAAGTCAGAAGGTTAAAACAAATAAAATCGATCACATAAAACATCAAAATTTGCAGTTAATATTTTAATCATAACTTTTAAAATGTATATTAGTTTGTCACAAAATGTTTACAAGTTGTCAATAACTTTAAGACGCATCTCTTTGTAAAAAAATCAGATCTAAACAATTAATATAAAAAAATTATTAACTCTGTATTAGTCATTTTTACTAAAAAAATAGAAAACAAAAAGTGACAGTCATTAAAAGAGTCAACTTTTAAACTACAAATCCGATTTTAATAAAATTTAAAAAAAATTAAGATGAAACCAATAAGAATAGCTTGTCAAAATTTTTAAAAAAATAGTTAACGAATTAAAAATAAAAGCTATTTTAACAACCATTTTTGTTCAAATATGTAGGATGCGCAATTGTGTCCTATCAAATGTGCCAAAATGTAAAGTGGATTTCAAAGAGAATCAATTTAAATATTAATCATGAAAACATCATAAAAGAATGCATAAAAATTGACAATATAAATCAAAATATTCATGTAGGGGTTGCTAATGATAACAAGATACAAATGAAAGAAAGCAATCAACCATTACCTTCCCAAATGACTCCATTACTCAAAAATGGCTCCAAGCGTGTTCTCCCCTTGATCTAGAGCCCTAGTTTTTATAAACAATGGCTTCTTTGCTCTTCCATTACCTCAAGAACTTTGTAAAACCTAGGCTCGTGATATAAAATATCTATTTTGCCTATCAATAAAGCTAATCCAAATGCAAATAACACAATAATCAAAACACAAAGAAATTGTGAAGGGATTTTAACATTATAAGTTTACACAATTTAAATTTAAAAATAGTAGTGTGAAGCCTTCTATTTATAGATTTTTGAGATTGGTCTGGATCAATCATGACCATTCATCTCAAGATTGAGATGTGTGGTCATGAATTAATCTAATATTTATAGTTAAATCCATAAATATCTTCATCATGATTTTGAAAGAAGGGGCATTAATGAAGCATGGGAGACCATAATTCAGAGATTTTATTCTTATATGGTCTAGAGATGTCTTCCCAAAATATGATGTTATTAGGTGATGCAGTTAATAGAAATCAATTTTTAAAAATAAATATTCAATAACTTCCATGTAAAATCCACATAAACTCTCAATTTGAATTAATTAGTTTTAAAAAAGATTAATCAATTAATGCATAATGGTCAAAAAGTTATATTACTAGATCGTAATTTGATTCGAGAAGAATTGGAAGGTAATGTTAAATGTGTTGGAACTATATTCTCATTTAAGATGTTGCCAACACAAAATAACAAAGTACATAATATGTACTAATGAATTAAAAGAAAAGAGTGGACCAGAGTACAAAAAGACAAAATCATCATTTTGACTCGAAATGAATTGATCAAAGTTAGGAATCAAATAAAAGGCATTGCCCCTTTTAGGGATACATTGGCCTAAATCAACACTTGTATACGACAAGCTTGAACCATTTAGTGCATTTTATGGAATTTAGATTAAATTAGACATTTGAGTGCAATTCAAATAAGATTGATAATTTCAATACAAATGATGTTAGGAATTGGATGTCTACAGATTGTATCTTTCGAGCCTTATATTTTTATTTGGAATAACAATTAAGATGAATCGTAAAATCTTATTACGATGTCAAGAATCAGATGGATATCTGTAAAAAAATCTTTTAGGCCTTGTAGTTGAGTAGTTCCCTATGTTGTGCCCTTCCTTCAGCTAGATCATTTTATAAAGGTGTTGAATTTTTATTAAGCTTGATTCTCTGCGTAATATTAGCCATGTTGCAACCCTTGCTCGAAGAATTCTTGCCTTAAACTTATTCAAGTCGACCCCTTTCAGTTTGTGTTTTTGATTGAGGCTTCATGTTTGCTTCGAAGTTCGACAGAATTCACTAAGTCTTTAGTAAAAGACTTACCATTTTTTCAAAAAAAAATGGTCTTCAAAGAATTTTTTACAAAGTTGTCAGAATAATTTTCTTGAGTAATAGTTCTAGAGACATTGGTGAATTTGTTCTAAACTTTGCTCTTCAGAGAAATTACAACAACCTTGTCAGACAAAAGTCGTGAACGAAAATTTTGTAGGCTTAGGTCTTTAGGATAAATGTTCGGAACAATATTTTTGAAAAAGGATCTTCAAAACAAGATCCATGAAAGAAATTTTGGCAAATGACTTAGGCTTGTGTCTTCATAAAAGTGATGTCAAAAGTTGTGTGATGCTCCTATCGGAACAAATGTTCCGAATAAAGGTTCTAAAGGCTTGTTCCTTTCTGTGAGCTTCCTTCAGCGTTTAGCCTTAGCCAACTATGCAAGTTACATTGCGTAACGTTTGTCTTAATTTGCTCGACGAGATTCCTGCGCAGGTTTGAATGCGCAGTGGTTGCCTTATCCGTTTTGACAATAGCTTTTCGCACCCCTTTTTGCGTTATCCATATTTTGTTTAGGTTTCACTTAAACGGCTAATTCATCCACTTTTTTATGCCTTCGGCGCTTTTAGTTGAGCCCTTTCTTGGCTTTTTGCCTTAGTCATTTACTCACTTCGGCCCCCGTTTGTTTCGATTTTGCCTTAACCAAATTTCGTGACTTTTAGGAGTGGCTCAGAAGAAGTCACGTGTCATCATCCTACTAACCTAGGAAGTGACGTAAGTTTGGTCTATTGTACAGATAGTGTCGGCCCAATGGAGGAGCGGGATACTGCCATATGTCACCATCCCGATAACCCATAGTCCCAGAGATGACCATACTTGGAAATTTGCCTCCAAACAAGTGGGTGAGTGGAATGTTGTCACATGGCACCACCCTGATGACCCACTATCCTGGAGATGTACGTGTAGTTTTCAAAGCATTCGGGCAAGCGGGTGAGCGAGATGCTACCACATGGCATCACTCTGGTGATCCGCTATCCTGAGAAAGTTCGTGCAGAGCATAAAGATTGTGCGTAAACGAGTGAGATGTGTCCACAGGGGCAAATCTCACTGCTATATTATTACAAAGGTGTATGTATTGTATACAGAGCTTACGAGCCAGTGGGCGAGCAGGATGTTGTCGCATGGAAAAATCTTATTGTTCTACATCCACAAGGATGTTGTGCTAGCTCTGTAGAATGGCAAGGCAACAAGTAGTGAATTATCATCATGTGGAGCCCATCACGGAGTCGCCTGGTAAGCGACAAGTGGAAAGAATGGCCTCCGGACCCCAAAGGGAAGCGAACATGGCCATATAGCATGCCAAAGTGAACACATGGAGATGGATTGCATAAATAATGGCCTGGATAAAATTTTACAGTCGTCTCAATGTGTTATGCATAGTGTTCGCATGATGTGAGCTTGCGAGGAGCTATTTGAGTGCAAGGTCGAACAATTGATTGGTGTTCATCTGATTAATGCATTATGACAGTTGTGTGTTTATGGTGAATGTATGGATTTTGTAATCTATCCATGTTTCATAGATGTTTTGTTCATGAAAGTTTTGTCGTTCCTGTCTTTTGAGGAAAAAAATGGGTATGACATTTTGGTATCAGATCACCGAGTTAAACTCTAGGAGCTCTGGGGATCTTATGTATGAGTTCATCACCTTTCTAACTCTGATTGATCATGAATTGTGTAATTGAATTGTGCATTGTTTGCTTCAATTGCAAAGTTATGAATCATTATGCATGAAATTGTCTTAAGAACACTTGTCCAAGGGATACTCAAATCTTAATATGAACTGGTTGTGAGAACCAAATTGTTATAATCCCTAATATACCTATTTTGATATTGTATCATAACAAAACATGAAATGCTTGAGATAAACTATTATATTTGAAAAGATAGTGAGCCTTCTTATTAAGAATCTATAGGTAATTGATATATATGTATATGGGTGCGCATGCATAGGTGGATGCGCATGATGTTTGCCTTTTATAATGTTTAGTTTGATAGATAAAACTCTATTATGGTGCTACCATGTTAATTATGGACTATAAATATGAAGGAAGTTGGCTTATGATGATTGAACTAATGCTCAAATGTTGTTAATTGAACATATAGCTATAAAAACATTGTAATGACCTATGCTTTGATATTGTGAAATTCCCTAGATATGCTGAGGCGTATGTTTGGAATTTAGGAATGTTATAGAAAATGTGTTCATGTTGTTTAGAGCAATGGAACCGTTCAAGGAACCATGGAATGGTAAAATTCTAGTACAAAGGATATGGATTGTACTATGAATAAATTTAATATTACATTATGCCAACCAGCGTGAGTGGTAATTTTACATTTTAATTGTGAAGTAATATGAATCTCTTTGGAATAAACTCATCGGAGCAGGTATGTCTCCACAGAATTATTCTTTCATGAAAAGAGCATGCTATAGTTGGATAGCTTTGCATTGTTAATTGCCTTATTTATATACATGAGCACATACTCATATTTTCTTTTTATAAGTGCAAGATAAATGGTTACAAATGAATCTTCCTTGTGATGAAGCATCTAGAATGGATTGAGGTAACCTTGCACATTCTTGATATTAAGATGATAAATCAATCAATAGATGAGTCTGCATCTATAATAATGTTGATTCCCTGAATGAAAGCCTAGATGTGCTAAAAATCATGATTAATTACTGTGAAGTTACGTAGCAGTAAAATCAAATGAATACATCTAGTATTGCTAAATATTCTCATGATGAGAACTTGCCATTTTGGATAGCTGGGACTGCTAATTGCCTTACGCGCTTGTATAACATTATGTGTCGCAGGAATCAGAAGATGGCGATTGTCGAGGTGCCCTTATCTTGAAATGATAAACCTACATCTCTATTGCCATAAACATCATGTCTGCACATACAGGTGGGACTTAATTGAAGGCAACATTATATCTAAATTCTCATGTTAAAGCAAGCAAGGTCTAATTTCAATGCAAAATCACACCTTGGTAGGTGGTGAATACAAATGAACTGTAAGATTGACCTCTATAGAGGCACAGGGTATCGACTACTCTATTGTATCATTTTGTGTAGTCGCAGTGGTATAACACCCTTCTATATGTTATTACTTGGAATCAAACAACAATGAATTTGGCATGATAAATCAACAATTAGCTCTATGAGGGGGTCTTATCGGTAATTGGCTCCATGAGGTGGTCGTATGGGTAATTGCTGGTAGGACCAATACCCTCTTACCTTATTCCTTCTCCCCTTTTAATAAATCCCTAAGTCACATAGTGATCGTATTGTGATCTGATTTTCATTATATGTGCTTGCCGAACCTCCTTTAAGTTGTCTGAGCTTTTATTTTATTTTATTGCTTGGAAACCAACATTGTTTTCCTCTTGATTTCAAATGTTTTGAGCTTAAGGTTGATCATGGAAATCGTTAAATAATTTCAGTTGAATTTGATTTCATTTATTGAGACTACTTGGTCTCCTTTTATTGATTTGCACTTACATGATCAGTTGATGTTCTTCAAAAGATTGTGAAGCTTTCTTGTGTTGGTTTCATGTGTTAGTATGTGCATAATTGTCGCTTTGGGCAAGTATAAAGGAGAAGTATCTTGAAAATGATAGCTAGTGGGTTGTGATGGGGATTTGTTGCATAGGTCCAAGATCCCATCTTTCCTCACCCACCAGACATGGTGGTCTTAGACACCGAGGTGTCTCAAGAGCACTGAGGTGTTTCTTCACTCTGTGCATTGCATTCGCTAATGGACAAGTGGTGCCCCTTGCATATCAACTATATTTTTCACTCTATGCATTGCATTGTTTGATGGGCGAGTGTCCTAGTGGCCCCCTCTATTTTTTGCACTCTACGCATTGTGTTGGCTGATGGACGAGTGTCCTGCCAAGCCCCTGCGTATCGATTATTTCTTACTCTCTGTGCATTGACATGCCTAGGGCCGTCTGTGTATGAATATCTTAGCTGGTGGACCGAAGCACTGAGAACCTCATACATATACGCTGACATATTATTCTCTTGGCTAGTGGACCAATGCACTGAGGGATACAAAATGAATAACACAATTATTATCAAGTTAGCAGTATATCAAAGCCCTCTTGTGTGAGGTACAATGGAAGGTTGTTTGATTCTCCCATGACCATTGACAAGAAGCAATGGAGTGAAACATCCTCTTGTTATCCCAATCTTTCAGCATCATTGTTATGATATACTAACTTGCCTACTAATATTTTATTCATCAGTGCTTTGCTTCACTCAATCGATCATTTTAACGCTCATTTTTATTGTATCTAGCACTAAGAGCCCCTTGCATATTGAGTTGCATATGATATTTAGGCTAGTAGGCCGAGATCCTAAGAACACGATGATATAGAAGGGTATGGTAGCAGGTTGATTAAAACCTTCCAGGAATGGCATGGTATATTGAAAATGGGGGACAATCTCATGTTAGTATTCTTATGTAACAGAATGGATTTGATGGGAGGCTTTTTTCCCATGCTCTACTTATTCAGAAGATCCTCTGTGTTTCATATGGTACTAGCTATAGTAACTCAACATGGCCCCGTATGTTTATAATAATTCTATATGAGCTCCTAACGGTAAGACTGAGGATTGATGCATATTTTAGTAGGGCAGTTTTGCTATGATTGGTAACTATTATTCCTCTCTAAGAATGAATTGCATATTCAATGAGCGCTTGAACTCTCATGCTTATAGCAAAATAAAAATGTGTGAGTCTCAATAGATTGAGACAGGTATGTTTTGCAGCATGATTTAGGTCAAAGTGAATTTCCTCATCTAGAAATTGATTGTAATTCAGCTAGCATCCAATGCACTCAGTGAAATACAAAGCAGTAACATAACCTTGAATGAAGCAAGGCTTGGGTCTGAAATTGGTCATTTTCATCTCTAAGTCGAAAAGATTCTGCTAACAAGAACAAATTATTATGATCAAAAAAATTGAAACATCCTTATGAATTGATAGCAAGAAATTTTCGTTATGTTGAAATGCCAACAACAGTCTTGCAAGAAATTGTGGAAAATGGATAGGTAGTTCCTCGTTGCATAAAGTGCTTATTTTTTGATATGCATGCTATAGATGTTGTTGTGACACCGGTTGATGGTGGTCTATAAGCAACACTTCATGATGGTAGTGTATCAAAGTCCTGTGTGAGGCATGGTGAGAGGTTATTTAATCCTCCCATAAATGTCCTAATAGTATCGTGGCAAAATCCCTTCTATGTTGGGCGTAATAGAAGGATGTTCTTCCATGACGTATGCCAAGAAAATTATGTGAAGAAGAAGCCTTGAACAAATGGAACTCGTGACTTATCCTACAATATTTGAAGTGACTATGTCACACCATTCTTAAAGCCAACAAGAGAATTGGTATCAAAAGGAATGATGATCTAGGCTAAATAAACCTTGAAGAAACTCAAAAGGGTTGTCAGAAATACATGAAGAATAATATAATTGGTTCCATGTAGCAGTTGATCTCCATATCTAAGGATATTCGTTGGGGATGCAAAAAATAACTCATATTGTGGCCTATTTGGGGTGGCACATGGATAATTCGAGATGATATTCCAACAAACAAACAAATTTAGATACCTTGTTGGAGGAACCAAGCAATCATGCATCGAGGACAATGCCCTTTCTAAGGGGGGAAGAATGTAAGGCCCCTCATGAGAAAACAAGGTGATTATACAAATCAACGATGATGCCCCCTGGATGGTGTTGATTGTAAGGTGAGCGGATCATGCATAAGGTAAGAGTTAGCTAAGCAATGTTTAGATTACTGCCTTATGTTGCAATTGAAATTGTATAGGCATTAGGTGCTACATGAATATCTCTTAATGACCTTGTGAATTGCTTGGTAAGCCAATTACGTTGGTCTAAATTGAATGATCTAGCATGCTATAATTGCAAGCTTCGACTATTAGGATAGCAGATTTTAGGTTTGTCAGAAATACATGAAGAATAATATAATTGGTTCCATGTAGCAGTTGATCTCCATATCTGATGATATTCGTTGGGGATGCAAAAAATAACTCATATTGTGGCCTATTTGGGGTGGCACATGGATAATTCGAGATGATATTCCAGCAGACAAACAAATTTAGATACCTCGTGGGAGGAACCAAGCAATCATGCATCGAGGACGATGCCCTTTTTAAGGGGGGGAAGAATGTAAGGCCCCTCATGAGAAAACAAGGTGATTATACAAATCAACGATGATACCCCTTGGATGGTGTTGATTGTAAGGTGAGCGGATCATGCATAAGGTAAGAGTTAGCTAAGCAATGTTTAGATTACTGCCTTATGTTGCAATTGAAATTATACAGGGATTAGGTGCTACATGAATATCTCTTGATGACCTTGTGAATTGCTTGGTAAGCCAATTACATTGGTCTAAATTTAATGATTTAGCATGCTATAATTGCAAGCTTCAGCTATTAGGATAGCGGATTTCATGGGTGCAATAAGTATGAAGGAACAGGTCATTACCAACAAAGGTAAAAATGACTACACCAGACATTATTGCATCATGTGTAATCCCACCTCTAACCCAAATCTTGTCTTGATCCTTGCTTGATCCTAATTGAATGCCTTGTATGCCACTCGACCCCTTCTTTAGTCTTGGCGTATATAAATGGATGGTAATCATTGCTAAGTTGGTGGAACCACCTTTGGTTGGTCGTCTTCGATGCATGAGGACAAAGTAGACCAATGTCTAGATTGCCTTATTGCATAATTGCATACAAGTCTATTAATTGCCCTTGCCTTATAGCCATGCATAGGGAGGTGGATTGTCTTAGAGGCAACCATAGGACTTTGCTAGAGCCATCATGCGCCATTATGGACAGGGAAAGAGATCGTCATTAAAAAGGCATGGACTAGCCAATAGAAGTGGTTGGCCAATCCAAGGGAAGAATAGATGCGTCATGTTCTGACTGGGTTGCAAAAAGGGGAGAACACCTATTTGAGGAAGGTGAATCTCTTGGAAAAGGGTTTTGTTCTCTGAACTTCAAAATTTAGGATCTTTCGGGGACCAACCTAAAAGAGGAAGGAAGAACAAGAAGAGAGTCGGGAGAAGGAGAGCCTCGACTGGTAGAAACTTGCAAAAAAGATCCATGGAAGGGCCTAAATCATTTGGTAGGTATCCTATTGATTGGAATAACCTGTTGATTGACTAAATGAAATTTGTATGATTATTGATTGATATATTGTGTTAAAAAAGAGTAAGATTGCTTGGTTTACTTTATTTATTTTCCCTATGGTTGCACTTGAGTCGCCCCATAGTGGTATTACCCTTGTGTTGGAGTTTGGAGTCGAGATATTCCTTCATGATAGATTTAACTATGGTACTTCTATTTACATGGAAATTATGATTTCATTGTGTAAGACTTTCAATGTGTAGAAATGTCACATTCTTCATGATGAAAGAAGGGTTAGGCCTCTCATGTAGGACACGATGGTAGATTTCCTAAACCCTCCCATTACTGCTTATAGAAATTATATCTCATTGGTTGTATGTATGTTTGTTGTTACCCATGGGTGTGCCTTATTATGCTTTTATGCTTATGTAAATAGATCCGAGGTTGGTAACCTCTTGACATAGAGATGTTTGGTTGAGACCTTGTGAGTAGCTATCTCCTTGACCCCAAGACATCTTGATTGTTTTTTGCCTTCGTTTAATTTGCACCATGATGTGAACATGCCTGGAGCTGGGAGTCCTGTTTAAAGGTGTTTAGAACAGTCGTTTGATGATGGCAAAAGATTGGGAGGCGAGCCCATCTTCTGTTAGCCAAAGTTGCACTTGGAACAAAGAGGAGCTTGCCTTCAACTATTGACTTCTTGTGTTTTGTTGCTTTCCATATCTGGCTACGAGCCAATGATTAATTGTTCTCAGCCGAACTCACTGTATTTGTGCATCAATGATTGATTATGGGCAAAATGTGAGCCACTGTTATTATTAAGTTTACTAGATGAATCACTGGTTATAACTGCAAAGGACTATTTTATAGGTTGTCTAATATATAGGATTAAAGGACCTCCTTGAGAGGGATCCTTGTTGAAAATGGAATCCTTGTGGATGTTAGTATATTAATGGCTGAGTTTGGCTAGGTTAATGACCTTAATACATATATTATATCTTCAGTTGAATATTTTGTGATTTTTTTGTGCATTGCATCTTACTTGAGTTACTTGTAATGGTATTACCTTGAATGAAATATGTGTATATATATGAAGAATAAGTCTTATGTTAAGGCATGTGATGTATTCTACCTATGATTTGGAAGATTAAGATATGAGTTATGTTGCTTTTATGAATCTGGTAAGGACAACCCATTCATGATATGGATTATATTTAGCTAGCCTAGATCCGGTTGGCCTTCTAAGCATTGACTATCTCTTTTGATCTAAATGTGATGAGCTAAGGGAATTCTAGTGTATCTAAAATAAGTGGAACTTATATGTAAATCTATGAGATTATTATTGAGAATAACAATATAACTTGTTAATAAGCTTCCCATTAAAAGTATTCTAGGTATGTTTAAGTGTGTTCTAATTCTGGGGAAGGAGTCTACATGTGGAGGAAATATCCTCTTTGAACTTACAACGTCTCTTGTAAAAGATTAATGGGTTAATTGATTTAATTTTGATAGAAGCAGTTCCTTATTTATCCCTGTATCTCTCTTGATAAAAGCAGTTCCTTTTTCATCCTTGTATCTCTCATGATGATTATTGTAGTTCATACATTGGATTGAGCTTGAGCAAGGACTAAGTTGAATGTATCTTTAGAGCCTTGGATTGTCATTTGGAATAACAATTAAGATGAAACATAAAATCTTATTACGATGTCGAGAATCAGATGGATGTCTGTAAAAGAATCCTTTAGGCCTTGCAGTTGAGTAGTTGCATATTTTGTGCCCTTCCTTCAGCGAGATCATTTTATAAAGTTGTTGAAGTTTTATTAAGCTTGATTCTCTTATTAATATTACCCAGACTGCAACCCTTAGTTGGTCGAAGAATTCTTACCTTAAGCTTGTTCAAGTCGACCCCTTTCAATTTGTGTCTTTGATTGAGAGTTCATGTTTGCTTTGAAGTTTGACAAAATTGGCTATGTCTTTAGTAAAAGACTTAGTGTTTTTCTGAAAAAGTTTGGTCTTCAGAAAATTTGTTGTGAAGTTGTTGAAACAATTGTCGCGAACAATAGTTCTGGAGACGTCGGCGAATTTGTTTTAGACTTTGGTCTTCGGAGAAATTGCAACAACCTTGTCAAACAAAAGTCGTGAATGGAAATTTGGTAGGCTTGGGTCTTCGGGATAAATGTTTGAAACTATTTTTCCGAAAGAGAGGATCTTTGAAGCAAGATCCGCGAAATAATTTTTCGCAAATGACTTAGGCTTGTGTCTTCAAAAAAATGCAGTCGGAAGTTGTGTGACGCCCCCATCAGAATAAATGTTCCGAATAAAGGTTCTGAAGACTTGTGCCTTCTCTGAGCTTGCTTCAACCTTTATCCTTAATTGACTACACAAGTTACCTTGCACAACATTTGTCTTAAGCTACTCGACGAGTTCCTTGCGCAGGTTTGAATGTGCAATGGTTGTCTTAGCCATTTTGACAAGAGCTTTTTGCACCCCTTTTTGCCTTAGTCGTATTTTGTTTAGGCTTCACTTAAATGGCTATCTCATCTGCTTGTTTATGCCTTAGGCACTTTTAGTTGAGCCCTTTCTTGGCTTTTTGCCTTAGCCATTTAATCGCTTTGACCCCCCTTTGTTTCAGTTTTGCCTTAGCCGAATTTCGTGAATTTTATGAGTGGTTCGAAGGAAGCCACGTGTCATCATCCCATTAATCCAAGAAGTAACGTCAATGTGCTCTGCTATATGGACAGTGCTGGGCCAACAGAGGAGTGGGATGCTTCCAACTAGCACCATCCTGACAACTAGCTTTCCTAGAGATGACTGTACTTAGAGTTTTGCCTCTGGGCAAACGAGTGAGCAAGATGCTACCACGTGGCACCATCCCAACACCCTGTTATCCCGGAGATGTTTGTGCAATTTGTAAGCGTCTGAACAAGCGAGTAAACAGGATGCTACCACATGCCATCATTCTGACGACCCACTATCCTAGAGAAGTCCATGCAAAGTGAAAACCCTATGGGCAAACGAGTGGGATGTGGCCATGGGGCCAAATCTCGTTGCTCTGTTATTACAAAGGCGGTTGTATCATATGTGGACCCTGCAAGCCAGCGGGTCAGCGAGATGATACCACGTGGCACAATCTCGTTACTCTGCAACCCCAACGATGTCGTGCTAGCTCTCCAAAGTGGAAGGGCAGCAACTAGCGGATTATCGCCACATGGAGCCCATCACGGAGTCCCCTGGAAAGCCACAAGTGGCAAGAGTGGCCCCAAGAGCCTGAAGGGAAGCAGACATGGCCATATACCCTACCAAAGTGAACACGTGGAGCCCGACTGTGTAAGCAGTCCTAGGTCAAATTTGATGATCATCTCAACGTTTTATGCGCAATCTTCGTATGGCGTGAGCTTGCAAGCGGCTATTTGAGTGCGAGACCAAACGATTGATTGGTGTTCATCTACGTAATGCATTATGACAATGTTCATCTACATAATGCATTATGACAATTGTGTGTGTGGTGAATAGATGGATTTTGGAATCTATATATGTCTTGCAGGGATTTTGTTCCTGAAAGTTGTGTGTCGTGCCTATCTTTTAAGGAAAACAATGGGCATGACATTCATGGATCATTTCATTTACCCAAGGTATCTAATGAAAGAGCATCTGGGTAAACAAGCAATCTTGCATCAACCAAAAACATGAGTTTGCATGTGCACAATTTGTTGACAATGTCAACATCGTTGTGTGTGTCAAAGATGATCAAAAAAAATTTAGAAACATCAATCGAGTTCCAACACCTCGAGGACATCAAAAAACGTAGGTTTCGATAATTTCCAGAGGTCAATTAGCCCCCCTTTTGGGAAAATTATGAAACCATCGCTTAATGCAAGGGGTGATTTCAAAACCGTCACATTGCATTAACTCGTAGTTACATAATCATCGATTTTCCACTTGCGTAGGTTGCAACACTAAAGTGACCATCCAAAATCCAAGTTTTTGACATGTGCACTGTTTTCCAAGAGTAGGGGAACTGAAAGAGTCATTATGGAGTGTCAAAATAGTCAAGTGAGATTCAAATCCGTCTTCTAAGAGCTAAGCATCAGTCGAGAAGAGGAGAGTTATAGTCTTGAGAGAGAGAGAGAGAAGCTTGGTGTGAATTTTAAAATTCCTCTCTGATTCATATATGACAATTTAGAAGCACGCAAATGCTTCGAGTATAAGACGAAGAGTTGTTTGAATCCTCTTATAACGTCCAAGAGGAATGGAAAATAGATTGTGAAGCAAATTCTCACTAACGTATTTTAGAACGTTTAATGTTTTCGCTGTTTGTCAAAATCTGCGTCCATGTTCTTGCTTTTCTTTTGGAGCTAACTTTGGGTAAATAGTCCTCATTGTGTGTATGTGTTGTGAATAATCTCACACGAATAACAATTGTAAGAAACAAGTGGTCTACAAGGCATCAACCCCACCAAAAGATTTATCAATCCTGAAGCAGACTTTAGGGTGTGAGCCCCCACAGTGATTTGTTAGCATTCCCCATCTTTCTGGTAGCAACCTCATCAGCAGTTTCAATGTCACACCTTGTGAACCCTGTCTAGCTTGTGAATGTTATCCATGTACAATGTTTGTAATTTATGCAATGTTTAATATTATGCCATATCCCTATGATAATATTCTGGGGCACCAATCCAAATGCCATATCCCTATGATAAGATTATGTGGCACCAATCCAAATGCCATACAATTTGTACAATGGCAAAAAGGGCTACCACCAAAGATGATTTTCTTTTTCTTATCTGAAAAATGATATCATATTTAAAAATAAAGACGTGTAAGAGTACAGGAGTGCTGAAACCATTTTGCCATAGAAAACGAACTGAGAAATAATAATAATGCTAACATTTTTTTGGATGGTAAATTGAAAGATGCATCGATGATCATGATGCTTTTCCACAGCCTATGCAAAATTACAAAAAGTTTTCTGGACCCCATACCTGACCAGCTTCAAAGGCCTTTCTGAACAGTTTAGATAATACTAATAGCAGTGACTGCATTTGTTGATTTTCAATATAATCTTCTTAGCTGCCAAATTGCAAACCCTCTCAAAACTCATTTTCCAAGATTTTATTCTTATCAATTGTAAATAAGATTTTATTGCCTTCAATTGTTCTTGCATATATTATTTCATATTTCTACGCTAATCTCTTATGAAACTGTGTAATTCAAATGCATATTTTACTGCAAAATATTGCAGCTTAAATCCTTCCGATCTGATTCTTCTTTCCTACTCTTAAACCTTTTGAGTACACCATCTTTGAAGTTTTAATAAATGCTAAACACTGTACAAATGACTAAATTGGGTTGAGATGATCCATAGAAATGAACTGCATGAGGGAAATTCCGAGAAGACTGCTATGCACTGTCGGTAATTACGAGCAAGTGTAGATGAAATTTAGTAACATAACAGTTTGATGTGGATGACACCGTTTCTATGATGGATAATTACTAAACATTCTTACCGAGACCAGACAATCATTAACAGTCCGTGGGAATAACTTCTTGGACATATCAATGGTTCTGTCTGTCATATAGTCAATTATAAAGGAAAATTCCATCTACTATAGATACATTTGGTACAATATCTGATGCTGACCTGTCGAGTAAAAGGACGTGGGAATTTTTTAATCCAGCACAGAAAGATATTAAGTTTCCCTGTAGCATTACTCAAGGATACTTTGGCCTTACACCTTCAAGCATCCAATCAAATTCTGTGTGCGAACAAATTGAATCAGATGAGCAAGGAAAGGTAGTAGAGACCAGCACAAACCAGAGAATAAACTCCCCTAATTAACACCTTTATGAGCTCCCGCTGCACTTCTGTTCAAATCGGAGAATAGTTTTCTGTAAACAAAGAAAAAACAGATGAAAATATATTCATGCATACGGTACTTTCATAAGCAACAACAGATGAAATTTCCATGCAGTTAAATTTTCTAGGTAAAATTGCTTAATGCTGCTGATGATCAAATTAAGATGAAAATTTTGTTTGATTATGCGAAAAATAAAACTGCTCCTAAAAACAAAACTTGCAAAACAAAGGGAAAAGGAAAAACTAGTCAAAAAAATAACATAACTATATGGCCGCCAAGGGTCAAAGACTCCTCAGTCTATAGCCCCAATCAAAATCATGAAAGCTACAAAATAACATCAATGCTCTCTACCCCTTTTTCCAGGTCTACAAGTGAAGGGGCCTGCTCTATCTCCCACTGTACTATAGGAACCAATGGTGGGACTAATGTCTGTGCACCTCTGGCTAACACTCGATTCTGTGGAACTCGTGGAAGGTCTTTCTTCTATGGGCTCATCCAACAGAGGGGCTCTCCTTTATATCAGAGCTTTCCCCCTGAACTGCCCAATCAGGAGTGGGGCCAATATCGTTCAAGCAGATAGCCTTTTAATCAGATGACTTTCGCATTTGCTTCAGCTACAACTGAAGATCGTACTGTACGTAAACTATGTCATTCAGCCTCTCATATCCCATCTTGTCGTGCTTCTTAGAGTGTGGTTTTTCCAAATACACTCCAATTGTACTCGCAACCAAATGCACAAGTTGGGATAAGGACTGGAATTGTATATATTTGTGAATATTTGTTGCCTTCAAATCCTGATTTTTCCACCACACATCAAAAAACAATAAGTAAATAACTTCTGAAACAATGTACTACCAAATAAAAACTTCTAAAATTCAAATCTAAAGAAAAATCTGAATTTCTTTTGTCTCAATCTCAACTCTTAATGCATATTGTATATTGCTTGCTAGCATCATTGTATCCAAACAGGGAAAGAATCCAGAAATAACATCCAATCATAGTCAATGCTCTCCAAGCAAAACATGAAAGTGTTGAAGAAGCCCCAAACTAAATGAATTTATCAATGGAGCATGTTGTTCCATCACTAATCAATTAAATCCCATATGAACATGTAGCTCTCCTCCACATCTAGTGGCTCCTAATATGCATGACATGTAGCCCATTGTAGGCTTGTCTCCATCAACAACTAAAGAATCTATACTAAAGGTTCAATCACGACCACTGCCTCATGGTGTCCCTGTAAACAAGTTGAGCCCAAGCAATCTCCTCAAACTCTCTTGCTATATGAAAATCAAATCCACTCAAAGAGAACTCTTTCTTCAATGCAAGCATTTGATAGTGAATTTGATTTAAGAGAAAAAAATTGTTGCGAAAGAGTGATAGAAAACTACACCAGCCCCTTCTCCATGTATATCTCAAATAGGATGAGGACATGTCCAATTAGCGTAAATCAGACCCATACCATAAGTTAGACATGGAATCCAAAATAAAATTGGATAGTTATCAATTAACACTTTGTTGCTTCTACATATTAGTTGTGTTGTCAGTTATTACTTGGACAACATGTTCTGCACTTGTTTCCAAAATGCACTTGATGCAAGCACTAGAGAGGGGATCCAATTAAGGACTACTTTTATCTTTGTGTCTGGGCTGGACACTTATCCATGAACACACATTCAGCACATATTCGAACTTGATGCACTTAACACATATTGCGTTAATCTTAAAAACATTACAGTGGAAACACACCCACACTCACACTCTCAAACACTTGCCTTTACAAGCTTTATTAAGTAACGTAAAAGAGTTCTAGACTCTCATATGGTCCCTTCTGGATTGATACAACTCTGTTCTGCTCCTTCATAGCGCGTCCTTCTCTCCATAACTTCAGCTCCTCTAAAATCTTGTATCCCCTTGACATCCCAAGCTTCATGGGGTGTCTCTTCAACTTCCTTGACCTCAACACAACGTACAATACTTTGGCATCTTTCAATTTTCATGATTAAACGTCAAACTGTCAGTAACAACTCATTCCACATGTCACAAAGCAGAGACAGTCATATGTAATTGTCAAACATTACCGCTATTCCGTTTCACAATGAGAGACTTGGCATCTAACAAGAATAGTAAAACAACAAGATCCTCCAAACATATTAGCTTCCCAGATGCTATTGCAGTAAAGAACCAAACCACTGACTCTTAGGTACTCAGGGGATGTTTTCAAGGCGAACGACAGTTACCAAAACTATCATAACTTTACCACTATTTATTCAATCGATCTGAAATTTGAAAAATAACTTGTTAATTACATTTTTTATCATCTCACTAAATTTGGCAATCCAATTCACCCCAGATAAAGAATCATCTTGCCAAGTGTCGCAAACTAGACAGATGATGCGGACTGACAAAAATGGATGGTACATCACTGTTGTAACTCCAAATGATCTGAAATTTGGCCCATAAGTTGCATGTGTCAAGGACTACCATCTCACCAAATTTGGCAATCCAACTCTAATCGCAACAAGAGAACCATCTTGCCAAGTGCCACAGATGCAGTTTAGCAGAATCAAACGATATGTTTCCATTGTAACTCCAAATGATCTAAAATTTGGTGCATAGATTGTAAGTGTTAAGCACTGTGACTTCACCAAATTTGGTCATCTCTTCTTTACCGTAGAAAGAGAACCATCCTTCCAAGTGTTCTAATAGAATCAGACAGTACGTTTTCGCTATGACTCCAAATGATCTAAAATTTCGCACATAGGTTGCAAGTGTCAGGGGCTATGACCTCACCAAATTTCATCATCCACTTCTCACCATAGGGAAAAACCAATCTGACTCGTGTGTGACTAAACGGTCCATGCAGATTGATAGAAGCAGACAAAACATCTCCACACTTTTCCCACGTGTAACATCCATAACCGGACATATTTCAATAATTTTGGATTCCTCGAGAAATACCTTATTTCAATTTGCAGTGAACAATAATAACTTGATAATCTAATTGCAAAAATAAATATCACTCGATAATTTCTAAAACAACACTTTATTTTGAAATTTGAACTCCTCTTACACAATGAAATTTATTGTAACGTTGATTACAAGAATGGACTAACAGCTTATTACAAGGATTAAAATGGAAATATGAAAACTAACATTTTTTTTTGATAATTACAAGGTTATTTAGGCCCCCAGCCGAAATAAAAGTTTTAAAAAAATACATCCAAAACAAGTAAGAAACATAGACCAGCATAGACCGCAACAAGGCGGAAACAAAACGAATAGGGAGAACCCCAAAACAAACCACGGGAAAGCAAAAAACCAAGACATAAGAAAAAACACCCATAAAACAACACCCAGTCGAGAGACTGCAAAGCCAAAAAACCAAACACAGAAAGACATGAGAACATTAAAGATTTATGCATGCTTGCATCTCATCGTCGACATCCTCAATAAAGATTAGCTTCCTACCCTGTATGCATTGTCTTCGACTTCCTCGAGGACCTTGCATTTGTGGTGCTTCCACAGGGCTTTACTATCTGCTTCAGGAGACTGTGAGTTGGGGGTAACAGATTTGTCCTGGGTATCTTTCAATTTTTGCGAGTTGTTGAACCAATGTGGTGCTGCTACCTGACTACGACGACCAATTTCACTAACTTCTTGATTGCTTCTACCCGTGCCTTGTAATGGCGACTATCCTGCCATTGTGAAATGTCAGGAATCTGATTTTGAAGTTGTGCCATACATGGTAAGGTGAAAAATTGCCCTTCTAAGGGATCATAGGAACTTAGCATTTTCTGCAGGTCCTCCACAAAGCCCATAAGAATCATGAAGCGCATTTCTAAGGCTCGAAAGGCCGACATAGGAACTAGTCCCAAACCATCCAAGCCCATAAACGGCAAATTGGGTAGGGGGGCTAAGTCGTGCAAGATAATCTTATCGACCAGCCCAATGCGGTGCTCTGGCTTCACGCAGAAAGAACAAGATTTGCCACCACCTTAGAATTCGACACCAGAGCCATTAAATTTGACACAAAAACCGTCGCCACCTTGGAGTTTACGTAGCAGTGAACCCCTTCTAGAAATTCTAGCCCCAGAACAAGCGATACTAACTCGAGAAAATCTTTCGACGGAATCCAAAATATGTTTTTCAGGCGAGCCCGTGAAATTGGCCCTTGAAAGCCATTTCATGCACAATGCTTCCGCCGTAGACACGGGGGGTGGCAATAGCAATTTCGGTTATCCTTTCCATGTCTTGACCAACCATTCTCACCGATAGCCTATCGCAAACAGGATGAGAGCAAGGAAAAACGCCAACGAAGAAATAGCAGTCCCATTCGGCTCGCATGAAAGAACAAAGGAGAACTAGTGATCATGAAACGTAAAGGAAAAATCTCGACTCCCTCGTGTCATGAACAAACCACCACCGAGACCAATCAAAACTTCATCCTTTGCATTGATGATTGCAACCTCTATGCAATGATCATTATGAGGGGGGATAATGATGAAAGATTTTGCCAAGATTTGCTCCACACGCTAGGTTTGCCACCAAAGTTGCCATAGTTCCGCCAACTAAGTCATCGCTATAACCACCACTTTTTTGAAATTGTTTTTACAATAAAAACAATACAAAAAAGGAAAAGAAATTGGAGAATCAATCTAGATCAATAAGGGGAAGGGATGGGAAATCCTTCCAAGACTCTGCACATTATCCACTCGACTTACATCCACTTGATCAATGCCACAATTTGCTAAAAAATTTGTTGCCGAATTGGCTTCACAGTAACAATGATTAGAATCAATAGAAGAAAAGAAGGCCAATCTATCCTAGGTATTTGACAGGATGTTTTCGAAATGCAAGGAAGTGGCAGCGTTTTTTTGGAATGCAGATATGATAATTTGCGAATCACCTTCCACAATTAGCTTTGAAATATCACATTGGATTGCCAATTCAATCCCACTGGCAAGAGCTTGCACCTCCACTTCATTGTTGGTGTTGTCCTGCAGTTTTTTGGACATTGCTCGGATTAAAGATCCGCTGCAATCCCGGATAATATAGCCCGCCCCTGAAGCCCCAAGATTACGTCTGGATGCCCCATCAAAAGTAAGTTTAAACCAACCTACAGGGGGTGGATTCCATGCACATTTACCTTTTCTTATTTTTTTCCCAAGGACTACGGTTGACCCATTAATGGGGGGAAGAGAGAGTGGTTTCCATTTTGCGCTCATTCTCATATCCTAGCTTGAAATAAGACCATTTCTCCTTTTGCCCTGAGATGAAATAACTTCCAAAATTGAAACCTCAATTTCTTTTAAAATCGTTGGAAGTGACTTTTCTTTGCCTTCGAAAATGCGTTGATTTCTCTCCTTCCAAAGAGTCCATACCAAGATTGCAGGACTGACCCGCCACAGACCAAAAAGAGAGTTTTTGCAGTCGCTAATTGGCCATGAAGAGAAAGCTGCGAATGACGGTGGCTAGGCCCATGACCAATCCAACCTGCAACATAGCCAAATCCAGCACCATGTTGCAAAGGGGCAAGCAAATAATAAATGATTTGTCGTTTCTTCATCGTTTTTACAGAAACAACACCATGACGAACCAATGAAGCCAATCTTAGTGAGCATATCTTGAGTTAAGATGCGATCCTGAACCACGAGCTAGGCGAAAGCACCGGCTTTCTAGAACCCAATTTTGTCCTAGCCGAGATGGCATGCCTAGGACATCAAACCATCAATGGCATCAGCCATTTGATATCCAAGATTGACTTTATAAATCCTTGATTTGGCCCCAATCCAATGCAAGGTGTCTTCCTTGTCACTTAAGAAGATTTTCCTATTTTTAAGGCAATCAGATAACCTTGCCATCTGATCCACTAGAATGTTTAGACCTTCCATGCTTTTCCATATCAGCAACCTTCATGGCTGTTTTCTCTTCATTCCCATCTTTGTTTTCATCTTCTTCACATGGCTGATCTTCTACCATACTCTCCTTGTGTGCACTTGCTTGCACAACAGTCGCTTCCATTGTTTCATTCATGGAAACCTGCAACTCTTCTTGGTTGTTGTCTTCTTCCACCTCTATTGTTTCCTTTATGGAAACTTGTAGTTTTCCTTGGTTGTCCTCAATTCTTCTTCCCTCCAAAAGAGAAATGACAAACTCATTGCCTTCATTAACCAAGGATGGTTCTGATTCTTCCCACTCGTGGGGTACCACAAACTCTTTCCCATCAGCACACAATAGGTCTCCTTCTATAGTCTCAATAAATATGACCTCCATATTCTCTTGCATGAGATTGTCTTGTTAGTGTAGGATATTATTTTTTCACGTATTTACTTATTGTGGATTATTCCTACACATGGAGTTTTTCTACACTTGTGGAGTTAGTTTGCTTAGGTGTACTTTGTCATAGGGAGTTACACTTGACCACCATTATTAGCTAGTGGAAGTTACTTTTTGACCAACTATTCTGGATATGGGGAGTTACATTTCATTCTTGGGCCTTTGACCATTTTTCATGGAGGAGTTACACATTCACTCTCCTATTTGTATAACTTCATTGTTGTAAGTTATTTCAGTTGAGTGTGTTCGATGGATTGATCCTAGTTTTGCATTATTCTCCCTATTGATTTACTCATAGCTATTGTATCCAACTGCTTGACTCTTGCTCAAACCAATGCATTCGATTGATCCAATGATCTATCATGTCCCCACTTCCGGAGTGATCATTCATGGAGTTGATAATTAGCCTATCTCATCCATTCTCATAGACTAATATTTGTGGTAAGGGAATGTTGTCATATTAAGCTTTTTATACTATATAGAAACTTGAAAAGTTGACTCAATTATGGTTTCTAGTAGATTTTTGGCTAAGTGTTGTTTGTGAAAGATTCTATTTGGCTAAATTGTTTGAATTTGATAACCAAGGTGATATTGATAGAAAATGCAAATTTTAATTGCATTTTTATTGCACTTGTCTAAATGAAATCGACTCCTAGAAAAGGGGACTAGAGAGTTGTTTATTATTTTATTTCTCCATTGAAAATGACCAATTGAAATGGGAAAATTAAAATAATAAAATATATTATTTTGCCAAGGTATGACTGGTCAAGGAGTTATAAGGAATAATAAATAAATATTATTTATTTCCTAGTCTAAATCGGAGCCCAAGAGCAAAAACAAAAATAAAAATAAAATATGTATTCTGCCTTGGAAGAAATCGGTGGAGTGAAATAAATATTTAAAATTAATAAAATAAGTCTCCACCAATGTAGCCACCAAAAGTGAAAAAAAAAGAATTATAAATAGAGGCTCTTGAATTCATTTGTATCATCTTGAATTCTTTGACAAATTGATACTGGAGAGTTTTCTCTTGGATGGAAGAAATTTCAGTTAGCTCAAGATGGTGTTCCCTTAACATTTGTGGATTGGTGATGCTCTCTTTCCACCATTGAGAGGTGATTTCATACAGAAGTCATCATAGAGCTTCAAAAATGGATTTCATGGTAATATGCATTTGTTTCGCAAGGTTATAACTGACTGATTTTAACAAAAAATTTGGAGATAAAGACATATTTGATCATCATTCGTCAATACCTTGCATTCTTAGCCAAATCGCACTATTTTGGCATAATTTGTTGACAGATTTATGAAGTTACAATTCGCTGAAATTTGTATCAGACTTCTGATTTCTCATTACAGCAAGGGTTTATGACTATAGGAGTCATTTAGCATTGATATTGGGCAATTTGGGCCTAGCCAATTTCATTTTGAAGTCATATTTCTTTGTGGCAACTAGAGTTTGACATTTCCATCAGACATTCAGCTACAACAGTGTTACAGGGGGGTTTCAAACTTTAAATCTGACCTACATTAGACTTTTCTTCATTGGGTTTGACTGGAAACATCATTTGTTTCATTCCATACAGTTTGGGTATCATATACCAGCTCTATTGTGCATTTTTTTGGCATATATTAGTCTAATATATTGTCTGATTTTTCATAAAAGACCTCTGAAATTTGTAACAATCAACTATTTCAATAAAGGAGACAAATTTGATCCAGGTATGTGTTGTTTCACTTTGCAATGTGTTTCTATATGATTATAAAAGTTTAATTACTTCATTGTATTGCTCTTTATCAAGTTTACATTAATCAAACACTTGCATGCAAACACAAACATTAAAACCCTAAACCAAATCACAAGAAAACAAATTAGAAATTTACATCAGCAAAGGCAAAAAAATTCAATGGTACAAGGGTTATAACAATGATATCAGAGCTTTGATCCTACCAGCCTTTAGGTTATGCTTCCACACGAAGTTGGTCCTCACAGGTACTACACAAAGAGAACAACTAGACAAGAACAGGATCAACCAAATACAGGTGCAAGTATAGGTACAGGGACACATATTGAGATGGCTAGAGATGGTGATGATAGTCCTAGAGGGCATGATGATCTTAATTTGGAGGACTTTTTGAGAGCTTTTGGACAGCAGTTCCAGTTATTCCAGGATCGTATGATTGGGTCTATTGGAGCGTTGAAGAATGAGCGTACACATTCTAGGAGATCCAAGAGTGAGAGTGCAGGAGACAGTTTGGTTTCACATGCAAATAGACGGTCTTCTCATGCAGGTAGCGATGATGCAAGTGCAAGGAGACATGATACCCAGAGAGCCTACTACTACACCTACAGGTAGAGCAACCAATATCGCTGATGAGAGACCTCTTCGTCCACGATTTGAGCCTATTAGAGAGGAGTCATCATCCGAAGATGAGGAGTTGAACACTAATCTCACCGATGGCATCGTGATTGCTTTTGATGAGTACCGCCTACTCCCAGCAGAAGTTAGGACAGCTCTTAACTTCAATTCATTCATGACACAGCGAAGGGAAAAGAGCAAAAGCATTAAAGAACGAGGGCCTAAAAAGAAAGAACATAAGGAGTTTAAGGAAGCACTAAAAAAGTTCCTTTACCTAACTTTGATGGCAGCGGTAAATTGAGTGCTAGAGCTTGGATTCATGAGCTTGATATCTTTCTTACTCTCAAGCCCATGAGTGAAGAAAAGGTCATACAGTTTGCTACTATGCACTTGGAGGGTACTGCATATGATTGGTGGCATCACGGATTAGTTTCACAGAATCATGGTATGATCACCTCTTATGATGAGTTTACACGTAAACTCATAACCAGATTTGATAAGAAGAATGTTGACATATTATAGAGATTTGGCACAGCTGAAACAAGTTGGTAGATTGGATGCATACATCAGTGAGTTTCAGAGGATTGTTGTTATGGTTCCCAAGATGCCTGAGAGTATAGTTGTCATGCTATTTGTAGAGGGATTGAATGATAGGATGCGTGGTTTGGTGAAGGTTCATAAGCCTAAGACATTGGATGATGCCATTGAGCTTGCACTTGATCTAGACACTACTCCTACATTTCAGTTTCAAAAGGAAAATAAGAATGACGATGCAAATCAGCAAACTCATGAGCAGCCCACTACTAAAAAGGTTGGAGGTACATCAAAGATGGATTTTGAGGAAAGAAATGAACTTTGTAGGAAAAAGTTGTGCTTTACATGCAAAGAAGCTTGGGAAGTTGGTCATAGATGTCTTGGCAAAGGTAAAGTACATTACATAGAGGTGTTTGATGATATGGATGATGATACTAATTCAGAAAATAATCAAGAACAGCCAACTCTAGAATTAGAAATTGATGGTAATAAAGGACTTAGGGTTGCTTATATTTCGGGTGCTTCAAAGTATAATCCATTCATCTTTTAAGGCACATTGTGTGGAAGCAAGGTCATGACATTTCTTGATAGTGGAGCTATGCATAACTATATTGATGAAGGTTTGGTGCACCTAAGAGGATTGCATTGTGTTGACTTTGAGGGCTTCGAGGTGACTCTAGCAGGTGGACTCACTATACTTTGCAAGAAGAAAGTGAACAAACTTAGCATTATATTTGGTGAGTATACACTTAGTGATGACTTCTATGTTCTTGATTTGAAGGACAATGAAATTGTACTTGGTATGCAATGGCTGCATTCACTACAAAGAGTCATCCAAGATCTACAAGCTATGGAGTTGAGTTTCCAACATAATGGGAAGCAAATTGTTATGAGAGCACTCAAGTACACATCGCCACATCAAATAGCAGCCAAATCTATGATAGCTATGGGCCATGATTTGTCTCATGAAGACATATATGATTAACATGGAGAGCATTTCATGTTTGAAATGGATGAATACACTATGGAGTGGTATGATATCATTCCTGATTTGTTTAGCAGCAGCCCTAATTCTTGGCATAATTATGAGGTAGAAGTTATTACACCTTTAGAAAAGATCCATGTTGAATCTACTAGTAACAACATACAAGATTGGAGTGATAAATATTATGATTATGTTAAATCTTTTAACTCCAAGCAATTTGATTTTGTATATCAGACTTTGGAGAATGTAAGAAAGACTCAAGCAAGGTGTGATAAATGGGTTGAAAGAGCAAGGAAAGCAAGGTGGGTTGCTGGTCAAGCAAAACAACACTTGGAAATGATAAAAGAGCAAAGACAAACAGTGTGAAACATCCATCATAAGTTTCCCAATGTTGTTAAGCATGCATATGATAATGGAAATGATAGAAAATCAGATTTGGGTGATAAGTTAGTTGCTGTTCTGATTTATGACCGCGGTAAATCAGAATTGGATATACTTATGTATGCAGTTGTGTTTGACCTCCATCACTTATTCATGCTACTATTCAGTGTTAGAAGCATTTTCAGCATTGTTGGCACATTGATTGGCATCTACATCTTCATCATTGGTTTCTTTGGTTACATCATGGTATGGGATCCAGGTGGTAGCATGATTGGTATGTATTACGATGTATTGTTTCACAAATTTTTTGTGATATTGTTTATATCAGAGTGGAGCAGCAGAACTCGATTGCTTGAGGACAAGCAATCCCGGGAAGGGAGGACTGTCATGTCCCCACTTCTGGAGTGATCATTCATGGAGTTGATGATTAGCCTATCTCATCCATTCTCGTAGGCTAATATTTGTGGTAAGGGAATGTTGTCATATTGAGCTTTTTACACTGCATAGAAACTTGAAAAGTTGACTCAATTATGGTTTCTAGTAGATTTTTGTCTAAGTGTTGTTTGTGGAGTATTCTATCTGGCCAAATTATTTGAATTTGATAGCCAAGGTGATATTGATGGAAAATGCAAATTTTAATTGCATTTCTATTGCACTTGTCTAAGTGAGTAAGTGAAATCGACTCCTAGAAAAGGGGACTAAAGAGTTGTTTATTATTTTATTTCTCCATTAAAAATGGCCAATTGAAATGGGGAAATTGAAATAATAAAATATATCATTTTGCCAAGGTGTGACCGGTTAAGGAGTTGTAACGAATAATAAAAAATAATAAATAAATATTATTTATTTCCTAGTCTAAATCGGCATCCAAGAGCAAAAGCAAAAATAAAAATAAAATAATATGTATTATGCCTTAGAGAAAATCGGTGGTCAAGGGAGGAGAGTAAAATAAATATTAAAAATTAATAAAACGAGTCTCCACCAATGTAGCCACCAAAAGTGGAAAAAAAGAAATTATAAATAGAAGCTCTTGGGTTCATTTGTATCATCTTGAATTCTTTGGCAAATTGATATTGGAGAGTTTTCTCTTGGCTGAAAGAAATTTCAGTTAGCTCAAGGTGTTCCCTTGACATTTGTGGATTGGTGATGCTCCCTTTCCACCATTGAAAGGTGATTTCATACAAGCGTCATCATAAAGTTTTAAAGATGGATTTCATGGTGATATGCATTTGTTTTGCAGGGTTATAAGTGATTGATTTTAACATAGAAATTAGAGATAACGGCATATTTGATCATCATTCGTCAATACCTTGCATTTTTGGCCAAATTGCACTATTTTGGCATCATTTGTTGGTAGATTTATGAAGTTATAGGTTGCTAGAATTTGTATCAGACCTTTGATTTCTCATTACAACAAGGGTTTATGACTGTAGGAGTCATTTGGCATTGATATTGAGTAATTTGGGCCTAGTGGATTTCACTTTGGGCTAGCCAATTTTATTTTGGAGTCATATTTCTTTGTGACAGCTAGGGTTTGACATTTTCATCAGAGATATTCAGTTACAACAGTGTTACAGAAGGGTTTCAGACTTTAAATCAGGTCTACATCAGACTTTTCTTCATTGGGTTTGGTTGGAAACATCATTGGTTTCATTCCCTAGGGTATGGGTATCATATACCAGCTCTATTGTGCATTTTTTGAGTATATATCAGTCTGATATATTGTCTGATTTTTCATATCAAACCTCTGAAATTTTTAACAGCAATCAACCATTTCAATAAAGGAGACAAATTTGATCTGGGTATGTGTTGTTTCACTTTGCAATGTGTTTCTTTATGATTATAAAAGGTTTATTACTTGATTGTATTGCTCTTTATCAAGTTTACATGCAAACACAAACATTAAAATTCTAAACCAAATCACAAGAAAACAAATTAGAAATTTACATCAGCAAAGGCAAAAAAATTCAGTGGTACAAATAAGGGTTATTACATGATCTTAGCAAACACTCTGATCTCTTCCTCTATGGACTGCTCAGAAATGGAATACTATAGCAGCAGTACGGGAGTACTGTAATAGTTATATGAAACTAGAATAAACTTCAATCTTTCAGCACAAATGTGATTCCTAAATGGAACCACAACAAATGGACAAGAGGGTTTTCATCCTCCAACCTTGCACACCAAAGGGTTTTCGTCTTCAGATGAAAAGATGAACACAAGTGCTCAAGCTTTGAAAAAGGGTTTGATTTCAATAGATAATGGATGTCTTCTTTTGAGCTCAACTCCTTTTATAATTACTCTTTTCATTCCAATTTCCTTTTCCCTATAGAAGTATCTAAAAACACTTTAATAAAATATTACGTTAGGCTAACTTTAAATAATAATACATAAGTCATCATTTTACAATGTTATAAAATAAAGTTACTTAGGACAACTTAAAATATTATTGTTGAATTATTTCCCTAACTTTATCCCTTAGCCTACGAGAAATAAAGACTAGGCTATGGGTCCCCCAATTAAATTAACTCTAAAAATGGGACATCTCAGGCCACCCTTCCCAGAATTGCTTGCCCTCAAGCAATTACAAATTAAGATGCTCAAAAATCTCTGCACCTTCCCATGTAGCATCTTCCACAAGGAGATCTTTCCAATGCACCAAAATTTTTGTTATGCTCTTGTTTCTCAACTTCTCTCTGATGTCTATGATGGCTTCTAGAATCAAGATCACTTCATCATCCAAACTAGGGAACTCAATTGGAGGAGTGATGTGTTGTCCCAGTGCTCTCTTGAGACATGAAACATGAAAAACATTGTGAATCCTACTACGTTCTGGCAACTCGAGCTCATAAGCAACCTCTTCAATCCCTCGTCTGATCTTGTAAGGTCCATAAAAATGAAGCTTGTGCTTCTCAACTCCACTTTTCTTGAGATAAGATTGTCGGTAACGCTGTAACCTCAAGAAAACCACGTCTGCAACCTCAAACATCTTAATACGATATTGATCTACATACAACTATTGATTTTGTGCTCAGATATTTTCTTTGAGTGATTCCAAAATGTCTGGACTCTGTTTGACCAAATCTCTTGCCCCTAGCACTTTACTATCTATGATGACCAATATCACAAAAGTACGTGCGTCATAACCATACAAGGCCTTGAATGAAATCATATGAATGGACATGTGATGTGATGTATTGTAGCAATGCTCCCCCATATAAAGCCATTTGATCTATGTTGTTTGTTGCCCTGCTACATAATTCCTCAAGTATCCCTCATTCCACTTATTCACAATCTTTGTTTGCCTATTTGTTGGAGGGTGGTAACTGGTGCTAGGAGTCAACTTGATTTCTATCAGATAAAAAAGCTCCTACAAAAATTAACTAACCTGCTATCAGTGTCACTATGTTTTTAGGCAACCCATGAAACCTAAATACTTCTCTAAAAAACAAATCAGCCACTTGAGGTGCCTTGAAATCAGATGAAATGGCAAAAAAATGAGCATATTTAGTATATCAACTACAACAAATATACAATTATTACCCTAAACCTTTGGGAGACCAATGATGAAATCAATAGAAATGCTCTACCATTTTTTATTTGGAATTGGTAGGAGCTGCAATAAACTTGTTTGGAATACTTGCTTGGTTTTGTTCTATCCGCAGGTAATACACTCTCTAACGTATTTGAGGACATCTCCCTTGAGTCATTTCTAGGTAAATCTCTCCATGATTTGCTTGTAGGTCTGAAAGTACCCTGCATGACCAACCAATAGTGTATCATGCCCTACTCTCAAGACTTTATCCTTCACCTTTGATTTTGGGAAGAGATAAATTATATCTTTGTAAAAGATGAGATCAATTAACCTCATTATACTCCTCAACCTATATTTTGCCCTCAAGGATATCAGTAGCAAAAGCATTCTTCGTATACTTTGCTATTATAATAACCTTCCAATCAATAGATTTCAAAAATAGAACATAAAGTTGGTTTTCTGGATAGAGCATCAGCTACAACATTGTTTTTACCCTTAACATACTCTATATCAAAATCATAAGCCTAAAGCAAGCTTACCCATTTCTGTTGACTAAACATCTATTTCTTAGAACCTATGTTTTATCCTTATAGTTCATCATTGTGACACTGACATTCCTATCTATTCCTGTTTCCTTCATTTTTTTAATTCTATTGGTTTGTTGAATATGGGATTTCCATTGTCAATGGTTTTTGATAAAATCCCTTGTTAAGTTGCTTGTGTCATCCCTTTCTCCATAATCTTTCACTATTTTAATGATTAAGTTTATTGATGTCATATTATTCTCTTTCCTCTACCATTTGTCTCTTGACTTTTTTCTATCAACTCTTTTTTTGGCTGAGGAAGAATTTCAAGCTATCTTGGTCAGTCTTAAACACAAATCTACCACATACTAGATATTCTCTGAATTTTGACAAAACATGCATTATGGCTAACATCTTGTCATAAATTCAAAATCTTTTTTGTCGCTCTATGCTTCCGACTCTCAAAAGCTATGAGATGCCCTTTCTGCATCAAAATTGCCCCAATCCCTTCTCCTAATGCATCATATTCTAATACGAATGGAAGTGAAAAATCTGGAACAACTAAGACAAGGCATGAACTCATTTACCTCTTTGAGCTTGCCAAAACCCTATTGTGTTGAATTTGACCAAGTGAAAACTCCCTTCTTTGTTGACTCTGTCAATGGGATTGCCAACTTGAGAAGCTCTTAACAAACCTTCTGTAATAACTGTAGAGGCCAAAGAAACATCTCAAATATGTCAATGTGGTAAGAGGAGGCCAATCCAAAATAGCTTGGATATTTTGTTTGTCCACTTGAACTCCTTGACATTCTGATATAGCCCAATTACAAAAATTCAGTCATCCCAAACTCACATTTAGATTCTTTAACAAACAGAGTCTGTTGTTCTAATATACCTAGAACTACATCGAAATGTCTCAAATGATCTTCCCAAGTCTTGATATAAATCAAAATGTCATAAAAAAAAAACTAAAACAAATTTCCTCAACTGCTTACCGAAAATTTGATTCATGTATGACTGAAAAGTCGCTGAAGCATTTGTCAAGCCAAAAGACATGACCAAAAATTCAAAGTGTCCAAAGTGACACCTGAATGTTTTGTGCACATCCTCATCCTTTACACGGATCTGATGGTATCCTGATCTCAAATCAATCTTTAAAAATGCACAGTTCCATGCAATTCATTAACTCATCGATCCTGGGAATAGGATACCTACTTTTTATAATCTTCTTGTTCAAAGCTTTGCAGTCAATGCACATTTACATAGTACCATCCTTTTTCTTCACAAGGATCGCTGATGATGCAAAGGGGCTCGAACTAGGCATGATGTGACCTATTTCCAAAAGTTCCTTAATAGCCTTCTCAATTTCTTCCTTGTACCCTATTGGATGGTGGTAAGGTGTGTCATCATGGGTTTAGAACCAGTTCCAATACTATAATATGTTGCAATCCTCTATAAGTTGCCAATCCCGAAGGTATGCCATTAAACACTGTGCAATGCTAGTCTAGAATAGACTGAAAGTCCACGTGATAGGATTTCTTATCTGTGGGTGCAGTTGTGGTGTTCACCAAACAATGAGCTACCCAAGCTACTTGCCCTCTACGAAAAGATCTCTCCATCTTCTTGGCTGTGACAACTCTAGGGGATCCATTTGCAATGCCTTGAAGCACTACTTTTCCATCTGATTTGAATTTCAGCTCCATGATCTGATAATCCTAAGTGATTTCTCCAAGGGAATGTAGCTACTGCACTCCTAAGACGATATTTGCCTCTCTTATGCCCACAAAGAAATCATGCAGCATGTGTTTGCCTAGTGTAATATCTAGCTTTTGAATCCTCTTAATGCAAGGGATAATAAAGCCATCATCTACAATAACATTGAATTCGGAGTCCTTTGTTTTCAAACCTCTTCAGGCTACCAATCCCTCATCTATAAAGTTGAGGGTTGCCCCACTATCAATCAGCACTGAAATTTTATGTCCATGTAGACCTCCAAAAATTTTGAATTGGTGATATCAAGGAGCACCAGAAAGTGTGGCAAGAATGCCACTTGAAGTATCTTCTTCCTTTCTTTTAGGTTTTGGTTCTTTCACTTCAATCTCTGGTTCAATTTTGTCTGCTTCTGCGTCTTCATCTGATATCACCTCTATGTAATGCACCTAACCTCGTCCACAACATTTGTGTCTAGGCTCTCATGGCCCCTTGCAAGAGAACCACAATTTCTTTCTTCAAAGCTCATTCTTGGTTTCTGCATCTTTACTTGATCTTTGTGGCAAATCTTTCTGATGAGAAACTCCTTGCTAAAATAGTTTCTTTTGTTGCCCAACAAGGGGTGTCTTTGAATAAAATTTGTTCTTAGGTACTAAAGTTTCCAAGTTTAAAGCTCTCTTGATAGCTTCCTGCAAAGATAGAGGATCGAAGGCCTTTACCAACCCTTTGAGAGGTTCAATTAGTCCTACAAAAAGAACAATAAGTCTCTTTTCTGTCACATCCGGAACCAATACTGATGATCTTTGAAATTCGGCAACATAGTTGTCCATTGTCCCATGTTGCTTAAGCTAGGCTAATTCTTTGAAGTGAATCTCTGGATCTTTTCTATCAAACTTTTATGTCAATTATTGGCTGAATTCTCCAACTTTGAAATGGAGTTGTGCCCTTGGGTGACCATGCTATGATACCACCACTCATGTGCCACTCCTACCAAGTGGAGGGTAGCGAATTTAGTCGCCTTTTCTTCATACATAAAATTCAATAAGAAGTGTCCAATTTCTACAATCAAGATTTGGCAGAACATTTGTTGGATCCATCATATGTGGGGATTGTAATCTTACCTAAATGATGTCGAATGTATTTACGGGGCTGATCCTATTGAGTTTTCCTTCCTCTCCTTGTACCATTCTTCATCCTTAGATCACAGAACCCTCGAATAGTCAATGCGCCATGTACTGCATGGCTTAGTGCTTCATATTCATAATGACATGTTGCACAGTCATTACTTATGTGGAGTTGTTGGGGCTCTACCTTTTATGGGGTGTTCTTCTTGCAAAATATTTGCTCGAAAAGTCTTGTAAGGGGGGGATGATTGAGACCCGATCATTAGTTGAAGAGCTTCCTTCTCCTTGATTTGCCCTATTCTTATTCATATTTTGCATGGCTCATACTAATTCTAACATGGACTTTCTCAATGTCCTCTAGATTGTCCTTTCCAATTCAAACAAACCCCGATTGATAGTTTCTTGTAAAGAGTTCATTTCATTTGTAGGTACCCTCTTTTCTCTGTCCTCAATGACTTCTATTTCTGGTAACTAAGCCATTCTTGTTTCTCTTTGGTAAAATATGATTTCTCTTTCACTAGTGTGCATATAATATCAGAATATTAACTTTTCCCTGTATGTTGGCAAGATCACAACTCTGATACCACTATAATGTTCTTTTTTGGTATTTTTATTAATTCTGAACTTTTTTTTGTGATTATTTTTCAAGACTGGACTATCAATAAAATTACCAAACAACAACATACAATATTGAAGTATTAAACCCAACTGAAACTTTTATTATAATATACTGAATGCCCACAAAACACAAAGGATTATACTATTAAATAACAAAGATAAACCGTAGGAAACCCTTACATGTTTTATGCAACATAAAAACTCAATTTTATTGACTACGTACAATAACATAAAAGCTTATTAAGACTATGTTTGATATGGGAACAAGATACGACTGGCAGCAGGACCTACGGCAACTTGAGGATGTTACACGGCATAATACAAAGTAAACCACCACCACTAACAAATACAATAATTATCCCAATGAATTATTGTAGCAATTGTAAGGGAGTATTGTAACAGCAGTACTAAAGTACCATAGCAAACTGAAACTAGAATAAACTTCAATCTTTCAGCACAAATGCGATCCCTCGATGGAACCACCACAAATGGACACCAAAGGTTTTTAGTCCTCAAGTGAAAAGATGAACACAAGTGCTCAAGCTTTGGAAAAAGGTTTGATTTCAATAGATAATGGATATTTTCTTTTGAGCCCAGCGCCTTTAATAATTACCCTTTTCATTTTGATTTCCTTTTCCCGCCTAATTTCCTTCTAAAAGTGTCTAAAAACACTTCTTAATAAAATATTACATTAGGCCCAGTTAAATAATAATAAATAAGTCATTATTTTACAATGTTATAAAATAGAGTTACTTAGGACAACTTAAAATATTATTATTGAATTATTTCCCTAACTTTATCCCTTAACCTATGGAAAATAAAGAATAGGCTATAGGTGCCTCAATTAAATTAACTCTAAAAATGAAACATGACATATACATGTATTTCACAAGGTATATGAATGTGATGCAGAACATACATATTATAAATGGATTCTTAGATGCTTGTGTCAAGGGGATCTTATTCTACAGGTTACATTATTGCAGGTTATATCTATCTATGACCTCTTTACCATGTTAAACTACATATCTTACAAGTGTCTTGCTAACTACTCATATCTTACATTGTGCTACATAGATATGTTACTTTGTTATAATATGACATTGATACATATGAATAGTGTAGACTAATTTTCACTTGTTTTATGCTCTTTTGATATTTATTTTCTTACATGATACGCTAGACATTGTTTGTTTACTATGTGTGACCCTTGGTCCTATGTGTGCAACATTTGAACATGTCCAATAGTTTGTGGCCCTTGGCCCTATGTGTGCAATATTTGTTTGTTATGTGCAACATTTGAATATGTTCACTTGCTTGTGGCCCTTGGCCCTGTGTGTGCAATATTTGTTTGTATGTGCGACATTTGAACATGTCCTTTGTATGCAGCCATTGGCCTTATATGTGGTATCGCGTGACATTGTGTATTGTGCTTGATTAGTGGTGCCATGATCCATATCATACACTTTTATTATGTAGTCTTATTCAGAGTGGTTACTACGTGTCTCATTGTTAAATCTATCTAGACATAACACTTGTATGGCTCGCATTATATATGTTATATGCTTCAATGACAATTATATTACTATAATAACATACTCTCCACATGATGACGTGATTACACATGATTATATATTTATCACATGATTCAATTAATTCTTATTTTGAGATTAGTGACTTGCAGGTTGCATTCTTCATCTCAAAAAGGGGCATTATAGTGGACTTGTCTTAAAGATCCAAACTTGCATTGTTAGCAAATGATAGAAGAGATTGTGAGAAGCACTTGATGATTTGATCAGTGCATCAATCTTATTTATGCAATTCAAAAATGGTTACAACAATTATGGTTATACCAATTACGAAAGTTATCAGTTAGACTTAACTAACATTTAGTTAAGTCTTTACATTATTTAACAACCCCTATTAATGACTAAACTAGAGACAACTCCAAGTTTGTTTCGAAACTTTAAAAAAGAATAGAAGCACAAAAGTGGAGAGAAATGTCACTAAAATCAACCAACTGTCAAATGTAGTGATAATGTATCTTGATGTGTTTGGTGCAAGCATGAAAAACAAGATTCTTTACTAACTTCAATACACTTTGATTATCACAAAATAATGGAATAGGTGTATATGAAGTTGCAAATTAGCTAAAATCCGACGTAGCCAAACTGCTTCACAACTGGCACTGATAGTTGCTTTGTATTTTGCTTTAGTGGAAGAGAGAGCGACGGTATATTGAAGCTTGCTATGCCATGAAACAACTCCTGAACCAAAAGAAAACATATACCCAGTGGTAGATTTTTGAGTATCAACTGATCCTCCCCAATCAGAGTCTGTATAACCAATCAATCTGAAATCTGTTGTCCTCTGATACAAAATGCCAAAGTCAAGAGTTCCCCTGACATATCGCAAAACATGTTTTGCTTTTGTCCAGTTTACTAACTTTGGTTGAGACAAAAACCAAGAAAGGTAGCTAACAACAAAACATAAATCTGATCGAGTGGTGGTAAGATATATCACGCTGCCCACCAACTGTCTATATAATGATTCATTGACTAGTGATGAATCGTCATGTGCTGATAATTTCAGCCCTACCTCCATAGGTGTAGAAGTAGAATAACAATCCATCATTCCAAACTTCTTCAAAAGAGTAGTGGCATACTTGACTTGAGCAATGAAAATGGAGTGGTCATGTTACCAGAATTCTACACCCAAACAATAGTGCAGGAGGTCTAAATTAGTCATATCAAAAGTGGTGCACAAATCTGATTTAACTTTCTGAATCATTGTGTCTCAACTACCTATGATGGCAAGGTCATCAACATACACAATGAGTATCACAATGTCATCATCAGTGCTTTTCATATAGAGATTCGGATCAGATGAACTCTGTCTGAATCTAGAATCTCATAAATGCTGATCAATTTTAATGTACCAAGTTCGAGGAGCCTGCTCAAGCCCATACAGAGACTTGACCAATTTGCAAACCAAACGATTACCACTAGGTTCCTAAAAACCTTCAGGCTGCACCATGTATACTTCATCCAAATAGTCATTAAAGAAAGCGTTTTTGACATCCATTTGAAATACTTTCCAACCAAACTAAGATGCGATAAAAAGAAGTAACCGAAATGTGA
Source organism: Torreya grandis (assembly GCA_037957365.1). Classification (NCBI taxonomy): domain Eukaryota; kingdom Viridiplantae; phylum Streptophyta; class Pinopsida; order Cupressales; family Taxaceae; genus Torreya; species Torreya grandis. The sequence goes on from JARHVA010001655.1 coordinate 2,165,102, forward strand.
CCATTTTTGCCGTAGGAGCAAAAGTCTCCTCAATCTATTCCCCCCTATTGTGAAAATCCTTTCGCAACAAGACAGGTTTTGTACTTGTCCAAAGTACCATTAGCCTTGCATTTGACTGTATACACCCATTTGCAACCAATAGGTTGCTTCCCTGGAGGTAAATCCACCAATGTCCAAGTATTGTTTCTCATCAAGGCATCGTATTCTAATTGCATCGCTTTCTCCCACTCAGGTTTGCCTTGTGCATCAGAGTATTGTTGGGGCTCTGAAAAGGTGAAAAGATCAAAAGCAAGAGCAAAATACATAAGCTCTTCATCATCAGTTGAATCCACAACTGACTTTCTTGGTTGCCGAGACGGTGTATGAGATTGAGGAAGATCACCCTCTTGTGCATCCTGTAGAGTGGTGTAATACCACTTGGGTCTCTTCTGTACCAAGGATTCATGTTCCTGTTGAACAACAAATGGATAAATGGTCAACTCAAGTCGATGACACTGATACACTAATGGAGTGTTAGCCATAGATTGTTACACTGAAGACTGTGAGGGTATCTCCAAAACATGGCATTCCTCATCTTTCTGAGGAAGTACAATGCTAGAAACCTCTGGATTATCAGAGACAGCGTGTTGATTACAAACAAAAAATGATTTTGTTTCTTTTACATCAACATCCCGACTAATGATGATCTTGTTAGTAAACACATCTATTAGACTATATGCCTTGGATTGAGTACTATAACCAGCAAATAAATATCGTGCACATTTAGAATCTAGTTTACTTCTCTGTTTCTTAGGAATGAGAGCATATACAACAGAACCAAAAACACGAAAATGTGTTACCTCTAGTTTGATGTTGGACTACGCTACTTCCAGAGTGACGTTCTCCAAAGCCTTGTAGGGACTTCTGTTCAGTATGTAGACTGTTGTGTCTACTGCTTTTCCCCAGTATTTATATGGCACACCTCTATTGTGCATCATGGATAAAGCCATCTCCATGATTGTGCGATTTCCCCTTTCAACCACTCCATTCTGTTGAGGAGTGTATGGGGTTGTTAGCTGCCGATGAATTCCTTCCTTGCCGCAATAGTTCTAAAATTGCTTTGAAGTGAATTCTTCCCCGTTATCAAATCGTAAGGTTTTGATCGTCCAACTTGTTTAATTTTCTACCGGTGCTTTGAATTTTACAAACTCAGCAAAACAGTCAGACTTCTTGTTCAAGAAGTAAACCCACATTTTCCTAGAAAAATCATCTACGAACAACAAAAAATACTTTGCACCAAGAATACTAGATGACTTCCAAGATGGCTCGCATAAATCTGCGTGAACAAGATCAAGGAGCCCCTTTGCTCTCCAAGCACCTTCAATGGGAAAAGGTTTCCGCTTCTGTTTGCCAGCCAAACAACCTACACATATATCCTGCTTGACTTGGATAATAGGCAATCCAAGAACTACAATCGATTTTTGGAGTTTGGCCAAATACTGAAGATTGAGATGTCCAAATCTCTCATGGCATACAACACTGGTATTATCCTCCATAAGTAATGCATTCAAACTGATAGTGGCAGGATCAACAAGTCTATACAAGTCATTTTGCCCAATGCCTAGGGCCATGACTATCATTTTTGATATCAGACACAATCCATTTCTTTTCTAATAAATTGATTGTAATGTGAGGGTTTTCAGTTAACTAACTGATTGATAGAAGACTTTTGTTCATCTTAGGTACATACCTAACATTTTTGACTATGAACTTTGCAGCATTATTCTATACAATGCATATATCTCCTATCCCTTCTACAGCATATGATCTACCACCACACAAGAAAACTGAATATGAAAAACGTTTGTTTGTAGTATAATTAACATAACAATCTTTTCGACATGTAAAATGTCGTGATGCACTAGAATCAAAAAACCAATTACTAGTAGTCCTCTCATCGGAACATGATGCCATGAGAGCATATTCTTCCTCAAATTCAATTTCAACTGCTACCACATTTGCATGCCATTTTGCCTTCTTGTTATGTGTTAGATCATATTGTATTTTTCTGCACTTTTTCTTAACATGACCAAATTTTTGAAAATAATAACATTTTACCTTAATTTTGGGAAGACGAAGACATATTTGAATGTCTTTTCCATTCCCCTTTGGATCGGACAACAAATGCACTTTCCGATTGGTCAGAATTGGGCTTACTGAAGTGTGTCTACCTACGTTCTTTTTGCAGCAAATATGAACTCACCTGATCAAAAGTGAGTGTTACTCTCTGTCATTAAGTGCAAAGCTTCCACAAACGATTCATACGGTGTCAGGGCATTCAGAACAAGAGCCACCATATCATTGTCATTCACATTTTTGTTGATCGCTGACAATTGGTCACAAAGATCTTTAATCCATATTGAATGCTCTGACAAAGACCCACCTTCCAACAGTTTTGTGAAAAACAACAGATTTTTCAAATAAAGTACTTGACTCTTTCCCAAAGTCTGGTATTTGTTCTTGAGATTGGTCCATAGTGCACTTGCTTGCGCGGCATTTCAAATCTCTGCAATCATGTCATTTGACACAGAAAGTTTAAACAGAAGGGCTTCTTTATAACGTTTGTCATAATCGGCAAAATTCTTTGCCGGTCGTTTTGTGTCAAGTATAATCTTGTCACAATCACAAAATTCCACAATTGTCAAGATTTTATGACTCCATACATTATAATTCTACCCGATTAATTTTTAGGTCTTAGGAAGGATGAAATTTTGGATATTGGCCCTTTTCACTCCGAAAAATAATTTTTAACCAATAAAATAAAATACCGAAAAATTGAACTATATATATTTTTTATTTTATTTTTTTATTTTCCTAATTTCGTTCAACTTTCAACCACTCGGAAAAAATATTTAAAAAAAAAATCCAAAAAATTATCAAATGAACTCATGGAATTTTATTGGGAACTGTGCCTGTCCTCGTCATTCATTGTTTAGCTTTTTGAATGCAACCTTGGGGACTGTGCCCTTCCATGATTGTTGGGGTTTTAGAAAAAAAAATTATGTATTTTATTTCTCGAGATCTTCACGTTTTTTCTGCCACTAGTGTCCACTTCGATTGCAACCTTGTTGTGACTGCAAACCCTTCACGACTGCAAACTTGTGCCCTTCGTGACTGCAATTTGCATCGTGTTTTTCTCGAATCCCTTTCCACGACTATCTTTTGCATTCTTTTCCACGACCTACAACCTTGTTGTGTGTCTACACGACCTTCCGTGATTTATCTCCACGCTTCTGTTGCGTCTTAACTCTTTTTTGTGAACCCTTTTGCGATTCTTCACGAGATTCTTTGCAAGGTGGCACGATGGTGGACGAGATTGTCTATTATTCGTCGCGATTTCTCTTCCACGAGACTGTCTTCTTCTCCACACCTTCGATCTCCTCTTCCTCTCGTTTGTACCCTGGGACCAGGGTTTCCTTGAACGATATACACTCGTACTGTGTTGTTGGCTTCCTCGAGTGGTGGCTCTAATACCACTGTTAGCAAATGATAGAAGAGATTGTGAGAAGCACTTGATGATTTGATCAATGCATCAATTTTTTTTATGCAATTCAAAAATGGTTATAGCAGTTATGGTTATACCAGTTACGGAAGTTATCAATTAGACTTAGCTAACATTTAGTAAGTCTTTACATTATTTAACATGCATGAGCAGAAAAATCAGATTCTTTGAGAGTGTACATGTTTCAAAGATTCAAAATAATTCAAAAATCAAATTTTATAACATAATACAAGGTTCAAGAATCAAAGAAAATCAAAAATTAAATTCTATGACAAAGTACAGGTTTCAAAGGTTCAAAGTAAACTAAACAATCAAATACATGATAAATATTAGCACATTGACACAGATTATGGAGGTATATGACATGCATATGCACTTACTTTACAAAGACTTGAATACAAAATCATACACTTAATGTATATACGCAAAACAATTACAAGATCAAATATTTATAGTCACATATAGTTACAAGTGAGCATATAAATGCATGGCATTATATATCATTTGGCACAAATTGGGGGGGCATGATACTTCTTCATGCACACATATACAATTTTCAAAGTCAAAAGGCATGATAATGATTCATGCACATGTCAAATACAATACAATTTACAAATTCAAAGACATGTTATATTACTTCAAATTTATTGGCACTGAAGTCATGATGGGGGCATGAATATTTTTCATTCTATTTTGATCTGTAATGTTCGCTTTTAGGGTTGAATATGCAAGAACAAAAATCTCCACAAATTCCAATTAGTTCTAAACTGAAAATCCACAAAAAAAATATGTCAAAAATCTGAACTTGTAACCCTAAGAACAAATTGTCCCACTTGGCCTCGGCACTAGGGTTTGGACCAAAATCAATATTTTCACTTAAATATACTCAGAAAATTCTCAAATAAAATTCAGAAAATTGCAAATATTTTCTCTAATCTAAATGTGCCGAATAAAATTATGATCATAAAAATATGATAGATCAGATTACATAATTTTCAGATTTTAATGAGCAAGATAAACCCTCAAAAAACTCAGAAGTCACCCAAGAAGGGTGACGTCACCCTTTGGGGGTGTGATGTCACACCCTAGGAAGGTTCACCACACTTGGAGATGATACGAAAGTGCCTCAAAACTGATCAAAACCCTTCAAAACTGATATTTGCTCAATCTTGCCTGAAAATGATGACCTAAAATGCAAAAAACTGAAAAATACTTGACCAAATCAGTAACCAACAAACGGCAGAATGTCTTCAATATGATTTCGGCATGAAATCACCCTTCAAACAACAGTAGTATTCATTGGGCATCCATCCCAATCATTCTTCAAGCATGAAGATTCAATATATAATTTAAACATGTCTAAAATAGAAGCCCTCGTGTCCATATATAATCTTCAAAGTAGGGCGACCCACTCTTGGAGGCAAAATACCTTTTTAAAATCACTTAACCACTTTTTCAAAATATCTTCTCTTCTTTTATTTTTCCTCTTAGCCGACATTTACTCTTTTTCCCACTTATAATATTAAATTAATTGTCAAAATAGATTTAGAAATTAAAATTACTGTAAGGCAATAATTTAATAAATAATTAATTAATTTACCCAATTTACAAGAGTGATTAAATCACTTTTGGACAAACAATTAATTAAAATACCTTCTCCCAATATTATTTGAACTCTTAGTGCAATAGTGGTTAAAACTAGTTTTATAAAATGCTTTAGTGGTAAAAACCAATTTTTAATAATATTCTATTAATAAACTAAAATTTCCATCTATAGTCAAATGATCAAAATCACTGTTCAGACAATCTTAATCCATTAATAAAATAAAATCTCCAAAAGCTATCCCTTAGTCTATGGGGAAAGGTAGACTAAAGGTCTTCAATACCTGTTTACTTGTGAACCAGAAATGAAGACATTACATGATCATGCAAGTAGAATCTAGATCCGTCTGTAGTGGTGTGGTTTGTTCTATTACAGATAATGTACATTCGAGTCTACTGACACTCAATGGGCTTGGAATTACTTCTAGTGAACCCATTGTGTGGTTCCACCTTTCTGTTATGGATGATGTATGTTCGAGTTTAGTGATATTCAATGGCCTTGGCATCACTTCTAATAAACCCATTGCGGTTCCACCTTTTTGAATTAATACATTGAGTACTTCTCCCCATTTTATAAAAGTTTGACCATACATCTTTCTAACTCAAGGGCTTGATTAGTTGTTCAAAATTGGAATTTGATCACTCTCAATTTGCCAATAGTTTAACGTGGAAAACCATCTCTCCAAAGTGCTTCAACAAGGGGGCATGCTTCTCCATGATTTTACAAGTTGCAAAGCAACATAGTTGCATCTCCATACAGGTGTACTCCCTGCTCTCTTTTCAATTTTCGAATTTCAAAGTTTCAGATTTTTCAAATTTCAAATATGAACAATAACTACTTCATGTGCTATTGCAGAGTTTGCTAAAATGAGTGCCCTGCACAACTGGAGTTTCCTATCAAAGACAGTGTGTTGTACACACTCAAGCATTGTTTCTTTTATTCTAACAATTTCATTACCGGAATAAAAAAGGAGCAAATCTAGATACCTAAATCTGGTCACAAATATTTGACAATGTTAATTCTTGACACATACTAAACCACTTGACTTACATGACTCTTATTCATCATTCCTCTAAGCCATTTATCTATGTGGGATTGATCCCTTAGTTTTACATCACTGCTACTCAAAATCTCCAAGTCAATGCTCAAAATATTTTATATATATCTCAGACTACTTACCATATTAGGATAGTTGTCCCTGATTTTTTGGGACAAGTCCACTCTAGGCAGATAGGCCCACTACCACAGACCTGTCCACCTAGAGCGGCCTTGTCCCTGCGCCATTTAACGGCTAGTTTCCAAATTCAAAGTATTCATTTAGATCTTCTCAAATGTTTTATAAAGTCAGCTAAAGAAAATTGTTCAAAGGTTTCACTATATAAGCAAATCAAAATCTCATTTCAAAGGAACTTGATTTCTATCTAGCATCTATCTTTTACACTTTTGCACACAAAGCAATAACAATCTCAAATCAACTCTGAAGCATCTCAAATCAAGTCAAAAGCTAATATTGTCAAATATATCAAAGCCAAATTTCTAGCTACATATATATAGTCAATAGACATGATTGCACAATCACTTTATGTGGAAGAACTACGTGTGGTTTGATTCTCTTTTCGGAGTATCTGAATATGTAGGCAACGGTCAATCATCAAAGGGGTGACTAGGGTTAGCTTAGCCCATTACACTCTCCCTCTCTTAGTTACAAGTTTCAAGCTCTCGAAAGTACCCCTAGCGTTTCAATGGCAAAGAGAAGAAAAACAATAATTTTCATGTGGCATCTACATAATCGCAATATCTCAGCCCTCTCAGTAGACACAGGGACAGGGAACAGAGCGATCACAGATTTATCACAATCAATGTGGAAAGTCCATAGTCAACAAACACAATTGGCCTATGTTGTTGTCTAGGGAGTGCAGACTTGTCCAAGCACAGTCAGAAACTTTGATTCTAATCATGAGCTATCACAGTCCTATCTTTCTTCATTTCTCACTATCAAACATCAAATACAATTAACCAGAAACCAAAAAAACTACCTTATTATTAGTTGTACTTACTATATTTAGCATATGCCACTTGTCAATTTCTATTTCAATTATCAATTTCACTATACGTTCATATTTATGCTGAATTGTCATAGATTATAATCTAAATAGATTTATCAAGTTTTATACCTATTGCACAAACATTTAATTGTATTAAATCAAAAATAAAGTAAAACAAGTTTTAGTCGGTATGACCATTATTACTAAAAGATATGATATTATAATTAGTGATTTAAAAGTAAAACAAGTTTTAGCTGGTACAACCATAATTACTAAAGGATATGATAACACAATTAGGAACCCACTCAGAAGGCATTACCTTACCTATCACCATGGGTCTTAAGACCATCTTAGTTTAATTTCACTGATTACCGGATAATGGGGCATATGATATATTGCTCAATTGACTCTAGCTCAATCAAATGAAAGCAATCCCATCAACACTACACCAATGCTTAAAATTTGTCCATGACAATAAATTGATTACTATCAAAGGCACTACCGATGAGCCTCCCAAACAAGTTCAACATAAAGGGATACCTAAATAGCTACCTAAGAAGCTAATCATACGACCTTGAAAAAGTGTACCTAAAGTCCAAGTATCTACTCATCCACATACCAAGGTAATATTGTCACCATCTCTTGTGCCTATGCAACATAAAGCACCTACCAAAGGTCCAATCATTTGACATTTCATTGGAGAACAGAAAGTGCAACTTTACAAGAGGATACCAAAGCTAATATAACCGCTTGCAATCATAATCATTCCCACAAGGATGATGATAGTGGTGATGACAACGCATTATCCTTCTTGGACTCATGGGTCCCAAGACATCCAGCTCTTGATCGTGAAGACATGACAACGTCTACATATACACATTATGATCACTTACTTGGATTTGTAGGTTAGGCTTCCCTACTAACCCCATATACCTAAATTAAATAGTCTATTTTGAACGTAGTTTATTTTCTTTGTTTGTTTGATTTGTGTGGTCCTTGGCTTTACTTTCTTCTTTTTCATCATGTGTGTACCTTTTGGGGAATTCTTCCTTCCATGTCTGTACCTCCTTGGGTCTTATTTGTTTCCAAATTCTTCTAGTGTTCATAAGATTATTTATTTATCTTTGATTGAATTTTGAAGTTTTCTTCTTTCTATCCTTTCTTATATCGGTTGTTTGTTGACTTCCTTGTCCAGTTCCTATCAAGGTTTGTATGTCATTCTTGTAGCCTCTTCCTGTATTTGATTGTGCTAGTTTCTTTGCTCGTGGCCTTTGCCTTTGACTAATGTCTCTTATCGTAAAACCCTATGCAAACTTTCCCATAATGATAGCATATTATATGTTAAATTATGTAAAGACTTAACTAAATATTAGTTAATGTCTAACTGATAAAACTCTCGTAACTGTTGTAATCATAACTGTTGTAACTATTTTTGGATTTAATAAATAAGATTGATGCACTGATCAAATTATCAAGTGTTTCTCACAATCTCTTCAATCATTTGCTAACAGTGGTATCAGAGCCACCACTCGAGGAAGCCAGAACGGTAAGGTACAAGTGTTTTTCATTTGAAGAAACCCTGATTTTAGGGTACGAACTAGAGGAAGAGGAGATCGAAGCTATGGAGAAGACACAGTCCCGTGGAAGAGAAATCGTGACATAGCAGACAATCTCCTCCACCATTGTGACACCCTGTAAAGAATCCCGTGGAGAATCGCAAAAGGTCGACACAATCGCGTGAAGAAAGACGCAAGGGTTGTGGAGACACATAAGGGTTGGGGAGAAACCCCTATCCCAAAAACACATTTCAAGGCACACAAAGCGTCGAAAAACAGAAGGATCAACGAAGCTCATAATCACGCAGCAGGTAGAAGGGCACAAAACAAAACACCATGACAGGAAGGCACGTGAAGACTTGCAGAAGGGACGTGCAATATCGCGGAAGGCAGAAAGGTCGTGCAGAATCGTGGAAAGACCTAGATCTTGAGGAAAGACAGTCACAAGTCACGACGGAAAAGGATGCAAGGAAGCGTCGAAGTTGCAATAAATAAAACGCAGGAAGGAAACGTTGAAGTTGCAAGCAACGATTGCAGTCATGAAGGGCACGCAAGGTAAAATGCCAACAAGGTTGCAATCGTAGTCAAAAATTCAGTCATGAAAAGGCACAGTGCCCAATAAAATCCCAGTGAGTTCACATATAACATTTGACAAATTTTTGGATATTTTTTTGTAAAATATTTTTTTCGAGTAATTGAAAATTGAACTAAATCAGGAAGAATAATATATATATATATATATATATATAGTTCAATTTGTCAAAATTTTAATTTATTGGTTGAAAATTATTTTTCGGAGTGAAAAATGGCCAATATACAGATCTTGTCCTTTCTGAGGACCAAAAATTAATTGGGCAAAATTATAATGTATGGAGTCATAAAATCTTGACAATTGCAGAATTCCATGATTGTGACAAGATTATACTTGATACACGACTGACAACGAATTTTGCCAATTATGACAAACGTCATAAAGAAGCCCTTCTGTTATTGAAATTTTTTGTGTTGAATGATATGATTCCTAAGGTCTAGAATGTTGCACAAGCAAGTGCACTATGGACCAGTCTCAAGAACAAGTACCAAACTTCATAAAAGAGTCGAGTACTTTATTTAAAAAATCTATTGTTTTCCACCAAAATGATAAAAGGTGTCTTTATCACAGCATTTATTACGGATGAAAGATCTCCATGACCAATTGTCAACCATCAACAAAAATATAGATGATGATGATGATATGGTGACTCTTCATCTGAATGGCATAACACCTTATGAATCGTTCGTGGAAGCTTTGCACATGATGACAAAGAGTAACACTCTCACTTTAATCAGGGGAGTTCATATTTTCTGCAAAAAAAACATAGGCAAACACACTTTAGTCAGCCCAATTCTAACCAATCAAAGAGTGCATTTGCTGCCCAATCCAAAGGGAAATGGAAAAGACATTCAGATACGTCTTCATCTTCCCCAAAATTCAAAGTAAAATGTTATTATTGTCAAATCTTTGGTCATATTAAAAAATAATGTAGAAAAAAGACAATAAGATCTAACATATAATAAGGCAAAAGAGCATGCAAATATGATAGCAGTTGAAGCCAAATCTAAGGAAGAATATGCTCTCATGGCGCCATGCTCTGATGAGAGGTCTACCAATGATTGGTTTTTTGATTTCAGTACATCACAACACTTTACATGTCGAAAAGATTGGTATGTAAATTTTAATACAAAAGAAAAAATTTATGATTCAGTTTCCTTGGGTGATGGTAGATCACACGTTGTAGAAGGAATAGGAGTATCCGCATTGTATTGAATAATGTTGCAAATTTCATAGTCAAGAATGTTAGGTATGTACCTAAGATGAACAAAAATCTTCTATCAATCAGTCAATTAACTGAAAACCCTCACATTACAATAAATTTCTCAAGAAAGAAATGCATCGTCTTATATCATAAAATGATAAAGTCATAGCCTAGGCATTGGGCAAAATGTCTTGTATAGACTTGTCGATCCTGCCACTGTCAGTTTGAATGCATTACTTGTGGAGGATAATACCAATGTTGTATGGCATGAGAGATTTGAACATCTCAATCTTCAGTATTTGGCCAAAATCCAAAAATTGAATATGGTTCTTGGATTGCCAAGTATCTAGGTCAAGCAGGATATATGTGTAGGTTGTTTGGTTGGCAAACAGCAGCGAAAACCTTTTCCCACTAAAGGTGCCTAGAGAGCAAAGGGGCTCCTTGATTTTGTTCATGTAGATCTATGCGGGCCATATTGGAAGTCATCTACTATTCTTGGTGCAAGGTATTTTTTGTTGTTCATAGATGATTTTTATAGAAAAATGTGGGTCTACTTCTTGAACAAGAAATCTGACTATTTTGTTGAGTTTGTAAAATTCAAAGCACTGGTATAAAATCAAACAAGTCAGCCGATCAAAACCTTATGAATCGATAATGAAGGAGAATTCACTTTCTAAACTATTTCAAAACTATTGCAGCAAGGAAGGAATTCATCGGTAGCTAACAGCCCCATACACTCCTCAACAAAATGGAGTGGTTGAAAAGTGAAATTGCACAGTCATGGAGATGGCTCGATCCATGATGCACAACAGACGTGTGTCGTATAAATACTGGAGAGAAACAGTAAACATGGTAGTCTATATACTGAACAGAAGTCCCTGCAAGGCTTTAGAGAACGTCACTCCAAAATAATCTTGGTACACCATCAAACCAAAAATAACACATTTTCGTGTTTTTGGCTCTATTGCATATGCTCTCATTCCTAAGAAATAGAGAAGTAAACTAGATTCTAAATGTACCCAATATTTCTTTACTGGTTATATTACTCAATCCAAGGCATATAGACTAATAAATGTGTCTAGTAACAAGATCATCATTAGTCGGGATGTTGATGTAAAAGAAATAGAATCATTTTTTGTTTGTAATCAGCAAACTGTCTCTAATAATCGAGAGGTTTCTAGTATTGTACTTCCTTTGAAAAATGAACCACTTGTTTTGAAGATCACCCACTTCCTAAGAAACAGAGAAGTAAACTAGATTCTAAATGTGCACGATATTTATTTGTTGGTTATAGTACTCAATCCAAAGCATATAGACTAATAGATGTGTCTACTAACAAGTTCATCATTAGTCGGGATGTTGATGTAAAAAAACATAATCATTTTTAGTTTGTAATCAGCAAGATGTCTGATAACCCAGAGGTTTCTAGTATTGTACTTCCTCTGAAAGATGAGGAACCACATGTTTTGGAGACACCCTCACAGTCTTCAGTGCAGCAATCTATGGGTAACACTCCATTAGTGTATCAACGTCATTGACTTGAGTCGACCACTTCTCCATCTGTTGTTCAGCAGGAACATGAATCATTGGTACAGAAGAGACCCAAGTGGTATTACACCACTCTAAAAGTTGTATGAGAGGGTGATCTTCCTCAATCTCATACACGGTCTCGGCAACCAGGAAAGTCAGTTGTGAATTCAATTGATGATGAAGAGCTTATGTATTTTGCTCTTGCTTCTGATATTTTCACTATTTTAGAGCCTCAGTGATACTTTGATGCACAGGGCAACCCTGAGTGGGAGAAAGCGATGCAATCAGAATATGATGCCTTGATGAGAAACAATACCTGGACATTGGTGGATTTACCTCCAGGTAAGCAACCCATTGGCTGCAAATGGGTGTACAAAGTCAAATGCAAGGTTGATGGTACTTTGGACAAGTACAAAGCCCGTCTTGTTGCGAAAGGATTTTCACAACAGAAGGGAATAGACTATGAGACTTTTGCTCCTACAAAATGGTCACATTTCAGTTACTTCTTTCTATCGCATCTCAGTTTGGTTGGAAAGTATTTCAAATGGATGTCAAAAGTGCTTTCCTTAATGGCGACTTGGATGAAAAAGTATACATGGTGCAGCGTGAAGGTGGTCGTGATCATTTGGTTTGCAAATTGGTGAAGTCTTTGTATGGGCTTAAGCAAACTCCTCGAACCTGATATATCAAAATTGATCATCTACGAGATTTTGGATTCAGACGGAGTCTATCTGATCCGAATCTCTATATCAAAAGCACCAAGGCTGACACTGTGATACTCATTGTGTATGTTGATGACCTTGCCATCACAGACAATAAAGACAACGATTCAGAAAGTCAAATCAGATTTGTGCACTACTTTTGATATGACTGATTTAGGCCTCCTGCACTATCGTTTGGGTGAATAATTCTGGCAACATGACCACTCCATTTTCATTGCTCAGATCAAGTATGCTACTACTTTTTTGAAATTTGGAATGATGGATTGTAATTTTGCTTCTACACCTATGGAGTTAGGGCTGAACTTATCAGCTCATGATGATTCATCACTTGTCAATGAATCATTATATAGGCAGTTGGTGGGCAGTTTGATATATCTTACCACCACTCGACTAGATTTATGTTTTGTTGTTGGCCATCTTTCTCGGTTTTTGTCTCAACCAAAGCTAGTACATTGGACAATAGCAAAATGGTTTGCGATATATCAAAGGAACTCTTAACTTCGGCATTCTCTATCAGAGGACAACAGATTTCAGATTGATTGGTTATACAGACTCTAATTGGGGAGGATCAGTTGATACTCAAAAATCTACCACCAAGTATATGTTTTCTTTTGGTTTAGGATTTGTTTCATGCCAGAGCAAGCTTCAACATACCGTTGCTCTCTTCCACTAAAGCAGAATACAAAGCAACAGTCAGTGCCAGTTGTGACGTAGTTTGGCTATGTCGGATTCTACATGATTTGCAACTTCCTTCAAATACACCTACTCCACTATTTTGTGATAATCAAAATGTGTTGAAAATAGTAAAGAATCATGTTTTTCATGCTCGCACCAAACACATCGAGATACATCATCATTACATTCGACAGTTGGTTGATTCTAGTGATATTTCTCTTCACTTATGTGCTTCTACAAAGCATCCTGCAGATCTAATGACTAAACCTCTTGGTTCTATTCTTTTTGAAAATTTTTCAGACAAACTTGGAGTTGTCTCTAGTTTAGTCATTAAGAGAGGGTGTTAAATAATGTAAAGACTTAACTAAATATTAGTTAATGTCTAACTGATAAAACTCCCATCACTGCTATTTGAATTGCATAAATAAGATTGATGCACTGATCAAATTATCAAGTGCTTCTCACAATCTCTTCAATCATTTGCTAACATTATATATCGAGGCCTTCCGCCCAGTGCACGCACAATTCTAAGAGAAGTTGTAGGTTAATAGGAATCCCTTCTTTCTTGATTCTTCTCACTTTCGCCCCTTGGCTTTCATCCTACTTGGTTGATTTATTTAATTACTTCAGGTCTTTGGAGATATCGTTGACTGTTACATGGTTACACAATTTAGCATATTATGATTATATGCCTATTGATAGAGGTTATACATTGTTTCTCATGCTACTAATAGTATTATTGAATTAGATTCAGGATATACAAGTACACATGTATGATTATAGATTCACAATTGACCAAGGGCATCCTCAAGGATGCTTCCTAACACTACTTCGGATTCTATCTTTCCTAGTTTCCTTAATCATATTGAGCTTTCTATTTGATTATCAATATTTATCTAGCATGTATCTTGGGTGCTTAGTGTTGTGTTTCACTATTGCTTTGTGATTTGAGTGTTTGATATGTTTGCTATAGTGCTTACCACCTAGCATGCCTCTCTTGTCTTCCCTTCAATGGATGCCTTAGTTGTGTACTATGTGTTACATGCTCATGATTGCTTGCTTTGTGTGCTCTGATTGCTCTATCTTCTATGTGCATGATATTGTTTGTAATGTCTAATCTACATGACATGCTTGACTTACTTACTCTACATATATGATCTTGTTTGAATTGTTTGCTCTATGTGACATGATTGTACTTGTTTACTCTATGTGTGTGACATTGTTTGGCATCTTTGCTCTGAGTGTGGTATGCTTGCTATATGCTTGGTAGGCTTAATGTTTGTTTACTTTGCATTGCTATATGATTGGTGCCATGATCTATATCATGCACATTGTTCTTTAATTGACTATATGTTTGTTTGTCTATGTTGCCATGGTTCTTGCCATGCATCTATTGGGGCATACTCTTATTGTGCTTGATTAATTATATATTGCCCATTGGGGGCATGACACACTTATGCCTACGGCGATGTCATGACCCCTTTTTAAATAAAGTAAAAATAATAAAGTTAATATTTTGAAGTTGTCAAGTGACTTACTTTTTATTAAAAAGTGACAACTTGATATTGTTTTATTATTATAAATAAAAAAATAAATGTGAGTTTCCAAATAAAGCAAGTCAACATCAAATTAGAAGATGGAAGGTTACTTTTGGGGCTTTTCCTTGGCAAAAGTGTCAAGTGAACTTATAAAGAGGCGTTGCGGGGTCATTTGGAAGTTATCTCTTGCTATTATCTATTTTTACATTGAGAGTTTGAGTTGCTTCAACTTCTGGTTTTGAGGACGAAAATCTTCCAATCTTCAGTGGTGACTCCATCCAAGCATTGCATTTGTGCATCCAACTAGAGATTTACAATTTTCAATTTAGTTTTATCAATTAGGACACGTTTTTGACATCATTCTTAAGATTTCCGCATTGGGCATCATCTACATCAACTAGGACATCATCTCAAGGGTTGACATCATCATCCCAAGGACTGACATCACATTAAGGGCAGTATTTCAGGGCTAACGTCATCCATAGTTGGTTGTCGTCACTTCTTTCAGTCTACAAAGCCATCATTTGGTCTATTCCATCTATCTGGGATGCCATTGGTTAGAAAATTGATGTATACATCCAACTGGTATTTTTTTTATTTTTAGTGTTGAAAAATAAATAAATAAATCTGATTTCAGTGTCTATATTACCACTATCATTATTTGCAACAAATTTGAATTTTTTCTAGGGTTTAGAAATTATTTCCATCAATTTTCAACATTTATAATTTTTGTCGTAAGGATTTTGCAATAAAAATAAGTTTTTATTAATTTTGCCCTAGGGTTTCTAGTGAATCTAGAATTATTTAAAAATGTTCGTTTACGGATATTACAGTGGTATCAAAGTTGTGATCTTGCCACCCTGTGAATCATGAGGTCAGTGCAAAAATATATGTTAGAGATGTTGCAAGATATGCAAGAATATCATAAGGATCTAAAGGCATTGATAGAAATTAAAAAAATAGGTCAAAATATGTGCCTCAAAAATCTACAGAGGAACAAAAAAAATTCAACATGCAAGTCAAAGGTAAGGAGATCTTATCTACAAAGGAACCAAAGAATGTAGTTGAAAAGAAACTAACCACATTGCAGCGAAGCACAGAGGATGTAATGAGGACTCAGAAAAAATGTGATGAATGGCTAAGAAGAGCTAAAAAAGTTAAGTTGATAGTCACTCAAGCAAAACAACACTTACAAAAAATTAAAGTAAAAAAATCTCCAATTGTAATGGTGGAGCATGAAAAAAATCAGATTTGCAAGAATTTAGAGAGGATTTTTTGGTTATGCCAAATTTCCAAGGCATTGAAAGAAGAAGATAAGCTTTTGGATCATTCTTCTGACAGCTTGGAATATGAAAAGAATGTTTCAAATAAAGAAGTTTATAAGGTTGAGTTCCAGGAAGACCTTGTTGAGAGGCATGCACATGAGAAAAAGGCCTCACCAGATACTAATGTTGGTTTTCAGTTTGTTGAAAATTTCAGATCAACAACAAATGGTAAGTAATTTGATTATCTTTATGATTATAGCAAGAAGTATGAAAGTGTTGATTTTAGTAGAAACTTGTGGCAAGACTCTTATCATCGTGGGAAGTACCAAGTGATCGGTGAAAAAATGAAGGGTACAAAATGGAAAGAAAATCTTTTCTCTCAAATCCAAGATCATTCATGTATGATTGTGTGGGATCCAAGTGTTATAAACAAAGAACTGCAAAAAGAAGATATTGAGAAACACATGAAGGCTGAAATGTTTGATGGCTTTAATTTCATAGTTGCAAATAGATTCACCATTCCATGCACCTGGATAAGTAGACAACTTAATATGACTATGGATGAGAATAAGGTATGGAATGAATTTTATAGAATGAGAACTAACATGTTTATGGAGATAAAAGGGTTGCATTCTATCGGTGAGTTAGTATAGAATCACAGATCTAAGGAGCTGAAGTTTACATCTAAAGGAAAAGATATGGTGCTTGGTGCTATCTTTGATGAATCATTAAGAGTAGTTATAGATAAATGGACTTCTCAGAAAGGACAAGTCATTGGGCAGCAAGTTGCTTTGTAGTGAACAACATGCAAACTATTTCATCTTTTGGTAAGCAACATAGTCTTTATGTTAATATTCAAATGCTTCCAAAACAACATAGTATGGTGTTCAATACTTTGTCCCCAGGATCGATATCAAATAGAGGCTTCCAACATCAACATGCCATACAGTTGAAAATTGGTTGTAAGCATGTCATTATTACTCTTCATTTCTCAAAGACTGATTTGAGATCAAGCCACCATCAGATCTTGGTTTGTAAGGGAGGTGTGCACAAGACAACTTTCAAAAGTCTTACTAGACACATTTAGTTCTTTGTCATGCCATTCAATTTGATTAATGCCCCTGCTACGTTCCAATTCATGGTGAGTCAGGGTTTCAGTGGTCAGCGGAGACAGTTTGTTTTGATAAATTTGTATGATATTTTGATGTGTAGCAAAGCATGGATGGATCATATGAGACACCCAGAGTTGATCCTTGGGATTCTAGAAAAACAGACTCTATTTGTAAAAGAATTTAAGTGTAAGTTTGAGGTCACAAATATTTTATACTTGGGCCATGTCATTAATGCTCAAGGCAGGCAGGGGATCAAAAAAAGGATTCGAATTTGTCTAGTTTGGGCACTCCCTACCACACTAACTCTATTGAGGAGATTCTCTAACTTATGCAGCCATGATAGAAAGTTTGTTACAGGATCTTCACATATAACAGCACCCTTAACGAACATGACAAAGAAAGAAGCTTTTGCATGGATGGATAGAATACCAAAAGTTTTTGACAAGCTTAAAAGGGTAATCATCACATGCCTTGTATTTTCCATTTCAGATTTCTCACAACCATTTGTGGTAGAATGTGGTGTTTCAGGAGAAGGTATTGAGGCCATATTAACCAAAAGGGGGACTCCATTAAGATGGAGAGCACAAAGATGAAGGATTCAGAAAATAGTTTCTCTATTTATGACAAAGAGATCCCTGCCATCAAGCATGTTTTGGTAAAATTCAGACATCAGTTGATTAGTTTCTCTATTTATGACAAGGAGATTCTGCCATCAAGCATGTTTTGGTAAAATTCAGACATCACTTGGTTATGGTAGATCTGTGGTTGAGACTGATTTCAATGGCTTGAAGTTTTTCTTGGATCAACATGATTTGAATGATGAACCACAAAGGTTGGGAAAGGAAAATCCAAGGTTATGATGTTGATATAAAACGGAAAAAGCATGTAGTTGTTGATGTCTTTTCTAGAATGGCAGTTCTTTGTTCTATTTTTGTCATTTATTGTGATTGGAAGATTTCAATCATGGTAGATTATGCCAAGAATACATTTGCTGCTAACATTTTAGATGGAAATGTTAAGAATGAAAAATATGTGCTAGCAGATGATCTCATTTTGAACAAGGATAGAATCTTCCCAGTACTTAAATCTGAGATAAAACAAAAGATTTTGAAAGCTTTGAATGATGCACTAATTGTGGAACACTCTAGATCTTACAATATTTGTAGATATATTAGAAAGAGATTCTCATGGTGGAGCTTTGAGGAGGAGGATCTCAAACATATCAGAGACTATATCACCTACTAACATAATGAAGTAGAGCATGTCTTCCTAGTAAGTTGATTGCAACCATTGCTTATTCCCCATCAAGATTGGAAAAGTATGTTCATGAACTTCATCACAAGCCTTCCCAAGGTACATGGTAAAGACTGCATTTATGATGTTGTGGATAGGCTAAATGAGTATCACACTTTTTTGCCATTTATCTAGAATTCAAAGCACATCATATGGAAGAAGTGTATCCTTTCACTCAAGATTGTCTACACATAAGAGTATGGGATCCAGTTGATATCTCGAGATCTACCAAGGATAGTAATATCCAATTACGGTTATATGGTAAAGGAAACAAACCGTGGGCTGCCATTATCAGATTTTCCAACCTTAGCACTGTTGTCACCACGATTCCAGTTGTTGCACTATACCAATTACAGCCCTACAAGTGTTTTCAGTCACAAGATTGTTGATTTTTTAGTGTCTCAAAAGAGATATGTTGACTATTACTGTTGTGAGAAGATTTTCAGTCATTGATTGTCTCTTTCCAACCTCTAAATTGTTAATCACGATGATTACGCAAACGATTTTCAGCATTGTTGCTATTATATCATTTTCACACTACTGATTTGCGAAATTTCAAACTTTGGACTACTGTTAGCAGCAAGATACAGCTTCAGGTTTTCAGAATTTGAGAAACTTTCCTTATACTATGTTGTTTGTGAGGAATTTCAGCGATGGGATTTGTTGGAAACAATCTTGCCCATTGCCATTCTATTTCATAATCCAAGGGAGGATCCAAAATTTTAAGTTCATAAGTATTTCAGAGTGGTGCAACAAAAGCAACTACATCACAAAAAGGTAATGGTAACTTGCTGTGTTTGCATCCTCATAATCCATTGTTTGTAGTCAAAAGTCAAGAAGAGAGTTCACTAAATAGATCAACATATAATGTTGCACATGCTTATGGCCATCATGGAGAACAATTTCATGATAATTCACAGTCAAACAACTTGGTGAGGCGGAGTTTATTAAGAACATGGAATTGCAAGTGCCCAAGGATGAATTGGGATCCAGGCATTATAGAGATGGGCATTTGGGAAAAGTATAAGCGATTGGACTTGCAATTGCTTGGGACAAGTAATGTTTGGGAAGGGTGGACTGTCATGACCCCTTTTTCAAATAAAATAAAACTAATAAAGTTAATATTTTTAAGTTGTTAAGTGACTTATTTTTTATTAAAAAGTGACAACTTAATATTACTTTATTATTATGAATAAAAAAATAAATGTGATTTTCTAAATAAAGAAAATCAACATCAAATTAGATGGAAAGTTACTTTTGGGGCTTTTCTTTGGGAAAAGTGTCGAGTGAACTTATAAAAAGGTATTGGGGAGTCAATTGGAAATCATTTCTTACCATTATCTATTTTTACATTTAGAGTTTGCGTTGTTGATTCAACTTCTGCTTTTGAGGATGAAAACCCTCCATTGCAACCATATTTGGGGACGAAAACCTTCCAATCTTCAGTGGTGACTCCATCTAGACGTTGCATTTGTGCATCCCGTCAGAGATTTATAGTTTTCAGTTCAGTTTTATTAGCTAGGACACGTTTTTGACGTCATTGTCAGGGTTTCTGCATTGGGCATCATCTACAGCAGCTAAAGCATCATCTCAAGCGCTAACATCATCATCCCAAGTGTTGACATCACATTAAAGGTAGTATTTCAGGGTTGATGTCACCCATAGTTGGCTGCCATCACTTATTTCAATCTGCAGGGCCATCATTTGGTTTATTCCATCTATCTAGGATGCCATTGGTCAAAAAAATTGTGTATACATCCAGCTGGTATTTTTTTTATTTTTAGTGTTGAAAAACAAATAAACAAATCTAATTTTAGTGTTTATGTTACGGTTGTCATTATTTGCAACAAATCTACATTTTTCCTAGGATTTAGAAATTATTTCCATCATTTCCCAGTATTTATAATTTTTGCCATAAGGATTTTGGCATAAAAATCAGTTGTTATTAATTATGCTCTAGGATATCCGATGAATCCAAAATTATTTAAAAATGTCCATCGAGGGACATTACAGGTTATTATATCTTGTCCATATCAGGATAGGCTATTGCTATGCTTTAATACCTATATCTTGTCCACATTGGGGCATAATGTTGCTTGGACTTACATTGATTATATCTTTTACATATAAGGGCAATCTCCAATTAATTTTGCTTATATTGCTTATACCTTGCTTATATAACAAACCATTATTGCTTCCACTCAAGCATACATGAGGTGCGTTACCTATTATAGATGCATTGACATGATGATATGACTTACACCTACATACATATAGGCCAAAGACCCTCCTTACATATGACCTTCAATGATGATATATTTCTGTGATTGTGCCAAAATATGTTATAAATGATGATGCTATCTTATGATTTCATATTTTACACATGGTACGAGTAATCTATTTCTTTTGAGATATGTAATTAACAGGTTCGTCCCACACATCAAAAAGGGGGGAATATGATCAACTTATTCTTCTTCAATTACACAATGATACACAACAATTTTAGAAAATTATAAGGCACACTACGGAGAGTTATAATATATTTGGTCCTATATTTGGAGGCATTCACCAGAAGTGCTATAAGGCATTCTTCTACTTGCTCCTACATTTGGAGGTGTTCACCAGAGAGTTACGAAGCATTCTTCTACTTGTTCCTACACTTGATGGCGTTCACCAAAAACTTATAAGACATTGATCTACTTGTAAATGTTTTCCTTATGTTGGTAAATACCCCATGTTTTCATATTCAAAATACAAGAGGGTGGTTGTTTGTTCTATGGGCTTCGTGGCTCTTCAAAAATGGCAATCAAAATGGTCATGCAAATTGCAACTACATGATTTCTTTTATTTTGCAGATCGTAGGACACTTTGTGATAAGGTAACATTTCTACTCATTTTGACTTTAATATCTATATCATTTCCTATATTGACATTGAGAACTCTTACAAGCTTCATTCGCAACATCTTCTTTAAGCCCTCCTAGGTACACTTGTTTG
Organism: Torreya grandis; assembly: GCA_037957365.1. Classification (NCBI taxonomy): domain Eukaryota; kingdom Viridiplantae; phylum Streptophyta; class Pinopsida; order Cupressales; family Taxaceae; genus Torreya; species Torreya grandis. The sequence goes on from JARHVA010001655.1 coordinate 2,186,774, forward strand.
TTTTACTTTGATATGTACACACGCAAATACATCAAAGCGGGGCATTATGTAGACACCTAATTTTGGCACATGACTACTTATTTCCTATGGTATTGGTGTGTTTATGGATAAATGGTTCAAATTAAGCTCATATTGGCATGTTTTCTTTGTGTTATAGGCCTCGTTTGCCTTCTGTGCATTGTGTTCCCTTAGCAACTCCATTTTTTGTCCACCTTACGACAATGATAATACCACCATCTAATCCGGAATCCATGAAAACCTACAAAATAACTATTTGTTTGACTCGATATGACCCTGAATGCTCTCAAAATGATGAAAATATTGTTTTAGAGTTTCTTGGTCATTTTGACCAGAAGCGTACTAGCACACTCATGGTCTTCCTTTTTTTGTGGGTCATTTGACCAACTCTCTGGTTTGTTTGGTCCTTTGTGCCCCATTTGTAAACTTTCCCACCCTTTTGTGTGTTGGTTTGTGCATCAATAGGGTCCTAATTTGAATTCAATAAATCTGTAAATACATAAGAGAAGCGATGTATTTGTTAGGAAAAATATCCAAACTATGCGAAAAGTAAATGTGAAATAAAACAAGCTACACAACAATAGATTTGGAATAACCAGATAATAAGAGATTACGTGTAAACCTTGCAATATGCAATGAAAAACCATAGAGCAATGGCAGCTTCCAGACTTCTATTAATATCAACGAAACCTCCAAGCATGCAAGCTTCTTTTAAAGCAAAACTTACTTCCAAGCTTACAAAGATACAACCAAACTAAAAAGGAGTATCATGCATTTATAGCATTTACAAAGACAGAAGAGAGGTGAGAGAAATAATGGCGCCACACTCTTAGTGGGTGCAATAGTGATGAATAGGAACCATTGGCCCCCCACTTGTGCAAAGGTCTAAAAAGTAGTGGAATTACTTTAGACAAAAGGCATCAACACCTCCATGTGACAATCTATCTTTGTCTTCCACTCAACCACCAAAGTCAGAAGATGCTAAATCACCTTTTGACTTTAATCAAGCACTTAGATAATGAAGCCTCCATAGAAATGCACCCCATATCCACTTATGTCAATCACACCTACCCATGTCCATCACTAAAGACAACCCCATGTGCCTTAGTGGAGTACTGCACCCCACATGCCGCCTCAGCATGAATAGTAATAGCCACTTCACCACAGTGAATAGTTACTGCCACCTCATCACTTGAATAGTGAATTCATTTCCTAACATTCTCCCACTTAAAGTCAATATTCAGGATTTGATACACCTGAGTATTTTATCATCCATCAATGCCCAAGGCTTTCTTTAACATGTGTTTCCAAGGCCTGCTAAAGATGCACACAACTTCAGCTTTTCTCTTGACAATGATTTTGTCATCATCTCAGCTGGATTGTCTTGAGTAGATATCATCTCTAGATGCACTTGTCCTTGTTCTAAGACTTGCCTTATGAAATGATACCACAAATCTATGTGTTTAGTTCTCGAATGGAAGGCTGCATTCTTATCCAAATGAATTGCACTTTGGCTGTCACAAAACAACTTGAAACTATCTTGTTTTGCTCATAGCTCTCCCATTAACCTTTCTAGCCAAATCAATTCTTTACAGGGTTCAGTGGCTGCAATGTTTCAGCTTCAGTTGTTGACAATGCAACAACCTTCTGCAATCTAGATACCTAGCTTATGGCAGCCCCTGCAAAAATAAATATACATCCCATGGTATATTTTCTACCATCTAAATCTCCTGCCATGTCTACATCTACATAACCAGCCATCATTTCTTTTGTATTGCCAAAACATAATGCATGATTTGCAGTTCCCTTAATATACCATAAAATCTAGTTTACAGCAACCCAACGTTCTTTTCCTGGATTTGACATGTAATGACTTACCACTCCCATTGTATGTGCAATATCTGGTCTTATGCATACCATTGCATGCATCAAACTACCAATAATAGAAGAATAGACAACTTTTGACATAGCATATGCCTCTTCATCATTTTTAGGACACATTTCAACACTTAATTTGAAGTGAGCAGCCAATGGAATATTTACAGGTTTTACATCATGCATGCCAAACCTTTCCAATACCATTTCAAAGTAGTTTTTTTGTGACAGCCATAATTTCTTGCTCCTATCTCTGCTAATTTTCATGCCCAAGATTTGTCTTGCTGGTCCTAAATCTTTCATTGAAAAAACACTAGCATGCTGCTTCTTCAATCTTTTAATTTATGTCAAATCAAGACCAACAACCAACATGTCATCAACATACAACAAAAGAATTATAAAACTATTATTCGCAAACCTTTTGATGTATACACAGTGATCAACTTCACTCCTTGCAAACCCATGCTTTATCATAAAAGCATCAAACTTTTTGTACCATTGCCTTGGAGCTTGCTTCAAGCCATAAGGACTTTTCTTCAATCTACAGACCAGGTTCTCTTCGCCTTGCACTTCATACCCTTCAGGTTGTTTCATGTATATTTCTTCCTTTTGTGCATAGCCCCTCACCACCATCCTTGCTTTGTATCTGGTTACCCTTGAATTTCCTTCATGTTTCAATCTATATACTCATTTGTTTGCAAATGCTTTCCTTCATTTTGGAAGTGGCATGAGCTCCCAGGTTTAATTTTCCAGCAGCAAGTTCATTTTCTTCATCCATTGCTGCTATCCATTCCCTGTTGCCCTTAACACTGCAAGCTTCCTTAAATGTACTAGGCTCACCCTCATCAGTAACACATAAGACAATGAAGAAAAATACCTATCAGGTTGTCTTTGCTGCCTAGTAGACCTTACCCAATTTGGCGGGGTTCCAGGTGGCTTCTACTCATTTTCTTTCTCATCTTCAGGTTGTTCTTGTTGGTCCTATTGTAAAGGTTGTTGATTTGGTACCGCAGTATGATATGTTCTATCTTCACTTGAAATATTTGTATAAGGTATTTTCAATGTTTTAGACTTTGTTGATTCTTTCTTAAACATGTTTTCTTTGAAGACATCTTTGTTTTGCACCACCTTACGAGCAATTGGATCCCAAAACCTTTAACCTCTTTCACCATCTCCATAGCCCAGGAAAATGCAATTTTTCGATTTGACATCCAATTTGGACCTGTTCTCCTTAAGAACATGCATATATGCAACACAACCAAATATTTTAAAGTGTTCATATGAAATTGGTTTACTTGTCCAAATTTCCTCTGGAATGCCACCATCTAGTGTTGTTGTAGGTGATTTGTTGATTAAATAACAAGTTGTACTTGCAGCTTCCGCCCAAAAGTGTTTCTCCAAACCTGCAATTGACATCATACTTCGAACACATTCCATAATTGTTCTGTTCATTCTTTCGGCTAATGTGGAGATTGCATGTGAAAGGTTGCATATTCTTTTGTATGTTGTAGATGATAGTCATAAGAACTGGAATACGTCTTAAAACAATATTTTAGGTTCTTTTTTATGCCATATAACTTGAGAGAAACACCTTGACTTGAAAGGGTCCATGTCAGTGAAAGTTAGAGTGGAATATTCACCTAGTTTATGAATCGGATTGGTATCAAATCAGATTATCCTTTTTGCATAAAAGGTTTTCTAATATATTTTCGAAATTGTGATAGATTTGTTTATATTCTATTGTGGTGGTTGTGGTGACCATTGTGCAAGTGTTTCCCATTACCCGAATAGCAAGTACTAGTGAAGAGATTGTCTTGATTCATTGGAAGCAAGGTGGGTTCAAATTCCACTACTGTTGTTGATGCAAGACATTGTGGGCTTTTGTGATGCGATGGTAGTTACCCAAAGTCTTTGATGGACCAGCGATCTAAGGGACATGAAAAAACTGAGCATTTAGCTTGGCAGAAAAATACTCTTCCAAAATAAAGGAAGGTAAGCTATGTTGTTTGGGTACGGGTACGTGTACGGCGACGTCTCGGGTACACGGGTACGTCATTTTTCAAAAACCTTGATTTGGATATGTCGTGGGTACGTCTGTGTATATATATATATATATATATATATATATATATTGTATATTACTCATTTTTTTAGTAAAATACTTGAAACTACAGTGTGAAAATATTCGTCTATAAATGATAAAACACTTAAAATATATAATATTCATTCATTCATTACTTCAAAGACAAGATGTACATTCAAATCTAGAATAAATCATCTCGATTGTCCACAAAATCATGAATGCCACTCCCATTATTTTTCAACTTTATCATTTACTGACACTTTCTCTCACAAGGGCTCATCGGTGCATTGAATCTCACGAGTGCATGCCTTAAGGGGTGCACAGGGAATTGGGTGAGATCGGCTTGTGGTACTTTGCCATAGATATTCTCATACTATTCTATCACGCATACATCCCTTCATGCAGCGTTCATACCTCCTATGATGTCTCCTTGAAATCTTGAAACCCTAAAATATGGCTAAGTTTGAAACCCTAAAACCCTGGAATCTGACTAACTCTGAAATATGACAGGATCCTCCAAAACCTAGAATTTGCATTATAGCTCCTAGCAGTCCGAAACTCCTCTCAAACATCCTGAAAGTATATAAATAAAATATAACTTAAAGTATAAGAAACTAGATGTCCATATCTAAATGTAAACTTATACTTGGATGTTTATTTTATTTTTATACGGTTGGGTTCGGACTGGATTTACATTTACAGTTGCTTAGTTTTTAGGGTTTTTTTAAAGGATTTTCTGAGGTTTTTTTTTTTTTTAAATTCGCCATTTTTCTGCCGAAATCCCTCAAGTACGCGCCGAAAACGTCCTGGGTACTCCCGGAGGCGCCCACCGACGTGCCGAACGTTTCCGGCACGCCGACGGGCACCTCCAGGATGCCTCCGGGAGTACCCGGGACGTCCCTGTGCCGAAGGCGTCTCCGAACAAGAGGCGTCGGGCCGGGGCGCTTATCCCTGCAACACAGAAGGTAAAATAGTTGCAGAAAAGTGCAGAGCAAGACATGTTCAACATGGATTTGAGCATAGTTTACTTCTAGCAACAAGGTATGGTTGTACTTAAGCGAAGAAAAACTCCAAAGGTAATGCTATGAAGCTTAAGAAATGATATTTTGAATTGGATATGCCTCATTTTTAATAACTGACATTGCTTGGAGCCTTCTATGTGGAACAAATAAGGTCTTTTGTACCTTCCATTGTAAATCCTTGCTCATATTGGCCAAGAGCAGTGGGACAAAAATGTTGCTGCAGATAAAGGAAAGAGTGTCAAGGGAGAGCAAGAAAATCCAAAGGGCATTCGAAAAAGTGGGGCAAGGATTTTCCTCACCACTTGAGTGTCTAAAATTGTGGGACTGAAAGCCTTCAAATTGGAGAGTTTATCAGATTTGAACCTGAATAAGGTATTGTCTAAGAATTAATCAAAATGAAACCTGAACAAAGTATTATCCAAAAGATGATTAGATTGGAACCTAAACAAGATATTGTCCAAAAGATGATCAGATTAGAACCTAAAAAAGGTATTGTCCAAGTGGATGATAAGTTTAGTTTCTCACTTGGGAAGATAAGAGATAAATCTTCATCTTATTTTTATAACTTTTGTGGGACCCAAAAGCCTTTAAGTTTTGGGCGTATGATCAGAAATTTGATAATGTATATCCAACTCAGTTGGTAAAACAATCAATTGTCAAATATGAGTAATCTGCAAAATGTTGTCTTGAAAAATGCTAGTTTTTGTTGTATGGACTAAAACAGGATATGTTTGGCATCAAAAGTACTTTTTGAATACATATTTGAATTCCTCTCAAAAAATTAGACAAGTTCAAAAAAATGGCACATCGTTTGGAATTTGTGTGCAAAAATTATAGCCTTCAGAAGTTGATAGACTCTCTTACAAGTCAAACTCCAGCGTCAAATTGACAACCTCTGGAGCTCGACTATTCATCTTTGGGGCCTGACTGTAAAACTTCGAAGTACCGTGTATTGGACGGTTTTTAACGTTTTCACTTCATTTTGGCAAAGTCAGTTGAGTTTCTTGGCGATTTTTTAGATTTGGAAAAGATAAATATAGGTCTTAGCAAGGCAAAGATAATCAAAGAATCAGAGATGAGACATCAAAGATAAATCCAAAGAGATCCATCCAAGAAAGGGGACTACATAACCGAGATAGCTAAGTTCAGTAGTTGATGTCTACACCCACTTGTCGGTCATGGCATACAGAATGAACCTCAAACCCCACTTGCCAAGTCGAGTGCCCCATATCTATATCTATTCGTACTACATATTGAATATGATGGGGTCAAGCTTGTATGGGTGATAATATAGGCCAAAGCCCTCTATTCTAGGGAACCTATAGTTCTATATGGCCCCCAAAATAAAGGGTTAGCCGCAGCTGAGTCAATTGAGTTCAGTAGTTTTTTCTTTCTTGAGAGGCAAGTCTTACATTGAATATTGCAGAGATCATTACACGTATGGGAGCCATAAGGTTGGTTTCCTTTGTAAGCTCAAGAGGCAAAATCTTGTAAACTGTAGAACATAGTTGAGATGAGGAAGCATAGCTTCACTCTTGCTAGAGTTTTCTCACATTGAGTTTCTCCAGGGTATGTCTAGTGTTATCTTTTTGGTTGTTAATGTGTTTGTTTCCTTTGCTTGCATATTTACATTCCTTGAAACTAGGCTAATACACAAACATTTAAGAGAGCTCAAGACTTATCCCTAAAGGTTAAACAACTTCACATTTGGTATCGCTCTTCTCTGCAAGCATTTTATTTGTAGTCATGTATGGAATAGTAGCATGTTTAGAGTGTAAAGGAATATATGCAATGTATATAGCATTTGGAGATTGCATGTGAAGGGTTGCATATTCTTTTCTATGCTATAGATGACAGTCATAAGAGCTGGAATACATTTTAAAAAATCATTTTGGATAATTTTTATGGCATAGAACTTGAGAGAAACACCTTGGCGTGCAAGGGTCCATGTTGATGAAACTTAGAATGGAATATCCACCTAGTCTATGGATCACTATTGCCCATAATTGTTTGTTGAATTGCATTGAATGTTGATTGCCAACTTTTCAAAGAATAGGGTCTAACTAAGGCAGACCTCTCATAGCTATTCCCATTTTTTAAGGTTTTGCAAGGTGATTTAAGCTAATTAGGGTGGCAAGGAAGAAGGATTTCCAGGAAATATACAATGAATTGTGACAAACTGAACAACGTTTTTGAAGTGCAAAAGCAGAGAAAGACATTCGTCAAATTTGTTTTGGGATCCGACATAATTTGACCTAGAGCATACACCATCTGACCAAGAGCATTTTCTTTGATTGGGGACATACACTATCTGACCAAGAGTGTTTTCCTTAACTAGGGGCGTACCAGCATAATCCTGGTAATTTTCTGACAGTTATAAAATCTGCACAATTTTTTTGAGTTGTCTCTGGATCAATCTCTGGACCTGTTTGCACCTGATTTCAGCTTCTGGCAGTACACAAGTTCGATACAATTTGGTATTTATCTCAGAATCCTATCTTTGCAATTAAAAGCATTTCAATACTTTCCTATTGTGCAATTAGGTATTTTTGTATTGCTATATTGATGTATTTTGTTCAGATCTGAATTGCATACATTATGTAAGGTTTAGTGTAGTGTTGTTGACTTAAATCCACTTTACCATAAAACACTAAGACATTTTAAGTCCCAGAATCAATAGTTGTGTGTTTGTTATGATGATTATGTAAACAAATTTAATGAAGTGGTCAAGGCATTTGTAGATGGTTTACCCAGAAGTAGTTGAACTTCTGTAACTGCTGCTTGTGGAGCATAAGTATGTGTTTTTCGTACGAGAAGAAGGTTGGAAGAAGGCATATTGAAAATGACTATATTTTGAAGAGAAATTAAAAAAGCAGTTTCAGTGTTTTCTGCAATCTCTTGTGGTAAATGGTTTAAATCTATGCAGTGTTTGCTTGTTGAAGGGTAAGATCTTGGGCATATGCCTTTTCTTTGCTTTCACTTGAAAATTAACTGTACTCTGAATTTTGGGTATTCTTCAATATTGGGTACTTTCAAAATTTAGTTTCTTTACGCTGTTAACTGGCAGATAATTTCTTTGAATTACTTTAAAGGAAATTGTACTTGAGCTTTTATTGTTTGCAAATTATAACTGTGTTCTAATTCTTCTCCAGGTTATTTGATCATGTTCTACTCGAAGTTATGTTGGTTAGAATTATGATTGAGTAATTCATTTAATCTTTCCCAGGGTTGTAACTTGGAATTGATCTTGGCTTTTTATCATTTCAGTTATCAAACTGTTTTGGTTTTTGAATGATTTTATATCTTATTTGGCTCCAAGTGTGTTTAATTTATGAAAATTCAATGTCTTCCCTCCACAGTTGTGATTATTTCTTAGTTTGTGTGTGTTTGAATGCCTTAATTTCATAGTTTTAAATAAATACTTTTGGATACGAAAGATCCAAGCGGGAGGGTGAAAGCCCCTTACTGTTGTCCTGCATATTTTGCACGGTCAACAGAAAATGTCCTATGGTTTTCAAACTGTCCTCCTGCTAATACGAGATGTGCTTTATGGAGTCTTCTGCAAGGTGTAGTAATGTCCTGAAGCCCTTGGCTAAGATATATTCTTTATTCCCAAGGCATCCACCTAATTCTTCCAATCAATAGGAATAACTAGTACTTCAATGTGGCAGAGTTATATTTGTTCACTGATAAAGAAATACTATATATGGATAAGACATGGCTGCAAACTAAGAGGACATCCCCAACAGTCCAACAAACCATAAATGCATAAAAAGTTTAGCAAGGGAGAACAAATAACACGTGACCCAAAAAAACAAAAGAAAGACAACAATCATTCATTTTAAATTTGTGTGTTTGGTACACATTTACTAGTTCTATTGAGTTTCTCAGCATTTTGATATACACGAGTCAACAAGCAAAGGAATGGTTTTGAGGAGTGATATCAAGTACCCTCTTAAGTTTATGCTTAAGTTGTGCATATAGCAAATTGACTGGGTATAAGAAATGAGAGGTTACGGTATTGAATAAATGCATGAATAAAATATTTATTATTTTTTATGTCCTCGGTCTTGGTGCACCCAAAATCTAGCATAAAGTTACATCTGCAGTCCACAAACTTGGATGGTTCTAATGCTTGCAAACTTGTCTGCTTGAAATTTCCTAGGATCACCCGAAGCAATATTTATAAACGTAAAAACACCACTTTCTCAATCAAACGAGAAAAAATTAATTACAGAGACTGTTTATGTAAGGCATGTAAATTTTCGTCAAAGGTCAAAATTCCTTCAAGAAAACAAAGACCATATCACTGTCAAGTCAGCTTAACCTTTTTGCCCAAATGATGGTTTAACTTTATGATATTCATGGCTTTTATGTAGGCACCTATAAATGAGCAAATTAGTACCAGTGTTACACGAGGACACATCCCCTAGATTTTGGTGGCATCCCGGACATTTCATAGACTTGGAGATTAGGAAGGGACGCCCCCAAAAAAAATTAATTTTTAAAGAAACATTCGAGATTTTTAATTTAAAATAGACTCCGCCCCGCCCCACCCCCAAAAAAACAAAACTATAAATTTGACATAAAAATTGAACCCTGGTCCCGAAAATATCCTGAAAATTATTAAATAAATTTTAAAGCCCTGTATTTCATTGAATAAAGTTAAAATATTTAAATATTAATTTTTATATACTATTTTAATAGTCGTCCCCCACTGTCTCCAAATTCTGGGAAAAAAATTGCTATCCCGGAAACACCATCCCCCTATCCCCCCATCCCCAAGACTTTGGTAAACATGCAAATTACTCACTCCCATGGATGATCACAATCTTTGGATCTTGAAAACAAAGAGATCTACTCCCCATAGTGAGTAGAATTCTCTGCAAGTTTATGTAGATATCGGTCGGTAGGACAACTGGCACTTTTCTGTCTAATCTATTCGGAAAACCAGCAATGCCTAGGGCCCTAGATGGACCTTAGAGCCAATCGAACAAGGTTAGATAACTAGTAAATTATGCAAGATAGTGTATTGAAAACATACAAATGCAAAGCCCTATTTTAAACTGTTTTACCAGATACCTCTTAAAATAAATATTCCTATTCCTACCCATCCAATTTTGGTTTCTCTTTCCCTTCATGAAGAAACTATGAAAATTCCTTACTGCGTCATATGGCGAAAAACATTCTCAAAATCAAATGGGGGAAGGTAAATCAAAAAGATACTTGACTCACAGAGCATAACAATAATATGTCTGATATTCATATTCACGAGCCAAGCATATCATCATATTAAGGACAAGAAGCTGGTGTGCAATGGAAATATATTGGCTTACCTTTAGCCTACAGTCTTTCGAAAATTCACAGTTGGATGTCACCGCACTGTGAGGGTCCACGAGCCATCCCACTTCGCTAATAAAATGATCGTTGTCAATGATTCTAAAAGTGCACCACAAATTCTTTGGAAGAAATACCAGGTCTTCCAGTTCTTTTTTAACATCCCCAGATCCATTATCTGTAAGTCCTTTGAATAATTCCTTCTAGATACATAGAAACAAAAATGGCATCAGCTGATTCGTGGTATACAATTAAATAATTGAATGAAGATGAATTAGTTGATCTGCAGAAACGTTCAATTCAAGAAAAACAATGTGACATTCAATCATCATTTAGAACAAAATGTGTTCATTACTATGGAAAAGTATTTTAATCACACAAAATGAAAATACAAAATACTAGATGGAAGTTGAATTTGGTGAGCATTCGGTTTAAGCAGTGATGGATAAAAGTTGTAGCGCAATAGATTAAATTAATGAAATAGAAGCAGATTTACAACATTCTCGTTTTCCGTTCCATAAGTAGAAATTATAAAATATAATTAGTAATGTAGGGCAGCACGATGAGTGATTTGAACATACAATGGGCAAGTAATACTCATCTGCGGATTCAATGCCGGGCAATCCACCAACAACAAGGCAGAGTTGATGGCAGTTGTTTGTGGACTCAAACTCTAAGAAACCTAGATGTTACACACCTAATGATTGAAGGAGACTCACAATTATCCGAAACGGAATATGGTGCTCTATTTCAACTCATAATTGATGAGAAAATTAACCTGACTAAAGGAGATGCTAAGGCCATATAAACAATGATGTTGAATATAGTTGGAATGTACAATGGTGCCACTGACAATCTGCAAGGAATGCTCAACATAGAAAGCCATCTTAGGGTGAGAGGCTGTTGGGGGGAGATCCGCGTGAATTGATTATATTGCCAATATATGTCCTCTCTAACAGCTCAATTGATCTCTCCCCCTCATGGGGAGAAGGGCATCTAATTAGTATCTAAGGGGAGAGAACTCATCTATGGAGATACTTACAGGCTGAAGAAACAAACCAATCAATACCAATTCTCCCATCATCCAAGGAGACCCAAGGATCAAACATCCTCCAAGGAACATAGAGTTGTGTATGGGTATTTGTAATGTCCCCTTTTCTAAATTAAAATAATATTCTAATAAAAATATAAAGTATTTTTAAATACTTGAAAGTAAAATTAATAAGATTACTAAGTGGCCAAAAATGTCAGCAACTTATGTTTTATTATTAAAAAAATAAAGTGGGGTTTTGAGTGGGAAAGATATAAAAGGAGATAGAGGAGCTCATTTGAAGTTATGCATGATTTTAATAATTGAAATTGTAAGCTTAAGCATGAAAATGCTTAACTTATCCATTGAGGACAAAACCCTTCAAAGGTAGTTGGAGTAAGGACGAAAACCCTTACATTCAACTAAGTTATCCTCATTCAAGGGTTCTATTGAGCTTCATTGGTTTGATTTTTACAGAATCTCCATATTTTGGGCAATAACTTCATCTCCATTTTTAGGGTTGGCAACTAGGGTTTGAAGCCCAGATATTAAGGCAGCAACCAGAATAGTAGGGTAGTGACTGATTTAGAAGGACAATGCATGGTTTTGAGGGCTATGGATTGCTTTTCGAGGGCTATACTTAGTGCCCTAAGGTAGCGAACTGCCTATGATAGCTGGGCGACCTCTTTTGGAGTCAAATTTGAGGGTTTCAAGCGTTGTTTCAAGCCAAAACTGCAATTCTGAATATTTAATCATTTTTTGCTATTTTTATTTGTATTTTCCAGCTCTTATTCATTAGCAAAATTCAGAAAACAAGGCATTTATTTTGGTAATAATATTCAGAATTTATTGGTGCATATTTGAGGGTTAATTATTGCTTTGCACTTGGAAAATTGCATTTTCAGCATTCTGTAATTTTTATCTAGGGTTTGAAGTGGAAAAATAGAAAAAAATCATAATTGTTGATTAGGTTTTGATATTTGAATTAGAATTTGCACATGTGGTGTTAGGGCTTGTGTTGTTGTTAGGGTTTGTTGGAAAAACCCTTTTTCTTGATTTGTCCCAAGTTGGGGACATTACAATAGTATTAGAGCCAAGATTTTCGCAGCTTATGAAGGGGATTCCAGATCTTCCCAGCGTGCAAGGGTAAGAGTCAGAGCATTTTTTTTTTTCTAACTCCTGAATCTAACAAAAAATCATGGGGTTCATTGAGGAAAAAGAAAGGCAACAACAAATAAAACTTAATTGTGAGGTTTACTGTGAAAATTATTACAAGCTTCGTCTAAAAACTCGAGCCATGTTGACACTCCAAGAGTTTTGTGATTTAAGGAGGAGATACAATCCAAGAAGAAAAGAAAGACATCATACAAAATCATGTGAGTGAGCTACCCACATATGTTGAAGAATTTGACTTTACCTTTGAAGACTTATTGGAGATGCTCGAAGAAGGTAAAAGTAGAAAATTAAAGAAGGAAGAAGAGCAACTGAAACCAAAACCTCAAAATATTGCTAAGAAGGAGATCAAGGAGCAAGAACCCAAGAATGCATCCCTGAAAGAAGAGGAATCGTAAGAAGGTCTTGTTGGGAAGTATGCACATAAGGGAAGGGCCTCACAAGCTTCATATGATGATCTTCCACTTGCTGGAATTTTCAGACCAGCATATAAAGGTAAGCAATTTAATTGTCTTCATAGCAAGAATTTGTTGTATCACCATCATACTATGTCATTACAATATTTTGATCGTCATAATGATCATGCTAACAATGAGGGTAAGATGAAGGGCACTAAATGGAGGAAGGAATTTCTCCAAGAAGACTCAAGGATAGGGAGTTGCAAATTTCCAATATTGTTGGGGATCCAAGTGAAAATTATAGGCTTAGCGCTGCTGTCTTACAAATTCTGAGTCCACTTGCACCCATACAAGTGGGTTGGCAAGCCCTTTCAATCATGGAAAGGAGCAAGTTTTGGTTGGTGACTGTTGGGAAAGGATTCTTAGCCTTCCTTGCAGGCAAGTTGCGGGCAGCCCAAGATGTGAAAGTGTCCCTATTGTTGTGCACTCACATGCCATCTAGGGCATATGATTGTAAGGGGCTGCATATGTATGGAAGGAAACACTTGGCAAGATTGGTATTTTTTTGTGCATCATGGCAAAGCTGCCTTAGTTTGGGGCAACCACATGAAGATGGACATGCAAGGAAAGTCACTTGGAGTGACAAATTTGGCCAGGACTCCATTCCGGGCTTTGAAGATATCCACATGGAAATTTGGAAGATAGGCACTCAAAAGAATTGCAAAAAATGTATGGTTTCAATTATGTTCAAGTTTACTTATTTCAAAAAAAATTGTGAACCCTATCATAGGCTTAAAAGGAGAGCCTTAAGGATCACTGGAGGTCATAATGGGTGCTTTTGTACTACCGTAAAGGAGCACTTCTCAGAAATGTGGGGGAGTCTTGGTTGGAAATGGAGTTTCCGGCAAATAAGAATGGAGGATTCCACCAAGAAAGGAGGATGGCACATCTCTAAGGTGCATGTATGGTTAAGAATGGCCAAGGGAACCATGGAGGCAGCAACTGTACTGTTTTTTTCCATGCTGCCCACAACAGTACCAGCTCATTTGGTATGAGCTTGAGGATCATCAAGTCGATGTTGAAGGTATGTTGTAAATGGAAACTTCCAAAGGGTGAGTTTTTGTCAAAAAAATTCATTAATGTAGATGATAAGAAGGCTGTTATGCATGATTACAGCCCACTAACCACCGAATACGTGACTGTGTATGTAATCTCTTTTGCCAAATTGAAAGATCACATGTTGATGGGGAATGAGGAGTTGATTTCAGTCATTTTGGGAGTGTTTCTAGCCTATGGAATAGGTGCAATTCTGAGTTTAGGGGCAAGTTTTGAGCATGATGGCAGTTATTCTACGTTGGGTGCTATTTGGTACAACATACACAGCCCCTTAATGACTTCTTGGGCAATCATAAACATGTTTTCAGCCGCCAATTGGGAAGGGAGAGTGGTTAAGGGTGCAAACAAGGAAGGAGATTTGAACCACACTCCTATATGGCTTGGAAGGAGTAAAAAAGGGAGGTGGAGAGCCTTAGTTTTAACTAACATGTTTGTTTCTTGCGTATAAAGTACTTTAAAATATGTTTTAGCTTGTCAAGTTGCTGATTATTCATAAATTTCCTTGCTCTAAGGCTGAAGTTGCAGCAACTTGGAGGCTTTAGTGCAGCAGAATATACAAAGAATAAATTTGTTGATGTTGTTTTTGAAGGGGCAAATGAAGATGGCAGGGCTAAGGTAATAACTGATCTTTGCTTCAAGGAAGTTTTTAAACTTCATGGGCTGCCAAAAAACATCATTAGGAAGAAGGATAGCAGATATATGAGCTTGTTTTGGCAAAAGCTCTCTCATTTGACAGGTACAGGACCCAAATTATTGGAGCATTACAGCATATTTTTCCACTTTGGTATGATGGTATTTGAGCATGAGGGTTTGCATTTGCTTGAGGGCAAGCAAATTTGGGAATGACGGACTGTAATGTCCCCTTTTCTAAATTAAAGCAATATTCTAATTAAAATAAAAAGTATTTTTAAATATTTGAAAGTAAAATTAATAATATTACTAAGTGGTCAAAAATGTCGGCAACTTATGTTTTATTATTAAAAAAATAAAGTGGGGTTTTGAGTGGGAAGGATATAAAAGGAGATGGAGGAGCTCATTTGGGGTTATGCATGATTTTGATGATTGAAATTGTAAGCTTAAGCACGAAAACACTTAACTTATCCATTGAAGACAAAACCCTTCAATGGTAATTGGAGTAAGGATGAAAACCCTCACATTCAACTAGGGCATCCTCATTCAAGATTTATATTGAGCTTCATTGGTCTAATTTTTACAGAATCTTCATCATATTTTGGGTAGTAACTTCATCTCCATTTTTAGGACTGGTGACTAGGATTTGAAGCCCAGAAATTAGGGCAAAGACTAATTTGGAGGGGCAGTGCAGTGTTTTGAGGGCTATGGATTGCTTCTAGAGCGTTGTACTTGGTGCCCTAGGGCAGCGAACTGCCTTTGACAGCTGGGCGACCTCTTTTGGGGTCAAATCTAAGGGTTTCAAAGGTTGTTTCAAGCCAAAACTGCAGTTCTGAATATTTAATCATTTTCTGCTATTTTTATTGGTATTTTCCAGCTATTATTCATTAGCAAAATTAAGAAAACAAGGTATTTATTTTGGTAATGATATTCAGAATTTATTGGTGGATATTCGAAGGTTGATTATTACTTTGCACTTGGAAAATTGCATTTCCGGCATTCTGTAATTTTTATCTAGGGTTTGAAGTGGAAAAATCATAATTGTTGATTAGGGTCTGATATTTGAATTAGAATTTGCACATGTGGTGTTAGGGTTTGCTGGAAAACCCCTTTTTCTTGATTTGTCCCAAGTTGGGGACATTACAGTATCTCCCCTGACCTGTTGTTTTAATTTGTTCACAAAGTCATGATAACATGTAAGGGTTACACTATTGAAAATGTGCTATAAGAAAATTCAATAAATATCCTCTACTAACACTTAGACCCCTATGTTTCCTCTAGGCTTGTTTCTGCTATTCTTTCACAATGTCTTGAATGGCTTATTAAGTTATTTAATTACAATTCAGATTGTTATGTAACCGCTTGATGGTCCGATATCAATTCACTTCTTCGCTTCAGAGCTTGGTTTCTTCCCCCAAGTCTTGCAGTTACCTACTGATGATGGTTAGATGTTCATGTGGATCATGCAAGGGTGTCAGTCCTTTCGATTGCAATTGCAGTGGGTTAGTTCTTCCCTAGTAATGCTTATTGCAGGCTAGGCTACAGTGAATTTAGGTCATTGAAACAACAGTATATCATATGATATTGATGTAAATCTTCAACATCTTGCTCTTGCATAGTTGTTGGTATCCTATAAATTGGCATATAGCCTACACCTGATGCAGGTATTGATGCTCAAATACAGATAATTTCTGGTAGTTTGTATTCAATGTGATTGTGAGATTTTATCACCCCCTCCAGGAAACCTAAACCCAATTTCAGTGTAACGTAAACTAACAGCAGTTGTGGAATGAGCTTTCTTTTCTCATCATAAAGACTTGATGGATATAGAGAAAAAACTTCCAGAAACACACCTGATTTCATCTAGGGCAAAGTCCAAATGCAAAAACTACTTTAAAGACCACGAGAAAGACATGCAATGATTCACGAGAGAACTCAAAGAGTATAATGGCTAAGATCATGACAAAGATGGTAAAATTCCACTGCTTAAGGAAAGACTCTAGTCTACATTTTTCCTAGTCCAAGTAACAAACATTTGCATGTGATCTTGAAAAGGAATTGCAGATACCCACACACTTATCACTATATTATTAGTATTTCAATCCAGTAGTGGAGCAAGATTATGTACATATAAAGGCATGAAAAGTAGTTTTAACATAGCTTAACAGCTTGTTGGATTAGTCATGTCAATGGTAACAAACAACTGTGTAAAGTTTTAAAATATCACATTATAGCATCAACTGGAAAAAATATTAAGAGGAAATAATGAAGTTATCTAAAAGGAATCAGACTATATCCACTGAGTTTAGCATTTAGGATTCAAAGTCCAAAATCAAATTGGTGCTCGCTCTTAGCAAAGAGAGTCCTTCCTCCCTCATCCCCAAGCACTACAGTAGTACAACCAACAAAATGAAAGCATAAAAGACGAACTAAGCAAGGTTGATATGTTGAACCTGATCGTTGGTGGAACTTACGGATTCAGTTTCAAACTCTGCAACAAAAGTTTGAGTCTTCCATGTGCCTGCAAGCTGTGATGCATGAAGTGGACTTGTTGAAGCAAATGCTGATATACCAATGGCACATCCACCAAGCTGCTCACCATTTCTGAATGGTCCATACCACTGTTCATTATAGACAGCAATTTTTTGCAACCTTGGCCCAGTTTTTTGTTCCTCGTTAATTTCCCTAAGATCTATTTGTTGTATAATCCTCACACGTGACTCTGAATTTGGTCCTTCAACAAGGCAGTGTTCTATCTCCATCATATTGCATCTCTCTTTCTTTTGTTCAGATTCCTCAGTTGGAGGCATACTGCTTTCTTTCTTTGGACTCCTGCTAGGCCAAGCAGCTACATAACTGCCACTTGAATGAAAAGCGAAACATGAAACTTGATTATCATTCCCTCCAATTTGCCGTTCATCTACACTGTGCCTTGAGGCAGCATCAGCTTCACATCCAACAGTGGGAAGTAGCTTTATTGACTTATACCTAAGAGCTATTCTGTTTTCTTCTGCAAGCGTAGGACATTGTGTTTGCCAGTCATATACTTGAACTTCCCACTCTCTAAAAGCTTCAGGAACAACTAACTCTGGAAGTTCTATGGGTTTCCCTTTGGGGGTGAATTCTGCACCATACCCATCCCATTCACCTGACACATGTCTTGCAAAATCTTTCCAGACTGCCATAAAAAACACAACATAAATCTACCAAATATAAAAGAAAATGAGCGCATTCCACATAAAAGACTAAAATTCTCAGAACGGAGTATCATAAAATAGGTTAAAGAAATTTTCTTGCATGCAGGAACAAAAAACTCAATAAAAGAGATTATTTTAGGGTTTAGAATATTCTATGCTAAGTTGCTAACCAAAACTAGAAAAATCAATATATATTTCTATGAACTAGGAAAGTAGGGAAAATTACATTTTTCTGGGAGAAATACATCTTATATTACATCAAAGAATATGATAATTGCATCAGCTTAAGAACAGGGTTATATGGAAAGTCTCACCCATTTAAAGCCATAAAAACTAACATCTGAGCCCCAAGAAGGCAGCAACTCAACTTCCAAAAAGATAGCTTCCTCTTACAGTGACAAAACTCTAAACAAGTAATTTTTTTTTAATCAAGATGAAATTCTACCAAATTAATGAAGTTTAAGGGCATTGCTTAGGCACGTGACATAAGGAGCACTTTGACAGAAACAAAAGGAACATATCAGTGAGAAATTTTAAGGGAATTTACAGCCAGTCATAAGAAAGCTACCAAAATTTGGCAGCCATGTAGAATGCTAGCAGGTAGGAGGCATACTGGAGTCACTATCACTAACACCTGGAAGTGGGTCAAGATGATGATCTAATTTTCATCAAGTATACTCTTATATGCGGATTCATTTGCTATGCCCAAATCGATGAACGCTAAGGAAATCGATAGTCAAATCTGGAATTAAAAAAGCAAGCAGGCGAGAAAATCATTCTTCTGCCAAAGGTTTTTCAATTACAGCTCTTGCTAAAAAAAGGTCAAAGTTGCTACCTTTGAGTCTGAACCTTGGTTCATAATATAGATGGCTCCTTTATCAGATATCCATTGTTAATTTTTAACCATCTAAAGAGAATCTCTGCACATGATCCAGTTTACGTTGGATTGCCAAATCTTTCATCAGAACACTAAGAAGGGGATACTTTAAAGGTTTTGTGAAAGCAACTAGAACCTACACTGAAAAATTAGAAGCTGTCCAATTTAAATATATAGGTACACTTACCTGAATTTGTAGAGATTTGACTCTGAAAATGGCCTCCTAGATATTGTAGATATGTCACTGGTAAGAAAATTATGGATCCAGCAACTGGGCTACAAGAAAGTTGCTTTCTTATGTAGAGTGTGTCAAATATGGTAATCTAGAAACAACCTAATTCCAATGATGGAAAATGGATATTTAAATAAAAGATACTTGCTTTGATATTTAAAAATGGACGGTACATTGTCTTGTACAAACATATAAGTATAGGCATCATTGTATACATGAATGGGTGTGTTCAATAGGTCACAAACTGTGTAAGCAATATCACATAATAAATATTAAATAATATATTAATAAGAGGGGTATGTAACATGTCACCCCTTCTCGAAAGCTTTGATCTTGAAGCATCATAGATGATCTTCAAAGTTGTAATGTCCCCAAATGGGACGATTCCATACAAAATGGATTTTCCCCTAAATTCCACGATTCTGACAGTGCAATCAACAAACCTTAGTTTGCAAAATAAGTTCACAAAACCCTTGTTAAGCCTAGAAACCCTAGACGCCAAAATAGTAGGGTTTTATGGATGAATTACAGTCAATAACTTGTTCCAAATTAACTCAAAATTTGTAGAAAAATAATCAAAAATTAAATGCACGAAACAAGTACCATTTTGCCTAATTTTTTAAGCTTCAAATACCACTTTTTGATGGCAGAAAATTCTGATTAAATATCAAAAATACAGCCGTTGTTTTGAATGTTTTTCCTCTTCAAACCCTTGCCAAAAATCACCACAAGTGCCCGAAAAATCTTAGAAAAATACAGCGAACCTTTTTGGGAATAGAAATGGCCACAAATGACCCTCCAAGACAATCGCTCCACTTGCCAAGTGCAAGAAAAATTAGCAGAAAATTAGAAAGTGAAATCTTACCTTCCGCAAATGGAATAGTCTTCAAAACCAATCAAAATAATTAAATAACAATTCTGAAAATTATTATTTAATTTTCTACTTCAAACCCTTAACGAACTCCTCCAATTCCTCACACCAACATGCAGAAAATTAGCAAATAAAATCAGAATATTTAATTTGCATAAAATAGACCCAAAGAGGCCTCCAAACCCTAGACCCAAGCTTCCAAGGTGATTTGCTCCACTTGCAAAAATAGGATAAATATTTAGCAAAGTTAATATGCAAGAAAAAAACCACAAAACCCTCACAAAATTCACACGAACTCCTCAAAACAAATAGCCCCACTTCTAAGGCAAGAACAAGATTTCCTTAGCAAAGGTGGTGTCAAAAGACACATTTTTTAGATTGATCAACACCAAATTAGCGATTTTCTATTGGGCATGCATCCCAATAGTTTTCTTCAAGTATGAAGAATAATTTATCAAAATTCAACATATCTTCAATTGTGAACTTCACCTTGTATTTGTACCTTCCAAAAAGGGGCGAACCACCTTGAGGAGCTAAAATACCTCATAAGCCTCACTTGCCTTTTTTAGAATATCTTTTCCTTTCTTTTGCTTTAACTCCCAAACCGACATTCTTTTTAATTTCACTTTAGGCCTTTTTAAATTAATTAAATAACTTGCCTTAATAAATTAATAATTAAAATTACTTTTTGACAAATTAAATAATTAAGTCATCACTTAAATAATTAATTAAAGTGATAAAAATCACTTTTCAAACAATTTATTAATTATAAAACCCCTTAGAATAATCATTAAAATTACCTTAATTTTCCAAATGATTAAAACCATTTTTTCGATAATTCAAATAATTATCCACAATAGTTCTATTTTAATAATTAATTAATTGTCTTATATTTTCGAATAATTAAAATCACTATTTGGGCAATTTTATTAATTATTAAAATTATATGAAAAGGGGACATCACAAAAGTGTTGATGATAATATTTTTATTTGTGGGTCTCCTTTGTGGCTCTCCATTAATTCTTTCCATATTTCTATTGTGAAGGTGTTGAAATAATTGTAAAGACAAGGATATTTAGATTGTTAATTTTTGTGAAATGTTACTCATGTGTGTTAAGCAACATTACCAGTTCGTGGCTTTTGGGCTGCGTTGGGCACCCTGGTTCGAACCCAATTCGGGTGCGGGGTTCGGTTCGCTGACCCAACGCCTAGGGTTCGTCCCTGGGAAGAACCTCCAACGCACCCGGGTGCCCAGGGGCGAACCTTGGGTGTTGGGGCAGCGAACCCGCAGTCGCCGACGGGCAAAAGCTGCCAAAAAACGTTTTTTATTTTTTATTTTTTCCTTTTTCACCAAACCCAATGCAATTAAATGATTAAAAACACCTTCCTCAAACCTAAAAGCCAAAAGCAAAAGCATACTTCAACACAAATGAAAAGAACAAAGTGACAAAAGGAAAAACACTTGGCTCTTATTTTTCTAATTTTCTAATTATCAGTTTAGGATTTCTATATTTCCTATGTATCAAGCTAGAATTTCTATATTTTTTATTTTTTTTATATATTTTTTGTACAGACGAACCCAATAACAAACCCAAGAAAAAAAATCGTCATACTAGCGAACTGGGTTCTTCGAACCCGCACCAAAACCTAAAATGAACTGGTAACATTGGTGTTAAGTCACCTCAAGATGATTGCCATGAGTAGTCATTACCCTAATGACATTATTCCTCATGTTTTTTTGGTAATAATCACAAGAAAAGGGTATCCACTTTACACACAAGCACTATAAACATTTGTTAGTAGGGGTAAGGAACGGTTAATGTAAACCACCACTTTGGGCATCTCACCCTCTAGCCTCTTTCCCCATTGGCAGAATGCCCGTGATTTACATGATCACAAAACATAATTTGTTTTCAAAAACTGTATGTGTTTTTCCTGCATTCTGGCCAAAAATCCTTTAACACATTCTTGGAAAGAAACATAGATTAGATTTGACGCAAGCAATTGTCAATTACAATCCTTAGAATATTGATTAACATCCATGAGACTAACATATCATGAACTTCTTTAAGATTCCCTAATCTATGAATCAAACTCCCGCCCGCCCAAACTCCCCCTCACTTCTTATCTTTTAGTTTCCTTTCTATCCTATTTCTAACCTTTCCTTTGACTTAGCCGCCCTCCTATCTCTGTCCTTTTCATAGGCATATTTATAATAATTACTATCCTATTTTTTTTCTCAGGCATTGGCTTAAAACTTATCCCTAATGATGGGTCTTGTATAGAGACCCAAAATGCCGGTCAATATGAAAACTACACAGTTGATTCCAGAAGACTCTTACAGTAACACACTGTGAATGGTCCCTCAAAAACAAAATTCACTAATCTATAACGAACTTCATTTTTTAGGTCTTCAATGTGTCCTATTTGTTTTTTTGACATTTTTATCTCTTTTTGATGATTGAACACAACAATTCTGCGTAAAATATCTGTAGGTTTTCCTCAGAAATTGTTTTCTCTTTAACATCTGTAGGAAAATTCAGGAGCAAAAAATAAATTCTCTATACTTTCTGAAATAGGATTAAAATTGGAAGGTATGAAAAATTCTACTTCTAGTTAGGCCTTGTATTGTTTTAGTTTTAATTACTTTTTCAGTTGTTGGAGTTCCAGTTTAGAACTCTTGCATGTTGTTGTAATATGTTGTACTTTCGAGTCCCATTGACCTACTTTGGTCATTCTTCAACATAATGTAATTCCATATTTACTTTCTTTGTCAATAAAGTCTTTAGCATCACTGTCAGTCTGTTTATTGACATCAACTTTCATCGGCTTAACATCTGTGACTGTTTGAGAAGTTCAATATTGAAAAACATTCCCCAAGATTTCAAACTTCTAAAAATGTGTAGTTGGTTAAATTTTTCCCAACAACAAGAGCGTCACTCCACTTCAGAATAAAAGCAGGGCACATAATGTCTAAACAATACATGATGTAATGGACCTGCAATCATCATGTCTGAATAACATAAGCTTTAATGGACCAGCAATCATCTCATTGTACAACTGCAACTTATGCACTTAAATAGGGAGAATATATCCAAAGATGGTGCCATAGTTCTTGGGCGATTAAATAACTAAATCTTAATTTAGACTCCCTTTCTTTTTCTGAATCCATCACTATTCTTGTGTTGCAGGTCCCTTTTTATTATCACCATTATTTTTCCATAGTTTGGTGAATATGGCCATAGCATATATCACCAGAAAGCTAACAAGATGCACTCTCAAACAGTATAACTTCCAAATCATAATTCCCAACAACAAGAGCGTCACTCCACTTAAGAACAAAATCAGGGCACATAATGTCTAAATAATACATGATGTAATGAACCTGCAATCATCATGCCTGGATAACATATGCTTTAATGGAATAGTAATCATCTAATTGTACGGCTGCAATTTATGTACTTAAGTAGGGAGAATATATCCAAACATGGTTATGTAGTTCTTGGGCGATTGAATAACTAAATCTTAATTTAGACTCTTTTTCTTTTTCTGAAGCCGTCCCTATTCTTGTGTTGCAGGTCCCTTTCAATAATCACCATTGTTTTTCCATAGTTTGGTGAATATGGTCATATCATATATCACCAGAAAGCTAACAAGATGCACTCTCAAACACTATAACTTCCAAATCATAATTCCCACCAAGAAGAGCGTCACTCCACTTGAGAACAAAAGCAGGGCACATAATGTCTAATTAGTACATGATGTAATGGACCTGCAATCATCGTGTCTGAATAACACATGCTTTAATGGACCAGCAACCATCTCATTGTACAGCTGCAACTTATGTAATTAGATAAAGAGATTATATCTAAAGATGGTTCTGTAGTTCTTGGGCGATTAAATAGCCAAATCTTAATTTAGACTCCTTTAATTTTTCTGAAGCCATCCCTATTATTGTGTTGCAGGTCCCTTTTTATTATCACCATTGTTTTTCCATAGTTTGGTGAATCTGGTCATATCATATATCGCCAGAAAGGTAACAAGATGCACTCTCAAACAGTATAACTTCCAAGTCATAATTCTATCTTGAAATCCAGATTTTCCCTTGGTTTTTCATAAGAATTTACAATTCCATTGTGCAGCCACATGTTGGCATTTTGAGTTCCACAGCACAATCTTAAGAGCGTATTTTTAATCTTAATTTGTCAAGGGTCTTGGGCCATAACATCATGTTCATATACTGTTTACCCAAACGTTTTGAAAAATATAAAAAATGAAATTTGTATACAAGAAAAATGTGGCCCGGGGAATAAAATCTAGGTTTCCAGCCTACATAAACTAAGAATATGTTAATGTCAAAAGAACAAAAGAGTGAAAATCAACAACCCAAACTGAATAAGACACGCAGAACAAACAATCATAACATTTTCCCCCTAAAAACGATGTCCCTTAATTGAGTAATACAAGGAAAAGTCACCATTATCTCATAACTTGTATGCAGTGAAGAATACATGTAATCAAAAGAAGATTTTGTGTCTGATAATTTGCTTTAGAGAACCAATGGCCTAGAAATGTGGGAACAAAAAATTTGGGAAAGCTAGGGTTTTGGTGCAATAAAAGAGTTAGGGTGGCCTATGGTGGATAGGTGACCTAAGATTGCAGAAGAACCAACATCAAACTAAACGCAAAAAAGAGAAAAAACAGTTAGTTTCAACACCTCTCTAGTACAAATCATGCTTGACATAGAGCATTTTGGTCCTGGACCATGCATTTAAACAAAACTTTGCTTTTCTAGAAACAAGTTAATTTTATATTAAATATTAAGATTGTTACGTCACTTTTCCAAAAACTTTGGTATCAATAATTAATTATAAAAGGGTATTCTAGACCTATCCTCTATGTAAAGGCATTCCAAATGGTATTTCTACCCTTTAATCAAGTTGCTTCTGGACATGAAACTATCAATCTAAATTGGCTACCTAACACTAAGTCCTTCATGAGTATCGTGCATGATGATGAAGCATGGATAAGTGCAATGCCTCAAGAATGGAAGAAATGCCGCACTTGTCTTTCATCTAAATCTTCAGCATGCCACTCAGTTCTCTCAGAAATCATATTTTGCTTCCTAGATGGTTTCTTTGAACAGTTTTCATATACTTCTATAAGGCAACTACAAGGATTTTGTCTAAATTATTCCAACCTGATGCTACTTCTGTTCACTTAAAATTTTATTTTAAGCTGAAAAGCTGACTATCAGTTATGTTCTATGACTGCTCATGATTTCAATTCCATTACTCTGTACACATGAAATGTTCTATGCTTGATGCAATGGACTTCACTTTCACCTAAAATTATAACTGAGATCATAAACAAAGTTGCTAGTAAAAACTTTAAAGCAAATTTATGTTTTTATAGCATAATTAATCATTTGGACAGATACCAACAGTTGTTAAGGGTATCAAGTTCAGTCACTGATAAAGACAATTGATTGGATAACAAGAAGCTAACATAACCAACCATTAACAAGAAATATTAAACGTTAAAAATAAACACTTGTTGAGACTAGCTAATCCAATATGTTTTTGACATAAAGGATAAATTGGCAAAGACAAAATGGAACCCATTTCCAACAAGGACGAACGGCTAAGATGCCAAAAACAACTCAAGTATAGTTTTCTAGATATCCCAAAAGGAACAAGTAAGATACCAAAACAACTAAAGCAATACATTTTTTAGGATGTTCCCAAAGGGTCGGCTATGATGCTAAAGGACTAAACTTTATAGTAATGGAGTGCTCCAAACATGCAGAAACGGGCATGTATTGCCATTATATATCAACTGTGAAAACATTTGTAACTTTCGAAAAATTGGCTTATTTTTTGGTTCATCACAATAATTTATTTTTAAAGCCTTAACAAAAGAGGGAATACATGTCTAAATATTGCATGAGTAACAGAATGTAAGCCTCCTGATAAGAGAAATTCGATTATTTATTTACAGCATAAGAGGATAAAAACATTTGATTCCTTCTACAAGCAGATATATTGTTGGTTTTAAACAGAATTTAAAAACAATCATCCACTAGTTCTTCTACCTGAACATGTCCGGTCATTAGTAGATTCCTTCACAACAACATCTGGCATTACATTCTCCAATACCGAAACAATGCCCGTATGGTTTCTATATATAGTATGGGACTTCCTTTGCTGGTGAAAATTGTAGTGAAACGGAATAGCAACAAGCTGAGGGTATGTATAAAATAAAGAATGTAGATTGTTCCATCTAGAGCTTCCAACAATGAGTTTTGCATGCTTGTTGTCAACAGGTACAGCTTCCCATCCTCCTGACTGCAGTGGACGCAATAACAAAAAGAATCTTAATACCAACAAATTTGCTTACTACATTTTCTAATAGGCAGTTTTCATTATTAATAGTCCTATTGCAATGGCACCATGAAAAATATTATTTATTTCTAAAATAAAATAGGGCATTATCTCCGAATGTTTGTATTCTAAAAACAACGAAGCAATTAATAACAGAAGAGACGTTTAAAGAAGTTTTATCTTCCTAACCTATAACCAATAATAGCAAGTGTTGTAAACGGCTGTTGCTAGAAACAAATACTTTTTTTTTAAAATAAATAAAAGAGAAATCCCTGGCAAATGATAGTTATTCGCAAATATATACATTAGACTTTCTATAAGATTACCATAAAATAGGACTAAGATAAATTTTGAGAATTATTTTTATAAATATCACTAATGAACATAAAAATAATTTTAGCAATTTTTCTAACAATATTGCTTAGAAAAATGGTTTAATCAACAAGGGCCAAAGCTTAAATTGGAAAAGCTCAGCAAATCAATCCCACTGCTTGACCATCTCTTTAGGAGAGTTAGGAGCATAGACAAAACCAAGCATTTGACTTGCAACTAAAACTGTGCACCAGAAGCATCTACCATCAGCATCTTGTCCCTTGTCTATATGACCAACTGCCATGCTTTTAGCTCCTTGTATCTTTCTGAGAAAAAATTTTAGAATTTTTATGCCCTGTACATTGTCAATTTGAATAGAAAACAGTAACACAAGTAGAGGGCAGCGTTGTTCACATGGTATGATGAACAAAGAGGTCGACTCTAAGATCTTGACTAGATTGGAAAAGTTTTACAGGAATTCACATCTTCTTGAGTATCCTAGATCCATAAATAGATCTGTGGAGGTGTTTTGTTTAGTTATGGGGTCATATAATCTGTCCATCATATTCAATCACAGTCTAAGTCAAGATCAGGAAAAGGGATACTTGAACTTCAAGCTTACCATCTAGAAGTTAGTCGCTCAACTTGTGGGAAAGGACGCTTGGTATGAGGACAATATAATTTTTGCTAGGATTGGCCAAATTGGTGTCCAAACAAAGAATGGCAACAGAATGGGATCTTTGGTCACAACTAAGCAGAAAAATAGGACTCTTGCACTCCAATGTTCATGTTATTGCTCTCCACAACAAGTTTTCTGAGATAGAACATCAATTACATAAGGTTGAACAAGTATAAAGCAAGAAGGCAAAGGACTAGAGCTTGACAAAATGAAGCAGAGACAAGACATGGCCTTAGAGTTCTTCTTTGACTATTTAAGCAAAAACAAGCATCAAATAGATTTTTTTCATTACAACTTACTAATTGTAGTTCTACAAAGGATGCCAAAGATTCAAGACGCTTTTCATGGTCCTTTTCAAAGTATTTCTTCCTCTTCCCTTATTTATTCTAATAGTAGTAATGTCAAACAACAGTTCTAATTGATAGTTCTACTTCTATTTAAAAGCGGCAAACTATCCCTCTATACAAATCTTGTGCATGGAAGAGACCAAATGATTTTTTAATCAACCAAAAAGGGAAATCTTCAAATCTGGATAGGGCAGCTAGTTGAATTTTACAGTTGTATGTGGGATACGTTTAAAACAGACCTGTTGAGAAAATGTGAGAAACACCCTGCTACGAAAACCCTTGGGTATCAAACTAATAATATGATCATTTAAATTTTTAATAAAGACATCATCAATGGTTGGAGGTATGCCATCCACTTAAGTTGATGCATGCCTTGCATTTTGATCTGCATCTGCCAAACAGCAAATGATTACAAACCGAGTGAATGATGGTATTCTTATCAAGGATATAGTGTTTCTATTGGCACATAACTTGCACGGTCACATACAATAATTAATCATAGGCTAAGTAGCGGTGAACTACGTCATTGGAACTCTGTGAATGATATGCATTAGGGTGCCCGAGATGTAAAGTCAGGTGAGGTGAGCACTTGCATGGAAATAGCCTTTTTATTAAGTTCATTGGAAGTCTTTTGTTGTGTGTCCATTCACCGGAAAATTGTGTTGACAGTAGCACATAAATCTTGGCAAGGCAGCCAAGCAATGTGTGAAAGACAGGAACATATCCACAAGAAACTCAAAATCCCCGTAAGGGACAGAGAAGTAGATCGATTCTTAATGACCTATATCTTCTCTGGATCAGCTTGTATAAAAAACTCATCCACAATATAGCAAGTTAATGCATTCTCTTCATTCTAACAGGACACATATCCAAATTGGCATAAGAACTTGTGATGGCATAGGGTCTAGAGCACCTGTTGGATCTGGGCGAGATGCTCTTCCCATGTGTTGTTTTGAATGATGATGTCATTGAGATAGGCAACAACAAAGTGATTAGCAAAGGGCTTGAGTATGTAATTCATCAGATACATGAATATTCTAAAGGCATTATTGAGGCCGAAAGGCATAATAAAACCATGCAAAGAGACCCTCTTTCGACTTGAAATTTGTCTTCTAATGTTTGCAAGTTTGAAGTGTTCCTTGTCATGACCAAATTTAAAATAATTCTCATATAAAGTATCTAGCACCACAAAAGTTGCCAAGG
This sequence comes from Torreya grandis, assembly GCA_037957365.1. NCBI lineage: Eukaryota > Viridiplantae > Streptophyta > Pinopsida > Cupressales > Taxaceae > Torreya > Torreya grandis. The sequence continues at coordinate 2,215,557 of JARHVA010001655.1, forward strand.
GGATCATCTATCGGCAAAAGCACATGGCAATTCTCGAAAGTAATCTTGTTCAACACACAACAATCGATGTGGAGTCTTCACATTCTGTCATTCTTAGATGATACAATGATGGGATGACCATAAGGTGAGGCATTGGATTAGTGTGGCCCCTCTCTCATAAACCCCTGAATCCGGCACCAATTCTCCTAATTTTATAAGACCTGCAATACAAACAGCCTCATACCTTTTATTCATGTGCCATTTGGGTGGGACACACCTCAACTAGAATTGAACCATTGTGGGCACTATGAAACTCTATCACGCTAACAAGTGAACCATAGCTGTCTTGGCTTATTAAGATTTAGGCTTATTTTTTTAAAGGAATCCCCAATTCAATGAAATTGTCCATTAGAATTATCTCCCCCAATTCAATGAAATCAGCCAATAAAATTAGCTCCAACCCACAACACAGGATTCTTTTCAGCTTAGGTGTTAGGTTTGCGGGGCATTCATCTTGCCAAAGTTGCCCAATGCATGCGACTTACACCCAGTCTTGTCCATTTTACTCACATGCCATTTGGGGCACGACAGACCTCAAATGGAATCAAACCATTGTGGGCACTATGAAACTCTCTCAAATTGACCAATGAACCATAGCCCTCTTAGCTATCATAAATTCCTCTATTCAATGAAATTTTCCATTGGAATTAGTTCCCCCAGTTCAATGAAATTATCCATTGATTTGCTCCAACCCACAACACAGGCCTCCTTTCAACTTAGTAATAGATTTAGCCCATATTTGCACAATTTTAATACAGAAATCATACTCTATATTTTAATCTGACATCCATTACATAAAGGACATTACATTTATCGAAGAAAGCATCTCCTATAATTAAAGAGGCTTCCTCAATCTTCAATCCCTCAATTATTTCAACCATATAACCTCCTAACCCAAATACGAAATATATCGTTTAACCTACTAACCAATAATAACCGTATTAATCATACGGTAACTTACAATAATTTACCTTAATGTAAATACCAAATTCTAACATTACCCCCCTTAGTTTTTACATGGAGAGAAAGTAAATCATGTGAACTGAAAACATAATCATATGCCAACGCATACTTTTAGGTCTACATAATGTTGTCTGGATCTTGCTACACATGATCACTTACATACGAGATCTTATCTCGCTTTCACGTCCAATTGAATGTGTTCACCAACCCACCATCTTCCAACGAAGTACAGCAGTCAAAGGATCTCTGCAGTCAAAGGAATTTGCAGTCAGCTACCCTCCTATACAACTGTTTACAATATCAATGATATGCACATTCTCCTTTTTCAAACTTAGCAGGGGAATGACTACAATGTTTTATTTATTTTGCACACCACACAACTAAAAATGAAAAATGCCACCAAAACAAAATGCGACCTCGTCGTTAGTGGCTAACGAGAGGCACTTTTTAGTCGTCTTCCTTCGATGCCTCCAACCACCATTATCAGCTACTTACTTAGCGAATATGGCTTTGAGGCTCATGTATGAAGTTTTGAATGGAATAGGGTCCCCCCCAACAAGATTGACACTCATCAGAATACAGACATCGGTTTCAACCGAGAATGTGTCCTTTACAATATAAGAAGTGTCGACTTTGAATCTTGACCTTTTAATGATTAAAGACAAAATACTATAGACACTGATATATTTTGACATATATACATTTGATGACATGATTGACAAACGACTAGTGACTCAACAAAAAGACTTCGAGAATAATGACAAAGCTGACTTGAAATTAGAAAGACAATATAAAAAAAACAAATATTTTGTTTTTAATTTTCAATAAAATTCTATAGACCCGCCATCAACTAAAACTTATTCACCTAAATAATAACACAATTGCCTTTTATTAAGACATGTTTTTGACTTAGACTTAAGACCATTTAATATAACATGAAACTACACAAGTTAAGACTAAACCATGATATAAAGAAATAAATAAGAACAAACTGACAATGCATGGAAAGCATACGGCAGACAAGTAGGTGGACCAAAAATTTGCATGGCAAAGAAGAACACGCAGGGGATATCTTTGATGAGCTGGACGTGACGTGGAATGGTGTTGGTAACAGCTGAAGCGTCTACCTATGATGCATGGATCTGGCTGAAAAACAATGCGCCCAGCTGGAACAAACAGTAATGAATAGCTGCACAAAGGATGACTCGTGGACAAAATTTTCAACGCATGGCAGAATTGCGTGCTATGCGTCCAGCTGGTAATGGATCTAATTTTGTTTGGTTGCAAGCTCCAAGAGATTGGCGACGAGTTTGTGAACTCTGTATTACACCAGATCTGCAACTATATGCATGAGAAGTGACTCACAGAGTTAGAGAGGAGCCTTTAAGATCCAAACACTATTGAAGGAAGCCTGAGGAGGACTGATCCAAGCCAATAATTCCTCAAATCCTTTGCCAACGCTGAGTCCAGGTTGATCGATTCAGTAGTGTTTGTCGTTGTTGAGAACAGATCTGAGCATAGAGACTACATCCAAACAAGCTGTCCGGCCAGAGCTCCAAGATATAATCCTTACGTTAGACTGAACGATGCTACAGCTGAATGCATAGAACTTTAATATGCCAATACATCATAAATACGCCACACATAGTTTGCACGTGGGCAGGATAGAACAGTACAGAAGTTATGATCTACAAGACTCCCATGATTAGTGGCAATCACCTGAACGCAAATATTTAGAAGAGCTGCAACATACAGGTTCTGATAGCGCCACAGAATTGAAAAGGCTTTCAAAAATCTATGCAAAAGAAACCTTAAAAACTGCTCAAAATAGATCTTGACAATTGCTAAACACAATGTAGAAAAATAGATTTAAAACATCCTATTAGGCATGCACAAGATTGGAAATAGGATCGGCATATACTTCACGTCATACGCCTTACACCTACATGCTTGGCATCTTTGAATATAGCACCACCGTTCAGATTGCTCAAAACCAAGCTACAAACAAATACTCCAAAGACCTAAATTTATCTTAAAATTCACAAGGCTCTCATTGTAACGGACAATGGATAATGTCTCTGATACCAGATGATAGATTTAGCCCATATTTGCACAATTTTAACACATAAATCACACTCTATATTTTATTCCGCCATCCATTACAATGGGACATTACATTTATATAAGAAAGCATCTCCTATAATCATGGAGGCTTCCTCAATCTTCGATCCCTCAAATATCTCAACCATATAACCTCCTAACCAAAATACGAAATATATTGTTTACAACAATATATTCGTTTAGCCCTACTAACCAATAATAACCGTATTAATCATACGGTAACTTACCTACGGTAATTTACCTCAATGTAAATACTAAATTCTAACACTTAGATGCCAAGTTTAAGGAGCATCTATTCTGACAAAGTTTCCCAATGGTTTTCACCCAAACTCATCCCTTTTCTTCACATGCCCTTTGGGTGCAACAGACCTCAACTAGAAGTAAACCATCATGAGCATTATGAAACTCTGCCAAACTCACCAATGAACCATAGTCCCCTTGGCTATTCCCCAATTCAATAAAAGTGTCCATTGGAATTAGCTCCAACGGCACAGGGCTTTTCTCAGCTATCTTTTCTGCCAAAGTTGCCCGGAACATGCAACCAGCCTTGTCCCTTTTATCACATGCCATTTCGGCACGGCGGCTGACAACTAAAATAGAACCAAAGTGGGCACTAAAAATCTGCCAAACTCTCACCAGTTAACTGTAGGCCCACTGGTTGTTATGATTTAGGCTACCCGTTATAGAATTCCCCAAATCAACGAAATTATACATTGCAAGTACCTCCAAGAGTGGATGGCTTTTGCCATAAAAAGGGAACGCCTAGAGGGATTGCTTATGTGCTTACTGTAATTATATGAGATTGTCTCTTGAACTCTTCCTGCCTCCATGTTAAGTTGAATGCTCTTTAGTCTGAAAGGGTTGTGATGTAATGGTAATGGGCAACACACGTAAGATCGTCACCCACAGATATAAGGTGGCCCATAACTCTAGTGGGCACATGGTGAGGCTGCGGTCTAACAAACATTGGGTGCAGTAGAGCATGATCCATGTTAACAAATCTTAAGAACATGGTCCACGCATATCCCACACAACAATAAAGGTGGCCCGTAACCTCATCCAAGATTTACCAGGCAGAAAATATGGCCTTAATCAGCTATCTTCTACTTGATACTGGGTAATTCACGAGTCACTGTTCTCCATTCCACATTTAATTTTTACATTGGTATTTTTTTCCTAAGCAAACATGAAAAATTCATGGTTGAAAAAAAAAAATCTCTGAATCATCCCAACTCTGTACAATCACTTCTACAACTAGGCTATAATACTAGCCCTAAAAGTACAGAAACCAGCTCTAAATTCAGTTTCATGCTTTCAGCCAGAGGCTTCATGTTAAACTGCCATCTCATTAATAAATTCAAAACATTTTCTCTTGTTTTTCAATGTATTTTAACTAGAAAAAAGCTTACAAATTTAAAGAAAACAACATGAATACCACAAAAGTAACACCAAAATCCTCAAAAGCAATTAAGATTAAACTTTTATTTCTTGAATACAAAAAATACCCAGAAAATCAAATACCAGAAACAAAATCTTCAGAACCAAGTAATACTGAAATTTTCAATTCCACCAACAAAATACCATAAAGCAATTAACACGAAAAAATTATTTCAAAAATGGAAAAAGTTTGAATGGTAACAAACCTTGAGGAGTGGTAGACTGGGTGGAAAGCATCTGGTGCCAAGAAGCACCAAAGCCATATCCACAGTTCTCACTTCAACACCTCAAAATAAATAAAATCACAGCTATCAACACTTGGGTATTGTTGTTTCTTTTATCTGTTAGGTGTGCTTTTGCAGGGATTGAGATGGATGGATTGTCAAAAATTTAACAGTGGGGGTTGATTTTGGGCCACTTTTGAATGGTATTGGTTGAAAAAATTACCTAAGAGATTATTCGCAAGGTCGAATTAATTATTATAATATTCATGAGAGAGTCGGAGATTTTTTTTTGTCTCGTGATTCATCACAATATGACGTAATATGGTTTGATTAAAAACAGGGTATAATTAATTTTTAAGAGTCATAGCATATAATATAATATAATGTTTAATAATGAATGTTTAGTTGTATTTGTTCAAATAATTATGTTGATAAGTGTCTTACAATGATTATTAGGGTGGTGTTAATCGAGATTTTACAATGATTATTTGGGAGGTGGTGGATTGTAATATCTATAAGATATTAATAATTAGTAGTTACCTCAATGATACAAGGAATGGTGGGAGGGATTTGTCTTCATCTTTTAATTTTTTTTAATTAAGTTTTTTTTTTGTGTATTTATTGAGAAAAGTTACATTTGTTGTAAATGTTGTGGAATCTTTCATTCTTGCATAACGGTCAAATGTAAATGAAGGGTTGATATAAAAGTCAAATAGTGAATGCACTCTTGATATGGCAATGAAGATCAACCCTTGACGATCAATGTTGTCATAATAGTAATCATAATCTGCCAATTTCTCTTAGTGAAGTTGATGATGAGAACTATGGCCCTGTTGATATTGATTCATAATGTCATGCTTTGTGAAAATCACTAAAAGGTTTGGGTAAGTTTCGTCAATGTTTTTAGTTCTTGTGTGCTTCAAGTTGAAAGATAAAAACCCTTTGATTTTCATGGAAAGGTTAGTGAATTGACAATGAACATAACAAGCCTCTTAAGATCCAAGTGTATGCCATGCCGGGGGTTATAATAAGATTAAAAGCAGGTGATATGTTCATTTCAAAGTCAAACGAATGTGCGATGAATTTTAACAAAGAAAGTGGAATGATATGATGCAATCATTGATGTCTTTTTTTTATTATCAATATGGAATTCCTCATCTTTTCAGGTTCGTTTGTGGCCATTGCATGTGTTTCTATATGTTGGTCTGTAGTTATTTTTGTAAAATTTAAATAATGATTACTAATAATTATTAAATAGATAAATTATACAAAGTAAAAATATGATATTCCAACTCATTATGAATTCTCGTCATTAATGAATGATGGATAAAATTACAAGGTTAAAGGTCATAACCAATCTTAAACTTTAAAGTCTACTATTTGACGACCATAGAAATTATAGTTTCTAGCCTATGAAAGGAAATGTTGAATTGGTGACCATCATCAAAAGTTTACATGACAGACAACAGGGTCAACCATCAAATTTTGAATGAATACACTCACTTAGCCTTTAACAACATACTTGAAGCCTATCCCAAAGTAATAGCATGAATAAGGCATGTGGATATGTTGACAAAATTTCTCACATAAATATGTTGTCATGGAAAGGCATGATTGCAGAATAAATGGTGTTTAGACAAGGCTTATTATTATTTTGAAATAAATGCCTCACCCATATGTCATCTCTATATATTTCCATGGGTGATTGTTATGCACAACCGAGTAGTGTGGAGGCATATAACAATTGTAGATGGCAAAACTTTGAAATTTTAGGTCATATGGGAAGAACTTTATTTTTCAAGCATGAATACTTTAACTTTGAGAATTTGAATGAAGAATAAATTCACATAGCGATTTGGTAACCACACTCAAATTATTCACAAATAAGGTAATGGTAATTGACCAAACTTTTCTCGATTGTTGTTATAATAGAGAACTTAAGCTACACCTATAATTATAGTAAGCTTCCTTGTCCAAAATTTAAACTCTCATGTAATGTAGCCTCTAATCTTAGTTTGTTACAAGGCACATTAACATTGAAGAAAATTTATTAACAATAAAAGGAATAAGTATGATGAGTACAGGTGTGGAATATCCAATGAAAGCAAACAAATTCAACAATCAAACTATAGAATGGGTGTGGGTTTTTTTTAAATGTAAAGTACATGTCGATAAATAAGCTACTATATGGATGACATCTCAGTGAGGGTCATCCTCGGTATTATATGTATATTGAGATGAACCATTCATGTTTTTCTTGTTTAATATGTACATATGTATATCTAGATGTATATTTGGAAAATGAAGAGGATATTAGCATTAGGTAGATGTAATTTTATGTTCTAATAAATTAAGTGATTCTAAATTAGGAGTTGTATTTCACACAAAACCCAAGATTGTCGACCCTGTCCCTTTTTTCGAGCATGAAGGTTAAGCAATAATTGATAGGTCTCAGAATGTCACCATCATATTTCTGTTGAGTGATGAAGAAATACTTTGGTTTTTGAATTACTTCAATACCTAAATAATAATGAAGATAACCCAAATCAGTCATTTTAAAGATTTTCATCAACTCCAATTTGAATTTTGTAGTGTATCATTCATTGTTCCCTATGATGATCAAATCATTAACATTCACCATCACAAATACAATTGTTTTGATGAAAAGAGTTGCATCTTCAAACTCAAAACATTTGAAATTCAGGTTCATGAGGTTCTCAGCTAGTTTGTCGTACCATGTTCGAGGGGCTCATTTCAAACTATACAATGATTTTTCCATTTTGTACACCTTGTGATGTTGTCCATTTATTACAAAACCTTTAGGTTGTGTCATGTACATAGTTTCTTTGAGGTCACTATTCAGGAATGCAATTTTGACAGTGAATTTTCCATCCATTGTGAGCTTCCAGAACCAACATGGTTTGAATGGTAGTCCATTTTATTGTAGGTGCAAAGGTTTCATAGTAGTCAATTCCTTATTTTTGAGCATATCCCTTTGCGACAAGCCTTGCTTTGTGCTTGTCAAATGAGCCATCAACCTTGTATTTATTGAAATAGACCCACTTGAAACTAATAGGTTCACATCTATATGGAGGATCAACCAATTTCCAAGTCCCATTTTTTACCAATGCATTGTAATTATCTTTCATGTCTTTTCTCCAAGATTTAAGCCTTTCAGCCTATTTAAAAGATGTTGGTTTTGAATCAAATGTAACATCAAGTTCTTATTCTAGAGAATCATTCAAGGTGAGTTTTTCAATTATTTCTTGAATTTCTTCAAGGGACTTATTTGATTGTGACGTGGTTGCATGTGTGCTTCTTGTACCTATTTTCCCAACTTCATCAAGTTTCACATCTTTCAATGTTTGAGTGGCCCACTTAGGCATCTATTTCTATGTTTTAGGTGCTTCAAGTTCATCCTCTGAAGTTCTATCACTTTATGCCCTCTATTATGGTATCCCATGTTCATTGTTTGATGAAGTTTCATTCTCTCCTTTAGGAGGAGTTTCAATCTAATGTATAAAATACAATAGAAAATCAATGAATTTCCAATTATGTGTCCCCCACTCATTGTCTATAACATCCAAATCACTCTCTCTATAGACATCAAACTTTGCATACCTATCAAATCAACTTAGTAGCCAATCAATGTGTTCTTTGTCCTTTGTAGACTCACAAAAGATAACTTCTCTTACGACAAGAAACTTCTTCTCTTTTTCATTGTATATCTTGTATGCCTTGGAGGATTTAAAATATCCCAAGTGGGTGCATTTTTGACTTCTATGATCCAACTCATTTCTTTTCTCCTTTGGAATCAATGCATAACAAATGGATTTGAAAATTCAAATAGGTCACACTAAAGGAAGATGACCACACCACATCTCATACAAAGTCTTAGATTGGTAGATTGTTGATGGTGATTTATTGTAGAGGTATACTATTGTTTTAGCTGGTTCAGCTTAAAAGTGCATATTTACCCCTTTGAAATACAATATTGCATGAACCATATTCATCATAGTTCTATTCATCCTTTATACAACTCCATTTTGTTGTGGAGTGTATGGAAATGTGAGATGGTATTTGATCCCATTTTGTTCAAGATAAGATTCAAACTTTTTTGAAGTGAATTCACCACCATTATCTATCCTGAGTATCTCAATACGGGTTTGAGCTTCATTTTCAATCATGTTTTGAAACTTTTGGAAAGTATCAAAGGCTTGTGTTTTTTTCTTTAGAAAGTATATCCAAGTCATATCAATGTAGTGATCAATGAACAACATGAAGTACTTATGACCACCAACAAAGACAATCAGACAATAACACAAGTTTGAATAAACTAGTTGTAATTTTTTTGTCATCTTTCCACTGTGACTTAAGAAATGGTTCTCTAGCATGTTTATCCAAGATGCAGGCTTCACACTTTTCATTTGATTTTATGGGTAATGTAGGCATGCTAACAACACCATTCTTTTGCAAGACACGATTGTTATTATAGTGAGTGTGCCCAAATATTGCATGCCACAACATGTTATGAGACATTCTATCCTCCATAAGATAAACATAATTTCTTGAATTTGATGGCTCACCCCTTAGTTTGAGAAGTTTCCCTTCCTCATATCTAGTCAAGGCAACTACATTGTCATTTTTTCTCCTGATAATGACATCACCATTATCTAATAGAATGGAATGGTCTTGTTGCCTTATGAGCATTAGGGGCAACAAGTTTCATTTCAATTAAGTAAAGTAAAGGACATTTTGGAGTTTGAAATCTAGAAGCCTTAGACACTTGAGCCATATGTTACCCTTTCCTTGTGATTGCACGTAATGTCCCCAAATTAGGGATATGTTTTGAAAGCTAATTTTTCTATGAAACCCTGGCTGCAAATATACTCCAAAATTAGCATTAAAATATGTTAAACCCTTCAAATCAAATATGAAACCTTTCAACAAAGATTAATCCTTATGAAATCCAAATTAGCCCTTCAAACCCTAAGCGTTTAGGTTCAGAAAATTAATATGATTTATGGCAGCCCTTTTGATAATAATTTATATAGTATTTCACCTTCAATAGATATTCAAAAATAATACAAAAATACAAATGTAATCGAATACCCTTTTATGACATTTTCCCTTTACAAACAAGCTAAATTTACCATAATAAATATTTATAATAATATGGAAAAATCCATAATATTTTTAGAATCAAGTTTTGACCTCAAACCCTCAATTAGGTCCTTTTTCCAAATCACCCAAGGCTGGAAATATTATATAAAAAATTTAGAATATTATTAGGGCAAGAAATGGCCCTCAAACACTAGCTAAACCCCTCCAAATCAAGTTGCCAACCTCCACAAGTAAGCTGCCACCCTCCTAGAACAATTTGCCAACCTTCCAAGCTATTTACCCCACTTAAAAAATGATTTAACAGTTTTGAGAATATTGGTGTATTATTCCTAATTTAATTAAAGGGTCTGAGTAGTAAAATTAGTAAATAAATATGCAATAATTAAGCTACTAATTTGTGTAAACTATATTGCAATTTTGACCTTTCTAAAAATAGTAATAAGAGATGGAAAAGAAGACTTAGCTGGAAACTAATTGATACAACTGGGACAAGGTCTGATATTCACTTTGTAAGATTAGGATACTATCTCAAATTGAGATCTGGTCTTCATTTTGTAATTGGATAGGAGCATCGAAAGTGGATAGGATTCACACCAATGTTGTAGTCTACCTCTGCTTCTATTATCCTGAGGATTTGAGCTTTTTGAGTTTTGTTCATCAGGTCTATGTGACCCTATTCATGAAGTTTTGGTTGTTGGAAGTTTGTATAGCTCCTTGTAGAGCAGATTTTCTCTTCAAACCCTATGTTTTATTATGCTTTGACCAATTTTGAGAAAGAGGGGGGTTAGTGTGTGTAAGATTCATTGGACATGGATCCATACCCCTTGTGTGGGCACGTTGCCTACATACCAATACTCTAAAGATGGATCAAGCCATATGTAGTTCTCCCACTTGATGTGCTTTGTGAAATAGTGTGTATGAAGATGCAAAATGCTAAACTAGATGTGCTTGAGATGGCTATGGACTAGTATAAGGATTTGAATAAGCTTGTAAGTATATTGCTTGAGTAGTCTTACTTGCTTAGTGATAATTGCCAACCCCTTTCCAAATGATCTTTGAATAGACTTTTATAGATATTTATTGGTCATGGGTTAATGTGCTCATGTTAGGCCGATAAGGATAAGGATGGGGAATCAAAAGGAATTGATCATTAGGTCCAAAATTACACTTGGATAGGAGCATTAAAAACATACAAGAGTGGCATCGGTGTTATAGTCCAAGTGTGGTGCTACTATCCTGAGCAGACGGGACCTATAGGGATTGATTTATCTTGAAAAGAGCAGTCTAGGTGAGTTGAGACTAAGTCTGGAAGGCTACGAATGACTAGGAATCAATGAAAATAAGCCTAAGAGGGTTAGAAAATTAAGCAAGAGGGACCTATGGGTTGGGTGTCATTAGCCATGCTCAAGTTACTAATTTTTGCATTTTATATGACAACATTCCCCCCCCTTTATTCTAGTGATACAGTAAAACAAAATACTAAGATAAAGGAAAATAAAAAGCATACCTGAACTTACTTGTAAGGGTGAAGCTCATGAAGTTATGTGATGTTGGATATGCACAGAGAGAGCACATTGTGAAGTGTAAATCTACAATTAAAAACAAAGAGTAGATTAGATCTTACTAGATATGATATATCTAAAATAAGAATGTACAAAAGGTGAGTAAGAGAGAGAGGAAGAGAAAATAATGAATACACCTCACTAGGTATGTGAACTAATACAAAACTTATTATGATATTGAGTAATGTTGAGTGATGTTAGATGTGTGTTTAACTAAGAGTAATATCGTGAATGGAGTTGAGTGCTCAATTCCCCAGAAGTAGCTCAAGAATGCAAAGGTTGGCCTTTTGGCCCCATTGTCACCCACCAAGTGAAGCTAGGTGATCATGCATTTGTTGATCGATGTTTAGACCATGTGTCCAATCCTTCTGAATAGGTGGCTCAAGAATACAAAGGGTAGCTAGTCCTTTGGCTCCATCGTTGCCCTGTGAAGTGAAGCTATGAACTGATACTTGTATAAAATATGTGTTGTATGAGATGGCTCCTGAAGCCCGTGAATGTATTATGATCTGAAAATGATGGCATGGATAGCCAAATGTATGTTGAATATTAGGCCATTCTTGGCCACTCCAAAAGATGGAGATTAGGCTTGTATGAATGCCAATCCAAAACTAGTGCACTAGGCTTATATGAAAGCCACTCAGGAATTCAAGAATGTGGAAGTTAGGCTTGTATAAAAGCCATCATAAAATGATGCCAACCACCTGCAGATGGAATGAGGCATGCAACTACTAAGAATACCTGGGCAATGTTAAACTTAGAAAAGAAAAATGTGTCATGCACATTGCCTCCAATCACTGATGTCTAAAATATGGATTCTGATTTGGAATTCATATTAACTGTCGTATCTGAAACTGGAAGTGAGAACCATCATGCCACACATGATGCCCCCTATATATAGATTTTTTGAGTGGAAGTGTACTGAAAACTTATAATTCTAAACTATTCTGGTTGTGCAAAATTGTAGTTGAACCTACTTTTTTGCCTACTTCTAGAAAGTTTGGTTTTTCTACTATTTGGACAGGAGCACCAAAAGTAGACAATAGTGGCACTGGTGCTGTAGTCCAAGTTGGCCATTGTTGTCCTGGACCAAATCTGATGACTATTCTAATATTTTCACTATCTATCTAGTCTATTTTGATTGTTTTGTTGTTTGGTTGTTGTTTTGGGTGTGCTAAAAATTACTTTTTTGATCATTAGGAGCTTTGATCTCTATGTCAAAAACCCCTATTTATTTCCCCCTCTTTTGAGGGTAGGAATGAAGACCCTGTAATGACTACCCTTAGAAAAAAGAGCCCTATAAATGTGTTATGTTACAAAGATACATGATATAACAATGATAATCAACAAGATATCTCAAGATATAGCATGATTTGTATTGAGAGATTGTTAGATCAACAAGGGTATGCCTAGATAGATATAATAATGTAATAGCATGTGCAATGTACTGAAATGGAACTAGAAGTCTGGTTAGTTGTTAGTTGGCAAGGAAGATGGAGCATGATGTCCATCATGGCATACAAAAAAACAAGGATAATGCATGATGTGAATCATAGCATTGCAAACAATCGAAAAGCAATCAAGCAACAAGCACACAAGGCAAGAAACAAGAAGCATACAAGAGTGGCCAAGGGGCTAAGTAAATAAGGGACATGCAAACTGGAAAGCAAGCATACAAGGCATGTTCAAATGCCACATACATATACAATTGAAATAAGCAAAGTTGGCATGAAAGCCACATTCACATAGAAGAGTACAGACAAGGGACATTGGTAAATGTCCAAAGGCACACACATAAATAGAAGCAAAGGACATTGAAAAATGTCTTAAGGCACATATAAGAGACAAACAAGAACTAAGAAATGTAAGCAATCTAGCTATGCTAAGCAAGAAAGTAAAAAATGTAAAAACTAGAAATACAATCGCATCTAACTAATCAAAGCGAGAAGGAAAGTATGCAAGAAATGTTAGTACAAGACTAGGTATATGTTAAGAAATACATAAGTGTTATATACTAGTGAGTGCCAATGGAGTAATCTATGTAAGTTAGTAAGTAATGTAAATCAACATGATAACTAGAGTGTATAGCGTAGGAATGACATAACTTGGATAGTGTAGTCATGTAGAAGATGCCCCCAGTGGGTATTTATATCGATATATGTCTTGATGTATAAGTAAGATGCCCCTTCAATGGGTAGAGTGAAGCAATCAAAAAGCTGGATGTCACTGCACACACTCAAAAGATATCAAGTGAAGCATGGTAATGTAGATAAATTGACAAACAATAGCATAAAATAACAAATGTAAGTCTAGCATGATAGTATAAATGTAAAGCATGGATAATGCATATAATTGAAATGTTTTTGGTATTTTGACATATTTGAATGTTTTTGGAATTTGGAATTTGGAATTTGTTGAATGTTTTTATGTTTGTGATATGTTATGAACTATGTACAATCAAGCATAAAAAACTATGTACATGTAAAACTGAGAAGAAATGATATTAAGCGATGAGTCTCATGGGAGACTCCCTATCATGGTGTCCTGTATTAAGGAAAATAATCACGTGTGATCATGAAGCAAGATGAAAATGCTAAGACTATGGCTCTGAAAGTTGTATATGCTATAAATGCTCTGAGATGTCGAATTCACCAAATGATTTAATAATTTTGGAAATATTAGTGCATTATTCCTAATTTAGTTAAAGGGTTTGACTAGTAAAAGTAGTAAAAAAAATGAAATAATTAAGCTATTGATTTGTGTAAACTAGATTATAATTTTGATCTTTTTAAAAATAGTAATAAGATGGAGAAAATAAGACTTAGCTAGAAACTGGCTGATACGACTGAGAAAGGGTCTGAGATTCACTATGTAGGACTAGGACACTGTCACAAACTGAGATCTGACCTTCATTTTATGATTGGCTAAGAGCATCAAAGGTGGATAGGAGTGACACTGGCATTGTAGTCCACCTCTATTATTGTTGTCCTGAGGAGTTAAGCTTTATGGGTTTTGTTCAGCAGGTTTGTGTGACCCTGTTTGTGAATTTTTTATAGATGGAAGTCTGTAGAGCTCCTTATAGAGTATAATTTATCTTCAAACCCTATAGTCCATTATGCTTTGACTAGTTTCAAGAAAGAGGGGGGGTTAGTGTGTGTAAGATTCATTGAAAGTGTATTCAGACCCCTTGTGTGGGCACGCTACCTATGTACCAATACACCGAATAGGGATCAAGCCATATGTAGTTCTCCCACTCAATGTGCTTTGTGCAATAGAGTATATGAATATGAACAATACTACATTAGATGTGCTTGAGGTGGCTAAGGATTGGTATTAGGATTTTAATAAGCTTGTAAGTATATTGACTGGCTATATGTAGAAAGTAGGTAATATTGCTTGAGTAGTATTACTTGTATTCTTGCTTGCTTAATGATATTTGCCAACCCTTTCCAAATGTTATTTGAATGGGATTTTATAAGGATCTATTGGTCATAGGTTGAATGTGCTTGGATTAGGCCAACAAGGATAAGGATGGGGAATTAGAAGGAATTGACGGTTGGGGCCAAAATTCGACTTGGGTAGGAGCATTGAAATCAGATAGGACTGGTATTGATGCTATAATCTAAGTGTGGTGCTATTTTCTTGAGCAGACAGGACCTAGGGGGATTGATTTGTCTTGGAAAGAGCATTCTAGGTGAGTTAGGACTAAGTTTAAAAGGCTATGAATGACTAAGAATCAATGAAAATAATCCTAAAAGGCTTAGAAGAGAAAGCAAGAGGGCCCTACGGGTTGGGTGTCATTAACCATGCTCAAGTTATCAATTTTTGCATTTTATATGAATACATTTGCCCCTCCTTTATTATAGTGATGTAGCAAAGTGAAATACTAGGATAAATGAAAATAGAAAGCATACTTGAACTTACATACAAGGGTGAAGCTCATGAACCTGTGTGATGCTTGGTGTGCACAGAAAGAACACACTATGAAGTGTAAATTTACAAGAAAAAATAAAGAGTAGATCAGTTCTTACTAGATACACTATATCTAAAATAATAATGTACAAAGTTGGGTAAGAGAGAGAGGAAGAGAAAGGAATGAATACACCTTACTGGGTACGCGAACCAGTACAAAACCTATTATGATGTTTAGTGATGGTAGATGATGTTGATCAATGTTGGATGATGTTGTACCAAGAGTAATATCTCGAGTGGAGCTAAGTTTGCAATTCCCTAGAAGTGGCTCAAGAATGCAAAGGTTGGCCATTTGGCTCCATCATTACCCACTAAGTTAAGCTAGGTGATCATGCATGTGTTGATCGATGTTTGGATTATGTGTCTAATCCCTCTGAATAGGTGGCTCAAGAATACAAAGGCTAGCTAGTCCTTTGGCTCCATCATTGCCCACTAAGTGAAGCTAGGTGGTCATGTGGGTGTTGATCAATGTTTGGACTATGTGTCCAATCCCTTTGAATAGGTGGCTCAAGAATACAAAGGCTAGCTAGTCCTTTGGCTCCATCGTTGCCCCATGAAGTGAAACTTTGAACTGATATTGGTATAAAATGTGTGTCATATGAGAAGGATCTTAAAGCCCTTGAATGGACTATGATCTAACAATGATGGCATGGATATTTGAATTTATGCTAGAAAATAGGCCATTCTTGGCCACTTTGAAAGATGGAGATTAGGCTTGTATGAAAGCCACTCTAAAACTAGTGCACTAGGCTTATATGAAAGCCACTTGGGAACTTAGGAATGCAGAAGTTATATGAACTACCATGTCTAAAATTAGAAGTGAGAGCCATCATGTCATGCATAATGCCCTCTATATCTAGATTCTTTGAGCAAAACTGTACTAAAAACTATTGATTCTAAACTAATCTGACTATGCAAAACTATAACTAAACCTACTTTTATGCCTGCTTCTAGAAAGCCTAATTTTTTTAGATTTAATAATTTTGGGAATATTGGTGTATTATTCCTAATTTAGTTAAAAGGGTCGAGTAATAAAATTAGTAAATAAATATGCAATAATTAAGCTAATGATTTGTGTAAACTAGATTGCAATTTTGACCTTTCTAAAAATAATAATAAGAGATGGAAAAGAAGACTTAGCTAGAAACTAACTGATACAACTAAGATAAGGTCTAATATTCACTATGCAGGACTGAGACACTATCTCAAACTGAGATTTGGTCTTCATTTTGTAATTGTATAGAGCATCAAAAGTGGACATGAGTGACACTGGCACTTTAGTCCACCTATGTTGTTATTGTTATGAGATTTGAGCTTTCTAAGTTTTATCACCAGGTCTGTGTGACCTTGTCTATGAAGTTTCGGTAGCTAGAATTCTTTAGAGCTCCATGTATAACATATATTATCTTCAAACCCTATGTTTCATTATGTTGTGACCAATTTCAAGAAAGAGGGGGGGTTATTGTGTGTAGGATTCACTGGACGTGGATCCACACCCCTTGTGTGGGCACATTACCTACATACCAATACGTCGAAGAGGGATCAAGCCATATGTAGTTCTCCCATTTGATGTATTTTATGCAATAGTGTGTTTAGAGATGCAACATTCTAAACTAGATGTGCTTGAGATGGTTAAGGACTGGTATAAGGATTTTAATAAGATTATAATTATATTGGCTTGATGTATGTCGAGACTAGGGAGGATTGATTGAGTGGTCTTACTTGTATTCTTGCTTTCTTAGTGATAATTTCCAACCCCTTTCCAAATGATCTTTGAATGGGATTTTATAGGGATTTATTGGTCATGGGTTGAATGTACTCATGTTAGGTTGACAAGGTAAGGATGGGGAACTAGAAGGAATTAACCACTAGGGCCAAAATTGCACTTGGACAGGAGCAATGAAAGTGGATAGGAGTGGCACCAGTGCTATAGTCCACGTGTGGTGCTACTGCTTTGAGTAGATGGGACCTAGGGGGATTAATTTGTCTTAGGAAGAATAGTCTGGATGAGCTGGGACTAAGTATGAAAGGCTAAGAATGATTAGGAATCAATGAAAATAAGCTTAAGAGGGTTATAAGAGTAATAAAGAGGGACCTATGTGTTGGGTGTCATTAGCCATGCTCAAGTTACCAATTTTTGCATTTTATATGACTACAAAAACCTTTCTTTTTTTGTCTTTTCTAATTTTTGATGATCAATGATAGATCCAAGATAAAGTTGCCCCATAGAAGAATGAGGGTTTTCATCCTCAATCTCTTTGTTTGAAGGTTTTTTTCTTCAAGTCAAAATCTTAAGCTTTTTCATGCTCAAAACTTTTAAATTCAAATTACGATCCAAGATGCCCTTCAACAAGAACCCTCAAATGTTTTTATACTTCTCCCCAAGTGAAGCACCTAATTTTGGGGGAAATACCTTTGTTGCTATTTTTAAAAATTATAAAAAGAATACTTATTATAACTCACTTAAGTGGATTAATACTCATGACCCTTAAAAAGGCCCCAACTTAAGTGAAATTATAACAACAAAGTTATTTTACGAGTATTTTTCATATAATTAAATGTTTCCCTTCTTTTTCACTTTTACCCTTAGCCCTTGGGACACTAGGCAAGGTTAAAGGTCTTCAATAGTGTCATGTCCAAAAGGGGGACATGACAATCCTCCCCACCCAAAATTTCTTGTCCTCAAATAATAGAAACAACCAATGGCTATCCTAACCATGGGCTTTAAGCCATCCACGATCCTTGACTCTTCTCATGGGAATAAGACCTCTTTACGAAACTCTTTGTTATTGTATGTGAAGGTTATTGGCTATTTATACAATCTAAAAATGAAATAACAACAACTTACCACCTTTACTTCTCTTCCCATGGAGGTTTCATAACTTAATTATGCCAAAAAGATGCAAAAAGGAGACAACTCCTCATAAACGATAACACGGGGATGGCTGGAAAAGTGTATTCCAATAAAGAAATTTTCAAAAATTTGGGACTTGATTGCCCTTATATCATCACCTACACAAGACACAAACATATTAGTCAAAACATGAATTCTCCACTTCTTTTTAATTCTTGCACACTTAATAGTGCCCTTCATGTGTGAAAATGTTGGGGACATATAAGTGGCTACCCTTGAGAATGTAGAAGGGGTGTTCATGTTAACCACACACCCAAGAGTGACCTCAAAGATTAGAAATATTCCCACTAGAGGAGCTGGAAATCCTCTTACCTTGTTGTAAATCCACTTTTTGCCAAAATAACCTTGACACATGTCCACATATTTAAAAACAAGGGCAGGACCAACCACTTCCCTTTTGATATATTGGTTTTATATGCACATCATAGCCTTAAAAGCATCCCAAAAAATCAACTTTTTTACTCCCAACTTACTCCATGATGGCTCTACCACATTTACCATCCCATTATGGTTTAAAATGAAGCTTTGTACCCTTTTTCAAGATCTAGAATTGTCATAATAAATTTAACAAGAAGACGTATTACAATTGCCTCTTATGAAAAAGTCTATTTGAACTTTATTGACTAAATTTGACCCTAGGTCAAATTTGGTCAAACCCCCTATATATCCAAATTTGTCATAATGTCTCCTAGGTTTTAAAATGTCCACCATGGTCTTAAATGAGGCATATACTATGTTTCATCTTTGTCATACTTGTTTATTTGTCCTTAGTGTCATTTTATGTCCTTTTGGGTCATTTTAATCAAATTGTATAGTTTTACAT
The DNA here is from genome assembly GCA_037957365.1 of Torreya grandis. Lineage (NCBI taxonomy): Eukaryota > Viridiplantae > Streptophyta > Pinopsida > Cupressales > Taxaceae > Torreya > Torreya grandis. Next base: position 2,234,736 of record JARHVA010001655.1, read on the forward strand.
GAAAGGACAAGTGTGTCAAAGTGTAAGTGAATGTGTTTGATGTCAATAAAGTGTTAGAGGTAGTTTTGGAATTGACATGATGTAGGTTCAATGTACAAAGGAGATTATCTAAAGGGAAAGGGAGTTTTAGTTAGTATACAGATTGTATAACAGTTATGGCAGGTGTGACTACTTCAGGAGTGTCTCTTCTGATCCCCCCAAGTCACTCCATGCTCAGGTGGCTTTGACAGCTCCAAAAATGGTGAAAACTAGTTCTTATCTCTCTTCACTCTCTTTAGTAAGTCAACAAGGTCAACCAATTTATATTTAGTATGGACAGGAAGAGCAGAGTTTAAGTGAGTGCACTTAGTACATGATAGTAGCCTTTGTGGTCTTCCTTTCCATGGAAATAGTTTTTGGTTTAGTGATATGTGCTTCATGAACCATCACTAGGAATGTTAGTGACTCTAAACTACATGCACATATCCAATGGCTTCAATTTTCTTCTTTGATTACATTGATCTAAACAAACTAGGTGGTGTACGTGATCTTGAAAAGTATGACCATCTTTCTCATATGGTTTTTAGTTTGGTTTGCACATGTGGATATCAAGTAATAAGTAGAAGCATCTCATTAAGATGTAAGTACACACCATTGAAGGCTAAAGACAATGTTTCACCTATTGTAGAGTTTATTTTCTTGTGAGTGACTAGTGGACAAGGCTAAAATGTTTGTTTTCAACCTCTGAGTGCATATTTGATCATATTCTTCATGTAAGTTTTGGTCTCAAGATGATGTTTTATGAAATACAAGGCCTAGGATACTTGATACAATCAAGTAGCTTTGGAGCAAGCATCTTCAAGTCTCATGCTCAAATCTAAAATAAGGATCAAGTCATAAAAGGAGGCATAATGGTGTTTGAAGGTTTGAAAATAACTAAGATCTCAAAATAAAGGTCACGAACCTGGTGAAAGGTTATCAGGGTGATAATGAAGTTTTAGTTTAGCACACATTCCTATATCTAATAGAACTTATAGGTAGCCTCAAATAGTGGTTTTAAATCAATCCAAAAGAGGCAAAGTGGTGTTGAATGGGAGGTGCTTGAACTCAATTGAGACTATCAATCAAGTCTGAGAGCATAAAGAGGATGGTTGTGATGATGGTGAGGCCATTATATGCGGTCAGACCTTGGTCCATGTTCATAGGTTGAGAAATTTTTAATTGAGAAGTTTTACCTTAACTTCTTTGACTGAGGTTTTTTTCATACACTATGCAATCCCATGGTGAAGTGTCTTGAGGTCTAGACAGACATAATAGTTTATCTCTTATAGTCAAAGCCTACAGGTAATGAATTGACCTAATAAGGTGGTTTTTTGATCAAGAAAGAATGATAGTTGAGTGGTGTCTAACTCAAACAAGTTTTGACCTGAAACTCTCAGTAAACACAGTGTTAAGATGACTAAAAACAACACAACTTCCAGTAAACTATAGTGTGTTGATGGTAAGGAATGAGAACATGGTCACAAAGCAAAAAATAGCTCACCCACAGATGAAATGGCCATAATGACTTCATGATGGAACCAAGGGAGAGAAAAATAGTACTTAAGAACTGATGAACACCTATAGGAATCCTTTTTATTCCTTAACAAGACACTTATAGTTTGGACTCTCATATTGCAGACTAGCCCAAACAATGAAAGATGCTAGCTAGTTGATAAATAGAGGTATAAAATGAGATGATACTAGTGACTTCAATAGAATATAAAATTATAAACATATTTCTCAAGCAATGTATCATCATATATAGGATTATATTGACCTCCCTAATTATCACCTATGGGTGACACAGTCAAAACAAGTCTGCAGACTAGTTCAAACTAATGGAAAGAAGCTAGTTTAGAAGGTTGGCAGAGGTATAAGGTGAATAAATATGTTGAATATATCCTTAGAGTGATGATATCACTTCCATGTGAATTTCATGTATAAAGGATAGAGAGTAATGACTGGGTTTTTGAATCTCAAACTCAATTAAGTCAAAACCTTGCACAGTCACTAGGCTTAAGAAGTTAGTTTTGGGGTTTGTGATGTTGAGGGGCCTATGGGTACATATCATCACCATGACCTAAACTATCCTTCCATAATCTCATTTTTTCTAAATTAAAAGGGAAAGTGCCCTCTATTTTTACTCAGATAGAGGGCACTCCACAGTCAAGACCACCATGCAAGCATAGTGTGTGAATGAAGAAGGGATGAAGGGAAGAGTCTTGAGTGATTTTTAGAAGATGTAAAAAGTTGGAATGAAGGTAAATAAAGGTTTATAAGCACTCACATTCAATGAAAACACCTACAAGTGGTCATACACAAACACACAATCTAGGTCTATTAGGCTTATAATTGGGCCTAAACCCTCAGGGTACCTTACTTATTTCACATGACCACATGATCCTTAAAAGAAATTTTATGACCTTCAAGGGAGAGTGGAGAGTCCAAAAGATCCATCAGGTTGCAGATAAATAGCTCAAATTAGTCATTTTGGCCTTATTTGGTCTCAGGCCTACTCAGAATGCCTATAAGGAACTCGAGAACCATCTTTATTCACTCATATCTATATGGATGTTATGCATGGTTCCAAAATCAGATATGGGTACTTGAAGAGGGTCTTAAACTCAAAATTTATGGAGTTGGTTTGAGAGTTAGACATATATATTTTATGAATCATTGCTAAGAATCTAGATGACTCAAAACCCTCATTCGAACCTGATGAGAAGATATGGAGAGTTATGCATCTAGAAGTGGAAAATTGGCCATTTGAACCTATTTAGAACTCTCCCAGACTCCTTGAAACCCAGTTGATCTATACTATCACTTTATATAATGACTTAATTATAGGTTTTATATAGGTTTTGATGTGTTTCATAGGTACAAAAGGGGATTGATGAATTAAGATCACTATGGAAGGTGTTTATGGATTTTTCCTAACTCCCTATACTCATCTATCACCTTAAATAAGCATGAAAACCTCTCTTCTAATCCATTCATCATAGATAGTCTTAGACAAAGAGAAGGCAAAGTGACTGCTTAAGTGTGATGCTGAAGAGAGTGACTTTGAGTCTCTTGAGGTCTATTTGATAGACCAAAAGAAAAATAGGGCTTGTAAATGTGTCTAAAATACCTTCAATGAATCTCCATGATTAACTATAATCCACTTAAATGACAAATGTGTGAATCAGGCCTAAAGGGCTAATGAATAGTGACTAAAAATAATGAACAAGTGTCTATAAGGAGTTCATTAGTTGGAGAGGTGTAGATGACTGTCACTATCTTATTTTCAATTTCTAATGTCAAGAAATATGTGGTAATGAATCCTATAACAATCCTAAGGCAGTTTAAGATAGATGGACTACTCATCATCATGAGGGCAGTTTCAAAGAACTATGGGGTGTTTCTATGCCAACCTAAAGGATATGCCATGTTTTTCATGGACATTTATCCAAGAGGACCTTCATGACATATTTACCACTTCTTTATCTTTAATTGTAACTGGTTTCTAAATCTTGACACTTGGCCTTGCGACCCTTCTAATTTTCTTCTTCTCTCTCTTGTCATATGCTCTATATATGCAAACCTTTTTGCCTTTGTAATGGATCCACACCTAGTATAGAGAAGACCTACTAGTTTGAATACTATATTTTCCTTTGAAATAAAGATTTTTAATTTGGTTTTGAGTTCATAGCTTCTTGTCTAAGTGTGTGAATTAGTGAATAGTGGAATGACAAGTGATAACTATCTATCATTATGTTCTTTTTACTCTTTCATGTTTGGTGCAAGTAGTTTTCCATATAACAGGTCACATAAAGTATATCTAGTGTATTTGTCTTTTTAAGTGTAAGGAGTAGAATTAGTGTCTACAATTTGACATCTTGTTCACTCACCTTAACAAATGCATATCACCTCCATGTTTGAAACACTTATGTTAGAGCAATCTAGAATGTTGGGACTAGTATTGTGAGTCATTTTTCATAGTGTAAGTGTATGGTAGCCTAGTGGAGATCAATTTAGTGTATCACCTCATTATACTAGGTTAATTTTGTGTTCTTTATATCCCTTTTCATCCAAGCAAGCAAGTAATTTAGGTGATAAGCTATCAAAGACTAATTTAGGGAACTAGTCCGTAATCATAGATGTCTACCTCTGCTATAGGCAACCCATAGACCTAGAGTTAATCTAATGTTTCACTAAATTTAAAGAAGGATTGAACAACCTCTCTAGTGTGCAAGATTGAGTAACAACATTTCTAGCACACCCAATAGGATTATTGTCTCAAATACATCTTGTCAAGGTAAATGTTGGTCTTGACAACATCACAATGGCAACGTGTGTTCTACTTAGCATTTGGTAACTCCATTAAAGGTAATATATGGTTTTAGACCAAGTTTTATCATTCCTTTTGTTCACACTTCATGGTCCTTACTAGGTCAACTAATAGTAGAGATAACAATCCTACAAACCCACTCCTTCAACTTGAACTTCCCCTTGAAGGTCAACATCCTCAACCTATATTGACATTTGAATAACAAGAAGACTTTGCAAGCCAAGAAGAGCAAGAGATTGAAGAGTAATTTGAGGAAAACATGGATAGGCAACATGCTTTTTGAGCATTCAATACTAAAAATCCTATACACCTAAATGCATATGATGATATCCCTCCCATTTCCACCAAGAGCATTCCCACCTTAAATGGGGAAGGTCCTATCATCCCAAGTGAGCATATTAGGGACATTTCTAACTTATGCAATTTCCATAATTTTACTAAGGTTAACATTGTAGTTAGATTACTTGTCATGTCTCTTAGGGGGAAAGCCCTTGATTGGTATAGGATAGTGCCGGGGGGATGTATCACCATTTGGGATGAGTTTGGAGAGTTGTTGACCCAAATGTTTGAAGATAAGAGTGATCATACATCACTCATTCATCATCTAAATTTGATTAAAAGAGGTCCTAAAGAAACTATATAGAGCTTTAATGAGAAGTTTCAAAGAACATGGTATAAGCTGACACCTACCATGAGACACCATGCAAGTTTTGTTTTCCCTACATACCTAAGGGTTATTGGGACTGATATAGCCATTGATACACTTTACCTGAAGCCTATGACATAGCTATTAAAGCTAAGACTAGTTTAATACAAACTGTTAAACTTCCTCCAAAAGTTTTTATGCCCATTCTACCTAACATGTCTTCTACGTCTCCAAGTCTTGCTCCAATTCCAGGTTCAAATAAGAAGTCTAGAGTTGCCCTTTAAGAAGTTAGAAGATAGCATTAATTATGAGGCAAGATCTAAGGCCTTAGAGGCTCAAGTTAGTTAGCTAAATCTAAAATATAGAGTTAACCAAAACCAATACCCCTATAATCCATAAGCAATTAGGTTCTCACCTCAACAATATAGTCAAGGGAGGGGACAAGATCTACCTAAATTTAAGGGTGGGCCACCCAATGTCTATAATCCAACCTCTACTCCCAACATAAGAGCCATGGTTCTAATCCATAGTAACTTGGTTCAAGGAGAAGAATGGCAACCTCAAGGACAATATATGGATGCCAATGAAGGTGAAGGTCAAGCCTTGGTATCTCAAGGAGGACCTACTCCTCAATTGACATCAGAAGATGGAAATTTTGTGCAAGTAGAAACAAATGAAGGATGGTAGCCTCAAGGAGTGAGCCTTGAAAAATTTCAATTAAAATATACATTTATCCTTAACCAAGGTATCTCAGTTTTAGATAATATTATATCAAAGGGGAAATATTTGGGATATGTTCATGGTGTTGACACAAGTCTGAATAACCCTCCTATAAGGCATCAAGGTGTGAATGCAAGTGTGGTAGTCCCTACAACTTCTACACCTATTCAAAATTAGAATGGGGGAAGGGTGACTCAAAGTGATCCATTGCCTCAAGCTCAAAGAACTTATTTGCCTTAAATAATATAATAAAAGGTGTATGTTCCTTCTTTGAATATTATTTATTCCTTGAATAATGCTAAGACTAGTCTTTCTCTTTCCAAAGTACTCTATATGCCCGATCAAAAAGAGCTACTTCAAGAGCATTTGTCCCAAATCCACATCAATACTCAACCATCAAAACATGGTGATGTATCCCTCACTAATGCTCTAAATAACATTTTTGAAACCTTCATCAAATTTGAAAATCCCCCACCCCTCTACCTCACTCTCATTGTGGGAGACAAGCTTGTTCACAATTGCATTACGGATAGTGGGGCAAGTACCTCAATTATGTCCAAATTTGTGGTAGACAAGTTGGGCTTGAAATATGAACCATATAGAAAGGAAGTGTTGCAACTTGATAGATACCAGCTAAGTTAGTAGGGTTCATCAAAAGATTGAAGTTTGTATTGCATGACTGTCCAAGCTTTCTAATCCTTCAAGACATAGTGGTGGTAAATATGCTTGCTCACTTTGCTATCTGCCTATGAATGGACTTCACTGCCAAGATAAGAGGATACCTCTCAGCTGATTGGTTCTTCTTAGCCTTCAAAAAAAGGTATGGAACAAAGGTGACTATTATAACATAACCATTGGTCAAGTTTCACATTGAGCCATATGTAGAGGTAAGCTCTAATCTGAATGGCACCATCAATGATCAAGAAGAGCATGTTATGGATGATGGAGCATCTTCCAAACTTAAGGGTATCTCTGATCTTTTCCTAGATGAGTATGGTGCTGACACTTATGGACATGATCCATATACTTTTATTAAAGAGACATACCTTGGCACATACATCATCCATGAGAAAGGTGATGAACATTTTGAGGTAAGTCTTGATAATTATTTTCAACAAGTTGTTGAGGGTAATTACCTTATTCATATGCATGATGATGATGGTTTTCAAAGTATGGTAGATCAGGGTAATAAGGAAGATAATGCCATTTTTCATGACCAAGATAGAGGAGTCCATTAATGTGACAACCATGAAGAAGAAGATGATCTATGGCATTAGTTTCATGCCATAGTTCAAGAGTTTAAATAATTGAGTAAGTCAACTGCCCTTCCTAAGAAGCATGAATATGACATTAAGGTTTTTTATGGATCTTATAAACATGAAGGAGAGTTTCGTATTAAGCATGAGAATGAGTGTCAAACTACTGCCAAGAAGTTTGTAGTCATGAAGGAGTCAAATGAAGTTAAGGTATAAATGTGTGTGGTTGAGGAATAATCCAAACCTCAGTCTGAAGTTGAACCAATTTTAGACATGTTGGAGTAAAAAGAAGATAAGATTGATGGTTCTAGACATAAAGTGCATCATTTTCTATAAGAGGATGAGGTTGAGACACCTTTGATGACTCCCAAGATTCAGTTTGAGGAGTACCAAGTGGACATGACAGAGGTTAAGTAGATTGCAAGCTCAAATAAACCTTTAAGAGAACTAGATGGAGTGTTATTGAGAACTCCAAATGACAAACCTTCTGCTAATAAAAGATCCAAAGTTGGTAAGTCATTTGACTATCTCCATAAGTAAGTGTTCATTGATAAGCATGCATCATATGAAGGTTTGTTTTCATGGAGAAGCAATGATGTTAGGAGCATTGTCTTTGACCCTGGTTGAAGTAATGATGAATTTGTCCTTCACCTCAAGTGTTTGAGGTCTTGTACATACTAGGATAGGTGTGTGTTTTTGCTTATGTTGTGTGTGTTTTCCCTTAGTTCATTGAGAGGACAAGTGGTGTCTTTGTATTGTATTGTCTTGTGTGTTTGTTTTCTATTTTCTATTTAGTGTGGTTTTGAGGTCTTTTTAGAGGTATTTCAGTGTTAAAAACAATGTATAGGTGACTACATAGCCCAATAGATAAGAGAAGGTAATTGGTCCTTAACATAGCTCACATGCTACCACTAAAAAATCACCAAAATGTTGACTAAATTTGACCCTAGGTCAAATTTGGTCAAACCCCCCTATATATCCAAACTTGTCATAAGGTCCCCTAGGTTTGAAAATGTCCACCATGTTCTTAAATGAGATCATATACTATGTTTCATCTTGGTCACACTTGTTTATTTGTTCTTAGTGTCATTTTAGGTCTTTTTGGGTTATTTTAACGAAATTGTATGGTTTTACATGAAAATACAAGTGTGCCAAAGTGTAAGTGAACATTTATGATGTCAAGAAAGTATTAGAGGTAGTTTTGGAATTGACATGATGCAGGTTCAACGTACAAAGAAGGAGATTATTTTAAGAGAAAGGGAGTTTTAATTATTTTACATATTGTATAATAGTTATGGCACATGTGACTACTTCAAGAGTGTATCTTTAGATCCCCACAATTCATCTCCATGCTCAGGTAGTTTTGACAACTTCAAAATTGGTGAAAACTGATTCTTCTCTCTCTTTACTCCCTTTGGCAGGTCAATAAGGTCAATCAATTTGCAGTTAGTATGGACAAGAGGAGTAGAGTTCAAGTGAGTGCACTTGGTGGGTGATATAGCCTTTATTTCTTTCCTTTCCATGGTAATAGTTTCTGGTTTGGTGGTCTATGCTTAATGAACCATCACTAGGAATGCTAATGACTCTAAACTACATGCACATCCCCAATGGTTTCAATTTTATTCTCTGTTAGCATTGATCTAAGTAAACTAAGTGGTGTACGTGATCATGAAAAGTATGACCAATGGTTTTAGTCTATTTTTCATGTGTGGATATCAAGGAATAATTAGAACCATCTCATTGAGATAGAAGTAGATACCATTGAAGGTTGAAGACATTGTTTCACCTATTGCAGAGTTTATTTTCCTATGATGACTAGTGGACAAGGCTAAAATGTTTGTTTCCAACCTCTGAAAGCATGTTTAATCATATTCTTCACGTAAGTTTTGGTCTCAAGGCTATACTTTATGAAATGCAATTCCTAGGATACTTGATACAATCAAGTAACTTTAGAACAAGCATCTTCAGGTCTCATGGTCAAATCTAAAAAATGATCAAGTAATAAAATGAGGCATAATGGTGTTTGAAGATTTAAACCTAACTAAGATCTCAAAACAAAGATCATGAACCTGGTGAAAGTTTATCAGGGTGATAGTGGAGTTTTAGCTTAACACACATTCCTATATATGATGGAACCTATAGGAAACCTCAACTAGTGGTCTAAAGTCAATCTAAAAGAGGTAGAGTAGTGTTGAATGGGAGGTGTTTGAACTCAATTGAGACCTTCAATCAGGTCTGAGAGCATAGAGAGGATGATTGTGATAATGGTGAGGCCATTATATGTAGTTAGACCTAGATCCATGTTCATAGGTTGAGAAAGTTATAGTTGATAAGTTTTGCCTTAACTTCTTTGATTGAAGTTTTTCTTATACACTTTGTCATCCCATTGTGGAGTGTCTTGATGTCTAGACAAGCTTAATAGTTTATCTCTTGTAGCCCAAGCCTAGAGGTAATGTCTTGACCCAAGAAGGTGGTTATTAGTTCAAGAGATAATGATATTTGAGTGGTTTCTAACTCAATAATTTTTGACTTGAAACACTTAGTAAACGTAGTGTTAAGATGACTAAAAGCAACGCCGTTTATAGTGACCTATAGTGTATTGATGGTAAGGCATGAGAACATGTTCACAAAGTAGAAAAGAGATCACCCATAGATGAAATGGACATAATGAATTCATGATGGAACCATGGGAGAGAAACATAGTACTCAGGCACTGATGAGCACCTATAGGAATCCTTTGTATTCCTCAACAAGACACCTACAGTTTGGACTCTCATATTGCAAACTAGCCCAAGAAATGAAGGATGCTACTTGGTTGATAAATAGAGGTATAGAATGAGATGATACTATTGACTCTAGGAGAATATAAAAGTAGAAACATAGTGCTCAAGCAATGTATCATCATCTACAAGAGTCCATTGACCTCCCTAATTGCCACCTATAGGTGACATAGTCAAAACAAGTCTGTAAAATAGTTTAAAATAATGGAGAGAAGCTAGTTTGGAAGGCTAGTAGAGGTATAAGGTGGATAAATATGTTGAATACATCCTCAAAGTGATGATATCACTTCTATGTGAATTTTAGGGGTAAAGGAGATAGAGCAATGACTGGGTTTTTGAACCTTAAACTCAATTAAGTCAAAACCTTGCACAGTCACCAGGCTTAAGAAGCTAGTTTTGGGGTTTGTGATGTTGAGGGGTCTATGGGTGTGATTTAAATTCGAAATTTGGTATAGAGAATCAGAATGACCTAAAATATCTTTCCATTTCACTTTTTCCAAACAAAGAGGGGAAGTTCCCTCTATTTTATCTCAGACAGAGGGCACTCCACAGTCAAGACCACCCTATAGGCATAGTGTGTGAATGAAGAAGGGATGAAGGGAAAAGTTTTGAGTGATTTTTGGAAGATGTATAAAGTTATAATGAAGTTAAATAAAGGTTTATACATATTTACATTCAACTAAGACACTTACCCGTGGTCATACACACAAACACACAGTCTAGGTCTATTAGGCCTAAAACTAGGCCTAAAACCTCAAGGTTCCTTACTTGTTTCACATGATCATTCAAAGACATTTGATGACCTTGAGGGGAGAGTGGAGAGTCCACAAGATCCATCAAGTTGTAGAGAAATAGCTTAAATTGGTCATTCTAGCCTAATTTTGTCTTAAGCCTACTCAGAAGGCCTATAAGGACCTTGAAAACCATCTTTATTCACTCATATTTGTATGAATGTCATGCATGGTGCTGAAAGAAGTTAGAGGTAGATGAACATGGTCTTGAAATCAAAATTTGTGGAGTTGGTTTGAGAGTTAGATGTCTACATTTTATAAATCATTGTTAAGAAGCTAGATGACTCAAAACCCACCTAAAACCCTCATTTGAACCCGATGGAGAAGATATGGAAATTTATGCATATATAAGTGTCAAATTGTCCTTAAAAGTGATTTTAACCTATTTATAACTCTCCCAAGCTCCTTTACACCCAATTGATCCATACTATCACTTGATGGACAGACCTAATTCTGGGGTTTCTATAGGTTTTGAAGTGTTTCACGAGTACATAAGGGGATTAATGAGTGAAGATCATTGTGGAAGGTGTTTAAGGACTTTTCATAACTCCCTATAGTCATCTCTCACCTCAGATAAGCATGAAAACCTCTCTACTAGTCCATTCATCACAGTCAGTCTTGGACAAACAATGAGAAGGCAAAGTGACTGTCTAAGTGTGATGGTGAGGAGAGTGACTTTGAGCCTCTTCACATATATTTTATAGAATAGAAGATAAATAAGGATTTTAAATGTGTTTAACACACCTTAAATGAATCTCCATGAGAAAATTCAAGCCACTTAAGTGACAAATGTAATCAGGCCTAAAGGGTTAGTAAATAGTGACTGCATATAGTGAAAAACAAATGTCCATGAGAAGTTCATCAGTTGGAGAGGCATAGATGATTGTCACTATATTATTTTCAACTTCCAATGTTAGGGCATATGTGAAAATTACTCTTATGTCAGTCCTAAGGTAGTTCAAGATAGATGGACTACTCATCATCATGAGGGCAGTTTCAAAGAAGAACTATGGAGTGTTTCTACGCCAACCTAAAGGATATGTCATGTTTTTTATGGACATTTATCTAAGAGGACCTTCATGACCTATTTTCCACTTCATTCTATTGAATTTTAACTAGTTTCCAAGTCTTGACACTTGGCCTTGTGACCCTTCCACTTGTCTTCTCTCTCTTCTCATATGCTCTATATATGCAAGCCTATTTGGCTTTGTAATAGATCCACACCTGATATGGTAAATCCCTACTAGTTTGAATATTATATTTACCTCTGAAATAAAAATTTACAATCTAGTTTTGAGTTCATATCTTTTTGTCTAAGTGTATGCAGTAGTGAATTGTGGAATGACAAGTGATAACTATATATCCTTGTGTTCTCTTTATTCTTTCATATTTGGTGTAAATAGTTCTCTATCTAACAAGTCACATGAAGTGTATCTAGTGTATTTTTCTATCTCTAAGTTTAAGGAGTAAAATTAGTGTCTACAATCTAACCTCTTTTTCACTCACCTTGAGAAGTGAAATGCATATCACCTCCATGTTTGAAACACTTATGTTAGAGCAATCTAGAAAGTTGGGACTATTATTGTGAGTCATTTTTCATAGTGTAAGTGTATAGTAGTCTAGTGAAGATCAATCTGGTGTATCACCTCATTATAATAGGTTAATTTTGTGTTCTTTTTATCCCTTTTCATCCAAGAAAGAAACTAGTGTAGGTGATAATCTATCAAAGACTAATTCTAGGAGCTAGCCCTTAAATTTAGAGGTTTACCTCTACTATAGATAACCCACAGGCCTAGAGGTAATCTAATGTTTCACTCAATTTAGAGAAGGATTGAACAACCTCTCTAGGGTGCAAGATTGAGTGACAACAAATCTTAGTCATTGAGTATATTATTACTTTGGCAAACATCCATCAACTCCGTAGATCATCCCATGTGCCATGACAAACCTTTCCCAATTTGCAACAAAAGAGTAACATTGAACCATGTTGAAAGCATACCTTGAATGGATGTATCATGGAGATGCCATTGATCTTGTATTATGTGTACCTCATGTTTTCCCCTTTGCTCTATATTGACAACACTAATAACTATGTAGGGAATACATTTTGCGTATAACAAAGACTCAAACTTATAATTTAGAGAGGGTTGTACCATACTTGTACCATCCAACCTTTCATCATTGAAGAAGTGCCCCAATTCCCATACATTTCCATGACTTGGTATGGGTTGTAACATGCCTAAAAAATCAAAATTTATGTCCTTAGCAGGTAGTGGATTTGGATTTACAAACTCATAATTTTTTGAGTGTGAATAATGCTAATTATTCACATGATTTTCTAATTTTTTTGTGCCACAACAATTCTGATTTTGCTCATGAACTTTTGATTTTTTTGAGCAATAAAATTCTGATTTTTTTGAGTCTATCTAATATATTTTCATATTGAAAAATTTAGACCTACCTTCATTCCTTGTCAACTAAAAAATTCCCTCTCCATGGGATTGCTTATCATCTTCATTTCCATAATTTATTAGGCCTAAAAAATAAGTAAATAAATGTTCTTTTGCATACCTTATTAGTTGTTCTAGATTAGAAAGGACATTATTTTTCGTTGCCCCTATCAAATTATTTTTGGGGAAAACACTTTCCATGGCATTTTATGTCACCTCCAATGACATTTTATCATTCAAACCATGCATGACCACTTTTTTCCCATTCCTTTAAAATTTAAGCTCCATGGTTTAGTAATTATGCATGTACTCTCCAAGTGAGTGCAACCACTGGATGCATAGAACAATATTGGTTTCTCCAATGCCAACCACATAAAAATCATCCTATATGGAGTGTGTCTCCAATATGATGCTAAGATTGGGTACCTTAGTTGTGTAAGGGATGGTAAATCCATCCATCACAGTCACACAAAAACCCCTGAATTTAATGGGCTGAATCCCACATGCAACAATCCAAATTTTATCATTGAAGTTGTGGGTGGCCCCACTATCAATGAAAATTTTAACATCCTTACCTTTTAACTTTCCATTCACAGAAAAGGAGTAGTATCTAGGAGTACCCAATAATGAAGCAAAGGTACCACTCATGTCCTCTCCTCTAAGGATCTCCAAATTCTCTTCTCATAGGTGGATGCCCCTTCCTCTTCTTCTTTATCTAAGTGCACCTGAATGTAATACACTTGCCCCTTCCCACGACAATGATGACCTGATGTCCAAAGGTATCTATAATCAAAACAAATATCTTTTCTTCTTAGCTCATTTCTTGTTTCATGGATCCATTTTGGTGTCTTTTTTTGTTGCCCCAAACCCTGTTGGTTTGGCTTACCAAATTGCCCCAAACCTTACTGATTTGGCCTAGCAAATTACCCCAAAGAAACTGGTTTTTGTGGCCCAAAACTGATACCCCTTGGCTTCTCCGATTTATTGTCTCTTGGTTGTTCAAAAGGTCCAAAAGAGATGGTATTTTGTGAAATACATGGTCAAATTTTACCTTGGGGTTATGAAGACTCAAGATCAAGGACCTTTTGAATGGATCCTTTAAGAGATTGTGGGTCAAAAGTCTTGACCAAACCCCTAATAGAATTAGCCAAACCCTCCATGAATAAAACTATTAATTTCCTTTCCAAAACATATGTTACAATTACTACAAGCCTCTAATATTTAGTCACATACTCCTCTAATTTACCCTTTTGTCTCTATTGAGCCAACTTTCTAAAGTGTAATTTTGGATCATACCCATCAAATCTCTCAATGATTATTTTACTGAATTTATCATAGGATTAAAAAAATTGATGCCCTTGGGTGATCAACCCATGATACCACCATTCATGGGTAACCCCTTCTAAATGCAAAGTGGCAAACTAAATAGCCTCCTTTTCCATCATAAGCCTAAGTGAAAATTAGGTGTATACCTTTTGAATCCAAGCCTTGGCTAAGTTCTTGGGAGAACCATCAAAATTGGAAAATGAAATCTTTCCCAAGGCATGATGAAGTCCTCATTAGTTGCCATTGTGCCTTTGGCTAGCCCTATCACCACCAAGTTATCCACACTTATGTGATGTGAATGCGAAAAAATCCATTTGATCCCTGAAAGGAGTGGGATAAGTCATGTATTCATCATAGTCCTTCAATAAACTAATTATCAAGGTGGGTTGCTCTTCCCTTTCCAGAATGGCAACTTCTTTTCACAAAAAAGTAAGCTGATTAGGCCTACATGTGGCTCCCCCATTCCCTTTAAGGGGATAATCTATGAGGTTATGACTTCCAGAAGCACTACCAACCCTATTGGATGGCTTATAACCCCTCATTTACTTCATAATGCAGACAAATTCTACCATCATAACTGTCATTTGTTCTTGAGCCTATGTGTACTTTTCAAACCTTTATTCCTCTCTATTTTTAGCCTCATCCCTTGGCTGATCCAAGTGAGACATTGACTCTGATTGTTAATTTTATTTAACTTTTTTTTGCTTCTAAGGTAATACTTTAGTTCTTTGTCACCCTCATGCATGAATCATTTTGGAAACCCATAGTTAGCTAAGATATGGTTTTGATACCACTATAATGTCCCCAAATTAGGGATATTTTATGAAATCTTATTTTTCTATGAAACCCTAGAAAAAGAAGAAAATATGTTTTTGACAATAGCAAATCCTAACTGCAAATATACTCCAAAATTAACATAAAAATATTCTAAACCCTTTAAATCAAATATGAAACCTTTCAACAAATATTAATCCTTCTAGAATCTAAATTATCCCTTCAAACTGTAGGCGTCTAGGTTCAAAAAATGAATATGATATATGGCAGCCCTTTTGATAACAATTTCTATAGTATTTTACCTTTAATAGGTCTTCAAAAATAACAACAAAATATAGTTGTAATCAAATACCTTTTTATGATATTTTCCCTTCAAAAACAAGCTAAACTTACCATAATAAATATTTATAATAATATGGGAAAATCCATAATATTTTTAAAATCAATTTTTGACCTCAAACCCTCCATTAGGTCTTTTTTCCAAATCACCCAAGGCTGGAAATATTATATAAAAATTGTAGAATATTACTAGGGCCAGAAATTGCCCTCAAACACTAGCCAAACCCCTACCAATCAAGTCACCAACCTCCACAACTAAGTCACCACCCTCCTAAAACAATTTGCCAACCTTCCAAGCTATTCACCCCACTTGGAAACCCTACTTTTTTAGCCTTTTATAACTTTTGATGATCAATGGAAGCTCCAAGATGAAGTTGCCCCATGGAATAATGAGGGTTTTCATCCTCAATCTATTTCCTTGAAGATTTTCATTTTCAAGTCAAAAGGTCAAGCTTTTTCATGCTTAAAACTTGTAAATTCAAATTATGATCCAAGATTCCCTTCAACAAGAACCCTCAAATGCTTTTATACTTCTCCCCAAGTGAAGTGCCCAATTTGGGTGGAAATACCTTTGTTGATCTTTTTTTAAATTATAAAAAGAATATTTTTTATAACTCATTAAATGGATTAATACACATGACCCTTAAAAAGGCCCCCAACTTAAAGTGAAATTATAATAATAAAGTAATTTTACAAGTATTCTTCATAAAACCAAATGTTTCCCTTCTTTTTCACTTTTTTCCTTAACCCTTGAAAAACTAGGCAAGGCTAAAAGTCTTCAATAGTGTCATGTCTAAAAAAGGGACATGACATTATAGACTTGATATATCTACAAGGTATATTACATCACAACTTTCTTCATTGAACTCCTCAAAGAAGTCTCTTCAAAAAGTCATATATGTAATGACACCAATAACAAGAACCCAAGTATCAAACCATGAAGAAATTATTGAGACATTATTTGCTTCATAATCTGTACTAAAAAACACACATTCATTGGTGAATTGGGTTGAGTTTGACTATTTTGATTATTTAATTTTCCTGTTTCTCTTATGATATGCTTCAATTTTCTTCCATGGAGTTCTACATTCGTGAGTCTCATGGCTTCTTTTTCTATCACACCGATCACAATAGATGTTCTATTTATCATCCTATTTTTTATTTTGACTACCATGATTTTCACTTTTTCCACCTTTTTCCTTGTAATTATTTTATTTTCATCCCTTTTCTGACAATGTCACAACTCTAATACATATAGCCACAAGCCAACAAAGATTTCACATTTGAGACAATCCAAATTATAGCACCACATTGAAACTAGTTTCCACTCTCCATGTAGAGAATGATTGTAATAAGTTATCACTAGCCAACTATCTTATGTCAATCAAGAATTATGTCACTCTAGGTCTGAGGATGCAATGAATATCTAATAATTTAATCAAGACTACCTTGTATACAATACCTATGCATGTCTGCATGTCTCTGCACAACTAGCTGTAATCTTCAATACACACTCTGCAATGCAGTTTTATCTTTATCGGAGGTATAATCTAGACACCCTGATAAATTTAATGATGAGAACCAAAAAATATTTCCAACACCTGGGGAAAAGTTGATATGATACCAACATCCCACTTTAGATCATAACATTCCCTTTTGGATTGCTGATTTGCTACAAAAACACTATCAGTCTAATATAGTTTTGAAATAGAATAATTTATTGTAGGGTTGTGAAATTAAGAATGAGGAGATAGAAAAATATAAATTTTCCATGATTTGATGCCAATGACAAGCTAGATTTTGTTCACAATGCACATGCAATTATATTTCATGATTCAATTTGGAAATGAGAAAGCATTACAATAAGTAAGCCAAAGAATGACTTATCACTTCATCTACCAAGAAGTCTTTTAATCTACCTACAGGACTTAAGCTACACACTACAAGACAAAAGTGTTACATCGTGATTCTTCACTAAGCAAAATTACTTAATTATCCATGAATATTTATAGTTGGTGATTTGATTTTTTTATTATTAACTAAGCTATGATTTATATGCCATTATGGGATAGTTGAATATTGCTTTGATTACATGATTGCATTGCTATGAGTTAGTTATAGTGTATATTCTTACATTATGATCATGTTGATTTATTATTTTAGCAGTATTTTATGATGCATATATGTCAAAAGATATGGACTAACTACCTCCTTATCATGAGTTAGATGCAGGAGAGATTCATCCATTAGAGCATGACAGAGGGAGAGCATCATCAGAGAGGATGTTGTAGATGGAGGTGTTGGGGATGATAGAGGAATGACTAGAATCCTACACGCACCACATTAGTTAATAAATGCTATATGCATAGTTGAATATCTAGTGTTAGTACATTTTGATGATTGTATGTATTTAGACAATTGATTATGCATACTAAATTATGTGTTAGCTTAGTTTAATTATTATGTGGAATTAATCTTGTGTGATTATATTTAAGTCACATTAATGTTCTCATGACTATTAACGTGTTTAAAAATATAAATTTGTGTAAATAGAGTAAATATGAATTTAATGATTAATGAGTTAATCATTAATATTAAGTCATGATTATATTCATAGTATTAATTATAATAATCAAATATATTGATTTTTATAATTAGAAATAAAAATGAATAAAACAACTACAATCTATTATTCTTAGAAAATTAAGAAAGAAAAAAAATTGGAATAAGACAAGTTAGAAGGAAAGTATATAATTAGGAAAAAGGAAAAAGAAAAGAAAAACATAAAAATAGAAAAAAAATCATTAAAAAAAGGAAGGCAGTTAAAAAAGAAGAAGAAAGTGCCATACTCTAAAAAAGAATAAAAGAATGGAGAGAGGCACATAATAGGAAGGAGAAGAAGAGAAAGGAAAAGGGAAAGGCAACGTGTGATTGGAGAAAAGAAAAGGAGCAGAGCAAAAAGGAGTTTTCTCAGATACCAAGAGGAAGCTTTTTGAGAGGTAGGCACTATGTATCTATTTGTTTTCTATGTTATATGCAATAAAATAATGTATATATATACAATGAATTTATTATCTAGTTCTACTCTTATTTCATGGTACTCTAGTTATATGCTATCAACAATGATTCACTTAGATATGATACTACATAATTATGTATATAACGATTTAGATATGTAACTATGGTATACAGTGATTTGAGTATATCCAACAAATTATGGCGTACCAGATAATAGTAGAGTAATCTATTTATAGGCATAGAGAACTCTGAGACTATTTAATAGTTGAGTGAATTAACATCAACCATGTATATATATATATATATATATATATATATATATATATATATAAGCCATATATATTATAAATACTTCTAAGCCTATAACCTGATTTAAAATGCATATCTTATCCAAATCGTAAGGATGCATATAACGATCTAGTAAGTAGTGAACTGTATATTTATATATATCAAATTGTATATTTAAAGATATATATCAAACTATATATTTATGTATAGATAACTATATTCATATGGTGATCTGCTAAACCATATACTCAGAGAGTATGGCGATCTGTATAGGTCAAACTTATTTTCAAGTTTTATACAACAAACTATGTAAGATATATGCAGTGAGTTACATAAGGTATATACAACAACAAACTACGTAAAAATATCTACAATGACTTAAATATTAAATATCGTTGTTATATTATATTATATAGTCAATCTAGCTATTACACTTTGCAGAGTAGCTATTACAATATAATATCCTCATAGTTATTGTTATGAATAATCATTATCAACAAATAATAATTAGGATGATACTTGCCAATGATATCATAATATTATACTATATGGTCTGTGGTTATATCATAGTCCAGATATATGGTCCGTGGATATATTATAACGATACTAGGTTATAATATACATATAATGATATCAATCAATAATCCTAATAGAGATCCCTATTGCACTATATATATATATATATATCTGTATATATATATGTATATATATTTGTATATATATATATATATGTATGTATATATATATATCTGTATATATATATGTATATATATATATCTGTATATATATATCTGTATATATATATATATATATATATATATATATATATATATATATATAAGGGATCTACATATACAGATATGTATATATACATATATATACATATATACATATACACATATATATACATATACATATATATATATATATATATATATATATATATATATATATACACACACATACACATACACATATACATATACATATACATATACATATACATATGTATATGTATATGTATATGTATATGTATATATATATATTTATGTATATATATATATTCATATACATATATATTATAACGATACTAGGTTATAATATACATATAATGATATCAATCAATAATCCTAATAGAGATCTCTATTGCACTATATATATATATATATATATATATATATATATATATATATATATATATAAATAATCCTAATAGAAATCTCTATTGCACTATATATATATATATATATATATATATATATAATAATGGTATCATAGTTTTGATACTTCATAGTTAATATCGATGTTATTATAGTTGGTTTTATATTAATAATCCTAATAGAGATCTCTATTGCACTATATATATATATAAATAATCCTAATAGAAATCTCTATTGCACTATATATATATATATATATATATATATATATATATATATATTATAATGGTATCATAGTTTTGATACTTCATAGTTAATATCGATGTTATTATAGTTGGTTTTATATTGTATAGTGAACTATATAGATTATCAATTACAATTTATTGGTTATCAATTCCTTAGAATATCTATATATTAAATTAATCATGAGAATCTTACACACACACACACACACACACACACACACACACACACACACACACACACACACACACACACACACACACACACACACACACACACACACACACACACACACACACACACACACACACATGCATTAGACATTATATAACATCACTACCTTTAGACATAATAATTATGAAATCGTTGCCTAAATATAAATTATACATGTGAGGAATTAGATATATTTGAGGAATTATATATATATATATATATATATATATATATATCCATGATTCCTCAAATATATATATTATGTCTAAAGGTAGTGATGATATATATAAGCTTAATACCAGACAAAAATACCGATTTATAAAGATAACATGGTATCGACTAAGTAAACTAGAAACTATGCCAAATACATCTTATATTTTATTACATATTATAATATCATAGTTATGATACTTCATAGTTAATATCAATGTTATTATAGTTGGTTTTATCTTATATAGTGAACTATATAGATTATCAATTACAATTTATTGGTTATCAATTCTTTAAAATATCTATATATTAAATTAATCATGAGAATCTTATAGTCTGCAAAGTAGATTTTCGAGCTTGCAAACATTGAAGGCGTGGCCTGTTGGTCTCCTTTGGAGTAAAGACAAAATGGACAGCTGCGCAGACATCAAAGGGGATAGACCAGATGATCTAGGCTCAAGAGAAGACATATGGGATGAAATGACATGCCATAGTTAAGGCAACCACCCTATTTTCAATGCAGTCCTTTGACAAACTTGGAAATGCATTCAAGGCATTGAATGCACAGCATGGGTCGTTATATGGAACAAAGCACCAAGTCTTTCTTGGCTTCTATATATTTTAATCTCTTGTATCATTCTAAGGGAGATCTTCCTGTTACCAAAAGCAAAACTCTACCCAAATTGAAAGGCGAATACTGAGACTTTGAGCTCAGATTATTGTTCATACCATTTTATCTGAATAAGAAAGCAAGTTGTTTGCAGACTTTGTGTTGTTATAGCTTGTATCATTGTAGGAGATTGTTTTTATGTCTGTCTTCTGAATGTGTTCTTGTTTATTTAATTTGGCAAGCAAAACTAGTGAAAGTAATCAGGAAGGTGTCCCGAAGCCAATTGTGGAGAGACCCCATAATTGCCTTTAGTGTGTTTTCTTTTTGTTTCTATGTAAAGGACCTTGGGACGACTTTGTACCCTCATTGTCCTTCGTATCTCACTCTTGGGCAGTCGAGGTGGAGACTTTGTGCTGCATCTTACGCTGCTGGTTAATTTGCACTTTTGGTTACCAATTACTTACCAGAAAGATTCCTATTGTTTGCAAGAATAAGCACTTTTGAAAGAAGAGAAGTGCCTTCTGTCATTTCACCAGGATTTCTACTATCCAAGAAGGGATCTGGCTCTTGGTTGAATGTTACTTCTAAAAGAAGAGAAGTGCCTTCACCAATCACCCAGGATTTCTCCTTTGATCTGTGAGCATCATCTCTAAAAAAAGAGATATGGATGGTTCATCCTACCCCTATGTGTTATTTTATGCTTATATATATAGTATATAGCACCTTTATACCTATAGGGAACCTCCCCTTGATGAGAGGAGAGATTTTTCCCCTTTGGATGTGGTAAACTTGCAACTTTGGATGACCAATCTCCCTATGCTGTGGTTGAAGAGATTTATTTTGCTCACCAGTTAGCTGGTTGACAAAATATTCACCCAATAATGTTGACAAGTGTGGTAGTTGTGTAAGTCCTAAAGGATCCTTTTAAGGTGTATGGTACTATTTTTTCACTTAGGGAACTTTTTACATATATAAATGTTAGCCAAAAATCACATTTTTATATATTTTCAACACCTTCAAGTCTATAAGTGAACCTTAAAGTTTCAAAAACTTCATGTGAAATGACCTTAACAAACCCCTAATCACCTATGACATAACTTGACCATGCCTTATCTCTCCATGACATGTCTAGACCACTACATGACCAAAACATGACATTACCTTAACTTCTCCAAACTAACCTTAAACAATGATAACAAGGTTATATGAAGACTTATAGGGACCATATAAAGCATGAAAACACTATGAAAATACTACATGAAAATTTGAAATTGGAGGGGGTGACCAATTTGACTTGGGGTCAAATTTGGTCAATAGGTACCTCACCCGATTGTGTGCTTCAAACCACGAAATATCATAATCAATTCACTCCCAAATTTGATACTCTCAAAGTGGCATAACTAATAGGAGTGTATACACTACTATTTAGAGTAAATAATACTCATGCCATTCATAAGGATGTTGAGTAGTTGGGGTTTAGTTTGATGTGTTACTTAGACTAGGGCTGGATGTTTCACAAGGCCATGGAAACATGACATTTTTGAAGAAAAAATAGATCTGATAAACTAAAATGAGAAAAAAATACTAACATAAATTTTAAGCTAACAAAATAAAATAAATGGAATACACACAAGATTACATAGTACACTAGATTTCACTTGGGAAACCCTCTCACGAAAAAAACCTAGCAATAACATAATCATCTTGTAATACAATAAATTACTTCTTAATTCTACTTCCCCCTATATTAGGGTAGAGTGTAAATCATGGAAAATATACAACATATTTCCAATAAATTCTAAGGGTCGAAAACTTGATGCAATTTGTGACAAAGTGGGCATAAATTTTGCCTCCTTCATAGACTCTTAATTGGATGAGACACGCATTGTTGTGACTTTGGAAGATCAGGAAAGGGAGTGAGGACCCATTGTGATGGTCTCTTACTCTAGTGATGAGGCTTCATTTTTGTTTCTTGGTGACATGCTTTTGTTTTTTGCTTATATCACTCATAGAACCTTTTTAAAAGGTGGCAACTGGTATAAATAGACTCACATAATTATACAACCAAGATTTTTATTTCAATTATTATATTATTAACATGTTACAGTGTTTAATCCTTATATAAAAAATATTACTTAATATATAAAATATTTCTACTTCATTATCGAGATGTATTATTTTTTTTATTATAATATAAATTAAAATATCAAGATGATAATACATAACTCTAAAGTTAGTTAATTATATATATGTATGTGAGAGAGAGGGACAAATTATATTTTAAATAGGCACATTATTTTCATGGTTAAATGAAATTTTAATCTATGTGTGAGGCTTTCCATCATGTACTAAATTTGACAGTCGACCTTGCCTATTATGATTTTTGTTATGTTAGTTATTTGTTTAACATTGCTCACCAAATGTTAATATAGTTCATAGTATAATAAAGAAACATAAAATATAATCTACACATTTATCATAATTTTATAGCATTTTTGATGTTTTATCCAGAATTTCACCTTAAAACTGATAGTATACCCAAAAAAATAATATATTTTATGGCTAAAAAATGTAAATATGGTCATATAGACACCTTGTAAATTCCAAATCTTTTATTTTAAAACTTTTATATGTAGCACTCTTCTAAATGTGTAATAAAAAATTACAAATTATGATAATGCTTTGCCACAAAATGGAAATTGTGGTGAGAGTTGCAAGGTCATTATGTTTACATCTTTCTTCTCTTCAATACTAATATTTATTTAAGGGGGATTTTGATTTATGATTATTTTAGTGAGAGATCCCATGTTAATATATTTGTGTCATCCTTATTTATGGTACTAACATCCCCTAGAGCCCTTATCTTGTGATTATTACTAACATAAATGAACAAAAAATCATTAATAAATGATTACTCATGGAAACGAGGCGTAATAAAGATAGCTTAAATGCACACAAATTAGATATCCCACAAAAAATATAATATAAATTTGATATAATTTTATCGTTGGTGACTTAAATATGCATGAGTCAAAATCCCATAAAAATTATAATTTATACTATATTATAGTTTTATTACAAGGTTGAACATTTTGTTTTAATTTTACATCTCTAGAAAATGTTTTGTTGTAACTTTAAATGGTAGTGTTTTAATGTAAAGTAAATTTGAAACCATGTTGTCACACTGACTATAGTTAGTATTAGTAATATTAAAGGTACCAAAAGTATGATATTGAGCGCAACGATGCATAGGGTCATATTAAAGTTGCGTGTTTTTAAAATATTAGTCATGTTTAATAGTTTTCACATAGATACAAGAATGAAAAATATGTATATTATTGAAAGAAAGGATCCTATTAAATAGATCACAAGAATCCTAAAAAATAAGAAAGCTTGTACAACCATAAGCCAAATTAGGCTCAACAAGTTCTAACAAAATAACAAGCTAATAAGATTAACAATAAGTTAACTGAGCTAATAACAAGTAGGCTAATTATTTTAATACCCTCCCTTAATTACTAAACCTAAAATAACTCCAAGATTATATCATAATTTTACAAATTTATCTTTACACAAAGGCTTAGTCATTATATTAGTTAGTTGCTCAGAGGTAGGATAATTCTTCAATATTAACCAATTATCAGATGTAGTGATGATGAACCTCAATGTGCTTAGTCTTAGTATGGAACATTGGATTCTTCACCAACTTTAGTATGCTCTAGTTGTCACAGAAGATAGGTGTGGGTGCTAATGAATCAAGTTGAAGTTCCTCCAATACTAATTGTATCCACATCAACTTTTGACCTACACTAACAACTATTTTTTACTTTGATTCAATAGAAGACAATGCAATTGTACTATGAAGCTTGCTATGCCATGAAAATGCTCTTGAACCAAGAGTGAAAACATACCCTATTGTGTATTTACTAAAATCAACTAATCCTTCCCAATATATATCAATATATCCTATTACCTCAAAATCAACATATTTATTATATAAAATGCCAAAGTCAAGAGTGCCTTTGACATATATAAGAACCCACTTTGCAGTTTGATAATGTTCTTCATGTGGTTTAGCCATGAAGTGAGAAAGATAACTTACTTCAAAACATAAAGCTGGTCTAGTAGTAGTAAGATAAACCAATATACCTACTAATTGTTGATATATCATTTAATTGATGAGTGGTGAATCAATGCTAGTCGAGAGTATTTTCCCCACTTCCATAGGTGTAGTTGTTGGATTACAATCATACATTCTAAATTTTTATAATAAGGATTTGGAATTTTTTTTGGGGGTACAAAAATTGTATAACTAAAATGTTAACATTGCCAAAACTCCACACCTAGAAAATATTGAACCAAGCCTAGATCAATAATTTCAAACACAAAATAGATATTGAATTTCACATATTTAATAAAATCAATACTACTTCTAGTGATGGCAAGATCATCAACATATACAACTAGAACCGCTATGTCATCACCAACTAATTTAACATAGAGATTAGATTCTGCATCATATCTTTTGAAACCAGACTCTCTTTTATATTTATCAATTTTGAAATATTAGGCTCAAAGAGCTTGCTTCATTCCATACAAGGACTTCACTAACCTGAAAACTAGATGTTCTTTACTAGGAATCTGAAATCCGTGTGATTGTACCATGTACACCTCTTCAACTAAGTCTTTATTTAGGAAATCAATTTTTACATCCATCTAGTATACATGTCAACCAAATTGAGTATCACTAGAAATAACCATTCTGAATGTTACCATTTTGTTGTAGGAGCAAATGTTTCTTCATAATCTAATCATTATTATTGGGTATAGCCCTTAGTAACAAGACAAGCTTTATACTTATCTAAAAAACCATCTGACTTTAATTTTATTTTATAAATCCATTTTTAACCAATGGATTTATTACCTTGGGGTAGATTAGACAGAACCCAAATTTTATTTTTTATTAATGCATCATACTCCACCTTCATTCCCTTTAACATATACATAAGTATTTAGCTTAAAAATTTATGAAATAGCTGAATTGAGAGCAAAATTTACCTATTTAGGATTTTTTACCACTTGTTTCCCCAATATAATAAATATACCTTCTAATAATTTTGGAAACTTATCTTTTTGAACATCTCACAATGTGCTATAAAACCACTTTGGCCTTTTATGTTGACTAGTCGAATCATTGCTTGTTTCACTAGATCCTTCTATGGAGCTAGACTTCTCTAGTGTTTGCCTTTTTGAGTCATGTTCCACTTTATTACTAGTACTTGATTCACAATCATCAATAGGAATCCAAAAATTACTAATATCTATAAGTATACCATCCTTGGAGAAATACAAAATTTTCTCATCTATTTTGACATCTCTATTCACTATTACTTTATTTGAAGAGATATATAGTAACCTATATGCTTTTGAATACTCACAATAGCTAACAAACATGTACTTCTTAATCCTTTAATATAAACCACTCCTTTTTATCTTTATGAATTAATGCAAAATCAGTACAACCAAAATTATAAAAATTACTTACATTATGTTTTCTTCCTAACCATGCTTCTTCTAGAGTAATATTCTGCACAACTTTATATCTACTCTTGTTTAAGATGAACACTATCATATTGATAGCTTTTGACTAGTACTGAAAAGATATATTTATGATTTACACCATATAACGTGCCATATCCATGATAGTCATGTTTCCCCTTTCCACTACTCCATTTTTTTGTGGAGTGTAAGGAGTTGTATAATGTCTATGTATACCTTACTATGTGTGATATGCATTGAACAATTTGGAGACAAGTTATCCTCCATTATCAGATCTAAATGCTTTGACTTTGCTCCTGTTTGATTCTAAACCAATCTTTCCATGCAACAAAGCTAGCAAAACATTCTAATTTTTTATTTAGAAAATACACCCATATTTTTTGAGAATAATCATCTAATATCAACAAGAAATAAAGACTCCAAATATAGTGTTAGTTTTCATAGGACCATGAAGATCTACATGTACCAAATCTAACATATTTTCTACTCTCAATGCTTTACCAATATGAATAATTTGCCTTATATGTTTACCCAACTGACATCCTACACAAACATCTTGATTGTATTTAATGGATGGAAGTTCATTCACCATTTAATTATTACTTAATACATTCAAATACTAGTAACTAAGATAACCATATCTTTCATGCCAAAGAGTACTAGTTTGCTCAATTATTGTTAAAGCATATTGTTTTACTATTTTAGAATCTATAAGTTTGTACAGACCCCTTTCCCTTATACCAATAAAAACTATTTCATCATTGAGTGTAGTTAGTTTATATTTGTTTCCTTCAAACTTTGCTATCAATTATTTGTTTTTGATGATTTCACTGATAGATAGAATATTATTGTTCATATTAAGTGTATATCTCAGATTGGAAAATGTTTATTTATACTCATTATTCAATATGACTTTCATATATCCATATCCCTTAATATCATGTGTCCATCCATCACCTAAGAAAATAATTTCATTACTACTTATATCCTTAATGAAATCTACTACCAATCTTGATCACACATGTAGTGTCAAGATGCTCTTGAGTTGAAGTACCAAATTCAAGACTCATTAGATCAGTCATGTGTGTTGCATAGGCAAATTTAGTAGATGCTTCCATTTCTACTTATTTTTCAACATTATCATATCTAGACTTTTTAATTGCACTAGTCTTATCTTCTTGTCACTTTTGACAATCTTTCTTAAAATGCTTAAAGTGTGAGACTTATATTTATTTTTAATGAAGTTTTTTTGATAAGTTCCATATCTCTGATGTGAAAAGTGAGTGATCCAAGTTGGCCAATCACTAATAGACCTAATGGTGTAGACAATAAGAAAATTAGGTAGATATGAAAAGATGATTTTTGATGTATTTTTATGTAAAAGTGATGGATTGAAGTGCATGATTATATTTTTTGGGAATTTAATAATATATTCTTGTTTATTATAATATTTGAAGTTATTGTAAGAGGTTGGATCATTTAATTAAGTTTTGTTCATCCACAGGTTTTTCCACCACTTTTTACTAGTCACTAATGCCTTTCAATTGTAATAAAAACTCAAAAATGGACCCACCTTGCATTTTTGATAAAATAGAAATTGTTTGATATATATAAATTGAATGTCTGTAAATAAATGCTCATAAATGAATAATATTTTGACATAAATTTTATTTTTGGAAAGATAAAACAAAAATTAAAGTGCACATAAATAAATTTTAGAATCTGAACAAAATATTGATAAAAGAAATACTGAGCAAAAAAAAAGAAAAATAACCGTGATGTTTTTTTTGCTTTCTTGCTTGAATGAGAAAAAAATAAAAAAACCTACTTAGAGGGCCTCTTAAAACTAGGAAAAAAGTTATAAAATTCTCCTTAGAAGCTGTAATGATCTTGATATTCAATATATGCAGAAATACCCTTAAGGTAGGGAGACACCATATAATACTCCTTTAGGAAGGAATAACTCCACAATGTCTCTTCGAGGGGACAACCTCCAATATCCTCTTACAATAGAAGACTCAATGCTTACTTGATATCTTTACCATGATAATCATCTCCTATATATATACATCTATCTAACCCATGGATGGATAACCTCCTAATCCCAATGTAGGCCGACCATTACCCAATATACTACTTCCACAAGTTACTCTATTATCCTAATATATTGTACCCATATCACTAAGGGGATGTGTGCCACATGTCGGCATCTCTATCAACCCATATACATCAATACATCATATCCCTAGGTACATAGTAGAAGCAACCTGCAACAATTGGTTAGAGAGCAAAAAAAACTCAAGCAAAAAAATAGAGGGAAATAGATTTGAATGGAGAGCAAAGGTGGAGCCCTTGCAAAAAAGTCCAAAATATTTCTAAAAAAAATGCACACTTCCAAAAAAAAATGTCAATAAGATTAAATTAGATTTGATACCATGAAGGATTTATTAAAAGAATATTGATCAATGACAAAGTATGAAAGTGCATAAATAAAAAAATCACCAAAAAAATTACCTCTCAAGGTGCAAACTACAAATAAGACAAGAATTTTGAAGTAGAAAATCGAATGTATCAGAGAAAAACCTATGTGATATTATTAGAAGACTTACTACTAAAATATCCATAATTACAAGATTGAATCAAGAACACAAGAGAAGACGAGAGAGCTATGAGTTTTTAGTGAGGAAATGAGGAGAGGAAGGGCTCTTTTATAGAGATAGAGGAAAAGAATGTGAGTTATAAAGAATCCCATGATTACCTTACAAGTCTTCTATGTGTGTGTCACTTGTGGCCTAGTCCCTTAGAAAGTGAAGGGAGGTGTGTGCCAAGTGGGGGAAGGGGTTACTCATGCAAGTAACTCTTAAATCCTAAAGGGTCATAAAGAGGTGAGTGACACCTCATAGAATCCAAATGTATGTGAATTAATAATTTACATAAATAAAAATTCCACACACACACAAAAATAGAACTTAGGATAAAATAAATTATCCTAAATAAAAGATAATCCTAATATTGATGTCTTTCAATTGTAATAAAAACTTAGTAATAGACCCACCTTCCTCCATTTTAGTTGAAAATAAAAAATAATTTAAATATGACACCCTTAAAACTTTAGAAGCCTGGAAAATTATTGTAAGATGTTTCCATAATTCTGATGTAATGGTCACATTTTTAACTTCTAGTATCAAATTATCAGCTACTGAAATTTTAAACAACATTAAGGCTTCTCGATGATGTTTATCATAGTAATTTAGTTGAACATCTAGTCTATTTTATTTAAAAAGTATAATTTGATTAATATTTTGATACTCACAGATCATAAGCATCTTGTGATTCCATAATTTTTTTTCCTATTAACAATTGAGAATCTGAGAACAATAAGTGTTGTAAACTAGCTATTTGACCTAGGTTTTTATTAAAATGATTAAGTAAGAAAAACTATAAAGGATTTAAAAAAAACCTTTTGAACATATTCTATCCTAAAATTAGATAATAGTACTAGTTTTCAACAAATAATTCCTCATAGTTTATGAGAAATTTAACTAACCAGTTTTTGTAAAATTGCCTAAAAAACATAGAAATAATTAAATCTCAAGTTTTACACACTCTTTTGCAAAAATTCCTTTTGCGTACAAGCAAAGACATCAAAATAGACGATTTGGAAAAAAATATTATTTTCTCCTTACAATTTTTTGGCTACGTAATTAACCATGGGTTTTTAGGCAAGTTTAAAAGTCACTAAGGCAAAAATAATAAAGTTTAATTTTAATAAAATTTAAAAATAATTCATTTTTGCCCTAAATTATATACATCATTAAAAAGTTTACTTAAATTTTTTAATATTAAATCAGCCAATAGTAAATCACTTGTACATCTACAAATCATGGTGCTTCACCATATTAAATTTATGTTTATTTTAATGAAGATCAAACCTCTTATTCTAATTGAAATGCCAAGGTTATTTTGCCAATCCTCCTCACAAAAATTAGAACCTAACATAAACTAGCTATTGCAATTAAGGAATGACATAGCACCTTGTTTAGGGAGGCCTTTGAATGTCATTTTGGTCTTAAATAAAACAACAAACTTTAACAACACTAGAATGGAATAAGATGCCACACCTCCAATATTATACCATGTCTTACCTTTAACACCCCTACCATGCCTTGAATTTTCAATTTTTATTTTTGGGATGCCACCCAGAGCTTTCTAATTTGATTTGAATGCCACACATTGTTATGCTACTCTAATGAATTCACAACTTAAATTAAGACTACTTTGCCTTAAGTAAGGTTTTCCAAGAATGGTTCTCTCTTGATTGATGAATGAAAGTCTCATGGTGCATTGCATCTCCACATATTTCCTTCCTCTCACACATAATCACCTTAAATAACTTGTCTTGCCTCACATAGATTTCCTCTATGCTCTGATTACCATAATAGTTTTCATGTCGATACAAGAAACCAAAAGTCATCTATTATTACAAGAAAGGAGCCTATTAAATAACTCACAAGAGGCCTAAAAAATAGGATAGATCATACAACCATAATCCAAATCAGGCTTAACACACTACTAACAAAATAACAAACCAAAAAGATTGACAATAAGTTAACCAAGTTAATAACAAATTTGTTAATTGTTATAATAATGTTACATACTAATAAATTTTTAATTTGAAAAATACAAATGGAACACAATTTTCTTCATTCTATCTAAGAGATATTTAATATTTGAATTTAGATTTATATGTGAATATTAAACCTTAACTTTTAATATTGTCAATGTCTTTTGTGGCTAGGTGTCTAATGTAAACCAGTATGGTTTGTATATTGTAAGTGCCCATGCTATACATAAAGGTATTTGCATATGATTACCACATGTTAATATTAATTATAGATAATGGTTCAACCAAGTGTTAGAGTAATAAGAGAATGGTTTAATCAAGTGTTATAGTAACAAGAGAACAATTCAACCAAGTGTTAGAGTAACAACGAGTACAAAACTGAAAGAGATTGCTAGATCTAGTTCTAGTTATTCAGATAGTTATTACTACTAAGCATTTGTATGTTAGTTAGAAGTAAGATGATTTTTGTTGACTTCTATTTGGTTCTATGGCTTGGTGGTTTGTTGAGGCTAGTGTTTAATTGTGTCTGTTGTTGTGATTAACCAATTCTACCTTTCTAGCTCTATAGAAGGTTTTGGGACCTTTCAAAACCCTCAATTTACCATAATAAAAAAAAATAGCAGTAAAAGAATATATTAAGGGTTGTTTTATTTATAAAGGATATTTATAACTTGTCTAATATCTATATTGGTAATACCATCCCCACATATCATACATTTTGTAACATTTTACGAAATTGGGTTTGAGTTGGAGTGGTATCTTATTGGAAAAATATTGTTTTTAGCATACAATGCTCAAGTAGGAGACATGGTAACACATTTTGTCTATATCCAAGTGCATAATCATCCTTGATCTAAAAGGTCACTTTCAGTTTTTTTTTCACTCATTGCTTCAAGTCCTATAAGCCAAATCAGTGTAACAAAGAATGTACACAAATGGAATATTGAAACTGATTATGAAATAATAAGTTAAGGATGCCTTATTTAATGTCCTCTTTAATTAGGGCTACCAATATTTAAACAATAATACACTAGATCACTATAAATGATACCTTTTATTTTATTTTTTATTAACCAAAAAAGACACAAATTGAGACAAATTTGAGTGATACATGATTTTTAACACCCTATTTATCCCCCTTCCTCTTGTCTCCACCATTCTCCCCTACATAAAGAAAGAAAGAAAAAACTTAACTATGAAAATCTCGTGTTTAATTGTTTTGATAGTTATTTAGGTCAACATGAATAAATTTTCCAAGTTTTGAATGGTTGTCTAATTTATTTAATAAATAAGTTATGAAATTTTACACACACACACACACACACACACACACACACACACACACACACACACACACACACACACACACACACACACACACACACACACACACACACACACACACACACCCACACACCCACACACCCACACATCTAATATCATTGCATAATGGACATAATAAAAGATAATAAATTTAATCTTTTATTTCATTAAAGTTATTGTAGACATATGAAAATGGCCCATTGGAATTTATTTATGTAGACACGTAATTTTCATATAATAATTATTATTGTAATGTTTTTAGCATGATTTTTGTGTATATTGATCATTGGTTCATATTAGGTATTTATTCGTACTTTTTATTGTAATTTCACTCTCCTTTATGTTTGTCTATGCTTGGGGGTCTTTATTTTTTCCCTTCTTCTATGGTTTTTGGTTATTTATTATTTTTAGACTAATTCTAAAAGTGGTTTGACTGCTTTCAAAGTAGTTTAAAAGTGGTTTCTTTGCTTTTGTGTGCCCTTTGGCCCTTGTTCCTTTTTTCCATTGTGTGGACTTATTTTTGTCAGCTTCTTCTTCTTTTATTCTGTCAATTTGCATACTCATATATCCATAATTAAAATTTGAGAAGTCTATCTATACAATGCATCCTAAGGCATTTCAATATTTGTTGATCACATGGTGCAAATCTAAGGCATACAAAATTATGCATAATAAATATTTCAATTTCTTCCAAGGTTTTTATTTATATATACTTGTACCAAAAGAAGGCCTAAGTGAAGGATCATAATAGTTTCATTACATCATCATAGGGAGAGAAAGTGGATGCTTATCTCACTTATTGGGAAGTGACACACCCTCTATAATTGCATTGAGCTTTGACTTTCATCATTGAATGTAGTTTCAACCCTCAAAGAGGCTTGTGCCAATATCTAGGAACATTTCCTTATATCTTGGATGTTTTGATAGATGCAAATTAGGGTCACATAAAAAGAGATAATATTGTGACATCTATGTAGGCTTATTCACAAATATGAGAGAGGTTTTTATGGATTTTATATTGATGGAGTGTTCTAAAAAGTTTCAGATTGCAAGGATCAATAAATCCATTTTCATTGTAGGTTTTCTACTTTTAGAAGGAATATAATTTTTAGAGTTGTTTGGAATCAATGACCCTTTTAGGAGAAATTTGAAATCAGTTATCACAACAAAACATAATCTGCTTTCTGGAGTTTATATTACACTATTCTAGGACCCTATTCTCTACATTTTGAGCAACTGTCATGATCCAAATACGTAAAAAATAAGTATTTATCTATCCATTCTTATCTATTTTAAATGTATTTATCATTTATAATTAGATGTAATTTTAATCTAATGTTATTTACACTAGTCAAGTCTTATTTACTAATTTCATATTTAGTTATATTTTCCTTATGCCCCCTTTTTACTTAATTGTGTAGTATTTTTAATGATTATGCACCATTTTTGTACAAAAAAATTGGTGAACCCTTCTTTTTATCACCCAACCTTAAGTTTTCATGTTCTCTTTCTCTCTTGGTTTTATTTTTTTTCTTGTTTTAGCTTTGATTTTAGGGCTTCCTTATTTTATTTTGCCCTTAGGTTTTATTCTTACTTGTTTCATATGTTGTTCTTTTACTAAGCTTGCTTCTATAATGAAATTACTTAGATGTTCACATAGAATGATTTTATATTACATAGAATAAACAAATATGAGAGATCACACAAAAATAATTGACAATAAAGTAGAATACTGGATAATATAGCAAAGCTACTTTGAGGGGGAAACCTCCACAATAATGCACTAATAACATAATAGTTAACATGATGATGAAAGACTACATTACCTCCTATATATAGTCTACTTAGCCATGGTTATTTCATAGGCTGACCTAACTATGAATGTAGAGAAATGTAACAAGAATATAAAAGAGGTATGTAAGCCACAAGTTGGCTACACATATCCCAAGACACACTAAAGGTTAAGGGTGTAGCATGCCCCTCCCCTTCAAAATAATGTTGTCCTCAATGTTGAGTCAACTCTGGATGTTACTGCATAAAATATTCATCGTCCCAAGTAGCATCTTCATAGGGTAGATTCTTTAATTTGATTAGGTACTCCTTAATCACTTGAGACTGCAACTACTTATTACACATTTGAAGGATCACCTCAATATCAAAAACAACTCTTCCTTCCTCATCCAATTTTGGTAACTCAGTTTGAGTAGCCACTTTGTGTCTAATGACTTTATTTAGGCATGATACATGAAATACTGGATGAATGCGAGTGGAGGAAGGAAACTCTAACTTGTAGGCCACACTACCAATTTTCTACAAGCTCTAATAACGCCCATAATACTTAGGGGACAACTTGTTATCCTTTTTTTGTTGCTTCAAGGACATCTGATTATATGGTTGTAAGTGAAAAAAAAACCAATCACCAATGTCAAAGTACCTCTCACTCCTATGTTGATCTACCTACTATTTCATGCAATTCTGGGCCATGGCTAAATTTTCATTCAAATTGGCAAGGATCTCCCATTGATGGTGAATATGTTATTCAACTACACGAACCTAAGGATGGAACTTCAAGGTTGTAGTGATGGATGGTGGGTGGTATCCATATAGTGCCAAAAAAAGAGACATTTTGGAAGAACTATGAACATAAGTATTATACCACCATTTAACAAGTGGCAACTAATGAACCCATTTATCTTGTTTATTAGAAACAAAACAATGGAGATATCCTTTTAGACATTTGTTGACTACCTCAGTTTGTCCATCTAATTGAGGATGATATGATGAGCTATGAGCCAACTGGGTGCCTAAATATGCAAATAACTTAGTCCAAAAATTACTAGTAAAGATGGGATCATGATCATTAACAATGATTTTAGGGGTACCATGCAATTTTTTAATTGTATTGAAAAAAGAAAAAGCTACTATACTAACAACAAATGGTTGTGATAAAGAACATAAATGAGCATAATTACTGAGACGATATACCACAACCATGATAACATTTTGACCATCAGATCTCAGTACTCCTATAATGAAATCTATAGACACCTCTTCCCAACATTGGCTCGGGATGGATAAAGGCTGCAAAAGACCTAGGGTTTTGATGGTTTATCCTTTATTTTATTGACATATCATACATTTAGCCACATATTTTTGACATCCCACTTGAGTCCTTCACTAAAAAATTCCTGCCTGATTCTATGATAGGTTTTCAAAAATCCTGAATGACCCCCAATTGGAGTTGCATGAAGTTCTTGAAGGATTTTTTGTTTAAGAAGAGAATTCTTAAATAGGTATAATATGTCTTTATACCATAATGTATCACCCTTCCATGTGAATTTTTAAAATAAACCCAAACCTTGCTGAAGATTCTAAATCAAATCATGGATAACACTATCATTGTCCCATTCTGATCATGCTTCATCTAGCCAATTTGCTTGCAGAATGGTCATAGAATATAGCAAAGCCTCAACTGATTCATCCTTCCTAGATAGAGCATCTGCCACTACATTATCCTTGCATTTATTTTAAATTATTTCAAAATCATATCCTAACATCTTAGTTACCCATTTCTATTGTTTTTGAGATGAGAAACTTTGTTTAAAAAAATATTTAAGACTGTCATGATCGGTATTTACCTAAAAGTGATGACCCATCAGATAAGGCCTCCATTATTTAACTGCATGCAAAATGGCCATCATTTCCTTTTCATAAATGGGCTTGTGCTGATTTTTACCCTTTAGTTGATGAATTTAAAATGCAAGTGGTCTACCTTGTTGCATGAGTATAACATGCATACCATACCTATATGCATCACATTCAACCACAAAAGTCTTGGAAAAATCAGGAGTAGCCAACACTGAAGTGGTGCACATCGCTAATTTCAATTATTCAAATTCTCTGGTAGATGTATTAGTCCATTGAAATGACTCTTTATTCAACAAAGATGTGAGTGGGGCTATAATGCTACCATAATTTTTGACAAACCTATGATAGGAACTAGTGAGCCCCAAAAATACCTTGAGTTGCTTGAGTGTCTTACGAATCGGCCAGTCCATCATTGCTTGGATTTTTTTAAGATCCAATTTTACTCCTATATGTGAAACTAGATGACCCAAATACTCAACCTCACAACTCCAAAAATACATTTAGAAGGTTTAGCATACAACTGATGTTGTTCCAAAATTAAGAGTACCTATTTCACATGGTGAAAATAGTCTTCCCAATTTTTATTGTAAATGAGGATATCATCAAAAAATACTAGAAAACATTTCCTCAAAAATGGCCTAAGCATCAAACTATGGAAGGTAGATGGTACATTTGTTAGCCCAAAAGGCATAACCAAAAACTCATAATGACCCTCATGAGTCTTGAAAGCAGTTTTGGGTATGTCTTCATCATGGATCTAGATTTGATGATACCCATAACACATATCTAACTTGGTAAAAAAAAGACCACCATTTAATTCATCTAGTAAATCATCAATGATAGGAATATGAAACTTATCTTTGATGGTGTACTTGTTGAGTTCCCTATAGTCAAGGCACATCCTCCAAGTGTCATATTTCTTTCACACTGTGAAAATTGGTGAACAATATTCACTTTGGTTATGATGAATCATTCTTGCATCCAACATTTCTTGTACCATATTTTCAATTTCACTTTTTTGAGCATATGGATACTTGTATGGCTTGATGTTGGGTGGCGTACTACCAGGAATAAGTTTGATAGCATGATCATGTGTGCAACTCGGTAGAATTCCTTTTGACATGTCACCAAAAACAATCAAATGGGCATCAATCACTTGTTGCAGATTAGGAGGTGTAGATGGCTGAGTTGGATGAACTTTTATGGAAAAGAAGTGAGTTACAAATCCTTCAACACCCTTTCAGAGAATCTTTATCATTTGATGGGAGATAAAAAGTTGTAACTAAGAAATAGTAGACTAAGAGTTTTCAAATTACTCCTCAGGACCTTCTTTATCCTCACCAAGTGCCTCCTCATCATTGTCATCCTCATTGGTACCTTTGATGTATAATAATTTATTTTCAACATAATGATGGCCTTTACTCCATTTCCTATCACAACCATAACACAACCCTTTGGCTCACTTCTCCTCAAATTTTCAAGGTGTCAGTCTAGTGGGTTGAGGATATGAGGGTGCTATAAAGGTGCCATCATGACTAGTAATGAAGGTTTTTTGTTTGACCATCTCTTTTTCCTCTACCATGCATGTCCATGGGATAACTTCTGATACATATTCTAGGTTAAACATTCAAACCTCCAATTGGATGCTATCTTTGAGACCACCCAAAAATAGATCAATCAAAATTTCCTTAGTGATGTCTTCTACCCGTAAAGATAGATTCTGAAACTAATGAATATAATCCTTCACAGTTCCCATTTACCATAGTTTGGCTAACTCGTTGAAGTAGTTCTCAGATAAATTATTTTGATAATGAGCCAATAACTCATTAGTGAAAATAGACCATATAATAAGAGCACCATTCTTTTTCTTTTGAGCACATAACCAGTGATACCAAATGAACTGCTCAGGTTCTAGACATAAAGACACCATAATTACCTTTTGAGAACTAGGTGTTTGATGCAAATCAAATAAATTCTCAAGTTGGGTAATCTAAGTGAGAGGATCATTATCATAAAAATTATACATGCCCACTTTAGGCAACATCAATTTCATACCAGAATTGGAGTTGTTAGTGTTGAGAGGAGGAGGACTTGAATGCTAAAGTGGAGGGGTGTTTGACTATAACTAAGATGAAAGAGTAGCCAATGAAGCAGTGATATGATTCAATTGATTGTGAACCCCATTAATCTCTTCACACATCCTTGAAACATTAGTTTAAACTGCAAAAAAGTCATCATGCCACACCAAGCCTTTTATGTCAGCTTAAAGTTGAGAAATCAATGAATCTAAAGTTTTAGATTCTATGTTGTTGACAAAAGGAGTCTTAGAAGTTTCTTGCCCCACTTTTGTCCCCATGTAGAAGGACCAACCATATACAAACCCTAGGAGGGTTTTTACCTCAAAAAAAGTGTACTAGGGGATGGTACCATTATGATCACCTCGCTAAGATGAATCTAATGACTAACTTTGTGCACTAGGGTAAAAAATTTTGGCACAAAAAAGTGTACCAACAGACTATACCATTATGATCATTTTGTTGAGATGAATCCAATGACTACAAATGTGCAAGGTGAATTTTTTTTTTCAGACTTTTTTTTAATTATTTTTGTTCAAAAAAGTGTTTTGAACAATACTGCATTGATAGAAAAAATTATTTCTTCCTGGATTGTAAGTTATGTTTTTTCACTCCTTCCCCTAATAGAAGTCATGCTTCGCTCGATCCAAAAAATAATGCCACATAAAGCTTGCCCAAATCGAATCTCTAATACCACTTGTAATGAAATTACTTATATGTTCACACAAAATGATTTTATATTGCATAGAATAAGCAAAGATGAGAGATCACACAATAATAATTAACAATAGAGCAAAATACTCTATAATATAACAAATCCACTTCAAGGGGGAAATCTCCACAACAATGCACTAATAGCAGAATACTTAACATGATGATGAAAGACTAACCACTACCTCCTATTTATAGTCTACTTAGCCATGGTTATTCCATAGGCTGACCTGAATAAGAATATAGAGAAATGTAACAAGAATATAAAAGAGGTATGTAAGCCACAAGTTGGCCACACATATCCCAAAACATGCCAAAGGTTAAGGGCATAACAACTTCATACCTTATATTATAAATATGGATTTGTACAATGTGAATGATACACCTTTGTTGTAATAAAAATTCATGTTTTGAATGGTTCAAATTCAAATTTTATAATTAATGAAAATCGTAGTGATGATATTATTAAAAATATTAAGAAACATATTTTTAAAAATCCTTCTTCCTTTACTAAAGTTGTGAAAATGATGAAAGAAGTAGCTAGTATCAATTCTTCTTTTGTGTTATATGATGTTTTAATGTTTGATAGTGGTTTTTATCTTTTTCCTTCTACCTCTAAACCCCATAGTGTTCCTATATTTGAAACCAATAATAAATTAGACATTTGAATGAACTCGTTCATAGTTTGGTCGTGCATGCACAGGAGGTTGTTACTATGATGCATGCAATAGGTGAGATACAAAGACAAGTGCATTTTTATCTCTTGAATCTATTGTATCCAATACTTGGGTTAATTATACTACAATATATGACCATCTTATAGTGTGCAAGATTGTTGATTATCCTCTCCACTCTAATTTCACTATGTATAAATTTTCCTTATTTGATGGGCATGGGGATCCTTGTTTACATCTTAAATAATGTTGTGCTTCTTTTGAGAAATATGGTTCTAATGATAAAATATTTATTAAGACATTTCCTATAATCTTTACTGGTCATGATTTAGATTGGTTTTACACTCTACCTAGTGGTTCCCTACATACATTCCTAAACTTGGAAGATGTTGGGATCTTTTCTTTTAGTCTAGCATATATTTTCCTTGTTACATGCCTAAGATAACAAGAGTTTCATTAAGCTAGCGGACCAACATATCACACAAGAAAGGGTTCTCAGGAACTCCCTTGAGCATGCAAGTTAAGGCTAGATCCCATTGGTTTCATTGTATGGTGGTGTATTCATTTAGTTTCTTAAACTAGGGTGCTTGAATAGGAACTTAGTTCTAAATTCATACTTAATTCCATGTCTAACTCTTAACTATTCATTCCCTACTTAACTAATCACAAAAAAGAAGTTTAACACAAACTGAGAAAAAAATCGTAATAATTCTATTATATTCATGATTAGTTACATAAGTATTTCATCAACATAAAATCTTCCTCTCATTGCATATATATGTCATATACATAATTACAATGGCTTCAAGATTACAATTAATAACCATCACACTAAGTAAAATTAAGGGGTATTTATACATGGGCCTACCATAACCATTTAATTATAAAATTAATTACATAAATATGAATCACTATGACCATTATGAGAAATGAGTCATGTGAAGTTGTTACATTATATTCCTAAGGACCCAGGCCTAACTGCCCCTATATGCTCCCTCTATGCTATATATTCGTATCCTTTCACCTATCTTCTTATAGACCCATGCTAGATTCATGCTTGAATATTCTTCTATGATGTTCATGCAAATAGTTACCTAATCATCTCCTCTTTCTGTGCCCTTTCCCAAGTCTCTCATTATTGTCTGAGTCCTATATTCTTGATTCCTCTGTGTTTCATGTTTCCTTATTCTTCGTGACTAGCCTCTTTTGTGCCATGGTATTACAAATCACTATCTTCAAAAAGAACATAAGAAAAGTAGATATAATATTGAGTGCCCAATATCACCCTAGAGTAAGCCAATAGTCCATCCTAGACTATGCATTATCGTCATGTCCCTCTAATGTTAAGAACTTAGGTCCCATATGCTCAACATAACACTTCACTTCCTGCCAATGATTCAACATAATCTAGAGCTTAGAAGTGATTTCTTTAAATTCCTCCTTGAGCCACTTAGTATCCTCAAGTTGTTCTATAAAGTCACCCACTTGAATGGTCAAATGCTCAAGTGATGTAGAAGCATCCTTGTGAACATCCTTAAGTGAAGTAACCTCCATAAAAACATGTTGTTAGAGCACTATAAAATTGGTGTTCAACTCTTGATGATGAACACTTATTTTTTTTTCAAGGTCATCCATATCTTGAAATGCTTTGGCATGCTTGGCTCTATACTTTATTGTAAGTGTTCTCTCAGCCAATTATTGGCATTGAATTTCTTACACATGAAGCCTTATTTCCAAAATTTTATCAAGGCATACTAGTTTGATAAAGACCCCATCAACCATGGGAACCATATCACCAACTCTAGTAAAAAAGATCTTGCAAAATTCAACAACCTCAGTGAACTGTTATATTGCCCAAGTCTGCTCATGTTGAGGATTTAGTTGATCTTTACATTTTTTCAATAACAACTCCACCAAGGTCTCTAATTTATTGATAGATTCACCTTTAAGAGGAATGCCATCAATAAGAGTTGATTGCTATTATGAAATTGACTTACATAGTTTTAGATTCTTCACTCTTAATGCCATTGTTTCTTTGAGTTAGTGCTTGATCTCTACTAGCTCCTCTTCAAGCTTTATCCATTTTGTGTACTCATTATGATATAAAGCAATGACCTCTTGATGCTTTTATTTAAGTTGTTTCACATCAAAATATTATAAGACATTCTCCCTTGTCACTTCATGAGTAAACTTAAGAAGGGTCACACTTGCCTAAGCTGATGTGTACTGTCAAGGATCCACCCAAAATGTATCAAGGAAATTCATCTCTCCTGGTGCTAAAATAATACTATTCAAAGGTAGTTCTCAATGACACTCTACATTATATATACATATAAGAAGAAATTTCTCATCGAGTCTGATTGGTTGAGTCTTCCTTGGGAAAATAATCCCACATTTATAAATCCTTCTCTAGGATAGTCTTTTAGT
Source organism: Torreya grandis (assembly GCA_037957365.1). Taxonomy (NCBI): domain Eukaryota; kingdom Viridiplantae; phylum Streptophyta; class Pinopsida; order Cupressales; family Taxaceae; genus Torreya; species Torreya grandis. Next base: position 2,276,952 of record JARHVA010001655.1, read on the forward strand.
ATTAGGCACAAATGGAAGGGTTTGCATTGGTAAATAGTGGCATCTATTGCATGAATTCATCAATGGGTTCATTCCCTCTAATGGGGTTGTACTTAAGTATTTCAACATCTGGTTCATCATCTTGGTGGTTTGTATTGACATCAAGGTCACCAATGCCCAAAATTATGTCTGTATCATCCCCCTCTTCAGTAATGGGACTCCTAATGTCCACTTGTGTGTCATAAAGAGCAACTTATTCATGATGTGTTGGAGAGGATTCCTTTTCTAGATCTGGTGTAACCTCTCTTTCCTTTTTTTCTTTAGGGGAGGGCCCCTTCTCAAGTGGTGCCTCAGGAGTCACCACTCTCCATTTAGATTCCCCATCTTTAGGTGCTAAACTATCTTGTTTAGAGGGAATAAATGTTTATGTGGCCAAAATATGGCCTTTTGATTGACCTATAGGCACTCTATCTCTTGTTAGTAAAGAGGCAGTCCTTTGCCACTTTCGTTATCCTTATTGGGCACTTAATTTGACATCATGCCCCAGCTTTAGGTCCTTTTGGTGCCTTCTAATTTTTGGTGGTGGTGGAATGGTTTATTTCCTAACATCAGTACTCCCCCATGTCTTTTTCTTTAGCTTCAACATATAATACAACAAATGAATCTTATACTTGACCAGGATTTGATGGGCTTTGATATCGATATTATCTAATTCTTATTTTCTCTATAAGTTTTCTTCCCCAAATATACATGCAATTGGTGAAAAAATTGTAACTCAACATCAATCTCATCAATGTCAATATTTATTAGGAATGCATCATATATTCTATTTACAAAATTCATAAAATATCTCATTGTGAAAGTATATAATAACTTAAGCCCACAGATAAGTCATTTGTTGGGTTCATCTGAATGCACACTAATGAAAAGTGATGTTTCACTATAAATTGGGCTTGATCCCCCATCTACATGGGTAATTCCTTAGGGACACACCACACATTCCCAAAGGCTTATTTCATTTCATCAAACTAGCCCTTCATTCTTAACTTGTGAGAGGGGTAATCACGTCAGGGTAGGTGAATAGTTTGAACCGCTTAGCTAGATATTTGTTTTTAGGTGGGTAGGCCCACTTCAACTCACCATTGATCTACTCTAACATGCCAATATCATCAAATAATAATAACAAAAAATTGTTCCCCAATCAAATTTTAGATTAGGTAGGCAATGGGACTTATCTGTATCTACAACAATCCACTTGGTAAAATATTGGGAATAATTATATTTTAGCCTTTCAGCCATATGTGTGGCTAAATATAGGTGTGCCATATCCACTTCTTTCCATCTATCAACCCCTCCAATCTTGGTCATGTACAAACACATAGTTACCCAAAGGGTAAGATCTTGAGACTAGATATGTACATGGTGTGGCCCTATTTCTTGTACTCAAGCATCTCCACCATTTTCTCAATTTCTTATTGGTCCTCCAGGTCCCCATTGAGGTCAATGCCTAAGCAATGTAACCCTTTGACCTTGTTAATTCTTTGGGCAATGATCCTCATTTTTCACCCTATAAATTAAAAGTAATCCTCATGGATGCACAAGATAAGAAATCTCACAACCTCCACAGGACTCTCAAAATAAGGCAATTAAATAGCTGAAATACTCTAACATCATTGAGATGATTGAAAACTATAAGATCACAAATGAGCCCATTTCTAGTTTTTTGCTACTCAACCCTATAGTCACATAATAATTATGTATCATTTCTAGGTTGGCAATGATTATAATCAAATATTTGATAGGTCAACACCTTAGACTCCCAATTCTCCATGTGCAACACCAACCTAGGGTATTGCATTTATTTGAACAATACAGGGGGTGGAGGTGGTGTTGCAATTTTATTCTTTGCTTCATACATCATCTTGGATTCCTTAATGTGTATTCCATCTATGTGTTGTGCCAATCTTTCCTCTTATGCATCAAAATCACTAGATGCTTCTTCTTTGATAAAAATTGGCTATGGTTCTATGCCCTCAAACTCTTCTTCTTTATAGATCACAGGCAAGGGCTCACTTTTCTAGGCCTTCTTATTTGGCTACATCACCCTTTGATAAGACTAAATGTTGAGGCATGGTTATCTAATACTCCTGAAAGAATACGTGGTCCTATTTCAACATCCTCCAATGGTAGATGTTGATACCTAAAACATACAAGTCTTTCAACTATGCTCTTCTAATCATAACAACACCAATATCTCTATTCAGGATGACCACCTTTCTTCACAACTATGAATTGGTTATTGAAATTTGATAAATGCTCCTTCTAATAGGTTGAAAATTATTTTCTTGGCTCTGTAAATTTGAGAATTTATAATAGTAAAGTGTTAAAATAAGTACTTGTTAATATTTGATAGCTTTGAGGACTAGCCCATATTTAGTTATCCATGACTTCATCCATCATTTCACTCATTCATGACTCTAATAGTATTTCCATGACGTCCATTTGGCACACTTGTCATTACACTTATTACTTTGTCACATTTAATGCAATTGTCCCATCCTGCACTTTTCTCTTAGTGCATGACGACTGTAATTTTTTTTTAAATTTCTATTTTCAAGGTAGGATCCCACTTTTTCCATCATGATCTCTTCATAGCAGTTACCTACCACATCTTGTGTATCTTCTTATCTTTATGTGTTTTCACTTATGTACCCCTTTTATACATGCATTTATTGAATTTCCTTTATGCTATCTAGATTTATGTCATTCACACTTACCCCACACTAAAAGATGTTCATGGTCCTCCATGACATGACAAAAAAAAAGAGATAACTAAGTGATGATCTAAACCTAAGCAAAAGGTGTGAAAATAATGACACACTTTATTGAAAACAAACCAAAATCGTAAACTAATCTAATGGTATATGCATTATTAACAAAATAGAAGTATCACTCAAAATGGTAGGGACAAAATCGACTACCATTGAAATGGCCTAGAATAAATTGGCCGTCTAACCTCTTCAACTTGCATGCACATTGGGATGAATGCTATGAATAATGAACAAACCATCCCAATGGAAACAAAGTTTACCAGTATGACATGTGAACTTGGAGTCATAAACCAACACATGCATACTAGGATAAAAGTCTTATTCTTAAGATGTCTATCATGCCAAGCTTTTTATTTCTATTTCTCCACTCCTTGACTCTAATGTGAGAGAAAAAAAGTTTCATGCAACTATAGTAAAGCATCCAAATGCACTTTTAGGGATTACTCATCATCACACCGACCAACATGCATAATATGTAAATAAGGTACAAAGAACTCAACTAGGAGAACAACTTCAACACCAAAGACAAGGTTAGAAGGAGTATTCTTGTTCAATCATTTATATATGATTTGATATGCCCATAATAATGCATAAAATCAATCCTCCCAATCAGTGCAACCAATATTACAAGTCTTCATCAATATTAGACCCAATATTTAATTTAAATCTTCAACGATACCATTAGTTTGAGGGTGATATGGTGTAGTCTTGTGGTGCACAATCATGAACTCATCCAAAGGGATGCAAATTATCTCATTAAGGAAATGAGTTCCATGATCACTAGTCAAGATTAAAGTACATCCATACCTTGTAATAATATTTTCCCAAATAAAACTAGTGGTAATTGTAGCAGTATAATCTTGGGTTGGAGCTGATTCAACCTAGTGAGTGAGTTGATCTATGGTGTAATGATATAACATGTGCTAGTATGCCTTGATGTAAGAGTAACATGCTCAACAAAATAAAAAACCCATTTATCAAATGGTTCATGATCAAGTATCTAATGAATGGGCATATCATCCATCTGATCTGATTTACCCATGTGTTGACAGATATCACATTGGCATATATAAGCTTTGGCATCCTTAAATAAAGTGGGCCACCACAACCCTTCTAATAAAACATTATATGATATAAAATCACCAACATAATATCCTCTGATTACACCTTTGTGAACCTATGAAATAAATTTAGTGCACTCATGTTAAATCATGCATAATCATAAGGCTCATCTTACCCAAGTTTATAGAGGACACCTCCAATTAGCTAGAAAGGAGCAACACGAACAACCAATTACTTTTTTTCTTGAGCGCTATAGTAGTTTAGTAATAAAAATATGTTAAGGAAAGCTAAGATATATTCTAATTTCTTAGGTATGTGCATGAATTGAAATAACTGTACATCAGGTAAGTCATCCTCTATAACACACACTAGCTCACCAGATTTAATGATCGCTAAGTCATCGGGTCCATAATTAGTCTTACCTGGTTTCACCATCATAAAAAATTAAAATTTATGAAAGAGAACAATCCATTGACAAATGTATCTATGAAACACTGATTTATTTATGAGGTATTTGAGTGCTTCATGATTTGTAAATAAAGTGAATGGGGTGGCCAACAAATACTTCTGAAACTTTTAGAGTACGTATACCATGGATAAGGCTTTTTGTTCTATAGTCGTGTAATTTTGTTCATATGGAGTGAGCTTCTGAATATAAAAGTATATGGAATTATCAAGATTTCCCTCACTAAGTTATGCAAGGATAGTTCCCACTACCATACCTGAAGTGTTAATATGTACATGGAATGGCTTTGTCCAGTCTAAAAACTAGAGAATAGTTGTAGTGATTAATTTATCATTGAGTGCTATAAATGCCTAATGGTGAAAATTTGTCCATAATAATTGACCATTCTATTTAATAAGTTCTTTTAGTGGCATTGTGATCTTAGCATATCCTTGAATGAATTCTTGATAGTACCATGTTTGTCCTAGGAAGGTGTAGCCTCATGCTGGATGGTTAGTTGTGGAAGGCAAACAATGATTTCAATTTTAGCTGGATCTACTGGTAGTCCATTGTGATAAATAATATGACCCAAAAAAATTCCAAAAGGAGTATCAAAGACACATTTATTTAAATGTAAATAAATCTAAAGTTGATGATAACACTAAAGAATATGAAAAATATTAATACAATGATCATGCACTAAACCATAGACAGTCCAATCATCAAAGTATAATTGATTGAAATTATGAATAAAATCCTTAAAATCCTCTACTGTAATATGTGAGAACATAGCTAGAGCATTCTTCAAACTGAAATGAATCACATTGTAAGTGAACAAACCCCATTTATTTGCAAAGGTGGTCTTTGGTTTATCTTCTTTTTTGATTTAGACCTGATGATAGCCAAAAAACCATTGGTGAAGTTGTAAATCTCACACCCAACAAATCCTTCTAAAATTTGCTCAGTGAAATGAATTATAAAAGGGTTAGTTATACAAGTATCATTGAGTACCCTATAGTCTACATATATGTGAATATAGACATCCTTATTGACACTGATCACCATGGGTCCCAACCCTTCAAATTCATCAATAGGAGCAATAACTCTATAATGCAACATACTATAAATCTCCTCTTTAACCTGAATGGGCATATTAAGATTCATTTGATAATATATTTTTTTGACTGGAAGAACACCTTCAACTAAATTTATGTGCATCTTGCCCAATGAAGGATTCACTCCCTTCATCTCTATGTAATTATGTGGGAAAACATCTTGATATTCCTGTAGAAGTTAAAAAATCTTCGTGATCTTAGTATCAAACCAATAATTCCCCACAATGGAATATTATTAGAATAGACAACGAGTCTTAGAGAAATGAAGATCACACATCATGCATCATAATTCCCCACAATGGTAATGTTCTAGAGATCCACACTCGTAGTAGGTTCTAGGTAGAAAATGACCACCTCTACATCCACGATCATGACCTATATAGGACCAGCCTCAACCATTTTCCTGGTTATTAGCTACATAGGGCTAGTGAGTACCTCACACATGTGATTCATGAATCTCATTGATAAGTCAACCGTCATTTGTATCAGTGTATATGCATCACATATTTTATAATATTATGATACTGTTGATTGAGTAGTGCACTGAAGTAAGGGGAAATCTCTCACATCATGGTCTTCTTGATAGATCTCACATGAATGCTTTACCACTACATGAATACTCTTCCTAGGATAATTATTCTTGTTATGACCTTTTACTTCTCAATCAACACACCATAAACTTCTATGAGTATCCTAAGTACCATTCACAATGAGTTTCTCCAATAGAGATGCCATAGCAAAAATTTGGGATTCCATAAAGGGACTAATCCCTGTATCTATACTTCCAATGGCTTCAGCATGAATGAAAGCTTCCAATGCCTCACGTGGATCAATGAAGGTCTTCTAGAATAATGTGAATTAGAAAGGAAGTAATAAGCCTCCTAAAAACCACTGGGCATGTTGTGTTGCATTTATCTCAAATAATAACATGGAAAGAAGCATTTTAAAATGTGCATCATACTCACACACTCTCTTAGTGAGTTATTGTTTAATATCCTTCAGGGCATCGATACCTTATTATTCAAACTCTAGAATGTCAAATTATTTAAAAGAAACTGCCTTCAACTATTCATAATTTACCATAGCTTATTATAGATCAAACTTTTGGTAACATTTATGCACATGGTTTAAAAGGGTATAGGCAAACTGAGTTGCCTTTCATCCAGTATAAGTAATGCCTCAAGCCCACCAAATAAGTTCACAATTATGAACATGTTCCATTGTATTTTCAACACTATTATATTTAGGCAGATGAAACATCATCTCGTAGTAAATTGTAGGCATACTAGGTGTTGCCAATGGATCCTATTATTATGCACCTTTAGTCCCTCTTGTACCTTGTGGGGGAGGTCCACCAATGCCTCTTACACCACCTATAGATACTCCAACCTAACCACCACTAGTACCACCTCCTATGCCTCTATGATAATAAAAGCACCTAATATGTTAGGCACAAAAGTAGGTTGATTAACTATTGAAGGGCCTATACTTTTCCCACTGGGTATATTTGGTCCACCAAGTATTCTAAAGTGAGCCATAAGGTTGATTTATAATGGAAAATAAATTAATGACAAATTATTATCTTGATTTTATACTTAAAAAGCTTATTTAATAGGTTCAGACTTTGAATCTACACTATCTATATCCCAATTTATTATAAGAAATTTTTATCCAACTCAAAGGCACGAGCATACGTTATCGGTGGGGAGTTGGGCCTATATAGATTGGGTTCTATAATCACCAATGCTTGAATTATTTCTATTGTACATACCTATAGTGGTATCGGGTGCATTCCTATGGTTGGGAAGTCCTCATTATGACTTTTTTTCTCTTTTTATATCCTCATGACATTTCTAAAGTCCTCTCGGTCCCTCCCTGGATCACTTTCAACCATAGTCCTTTGCCCAACCTCATCATACTTGAACTTACACAACTCCCACTAACTAGATATCATGCTAAACCAAAAAAATTATATCAGTATGTGCCCCTTAATTTCCAAACCAATTGCACTACTCATGCAAGGGGGAGTTTAATCATCCATTTATAAGTTTTCAAGTCTTCAGTCAATTATAAGGAGTTTAATCATCCATTTATAAGTTTTCAAGTCTTCAGTCAATTATAAGCTTCTTAATATCTAATGAAAATTCCCTGAGATACCTTCCATGTACCACCCAAAGGAAGTTAAACTAGGATTCCTCTAGAAAAGAGTATGTAGAGATTGTGTATTCTAAACTATAACGATTAAGTGTTCTTCACCACCAAATATCCACCATGCAGTCCAGGGCACTCCCAATCTTTCCAAGGCTAACTGATGCTTTATTGACCAGGAGACCTTCTGTTCATAATTCCTTGAATGGTATTATGCATATGCCAAAATATAAACATTCAAATGAATGGTTACTTCTACAAATAAATATTCATAGAGTGATTCATAAAGGTGCTATTTTACCCATGTGCGCATAGAAACTCATGGTTCAAGAAATTGAAGTGAAAAATTCTCTTCTATGGTAGCAACCCAATGCTCGATATTTTATAGAGATAAACATTTGATCATGTTCCCACTATCATGTGAATAAACAAATGATTCTTGATAATGGAACCAAAATGTTGGGTTCTTTTCTTTTAGTCTAACATATCTTTCCCTAGTCATGCACCTAAGAGAACAATATTTCTAATAAGTTAGTGTATTGGCATATCATGAAAGAAAGTGTTCTCACATGCTCACCCATGTAGCTTAAGATCAATTCCCATTTGTTTCATCACACAATAGTGTATTTATTTAGTTTCTTAAGATAGGGTGCTCCAACAGGCACTTAGTTATAAATTCATACTTAGCTCCATGTCTAACTCTTAAATATTCATTATCTACTTAACTAATCATATAAAAATAAGTATGGCATAAACTAAGAACAAAATAGTAATAATTCCATTATATTCATGATCAGATTACATAAGTATTTCATCAACACAAAAGTTTCCTATCATTACATACATATGTCATATCTAGAATTACGATGACTTCAATATTGTAATTAATAACTAATACACAGTAAAATCAAGGGGTATTTATACATGGGTCTACCCCAACCATTCAGTTATAAAATTATTTACATAAAAATGACTCACCAATTACCATTATAAGAAATGAGTCATGGGAAGTTATTACATTATATTCTTAAAGACACGGGCCTAACTGGCCCTACATACTCTCTCTATTTTGGATCTTCGTCACTAAGCACCTATCTTCTCATAGACTGGTGCTAGATTCATGCTTGATTATTCTTCTCTGACATTCATGCAAACCATTACCTAACCATCTCCTCTTTCCATGCCCTTGCCCAAGTCTCTCACTATTATTTGAGTCCTACATTCTTGGTTCCTCTATTTTTCATGTTTCCTTGTTCTTCATGACTAGATTTTTATGTGCCATGGTCTTCTACGCCATGTCTCTTCCGTGCCTATGCTTTCTTCTGTGTTAGTGTCTTCAAAACTTTCTTAGGAAAAGTAGATAAAAAATTGAGGGCGTAATAGAAGAGGCTTTCCTATCATAATTATTAATAATAAAGGACAACATATTACATTTGAGTTTATTCCATCTCTTCATCAAAGTCAATTTGAACCTATACATAACTGTATTCTTAGATTCAAGGGTAATATGCATTGTTTGATATATCAACCGATAGATCTAGGGAGAAAAATATTTTTAGTATAAGCCTCTTGCATCCTTTAAAGGATAAATTAATTTTTCATACTTATAAATATTTTGATTATATTTTCTATGAGTCCATATCACTAGAGGATGATTATTCGCGATGACGTGTACATAAATATGAGACTCATGTTTCACATTGTTTTATCATTCACCATACTCCACATCTCAATTGTAGCTATGTTCCCACTAAGAAAAAAACTACAACATTGGTTTATATAAGGGTAACACCTACAACAAGTCGTGCACCTTCCCTCAATGAATGATGGTGTTTTATGTTGTTTAGTGCACAAGGTGAATTAAAAATAATATGATAATAAAATTAATTACACAAGGAAGATAAAATACATTATAGTCCTAAAACAAATTATGAACTTCCTTATGGATAAAAATGGTAAACAAGTGTAAGTAGAACAATTGAATAAGTAACGACTTGAGTAAAATAAGGAAGGTTATGAAAAGAACACACTTGGACATAATATTGTGATTTTGAAAGTGTAACAGTGGTTTGGAACTAATATCATATATGTTGAAATATGAGACACTAACTATGAAAAGATATATTTAACCCCTACAATGATAAATTGACTATGTCAAGGGTAGATTTGACAAACCACCAAATAGGTCTTTTTTTATTTCCAAACATGTTTCTCACTATTGAATATACTACATTATATTTCAAGTTCTATTTGTTTTCTAGAATTGTGCACCATTATATTCCATTCATACATATGTATTCACTTTTATGTTATGTTGAGAAAAATATGTTTGATCTGTCTCCTTTTTATTTTGACATTATTGGCCACAAATGCTATAATATTAGAAGGGAATAAAGTAGCTAGGTCAATAAACCTTTAGGGAGTTGCAACTATATATCACAAATGATGGAATTAGACCCCATTTAGTTATTATGTAGTGTGAATGGAAGTTTGACATTTAAAAAAATGTTTTCTCTCCCTAAGTGCAATGCAACTACATGACATTTACCTAGTCCTCATTTGGGTATAATATGCAACAATAAAATCTTGAAGTGAGTCCTTAAGTATATATATTTTAATATGAAACATGCCTAGAAATTGAATTCAAATGGAATCTTAGTTTTATACTTTTTAATTAAATAATTTTAGATGATTTGTATAAGACATCCCAATATAGATTAATAAACCTATTGGCATGTAAGATGACCAAGAAAACACATTACAAGTAAAAAAAATGGGTCCAAACATCAAATAAGAGTGAAAGAGGGTATAAGGGACAAAAATACATAAATGGACTAATTCAGTGGGCCAATAAATCCACACATGGAAGATTGGGCAAAACCTCTGAATTTATCCAAATAGAGGAAAAACAAAGGACCAAGTCTAAAAAATAATGATATGATACCTTCAAGTACAAAAAAAGATAAAGAACAAGACATAGGAAAGGGAGGAAACAAGACCACATGGAGAAGAAAAGAAAAAGGAAAAACAAGTGAAAAAGTGCCACTAGAGCTTAATTTGAATGAGTGATATGTATGCACAAAATAACATTAAAACTTTGTAATAATAAAGCTTGTATAAATATTAAGTTTCTACATAATGCTCCTACTTTGATGTGTATATGTGTATGATTTAATGCATGTATCAAGGTAAAATAATACATAATTATTCATTGTTTTAAAACATGTACCTTGAATTACCTAGGGAAAGAAGGATGAAGTTTTTTACATGCATCCATCCACACTTTGATTTGCTCACAAACTTTGGTATACCTATATAAAAAAATCATTTTCCAACACATATTTAATGTTTTATCAACTTAATGTGAATATAGTAATTTGCAAAATGTAAATTGAAAATTGAACATAGGAATGACTACACCTAATAATACTCGAATCGTTCTACCTTAACTTGAAAAATAAATCTCTCTTCTAATTAGATTTTTTTATAAAATATCTAGACATAGATAATACTTTTTATTGAGTTATAATATACCAATCCACTTCTTGATTAGGCAAGTATACAAATAAACCATTTTTAATACTCAAATTCACTCAACATTGTTTCATTTTGAAAATTATCACTAATAATTGGATATATGCCCCCCTTTTGAGGTGAGGGATTGTAAAATATACTCTTGTGATCACTCATATCAAAAGAAAGAGCTATAATAATCATGTGTTATAATAGTACATAGCCAAAGATTTGATTTTTTTATAACCATGTGTATGTAAGAATCATTAAATATCATCATGTAAAGATCATCAGGAAGATAGACAAGTAACATATCCATGTGAAACCACATAGAATAGATAACATCGTGTAAAATTTCATGGCAAGATATAACTGTGAGGAGTATGAGGATCAAAAGTGAGAGCAAAGTATATTGCCCACTCATAGGCGAGAGGATATAAATATAGTACATCCATGTGAAACCATATAGATAACATCATGCAAATCTCAATATTGGTGCACATCCTTCTATAAGGATGATATGAAGAGTGAGTGAATTGTATGCCCTGATGTAGTTTATATAACATCATACAAATATCAATGGATATGTGTATCCTTATATGAGGATTAGGTGACAATGCATGCCTCAATTTGGAGAGGTGCTAACTTATAGAAAAATATAACAATATATGTATCAAATGAAGATATCATCATGTGAACTGTATGTAGGATAAGGTCACGTGAGAATGCTCGACACATGGGTGCAATAATCTCTATGTATATAATATAGATATCAATAAGGCTCATGGAAAAAACATAAGTGGGTACAATGCCACCATATACAATGTATCATGGAAAATCATGGAGAGGTATATAGATTTATTGCCCTTGAATGAAAAGGAAAAGATAGACGTTTTCAATGAAGCTCTCAAACTAAGTGTGGGTATAATGCCCCAATACACTTTAAAATAAGAGGATGTCCTCATTGGTGTAATATATAATAAATGAATAACTCATTAGGAACAAGTAGGTATCATGCCCCTGAAGGTAGAGTCAAAGATAATGTATATAAATGATGCAAATACATGATGTTCATTAGATTGTTCAAGGGTTTTCCTTCTATTATAGATGAGTGGTAGGCCCTTAAACAAAATTTATTTGTAATAACGAAGGGACCTATCCAATTTGGTTTGAATTTTCCTTTATGTTCTTCATTCACATTTTTATTCTTTTGATTTTCCATTGATACAAGATCACCAATGTGGATCTCTCTTGATTTAATATGTTTGTTGTAAGATTTAATTAGGTGATTTTGATAAAACCTTGTGTGTTCAAGAACATGCATGTGTGATTCATAAATCATTTATAATTGATGTAATCAATTTTGTTTTTATTTATCATAATTGATAATACCTTTAAGGGATACCCATAGAGGAGGAATCTCAAGGTCAAGTGGAAGAACTAATTATGCACCATATATTAAATAATGAGGGGTTTCCCACATTATTATCATAACACTCATATGATAAACCCATAAGGCATAAACAACCTGATTATGCATATATTCACCATGCTTTGAAACAATCTTACTTAAGATTTTTACTATTGTTTTATTTGTAGCTTCAACCTGACTATTTCTATAGGGGTAATAAGGAGTAGAAAATGTATGTTGAATCTTATACTTAACACATTTTTTATTTATTGTCTTATTTTTTAATCAAGATTTATTGTTCATAACAATAACATTTGAGATGTTGAATCTAAAAATATTGAGATGGTGCATGTGTTAAATTACCATGTCATTGACATTTTTTTGTAAACTTTTGCATATTATTGACACTCTTATTACATATAAGGCTAATAATTTTTTTTTGTAATAACTCATATGACATTGATTTTCTAGTTAAATTCCCACCACATTCTCTGTCATGAAAGTCTGATAAGGTAACTTTAACCTTGTCATGCCCAAGGCATCTAAGTAACTACCCATTGAAGGACCTCTTAAAAAGAGTATCAGTAATGATAACATGTAGAATAAAACATATTTTAAATTTTATTTTGTCATTTATTGAAAATGTTCAAGAATAATGTCATCTGATAAAAACTTATAAATATTAGCATACCGGTATGAAATATTGGTGCCACTATCAATAACAAATGCATATATTTATTTTAATGTTGGTAGTGAAATAATAAATTGTTGCAATCTCTTAATGGTAAGGAAAACATGTTAATTTTAATTCCAATAGGAATAATTGAAGAAACACTAACCATAACATCAATGTGGCAACTATTTCTTCTAGGAATGTTCCCAATCTCAAAGTCATCGAAGTAGGCAATCAAACTATGGACCAAATATTGATATGAAATTAATTTATCTTTCGTAGATTGGTAAGAATATGTGACTCCATTGATGACAGGTTGAGAATAATTTTAAACTTTTATAAAGTTTATCTTCAAAGCATCAATGACGTGTAAACCTAGAATCAAAGCCTTGTATTATACTATATTTTTGGTACATTGAAAGCTCAAATAATATGTTAATGGCCTAGTTTGACCTTGGGGTGTCACTAATACAATCTCAACCCCAAAACCTAAAGCATGTTTGGATGCATCAAGTAAATGGTCCATGTTTTTTTCTCATTTGTGATCATAACAAACTCATCTTGAGAATTGTCATTCATGGGAGTATGATATACTAAAGGTGCCACAGTGAGCTGATAAATGAAAACTTGCCCTTTCATTGATTTTTTTATACTTAATTTAGATCAAATTTCTTGAGTAGCATGACCCCCTTAGCTATGTGTCTTGTTAGGTAAGGATTATACATAATTTACCTTTAAGGATTAATCATTGTAATAATGCGAGTCTTAGTGTTAAGCGTATAATGTCCAATTTTTTGTGTAGTGAACATAATAGCTAAGATTTTTTTTCCATTGAGTTATTTTTATTTTCATAATTGACCAAGATGCAAATAATATAATAAATTATTCATTCTGTATGTTCATCATCATATTGTGCTAATAAAATCCCAAAACATGCTTAGTAACAAACATTTAAGGCAATTATGGTTTATTGGGGACAAGTGACAACATGATTGGTGGGTTTTATAGATATTATTTAATTTTATCAAAATACCATTGACAATCTTCATACCATTCAAATTTGGTGTCTTTGCATAAAAATATAGAAAATGGTTGAGTTTTATTGGCAAACTGAGCTATGAATGCTGAAACTTCTTATTTGTTTCAATCATGTAGATGGAGGCATGCCAATAATAAGTTTTAATTTCTAAAGATCATATTAATTGATTTTGGATTTGGTGATCTAAATAAGCTAAAAAACTTGGTCTAATCAGATTGTATACTTTATGTTTGGATTAAAAAATATGATTGTAATAATAGAGTATAACTAATTTATTGAAATTTACTATTTATGAACATGACCTAGAAGATAGGGTATTTAGTTTATTTACATTTTGTTCTAGTTTGGAAAATGTATAGTTGTCAAAAAGGCTTTGTATGGGATTTGTGTTGACTCAAATTTGGAAATAGACTATGAATACTGTTGAGATGAGTTTGGTGCTAGATGATGCATATGGTGGACAAATTTTTATATTCTCAATTGGATTCATCCAAAGGATCTATGCCAGTTTGTATTTATGTATTTGTGATTGTAAATAGCTCTTATTTATTCATATTTATTTGGAAATGTGTGAACAACTCTATTTTCCTTCTCCTTGCTTCAAAACCCTAGCTTGCACTCTTGAGACTAATGTGAGTTGGAAAAGGGGTTAGAAAGGATGGGCTAAGTTGACCTCAACCACCCCACTGAGTGCCTAAGTACTTAGTATGTTTTGATACTCTGAAGAGGGCTCAAACTGCACATATTTCTCCCACCTAGCTAAGTGTATATAATTAATACAATAATATCATGTCATGTAATCTTATGCATGGTTTTCAACACTTAAAATTATGTTATTTTGACCTTGTAGTGGTATTTAAACTTTGTATAGGGACTATTCCTTTGAGGGGTTCTATATTTGGAATCATTGTGGTAGTTCCTCTCAATGTACAAATGCTTTCCAGTGATAGATATATTCTTTTTAAATAGGAATAGGCTTATATTAGATTTATATAAATAACTGACTCTTTGGGTAGCTGCCCTTTGCACTTACGTGTGAAAAGTATGATCAAACTGATAAGAAGGATTTGAATATGTGAAAATAATTGTTAAAGAGTGAAAAAATGAGGTTGGCCAAGGAAGATGGATATGGTAATTGTATTTATCTAACTGTGGCTAAAACTATCTAGAAAGTAAGAAAAAATGATTTGAGGTCTAGAGATACTTTAAGTAAGATAATAAGTTATTTTAGGTAGAGACTAGGGGATTCATGTGTATTAATAATGTATTTTTTTGAAGGTCAGACCCATAGATAAGAGAATGGCTTAGAGAGTGTGTGAACAAGAGTCAATTATGTGTGCAAAAGTCATGTATATAAAGCTTGGTCAAAACTAACATTGTCAAGTATCTAATACCCAATATGAGTGTCTACATGCCCCCCGCCCCCCCTCCACCTGTGCCCCCTCTTTATAGTAATGTAAGTACTAGAGTAAAAGGATATAGGGAGATACATGAATGTAATCATGGTGGGTATGTTCAAGTAGAGGCTGAGTGTTATGCTTGCTTAATGAAAAACTTGTAATAAAACACATAGAAATTAGTTTCCACTTATGATGTAAAATATGAGGTAAAGTCATTGAACAAATTCAAAATTATAATAAAAAGTAAAAAATACACCTATATGCAGGTGAACCACATTATCTTCTTGGAGACAATGGAGAAAGGGGTGATCACGCCTTTCGGAGATGCCAATGTCAAACCCATGGGTTGAGTTGAATATGCCTCAACCCTTATTAGGGATGGAGAAGTGCTTAGAAGTTAAGTCATGCAGAACATCAACCACACTACTCATTATATTTTATTTTAGAGAAAGGGACCCACCATGAGTTCCAAAAATATTTATGAATCTAAGTAAGTTTTTTGAATCATCTGCCATAGACATATTTTACAATTCAATCTGAGAATACGAGTATAGCTGAGTTGAACCTAAGTAAATAATTTTTTAACATGCCTCATCCCAATATAATAATCTATGTAATCTTAGCCATACAACCTATGCTAAAATTTAAGAACATCTAGAAATTGTTCATAGACATCACACACATGTTCTCAATTTGATAACCTATGTAAATTGAGTTATGTAATCTATGTAATAATATCATAAAAATTATGGACTATTAGTCATAATCTTGTAAAATCTCAAACATATGCCCTGCATATGCCCCAATTTATGTCAAATCTATCATAATATATGTAAAATATATAATAATTTGTGTAAATCTATATTAATCTATTTCCAAAATTTGAATGTTCATGTAAAGTGCTTAGTCTCTAAGACAAGCCCACTATGTATGTCCCCTTTTCAAGGTGAGGTATGTATCCTATAAATTAATCATCTCAATGTAAAAGAGTTGTACACATCATGTTATATAAAATAATATATAAACATGTAAGACATGGACTTACATGATTAGATTATGTCATCTACTACACCCTTAACCTATAGTGTGCCTATGGATATGTGTGTCTAACTTGTGGCTCACTTAACCTTTCATATTATCTTATCACATTTATCTATGTTTTTATATTATTAGTAGGGTTGACCTATGAAATAACCATGACTTAAGTAGAGTATATATAGGAGGTAGTGGTTAGTCTTTGAAGATCATATTGTGATTTTTAATCTTATTGTATTGTTATCGAGGTTGATCCCTCAAAGTGGTTCTATCATATTTATTAGGTATTATTCTCTTTTTTCAATTATTATTGTGGATATGATTATTTTATTCCTATTTATATGATATATTATTTCATTGGCATGCATTATTTAAGTAATTTCATTACAAGTGATATCGAAGCTTTGATTTGGGTAAGTTTTTGTGGCATATTTTTTTTTCATATCTGGCATAGTTGTTGTCCTGGGAGTTGGAGTATAAAAACATAACTTGTAATTAATGAAGAATTTATTTTTTCATCACCACAACATTGTTTGAGGTTTTTTTATTTTTAAATTCTATAATTTTTTTTGCACGCTTGTGAAAATTATAAGTCATTGGATTCATTTAAGCTAGATGATCACAAAAATATCATCCTCTATTACACCTTTTTTCAATCCAAAACCCTAAACCCTAGGGTTCGTGCATGGTTGGTACAAACATTTGTAGCCATAAGAAAGGGCAATATACTCCAAGAAAAATGTCTCCCAAGAAGGACATGGAGCCTAAAAATTTAGATTATAGGTTGGTTAACCAACTTCAATCAAATATGCAATACATGGTGAAGAAAGGTTATCTCAATGTGGTAAAAGGGTACATTGATGTGGTAAAAGGGGACATGGATGATGTGAATCCTCGGTTTCCAACTATTAATGGGACATTGACCACTCTTGCAACTTGTATTCCATAACTAAATAATCTTCCACCATTCTATTTGGGTTCTCCTAACCAAAACAATCAAAACTCAAATACTAATTTAAAGAACATGTTGCCAAAAGTGGAAGTATGCAAGTTTGATGGAAAGAATTTGTTGTACCAATAATTGAACATGTGCAAAAATTATGAGTCATTCAATTCATTTTTATCATAAATCTGGTCTAGTTGGTAAAAAAATAGGTTATCAATGTTAAACATGTTCAAAATCAAAGAATGTATTTTTAAAATCCTCTTTAAGTATCTAAGATTTAAAAATGAATTGGTAGATTCTGAGTCTTTTTACTTTTTGTAGGCTTTTACTACTTGTAAATCACATGTCTGATTTTCAACCCTTGTCCAACATGCCTATGTATTTTCACACCTTGCTTATTACCTCATTAGGTTTTGATACCTTGTAAGACACCTTTGTGGAATCTGAGCTATACTCTAGCATATTGTAGATCCTGATCCCTTCACATACACCCACATATCTTGACACATGACCAAACACCCCCAAACATATGATATTAACTAAGGAGTTACCCTGTACACTTGAATGTTTCAAAATTCCTTTTTAACCTCTCATTTGATTAATTTTTCACTTACCATTCTCCCAAAAGTCTCCACATTCCTCCATCCTACAATCTTTGTTGTTTATTTTCCACTATTCTTCTTGTAGGTGTTCTTTCTAACTCATTCATGGTTTTTTTGTAGGAGAGCTAGGGTTTGTGTTTGTATCTTGTTATTAGAAAATAAAACAACTTCAATAAAATTCTTGTGCTAGACAATTTACTATTTCACATGACAAGGTATCAAACATTCATCATATTTTTTGACCTTAAGGGTTTTGAAACATTCACCACAGACTTAGACATGCATACCACTATTACATTCATCAAAGATCTAATTATTGATTAAGCACTTCATGGAATTTTAGCCTCACCTACATGCTCTAAATATTTTTAACTCTATTCACACTATATACACCTAAATCCACTTGCCCTAACCATTCCACTAATCCCTCTATTTATCTTAATTGATCATGTAACCATAATCTTAACCAATTAACTAAATCCTATTCCCTATCATATATTACCTACATCATGCTGACCTCATTACACCCAACATGCCATATTAATCCCTTCATTATCTGACTAACACCCCATTAAATCATTAGTCCTAGCTCATTAATTAACTTCTTGCACACTTGCCAATTTAAAATTCAAATATATTCTACCTACACCCAACCAACCTATCCCTAGCTTCTCTTACATACATATATCCTTAAATCTCCCTTAAAACCCTAACTAATCCCTATTATCCTCTAATAAAATCTAGAAGCCTCTAAAATCTAGAGCATTCCCTAACTTTCTAGAATTCTCTAAACTAGAGAGTTCTAATGAATTAAAAATTTATTTAATTCTCCTCCATCACCCTATAAATAACCAAACATAGAGATTGGTTGGACTAACGAGAAAGATTTAAAGCCATTATTACACATCTATATACCATCTCTCTTAAGCCTTCATATTTCCATTGCATCCGCACTATCCTTGAATCCAAGAAACCATTAAACCATCCATCTTGAAGCCACCATTATCAAGTAATCCAACAAGCAAGTCAAGAATAATTAGAGAATCAGTTTGAAGATATTGGAGGGAAGTCGAGAGGAGAAAGATGATGGTAAGAATCCATTTATAATTTTTTATTTCTTATATATTCTCTCCCTTTGATATTTTTATAAGTTTTGGGTTAAATTATTATTTGTAGTATATTGAATCCATAACTCAAATTTAAAAACATACATTAGCGACCATAGTGGGATACCTCATTTAAACTAACCCTTGTGTGTGTAATATGTGTTAAATTAGATTGTAAGACTGGTTATAAGAATATTGGGCTTTGAAAATTTGAAAACTTCACATCCCAAATGAAGTGTGTTATTGCACTATAAATTGTGATTTTGCATAGGTAGTATTACATATCCCAACTATAATTTTGATTAACTATACAAAATAAACACTAACTATTGAAAATTTTGGTGGTTTTTTATCCTTTTTAAAAATCACTTCTTGATAAACGCAATTTTGAAACTTAGTTATGGTTTTGAAGTATAGTTATGGTTTTGACATAATATTATATTAAGGTTAAACATTAGCCATTTTTAACGTCTTGTTGGATTTTATAATTTGAGCTAATATGGTGGTGTGTGGCGATAGAATAAAGTTTTTATTACCTCTAAATCAGTAGTTTTTAAATATTAATCAAAATCACTTGTCCATAACAATGATAGTACTTTTTAATTGTGGTTTTGATTCTACTAGAAGCAGTTTTGAGTTAGGCATAAAAACACTAACTAAGCTTGTGTATTTGGCCCTCTAACAATTTTGTTGTCTCTAGCTAGTTGTTATTTGCTTACAAGGAAGGGGAGATTCTATCTAGACAAACTTAAATATCCCTAAAATCACCCTTTTAACTACCTTGTATAATATCATCTATCTAGAGTAGTGGTTTTGAATCCTAACAATGGTTTTGAAGATTGTAGAGGCAATTTTGCTAGTAGTTAGATAGTAGTTTCTATTACTCTAGGTTTTTAATCTTTAGTCATAAATATTTATCTCTCTATAGATAAGCAAGTTTTAATAAGAAGTCTCAATATACCTTTTTACACATCATCCTGTATATATTATAAATTTTAAATAGTGCAAAACTACTTCTTGATAGAAGCAATTTTGAATCTCATAGGTGGTTTTGAAGTTAAATAGATGATTTTGAATAACATTCAAAAATAACTATTGTTATTAATTTTTTGATAGTTTATCTCTTTGTAGGTTATAAGTAGGATTTTGTAAGTGGTTTGAATTTCTAGACATACTTTAACATTTTCAATAATCTGTATGTGTGTGTGTGTGTGTGTCTATATATATATATATATATATTTGTAACTAGTTTCAAAACCACCTCTCGATAAAGGTGGTATTGATTTCCATAAGCGGTTTTGAAGATCAACTCATAGTTTTGATTTAGGGTAATTTTATAATACATCTACCTGATTAGTGATTAGTATAGACTAGCTTTTAATAAAATAAAATCTCTTTTGTCATACTAAGAATTCTATTTTATAATCTACTTTAAACTTCATTACTTTTCCTATACATTGCAAAATCACATTTCGATAGTTGTGGTATTTATTTATAGAAGTAATTTTGCACTAACCTCAGGCATTTTTGCCTAACTACACAATCACAACTAATTAATGATATGTAAAACCACATATATCTCAAAAGTGTTGTTTACTGTCAACTATGGTATTGCATTCTTTGGAATCAATTTTGAAATTATGACTATGTAAAGGTGGTTTTGTAGGTGCTAGAGGCAATTTTGACTTCTTATAAATTACTAACATTTTTTGGGCAAGATAACTAAGTAGAAGACCCTAAATCAACTAGCTAACTTGTTTCTTTGTAGGATGAAGGCTTAGTCTAGAATTTTAGAATTAGAATTTTACTGTATATATGTATTTTATTTTCTTATGTATTTATCTCACATAGTTAAATAGCCAGTTAAATAAACTTTTGCTTGCCTATTTATTACCCAAAATTTTGGTTTTATAGGGTACAATGTGACATGGAATTCATCCCCATGCATTTTCTTGGTCATTAAGGGTTGGTGACATGAATTTCATCATCGTGCATTTGACCACACTTTGTGCTCTAGCAGAGTATAAATATCAAGGACAACTATTGTTAGGCTAAGTAGTTGATCCCATACAGGTCTTCCATGAAGGGGAAGACTTAATTCTCTAAAACATGCATTAGATAACACCCTACATGAATTTGGGTCCCATGTATCTTGCGTATATTCAAGACACCCCTAGAAACTTTATGTAAACCTTGATTAGGACCCATCGGTCATAACATTAAATTTATTTTCAGAGTCAGTATCAACTCCCAAATGACCGTCAAGTGAAGATGAGGTTAAAAGGGTTAAAAAGATTATATAATGAGTCATTGACCTATAACCTCACCCATAAATCCATTATATTGTATAGTCATCAGGTTACACACCCTTTTATTTACTAATAATAGGGCTTATGATTTGGCATGACTATGTGTGTTTTGTGCTAAGACCTGTATTATTTGTGAGTTAAGCTATCTTTATCCCTTTTTCACCAAAACACTTAGAGAACCTTTATGACACATTCCATCTTAGGGATAAAACTAGAACATTTCATCTTCATCCCATCACCCATGATTTTGAGTATTAGATTTCATCTTCAAACTAAACTATATTGGTCACCCATCACTTTTAATCCTATTCATCACTTCATTCATCCTATATTGATTAAATATTATTAAAGTCTATAACTCTATTAGGTTTTATCTAGCACCATATCGTATTATCATCCTGCATATTCATAACTATCACCCATCTAATTATCATCTTGCTAGTGTGAAAAGGCATCTAGTCATCTTATCATTTAGTCCCCTTTGTTAGATCAAACCTTTTTAGGGTTATCACATCGGTAATACTTGATCAACTTAGTCCTTAATATCCAAATCTAAATATTATCACATATATTACACACATCTTGACCAATCTAGTCTAAGGACTTAAGTTTAGTGCTCAAAGTCATATTTACTTTTTGCCCCACACCAAATCAACACCTAATCATCTTTACATCACCTCACATAATCTACCATGCCAATCAAAACCCATACCCATGTCCTGAGGTTAGGACAAGGATCAAACTAGGAAGATGATGTCCTTAAGACACTAAGTGAGCAGAGTAGGGATAATGAAGAAACTTAAAATGATATGCATACTCCTCAAGGAGATGAAAGACTCCCAAATGACTTATTTAATAGTGATAAAGTTAAAGCATAATTTGATTAGTATATATATGAAAACCATGACCAAATGCTCACCCAAGTAATTGGAATGGGGGGAAAATAACCTCTTACATTTAACCTTAGTCTCCTACATCTCATTCGTCCATCATCTAGACCCAATACTCCACCTCACCCAAATGTCACTAACCAAGAACAAGGGGACCTTGAACTTGTGGACCATGAATAAGAGCTATAAGAAGAAGAAGAACCCCCTCAAAACAATCACATTGAGGCTAATATAAGGAGATCCACTTTGGATGATCACCTAGACCAGCTAACTCAATAAGTCAACTCCCTCACATCCTAAATTCATTCTGAAAAACCAAAGACCTACATCTCCCAAAAGAATAGCTATAAATACTAATGCTGACCTGTTAAGACCAAAAACAAGGAAAAATCATACTTTTAATCCCTTAATGGATCCCTCATTTGACCAAGAGTGGAAGATGGTGAAGGAAACTATTTAGTAAATTGACCCTCTCACTCAAGCAATGAGATATAGATATCAAGAATTCTACACATCCCATTAGACATGAGCATTCGATAGATACCCTTCCCAACACATTTTGAAGTTTCAAATTTTGAGAAATGTAAGGCAAAAGGGAACCCACATGACCATGTTCAAAAATTCTATGTATCATGCCATGAGGTCACATATAATGATGCTTATCTATTATGATTCATTTCTAAAATTCTCATAGGCCCACTCTTGAATGGTTCATGCATCTACCAAAGGGTCTATTACTACCTTTGAGGAGTTAAAAAAAAAATTATGAGACACTTCTCTTTTAATATAGAACATGATATATATATATAAAATTGATCTATACAATAATAAACAAAGGAGGAGCTTGGCCAATTGATTTTGATGTATGGTCCCTAAAAAAGAGTTGGTTAAGTTTTTCATTGATAACCTAAATGCTAAATTAAAATATCAATTGAAATTATAACATGTAAAATCATTTTATGAAATTATAGAGAAGGGTATCCATATAGAAAAAAAATTATTGAAAGGGGAACAATCAAATTATATAACCAAAATGAACAGAGTCAAAATCAAGATAATGCTTTCTTAGGTAAACCAAAAATCTTCAACAAGAATAAGAATGTAGTAGGGGATGGTGTTATTGATTCAAAGCATATACAAATAGTAAAGAAATCTCCCCCCACTAACAAAAATCAAAATATATCTAGCTTTATTATACAAGAGGGAAACCAAAGCCTAGAATGGGGAAACAAAATATTATTAGTCTTGGTGTACCTATTGAAATGGTCCAAAAATAATTAATTTTTGCCAACATGATAATTCTCCCAGAGATTCGACCCTTGGATGATAATAAGTCACACCTTGATTAGTACTGTGAAGAAACGTTTTGCCAATACCATCGAGTCAAATGGCATGATACTGAGAAATGTATGCAATTAATACTTCCATCTAGGGATTAATAAAACAAGAGGAGATAGAAGTTGAAGGGGAGAGTCAAACAAACCAATCCAAAAATCATTAATTAGGTATATATCAGGACCCTCTACCAAAGCATGGTCAGATATAAAAGAAACCACTGAGGGATCAGGGTCAACCCTCCACCTCTAATAAAATTTATTATCACTCCATCCCATACCATTACATTAACATCATCAAAATCAAAGGCCCCAAAGAGCCCACAAATATTCCATCCCCCATCCTTAAAATTAATAGGGCCATTTTTTATTGTGTAGTCACTATAAGACATGGTAAAATAATAGTTCCTAGATCACCTTCAGAGGACCCACCTGCTTCTTCATCTCAAAAAGTCATCATACCTAAGAAGGTCTCAAATTCTTTTGATAAGCCATATGATATCATTCAACATCTTGAGAATACCCCAACTCAAATCTCTCCTATGGATCTTCTCAAAACTTTATATGGGCATCACGAGATATTAAATCAAGTCTTACATGAATTAAAAGTTCCTAGGGATATTGATACAAGTCAATTTCAAGCCTTAGTGGGTCACATATCTCCATCACAACAAATTACCTTAATACCCAGGATATGCCACCCATATACCCTTATCACAATTATACCTTATTCATTGAAATCTCCACCACCAACCATAAAATCCCATGTGTTCTTAGAGATGGAGGATCCACCTTAAATTTGTGTAATATTGAATTTCTTAAGAAGTTGGGGCATTCAAAATCATCACTAAGGCCTACTTTAATAATGATCAAGGCATATGGTGATAATGAAAGGTCATCCACTGGAATAATATATCTTCCTATAGCTATGGGGTCTATAGTCCACCAAACCTTAATTCATGTAGTAGATGTAGATCTCCCCTACAATATTATTTTGGGATTCCCTTAGATCCATGAGATAAGAGTGATACCCTCCACCCTACATCAATGTCTCAAATTCCCACATTCAAGAATGGAGGTCACCATCCTAAAGTGAAATTTAACATTTCTATATCTGCCAAATGAATCAATAAAATCCTAATTTTTATTGTCCCAGTACCCAAACTTCCTCTTATAATCCTAAAGCTATGAAATATGTCCACCTTGATAGCCTATCACCTACCTCATTTGAGTCAATAGATATCACTTGTCTAAAAATTATTTCCAAGGGGTGTGGGGAATATGAATATAAAACCCTTTATGTGGGAGACCTTCCACTATCCCCACATAGCTATGGGTCCCCAACTATATGGCAAGATAAACCCATTATCTATTAGTTCAAGTCAAATGCCTTGACAAGCACAGGGATGTTATCAGAAGAATATTTTGAAGAACCTGATGATTCTTATATTGTTCATGATGTTGTGACCCTAGAATTTCATAAGAAAAAGTATCCCCAACTTTAGAAAATGCTTCAAAACATGAATTATAAGGATAAAGGACTAGGTTAAGAGGAAAAAAGAAGATTGGAAATTATTGGTATTCAAGAACATCCAAGATGACTTGGCCTAGGGTACAAACCACTAGGCATTGACCTCAACACTATTGCCATAGATAATTCTTTGATTCTTAAAGAGTTTGATTCTGATGAAGAAGTTTAGATAGGTTCCATTTATAACCTCTATGAAAACCTATTTTCCACAAAGCATTTCTCAGACACCACCATTTCCACTATCGATATCTCCCTCCATTACCCTCAATTAATATATTGGGATCAGAGGCAATTGCCATCATTTGATGTGTTTTAAAATGATGAGGCTACAGTTGAATATCTAGGAGCTTGAGATTTTATGTCATCAGGGGATCACAAAAGAGAATTCACTATCAATTTAAATGAATATGCCTATTTTGAGAAAAAATGAGTCATTAAACCAAATAGAAGAGGAATAATATGATGAAGTTGATCCCTCTCTAGACATAAATGAAATCTAGTCAAACCCTAATGAACAAGAGCTTTATCAAGAGCTAGGTACAAAGCTCCCAGTTGAGTTTTTTCAGGAGAAGAACCACCACCACCCCCAACCTATATTCAAGATCAATCACCTTCCCTAATTAAGGAGGTCATAAAAATTAACATTGGAACTAAAGAAAATACTATACTTATCAAACTAGGGGAAATTCTCACTTTTAAGAGACATCAAATTCTCATTGAGCTTCTTAAAGATTTTATAGACATATTTAAATGGAGCTATTTTGACATGGCTGGGCTATATCCTACTTTGGTGGTACATCACTTAGTAGTAAACCCAAATTCCAAACTAATAAAATAGAAGCTTTGTAATATTCACCCCAAGGTAGAATTATTAGTCAAGGAAGAATTAAAAAATTATCAGAAGCAAGATTCATCCTACCAATATACTACTACAAATGGATCTCTAATATCATCCCTTTCAAAAAACCATAAGGAGGGATACAGATTTGTACTGACTTCTAAGACATAAAAAAGGCATGTCCCAAAGATGAATTTCCTTTACCTAGTATTGACATGATCATGGACTCTACCGTAGGATATGAAATGCGTTCCCTCATGGATGGCTTTTTTGGTTATAATAAAACCAAAATCACTCTTGAAGATCAACATAAAATTGCATTCATCACTCCATGGGGGATGTTTTACTATCAAGTGATGCCCTTTAGCTTGAAAAACACCAAAGCAACCTACTATAGGGACATGACAATTATATTCCATGATATGATGCATAATATTATGGAATATTATGTATATGATGTCTTAGGAAAGTCTAATCTCAGATTAGAACATCTAACAGTCCTCAGATGGATTTTTGAGACTCAGAGAATATAAAGTCAGATTGAACCCCCAAAAATGTGTATTCGGAGTCACTTTAGGCAAACTCTTAGGATTTACAGTTTCTCAATGAGGCATTGAGGTATATCTTGCTAAGGTAAAATCCATTGTTAAAATGCCTCCACCTAAAAACATAAAGCAACTAAGGAGACTTCAAGTGGAATTATAGGCCATTCATCAATTCATTTCTTAGTTGGCAGATAAATGTCATCCCTTTACTCATCTATTAAGGAAAGGAGATTAGTTTGACTAGAACTTAGAATGTTAAAAGACATTTGATAATTTGAAGCAACATCTAGTGAAGCCTCTAGTCCTTTCACCACCTATATTAGGAAGGTTGTTGCTCTTATATATCTCTACTACACCATGTGCTACAGGGGTTCTCTTATCTTAGCATAATGATGAAGTAAAAGAAATAGATATTTATTACCTTAGTAGAAGACTCATCTCATATGAGCTCAATTATAACCCTATAAAGAAGGCATGCTTAGATATAGTTATTGCTTCACAAAAACTTAGGCATTATATGTTGAACAACCAAGTCAGGCTAATAGCAAAAGTTGACCTGCTCAAACACATGTTATCTAAGACAACCCTAAAAAAAAGAATGGCTAAATGGATCATGTTATTAAGTTATTTTGATATTGAGTATGTAAATTAAAAGGCTATCAAGGGGAAGGTTATCATCAAATTGTAATAACACTCATGGCATATATAAAACCATTAATCAAAACCTTCCCTGATGAGTTTATATTGACAACTAAGGAATCACTAGGATGGAAATTATATTTTGGTGGATCATTTAACACACATGGGTCAGGATTAGGAATCCTTTTTGTCACACCACAAGGAGACCTAATCCCTAAATCCTTTTGAATCTCTTTCCTATGCACTAATAACATCACTGAATATGAGGCATTAATTACTGGATTACAACTTGCCATCTACTAGAATATTCAACATCTTTAAGACTTTCAAGATTCTTAGTTAATTATCAATTAGGTGAATGAAGAGTTATAGACCAAGGATGAGAAGTTACTTCCATATAATCAAATGGTTGATCAATTAAGGAAATTTTTTTAGTCTAAAACTTTTGAAAAAATGCCTAGAGGTAGTAACAAAGTTGTGGATGCAATGGCCACTATCGGGTGTTTAATAGATCTCCCAAAGGATGTCTTTGAAGGTAATTTCTTGGTCAAATAATAATTATTTCCTACCCATCAAACATTGGCTCATGATCAAATTTACATAATTCTTGATCCTATTAAACCCTTGTATCATGACATAAATACCTATATTGATGCTTATATCCTTCTACTAGACTTAGTTGCCACCAACACAAAGCCTTTATCCAATGCACATCTCGTTACACCATCATCGATAGTACGCTCTATCGATGAGTCTATGATAGGACCTTGTTGAGATGCCTAACATTAGAGGAGGCTATTTTCATAATTGAAGAGGTCCATGATGGTATTTGTAGAGGCCATGTCAGTAGAATGGCCCTAGCCAAGAAGTTACTCTAGATTGGATACTATTGGCCAATAGTGGATCATGATGCTTACCAATATGTATGCAAGTGTGTAGCCTAACATAAACATGGAAATATACATGGCCCAACTCAAGAACCACAACTTATAATGAGCCCATGGACATTTTTAGTATGGGACTATATCATATCAACAATATTAATCCTACCTCATCAAATGGACATAAGGTCATTATCATAGCCATAGAGTATTTCAATAAATGGGTAGAAGCAATATTTATTATATACACCATAGGTATACATATATCTAAGTTTATTTTGAATCAAATCATTTGTCACTTAGGAATCCCATCCAAAATGATATCAAATAGTGAAAATTATTTTAAGAATCAAGAAGTGGAATACCTGTGCAAGGGATACCATATTGAGTAGTATTTCTTTATGCCCTATTATCCCTAGGGAAATAGACAAGCATAAGTGAAAAATAAAACACTTATAAAAATTCTCAATGATGCTGGAAGAAATTGGCATCTACAAATATATCCAATACTTTGGTCTTATAGAACTAGTATCTGCACACCAACTGGGGCCACCTTGTACTCTTTGGTATATGGAGCAAAAAAAATCTTTCCAATTGAAGTTAACTTCCCCTCATTAGTAATATCATTATGGGACATGATAATCGACAATGAGTATAGATAGGAGTGACTAAAAGAGCTAGAGTTATTAGATGAAAATCATCAAAATTTTCTTGATCATCTTAGGGCATATCGAAATAAGCTCAAGGGCCAATATCACAAGAAAATCCAATCTAAAGAATTTAAAATTGGTGACGTATTCCTTAAGGAAAATTAAAAAAACACCAATACTAAATGAAAAAAGAAGGGGAAATTTGAAGCAAATTAGCTTGGGCCATATGTTTTTATTGCCAAATTTGGATCAGGGGCATACAAAGTGACCACTTTAAATGGTGATGAACTTGATCATCCCATGAACATTATGCATTTTAAAATGGTTATATACCTAAAGGGATTAAAAAATCCTCCATCTATAACACCCCACACTTGGGGGCATGTCCATCCATCATCACTTCACTTCCCACTATTCTTTCCCATTTCCATATGACCTTGATCCTAACAGTTGGTATAAGACACATGTTTTTGAAAATCAGGAGATATGAGCTTAAAAAATGGGGAAAACTATTGATAAAAGTGTGAAGGGGATACCTCTTGAAAGAGTCATCTAGAATGTCTAATCCATTCTAAAACTAAATATTCCTTCCAATATCCTAATCCACATACAATCGATTCTCCCAGATGGCTCTTCTCCTTATCAGCCTCAATCACACCAAACTTCAACCATCCCCATTCATTACCCTAAACATACATCCATGTGTACCCACTAACTTCATTACTAAATAAAGGTCATAAAATATTTCTCTTCCAAGGTGTATATTTGTACATAACCGAATCTTGAATGTTTTACCTAGTTCCTAGGACTGTCATTATATCTATTTTGATCCTTATTTCAATTGTCACAAAGACTATTTGACCCTATTGTCCTTGGTTAATATTCTAGGGTGATTTGAAAATAGCCCATTTTTCCCAAAAACATTATCCATAACCATTTAACACAGTTTCTTAAAATTGTTTCTCTTGTAAATAAATTGTCTTCTTTTCTCACTTTATACATATTAGTCAAATTTTGATCCCTATTATGCCATTTTAGGGTTTTAGCCTATATTTTAAATAGTCATCATCATTATTACTTTTATTTACATGGTTTAATTGTCAATGCCATATAATTAGGTTAAAGTGGGGTTCATGTTATTCTATAAATCCATTTTTACTTAGGTTATGTTTGTAAATAGAAATCATTTAAATCACTTTGAAACTTTTTATTAAATCATCTTGTCAATAATCAATATATACATCTAGTCTTTTAATCCATATGTGAATATTTTCATTAAGTTGTCTTGGTAATATTGTTATGTCATGTTAATATTTTATTGTAATATTTCTTGTTAGGTTGTTGTAATCCTTTTTTTCATTGTCTTATTATATTATCTTTTTAAGTGTTAGTTTTTGTAAATATTTAGTTTGTCTTTTTATTACTAGGAATGAGGATGGCCTTAAATGAATACCCATTATGAAAATTCAGAATGCCATTAAGGGAGTTCCATCTCAAAATCCCCACGCACTCTGAATCAATGCGACCTCAACTATATAAATGTCATAGGTACACTTTTGATCACAATGCAATAGCAAATTTGGATTGCCTACATTTCAAGTGGCTTCAAGACCCCACAACCAATATTATCTAAATCATTCAACTATCCCATTTGACCACCCTAACCTACTAACTAAACCATCCACCTCCTTGGTGCAAGAAGGTTTACCCATTATCAATTTGTGATACATATGATTAAAATCAAAACACTGCCTATCTACATATTAACACATGTCATAAGATTACAACATTTTCCATATCATTATAACATCACATTATATCATGAAAAATAAAAATAATACATCTTATCATCTATCTATAAACCATGCCATCCACATCATATAGGTGAAATAAAAAAATATCCACATTGTCATATAGAAACATCCATAAAATCCATAATCATACATCAATCCTAACATCTATATCTAATCATCTCACGTAATAAAAAATATCCAATATCTAATCTAACCAATGCATCATTATCACATCACATAATAAATATAACCACATGCCATATATAATAAAAACCCCATAATCACATAAATGTCCATAAAATTTGGTCAAAATATATACATAATTCAAGCATCATGGACATCTATGTGATAAGAATATGATATACATGTCCAAAATACAAAGTGTCTCATAAAGCCAGATCATGGCTATCTTGATGGTCTCCTTAATGGTTGATGTAATCAATGTAAATAAGTGATAGCCATGTAAGATGGTGCACTCTGATTAGCTAACACCACACTCTCATATAGTCTCCTATAATATTATGCCTCTCAAGTCAAGTGGGATATCTGTCAGGTCACATCGCATAAACCCTACCTTTATAATAGGGCATTTACCTCATCCTTGGCCCTCTCAGCTACCTATGCTCTACCTCTCACTGACTCAACCTATCTTAAATCTAACTAGTCTGTGCCTATGAAGGCACTATCTATGCATCTTGTACTTGAATCTACTTTTGTAGGGTCACTATCTATCTATCCCTAGATTGATTTTGGCCTAGCTAACCCTGTAAGATGCTATCTATGTATTTCTAGTCCTAATATATATTAATAGACTTGTTAGATGAGCTAATACATGCCCCATCTGACTATCTATTTGAACTATTTGGTGTTATTAATCTACCACCTACACCTAATACCTAACCTATTCCATAGTAATCCTAGCCACCTTTGCCACCCTAGCCCTCACCTCTTGCCTTAAACTATCAATCTATGCCTGGTCAGTGATACTGATAGGTGGCATAGAAGTCCCTGCAATATGTAGACCTGCCCCTCTCTAGGTTTGGTCTCCTCCCCCCACATCCTAATCTTATCTTCCAACCCCCTAATCACCCCCATCAATAACCATTATTGTTTTATCTACCTCATCTTATCTTCTAACCCCACCATATCTCCCATCTTAGGGTTGCAGCCTCTATGCTTATAAAATCCTCAAGTGTGCCTACACCTATACTAACTTCTACATCACTCCCCTCTCCTAGATCCTTGAGGTGGTGTTAATAGTCTCTATTACCATATCTTCCACCACCATAATGTATAATCTATAGTGATTACAGGATCTACCATCGGTGTCTAGTAGTCCCATACTATAGGAATAATACTATCATAATCAAGTTGTGCTAGAACCCTATCTATTATTTAACCCTATTGGGGCCTCTCTTGATCACTCCTTGAAAAGAGATGCTTCTCACCTAGGACATCCTACTAGCATCCAAACTATCTTTGTACCCTATTAGGATGATATCTCTCAATAATATAATCTCTACGCCTAATCAAGTAACACTTTGTCAACATATACCTAGTATAGTTTGCATCCTTTGCTCATCCCCACTAAACCTATCTATAAGGCATACACATAATTCGGTCCTCTCTTAGGCTATCCAATGCCTACCTAAAATACCTCATATCTATATAATGTGCTCTTTATACCCAAAAAATATTGTACCATCTAAATACTAAAGGCTAGTCAGGCTTCTAGCCTGCATATGTACCTAGTGGCATCTCGATAGCCATGTGTTCCCAACACCAAATTTGAATAAGTGATGAAGGCCTAAAGTTCACCACTCCTTTGTATGCCCCCATGTGTAAGCCCCTATATAAATTTCCTAATACTATAGGAACCCATGCAAAAACCTAATAGTCCTATATCATATCTATGACTATATCTCCCAACCCTAGATGGAACCATTACCCACTCTTGTCTAGAAATAATATGCCAGTGATAAGAGACATAACTACCAAAGTTAGTCTATCAATAGAATCATCTTTTAATTCCCTATCTATATTTATTTGTGAATAACATATTCCAACCTATAGGTGTTTGCATAATTGCTTCACAATCATGCTCAATTTTCATGACTACTAGTAGATCATGTCCCCTCTCATTAGTTACTAAAAGATGCACCACACATCTTCCAAAGTAATAGTCATCTCCCCAGTAAAAAAGTGGAATGTGCTTGTATCTAAGTGCCATTGCTCCACTAATTCCATGATCAGTGCATGATCTATCTTGATAAATGGCATCATGGCAATGTAATATAATCTGTTCATCTCCAACACTCCATAATCTACTGAACTCAACCTATGCATCTTGTGTAGAATCAATAGATATCATAATCTAGATACTAACACACCTAAGTCTTCCTACACCACATATGATTATTAACCCTTAATCAATCCAAACCTATTAATATTGATTATCTTATCTACCTGATCAAACCTATCAATCATACTTATCTATCCATACTAGTCTAACCCATCAATCCCACCTAACTTATCAATCCTATCTACCCAAACTTTTCCTATCCATTCCTTCCCATCCATGTATATTACTTACCTATCTACTCATATCTTTCCCACCTCCTTACCTAACTAACTCCTAACACTAACTTTTGACAAAATTGCATCTAACCCTTAACCCTAATCCATGATTTTAATAAAATCACATATCGATACTTGTAATTTTACAAAATTATAAGTCACCTCCTAAAATTTTACAAAACTGTATATCCCCCCATGTAGTATTGCAATACCATAGATTGACCACTGTAGTTTTTTAAAACTAAGTTTGTCATGTAGTTTTTCAAAACCATAGTTCATAAGTGCATTCCCACATCTTGCATGCACAAAACTATAACTGGGGGCAATTCCCCTAGTTGTGATTTTGTGTTATTCATTTCTACTCCTAATAAATGTGAATAATAAAGGTATTAATGACTAAAATGACTAAACTTGGATTGAGCACTCAACAGTGGTCCCACATCTTCTAGTCTATGAAACTCCTAGAATTTCTCTCTAAGATGGGAAGCTCATGGGATGTGATCCATCATCCTTAGATTCAGAGCACAAATCACTAAAGTCAAAGAGTGAAAATGACCTCTTTTACCCCTTCCCCTTTCACCTTGTTTATTCCACATTAACCCTACTTGTATACCTAAACACCTAACATAGACTTATCTATCCATTTACCTCTTCAATAATCATACCCAATCACATTTTCACTAACTATTTTCTATCCCACAAGTCATTTTAATCATTTTTTGTGTTATGTAATTTCATAACCCCAATCCTCATCTAACATCCTGAGTCAAAACTAAATCATTTTTAGGTATTTTTAGATTATGTAAGTAGAACTTGGTGACCTTTTGGTACCCAAGGATAGTTTGACCACTACTCACCAATTCCCATCCTATCCTCTCCTAATCACTTGAATATATTAAATTGTGTTGAGCTATGATTATCATATCCATCCCATCTATCATCACATATCACTTATTTGGCCTATAACTCTCCCTTGCATGTGTCCTTGCCTAGGAAATGTCGATAGATCATGGACTTATTTATCTATCCATTTCTTGAACATATGTCATTTTATCTAAAATATTCATCTTATCACATGAATCCACTCACCACTTTCCTCGACATTGGTCTTTGCCTAGGAATCATCTTAAGAGGCTAATCATTATTGCTTAAGTGCATTCCCCCTTGGGACTAGTCTTACAACTGCAACCTTATTCCCTTGAATTTATGCTTAGGGCATCTTATTATTCATATCTCAACTCACATATGGGGCATCCTAACCCCTTATTGTCTTGATTTTATACACACCCCATGGTTTTTTTTGAGTGGTCATCCAGTCTGTTCTTTCCAGTATGTCCCCTCAAGGGGGCATCATGCAACCTTATCTTAATAGCTTATCCATGCAATGGTTTTTATTTGAAAGACCATTACTCCTCACTTCATCACTTTTAATTCCCTTTCAAAGAGGGGAAAAATGTATACACCTAAATCCACTCGCCCTAACCATTCCACTAATCCTGTTATTTATCTTAATTAATCATGTAACCATAATATTAAACAATTAATTAAATTCTATTCCCTATCATATATTACCTACATCATTCAAACCTTATTAAACACCCCCATGCCATATTAATCCCTTGATTATCCCACTAACACCCCATTAAATCACTAATCCTACCTCATTAATTAACTACTTACCCAATTACCAATTTAAAATTTAAATATATTCTACCTCCCTAGCCAACCTATCCCTAGCTTTTCCTACACACCTATAACCTTTAACCTACCTTAAACCCTTAACTAATCCCTATTATATTCTAATCAAATATATAAGCCTCTAAATTCTAGAACCTTCACTAAATTTTTAGAATTTTCTAAACTAGAGAATTCTAATGAATTAAAAATTCATTTAATTCTCATAAATCACCCTATAAATAACCAAGCATGGAACTTGGTTAGACTAATTATAAAGCTCAAAATATATTCTTACATCCATATACCATCTCTCTTAAGTATTCATATTCCCATTGCATCCACACCATCCTTGAATTGATACCCATCAAAATCTAAGCCCCTATTAAATACTCATTAGGATTCTAACCCTTATTAGACATGCATCCAATTTTTGATGTATGTTTGACCTATCTTTAGAATCCACCTTTTGTTCAAGCACACCTAAAAGCCTGACTTATTATTGAATTAGCTCTAGGTCTCAATTCTTCTTCCAGAGAGAAACTTCATCAAATGTCTACATCAAGTACCCTGAATAAAAATAAAATAAACATGAATTACCAATTTCAAGGATTTGTTCCTCCTTCAAGCCTTGCATCTAATGTAGACAAAGTGATAGATCTAAAACTTAAGCATATAGACAAGGAAGACTTTTGGCACAAGATAAATGCAATACTTAAAACTGATTGGGGCCAGAGTATCCATGAAAATGGAATACCTTAGGTAGTATCCTACCTAATGTTATTATAATATCTCAAATTGATCTTAGCCATGGATAAACACTATGACAAATAAAGGGGAGAAGTTAGAAACTCAAAACTGGAATATATGATTTGTTTATGACCATAACACATTGATAATATGATCAAGTTGCCTGAATATGAATCATTTGTTGATCTCACTCCAAATTTTGCTCAATAATTTTGGGAAGCTAATATTAGTTTTTATTCCAAGTGGGTTAACACAATGGATTTTAAAGCCTAAAAGTTCAACAATAATATTGTTAAAGACTCTATACAAATTTGAAATCATTAATGAAGTCAATGATTTAATCACACTTATAAACAAATTTAGCATTAACTTTGCTACCAAAGAATTCCAAACTTGGATGTATAGGTATATATGAATCATTCATAAGAATCAATAATATATCAATTAGGGTCAGTTCATTAGTGATTCAAAACATAAATAACTAACAAAAATCACCACCAGATCAAAGTTCTATATGAATTTATATATTGTATACGTTGTTATTCATAGAATAATATACATTGGTCTGAACATAATGGGTGATATGAAATCCTAAATTTTGTATAAACTCTACCCACAAATCACTCTGAAGGAAATCTTGCATCAATTTCATAGGGTCAATAATGCATTCTTGTAAAATGTCATTTAGATGTTCAAGCCTGATCCCTACAACGTTATAATATCAATCAAAGCATAAATTAAAACTTTTATATGGGGATCTTAGTTTATCCAATTCCTAACCTTCACATACCTCATAATTTACATGTGTGAGATAGCTCCATATATGCTCCCAAGGCATGCCGATGATAGATTGGCTATAATGGAATTGGTAAGATAATTGGTTGAGACTCATAAGGTTTTATCCAGTAAACACAAAACTAGATACACTTTTCAATTACCATATAAAGATATACATGTGCTTTATTATCCAAGGCAAAATATATTGATGTATAAATGAATTGAGTCACTATCTGGTTATTTTATAATAGACCTTATTTTTGTTGGGGGATCAAACCAACAATAGATTACACTTGTGAAAGCAATAAACACGGAAATAAATCAGACAGATAAGTAACTGAAATGATAAATAGCACAGAACAAGATATATAAGAAAACACCCTGAAAACTTGTATTGAAACTCTTTACAATAGGAATACAATGAAGAAACTTCGTTCTTCCACACCTCTCTCAGATGCACACAAGATCTCTCACTAGATCTCTATTCCTCAAGAACTCTCTCTCAAGTACACTCAAATCCAACAACCTGGATTGATGCAACTCTGTACTATCCTTCAAACATTCACAATGTTCTACTATTACAGTTCTACACTCTTCTACATCCTAAGCTAAGAAGATCTTTCCTACATATAGAAATAGGAAACTTGAGCATGCTCTTACAACAAACAGTTAAGCCTCTTGAACAAGGGCTCTAAAAATAATATTGCTAATAATAGAGATGCAAGCTTGAGTCCACGACTCAAACTTATCATGCAAACACTCGCTGCTGTCCACGGAAATAGCTTTCTGGACACGTAGGTAACTGACGTCGGTTCCTGCCTGTTCGCCTGTGATCATCACTGGCCGACCCTATTGCCGACGTTGGCGCCTCTGCAACTGCTACTGACTGACGTCGGTCGCTCCTGACCGACGCTGGCGTCTGTGTAGACCCGAACCTGTTTTAGTATGCTTCTTGGTGAAGCTTTTAGCTCCACACCCTAACAATCTCCCACTTGGAGATAAACCAGCTGCACCAACCTGTACAACAACATCTTCTAGCTCCTCCATCTTCAACTCAATCATGAAGACCAATAGAAGTTGAATGAAGATTCAACTTCTCCTTAGTAACCGACTTTGTTAGCATATCAGCAGGATTCTTGTCTGTATGGATCTTCTCCAGCTTCAACTCACCATCTTCCAATACCTGCCGTATGAAGTGTTACCTTAGCTGTATGTGCTTGGTTCTTGAATGAAAGGCCGAATTCTTGGCCAAATGGATTGCACTCTGACTGTCACTATACAATCTACAACTCCCATGCTCCCTTCCAAGCTCTTCCATGAACCGTGTCATCCATATCATCTCCTTGCTAGCTTCTGTAGCTGCAATATACTCTGCTTCTATAGTTGACAAGGCAACAACCTTCTGCAACTTAGATATCTAGCTAACTGCCGTTCCACCTACAGTAAAAACATAACCTGTAGTGCTTCTCCTGCCATCCAAATCCCCTGCCATATCTGAATCTACATAACCATGTAGAGAAGTATCTGAACCTCCATAGCATAAGTGCTTGCTGCTGGTTCCTCTCAGATATCTAAGGATCCATTGAACTGCCTTCCAATGTTCCTTACCTAGATTGGCCATATACTTACTTACTACTCCCACTGCTTGGGCAATATCTGGTCTAGTACACACCATTGCATACATCAAACTCCCTACTACGGAAGAATATGGAACCTTACTCATGTACTCTACCTCTTCATGTGAATTGGGACATTGTTCTTTACTTAACTTAAAATGTCCAGCCATAGGTGTACTTACCGATTTTGCATCCTGCATATTAAACCTCTCCAACACCTTGTTCACATAATCTTCTTGAGACAATATCAACCTGTGATTTTTCCTGTCTCTCCTAATGCTCATGCCAAGGATCTTCTTCGCTGCTCCCAAATCCTTCATAGCAAACGTTTGAGCTAACTTCTCCTTAAGCTCAGAGATATCCTGCATGTGAGACCCTGCAACCAGCATGTCATCTACATACAACAATAGAATAATATATCTACCATTATCAAATCTCTTGAAATAAACACAATGGTCTGATTGACACCTACTGTAGCCATGCTCAGTCATAAACCTGTCAAATTTTAAGTACCATTGCCTTGGAGCTTGCTTGAGGCCATACAAGCTTTTCTTCAACCTGCACACGAACTTCTCCTTACCCTTGACCTCAAATCCTTCTGGCTGTTCCATATAAATTTCCACATCCAAATCTCCATGAAGAAATGCTGTCTTAACATCTAGCTGCTCGAGATGCAAATCCTCAAAAGCAACCAAAGACAATACAACCCTTATTGAAGTCATTTTAACAACTGGAGAAAAAATTTCACCAAAGTCAATACCTGGCTTCTGTGCAAATCCTTTCACTACTAATTTGACCTTATATCGCATCTGTCCATCCTCACTTTCCTTCAACCTGTAGGTCCATCTGTTCTTCAGTGTTCTCTTACCAGCTGGCAACTCAACCAAATCCCATGTTTGGTTCTCTCTTAAGGACTCCATCTCCTCAACCATGCCACGCTCCCACTTACTCCTGGACTCCACCTGTAATGCTTCTTCAAAACTCTCTGGTTCTCCACCATCAGTTAGCAATAAATAATATAAGGAAGGAGAATATCTAATTGGAGGCTTACTTACCCTTTCAGACCTCCTGATGGGTGTCTTGGACTCGTTCTCAACAATCTGTCCACCCAAATTTTCTGACAGTGACTGACCTTGGCCACTTGTAGACCTGTTACTGGCCGACGTCGGTTCTGCCTGATCGACCTCGGTGCTTGGTCTGCCGACGCCGGTCTCTGTATGACCGACATCGGTTTCTGAACTACCGACGCCGGTTCCTAACCTGTCGACGTCGATCTCTGTGTTTTCTTGCAAGTGATTATTTCTTTTTCCCGCGAGCTCATTTTGGATCATAACTTCATCCAATTCACCATTGCTCTGCCCAGATTGATCTAGCTTCCTTATCTGATCACTGTACATCACTCTTTCATTGAAAACAACATCACGGCTCCTGATTACCTTGTTAGTTCCTAGATTCCAAAATCTAAAACCAAAATCATCTGAGCCATAGCCAATAAATGTGCACCTCATAGACTTAGGATCAAGCTTCTTTCTATTTTCCTTATCTATGTGCACAAAGGCTTCACTACCAAAAACTTTGAGATATGAGAGATCTACCTTTTTACCTGTCCATGCCTCTTCTGGAATTCCACCATCCAGAGCTGTAGAGGGTCCTCTGTTAATCAGGTACACTGCAGTGTCAACTGCTTCTGCCCAAAACTCTAAGGGCAACCCTGCATGCAATCTCATACATCTTGCACGCTCCATGATAGTTCTGTTCATCCTTTCAGCAATACCATTCTGCTGAGGTGTCCTTGGAACCGTCCTTTGCCTACGGATTCCATGTGTATAGCAATACAATTTGAACTTAAGACTGCAGAACTCACCGCCATTATCAGATCTCAGGCACTTTAATTTTTTGCCTGTTTCATTCTCAACCATAGCCTTCCAAAACTTAAAAGTCTCAAAAACATCAGATTTATTTTTAATACAGTAGATCCATACCTTTCTTGTGGCGTCATCTATGAATGTAACATAGTACCGTGATCCGCCAATAGAGGCTACCTGAGCCGGTCCCCACACATCTGTGTGAACAAGCTGCAACTTTTGCCTTTTCTTAGTAGACCCAGTCTTGAGAAAACTAACCCTTTTCTATTTTCCAAATACCCAATGCTCACAAAATTCTAGATCCATACTTTTCAAATCTGAAAGCATACCTTTAGACTTAAGAATTGACATCCCCTTCTCACTCATGTGGCCAAGCCTTGAGTGCCACAATTTACAATCCACACCTGAAGTAGATAAAACTGAAGGAGATTTGTTAGTAACACAATTACACAAATAGAGAGTACCTTCTCTCTTACCTCTGGCCATAACTAGTGCACCCTTGGTCACCTTCCAAGAATCTGCTGTGAGAGTTACTGTACAACCCTCATCACCTAGCTTACCTGCAGAAATCAAATTTCTCTTCAAACTAGGAACATGCATCACATCTCTCAACACCCATGTGTTGCCATTCTGCATCTTCAGCTGCACTTTACCTTTGCCAGTAATCTTACAAGGCTCATCATCCCCTAAGTACACTATTCCAAAATCTCCATGGATATAGTCACTAAAATATTCTCTGTTAGGGGTAGCATGGAAAGATGCACCAGAATCTAATACCCAAGATTCTATGTTATTATGCAAAGAGAAAATTAAAGCATCATGTGCAATACCTGCAACCTTGGCTTCTTCCTTTCCTTCGTGCTGGTTGTCCTCCTTAGGCTTTGACCAACAATCTCTGCTTATGTGCCCCATCTTTCCACAATTCCAGCACTGTGGCTTCCTGCCATTCCTGGATTTGGATCTTCCTCTCACCTTAGACTTAGATCTTGATCTCCTCTTGCTCTTTTCTTTTTGCCTTCCCCTGCTCTCAAAATTTAAAGCGTTCCCAGATGTCTCTTCTATGCTTTTCCTGCGTATTTCCTCATTCAAGATAACACTAACAACATCCTCTACTTTCAAAATATTTGATGCAGATGCAGTATTAAAAACTGCCATTACTAAGCCATGCCAGCTTTCAGGCAAAGAACATAATATCAAAAGAGCTTTTATTTCATCTTCAAATACAATATTGACAGAACTTAACTGATTAACAATTCCATTGAAATCATTCATATGAGTAGAAACAGATCCACCTTCATTCATATGCAAATTAAATAACTGCTTCATAAGATATACCTTATTTGAAGCTGAGGGTTTTTCATACATATTTGCTAACGTAGTCATCAACTCTACCGTTGTTTTTGCTTGTGACAAATTAGATATCACAGTGGAGGCCAAACTCAGTCTTATAGACCCAAGAGCCTTTCTGTCAAGAACTTCCCATTCTTCATCCTCCATGTCCTTGGGCTTCTTTGCTATCCCACCTAACGGTAAGTAGAGATCTTTCTGATACAGATAGTCCTCTATCTGCATTCTCCAATGTTGGTAGTTCTTGCCATTAAACTTTTCCATTCTCAACTTACTTTCTTCTGCCATTGCTTCTCCCACTCAAATAGAAATCCCTGCAGAAACCCCTGTGAGCAACCTGTAACCTGTAACCTGTAACCAAGGCTCTGATACCACTTGTTGGGGGATCAAACCAACAATAGATTACACTTGTGAAAGCAATAAACGTGGAAATAAATTAGACAGATAAGTAACTGAAATGATAAATAGCACAGAACAAGATATACAAGAAAACACCCTGAAAACTTGTATTGAAACTCTTTACAATAGGAATACAATGAAGAAACTTTGTTCTTCCACACCTCTCTCAGATGCACACAAGATCTCTCACTAGATCTCTATTCCTCAAGAGCTCTCTCTCAAGTACACTCAAATCCAACAACCTGGATTGATGCAACTCTGTACTGTCCTTCAAACATTCACAATGTTCTACTATTATAGTTCTACACTCTTCTACATCCTAAGCTAAGAAGATCTTTCCTACATATAGAAATAGGAAACTTGAGCATGCTCTTACAACAAATAGTTAAGCCTCTTGAACAAGGGCTCTAAAAATAATATTGCTAATAATAGAGACGCAAGCTTGAGTCCACGACTCAAACTTATCATGCAAACACTCGCTGCTGTCCATGGAAATAGCTTTTTGGACACGCAGGTAACCGACGTCGGTTCCTGCCTGTTCGCCTGTGACTGTCGCCGGCTGACCCTATTGTCTACGTCGGCGCCTCTGCAACTGCTACTGACCGACGCCGGCGTCTGTGTAGACCCGAACCTATTTTAGTATGGTCCTTGGTGAAGCTTTTAGCTCCACACCCTAACAATTTTGATGTTAGGGGTCTGATTGAAACTTTGAAGACTTTGGATGGACTGTGAATATGAGAAGAAAGTTAGGGCTCATGATTATTCTCCCTTCACTCTAGAACAAGTCATCAAATTCAAGATAGAAAAAATTTCAAATGATTTTAAAGATGATGAGGATGTTTTAGATGCCATCTATGAAGAAGTAGACATTGAGTTAAATCCTCTTCCATGGGTCAATTTGGAACAAAACAAAATCCACATATCTCGAAAGTAGGACTCAAATAATGTTAGAAATAACACTTAGATGGTTGAAGAATAAAGGAAATAATATAGAAAATGTAGGTTTTCCCCCACCAATGCAATAAAATGAGTTTGATGGTTTTCATTAACAATAATCAGAGGCAAGGCCATATTCTATAGGAGAAGCATGTGAAGACAACATAAATTTAGGAAGAAAGAGTTGAAGCACTCCCAAATACTAATCGAGTGGAGAAATTACTCAATCTTAAAATAAAAATGTTAGGGGAAGGGTATTCAAGTAATTTTGGTATTTCCACTACACTTGATACTCCTATTATGAATAATGCTCATTCCCAAAGTTTAGTGTTGAATAGTAACCAATAATTTTTGGTTGCAGACACTTATTTATTATCTATTATATCCATTCCTCCCCAAATGAATATTATATATCATTTGCTTCCTTCTCAAGATGTTGAGTAACCCCATGTTTCAACTCTCAAAGCTACAATTGAATCACCTAAGAAACATCAAGGTGATGTTCTACCCATATATCCTCAAGCTTTTGAATCTCCACCCCTCTTCCAGATACTCAAAATCAACTAGAGCATGCATATGTACAACAATCACCTAGCATAGATGTTCTTAAATGGTTGAATGAGGTGGTGAAAAATATAAATAAAATAGCACAACCATAGGAAATTGATTTCAATTCTCTAACCATTCTTGATCCTCCTGTGGTAAAGAAACTTAAAATGGTTTCTAGAAAATTACAGATGAAAAAGGAAAAGATATGTTAAGGTAACAATTACTTATGATTAAAAATATAGATATAGTGTTAGTGCCACTGACTATTATATATCCAAAGTGTATCTTGATAAATATACTAGAGAAGGGGTTAAGGAAAAGGTGCATCCTATGATTGGCACTCTTTTTAAAAAATGGATCAAGACAAATTCACCAAAGAACAACTAAAGGAA
Organism: Torreya grandis; assembly: GCA_037957365.1. NCBI lineage: Eukaryota > Viridiplantae > Streptophyta > Pinopsida > Cupressales > Taxaceae > Torreya > Torreya grandis. Next base: position 2,320,549 of record JARHVA010001655.1, read on the forward strand.
ATAGTTGAATAACTCACATTGGTTGTTCAAAAGTTGGTGAGGCCAATTAAATCTTATTATTATTCTATTGTTCATTAGATTTTAAATTTTGAGACACTGAATGTAGAAAAAGAAATCGGTCACATGGGAGCTAATTTAGCAAGGAGAATGATAATAAACACAATCATGACCATCTACTATGAGATTCAATTTTAATATAATCAAGAAAAATAATTTGAAGATAAATATCCTATTGAAGCAAGTAAATGGAAACATATAATACCAAAATTGGAAGCCTTATCATATACTGATCCTAATGATCTCATCATCTAATGAGTTATAAAATAGGAAGATATTGTAGATCTCCAATAATTTCTAGGTGCTACCAAATTTTGGATTTGAATCATTGAAGAATGTGTATAGAAATTTAAATAATCCCATTCATTGATAACTTATGTAAAGTGATACATGGAGAAATTGAGAAACTTTCATGTTCATTTGTGGATGAAAAAAAATTGATTCCAGAATAAATGATTGTGGAGGAGTTCAAACAATTGGTATAAAAGGAGATGACTCCAAAATCTGCATTAAACTACGAGTCAATCTAGAAATTTGTCAAATATAAAAATATCCCTGATAATTTTGATAAAATTCTAAAGAGACTACAACTAACTTTGTACCAGATGATTGATCTCCATTATGATGAAAATTTTTCCTTCATTCCCTCAAAAATTCATGATGAAAATATAGTCAAAGAAACCATGAAGAGATTCAATGAATATAGGAAGAAGATTTCATGTGATGAATAATAAAAGGTCTAGATCATGGTTGACGATGAATATGAATAGATCATAGTGAAAATTCATTAACTCTGATACTTGTAATATTTCAAAGTCATTTTCAAAATTTGAATTTACGTATTTTTGTAATAATTTTTTTACATATTCTATTTTGTGCAAAATTTTTAGGTCCTTTTTGTAATTTTGAAGTTGTGCAAAACTATCAAGTTGATTTTATAAGTTTTATGAAGTTCTCAATACACTTTTGTGACTTTAAAATTGTGTTTTTTTGTCAATGTACTTTTACATATATTTAAAATTTCAAAAAAGGTGGTTATATCAATATAACCACCCTTTGTAACTTATAAACAAGAGTTTGAAGCTCATTTGAAGGGATTTTTTGAAATTTAAGAAAATTTTGGCAAGAATACAAGGAAGAGATTGTATTTTAAACTCATGGAAGAATTAATTAAAAAAGATTTTATACTAGAAATATTTCTGAATAGATAGTAATGTGTATATGTTATTTTATTCTTCTTCTTTTTCTTCTTCATATTTCTAAAGTTTGTTTTTAGATAGTCAATAAACATGGAAATTTCATTGTAGAATTTCTTTCGAACCTGCATATAAATTTCCATTGTTGTGAAACCTTGGTGGGATTAAAAATAGAATTTATATCTATTTTTATTGGGAAATATAGGGTTGTTGTTTATCTTCATTTCTAGTGATATTTAATCTCCTTAGCGTATGTCTTTTTTCTTTCCTTCAAAATATTTCTTAAATGTCTCATTTTGATGATAAAAGTTTCCTATGTTAAAATCTCCACTTTTTGATTATTCTGGTGAGTTTTTGTGTTTGGCTACCTCAATTTATCCTTTTCATCTCTATTTTATTTTCATATATTTCTTCTATTCACCATCCTTTCCTTACATTTCCCTTATGCCACCTTTTCATACTTTATGGTTAAAAATACTACACCTATATAAAACATTTTTGTTGTAAATAGATTTATTTTATGCATCCCTTCTATTTTCAATAAAGGTAGCTCCACCTACTAATAGGAGAGGTACGTTTTCCCAACATTATTGACTGAAATTCCATCCTTTTTCCTTCTGACAAATTTTACATGCAACATTTTTTTGGCACCCATTATGGGGCATATTTTTGTGTTGTTTGTGCAACCCACACATTAAATTTTACCCACATGGCTCTCTCACTAGACCAAGGCCTAGTTCATATCATTTTGATTATTTTGAACCAAGAGTTAGATCATGAAAAAAGAGTAGATAATGTTCATGAATGTAAGATAGACCTTAGAGCTCGTCTACAATCTCATAATCCCAATCAATAAATTTTGCACATGACTATTAATGTGAATCAATATTTTGATCACCAACCTGGTCTAGATTGGATAAAAGCCACAAAAGAAGATATTGGTTCAATTATCTAACTGATATGACAACATAACAATTTATTCCCAATTCAACATTGTCACTACAATAGTAAACATAGAAGAATAGCATGCCATTATTTTTTGAAGAACTACAAAAATTGTTTCAAGAAGATAAACAAGAAGACAAGCAAGAAGAATAATTCATATAGATTCACAAAGATATTATGTAATAATAAGTTCTTCTCATGACCATCCTGATAATTCAAACTCTAGTACTTCAATTGAATCTTGATTAGTTAAGTGAGACACAAGAAGACATTCTTTAGCTTTACAAGTATTTATGTGGGATAACATAACTAATGATGTTTAGTTTTGAAGAGTTATTGAAGTAATAGAAAAAGAGGATGATCATGTCAGCTTGGTACAAAGGCATAAATAAATAGTTGCATGAAGAGCAAAAAAATAATACCAGTTCAAAGAGTACTCCAACTTCAATCTGTTCCTCAACAATACTAACCTTTCTCCCAAACTAGAAGAAATGAGGTTCACTAGAGCCAATAAGTCTAAAGATGAGATAGATATTTTTTATCATTTATAACAAGTTTCCAATTTTAAGCTAGACCCTGAATAGAAATCCAAAGCCAAAAAATCATTTCATTTGAGAAAATTAGAATGAATCTAAGATAAACTAAGCCAAAACTAGTAATTTATAATTGAACCTATGTAAACTTGGAGTATACCTACTGTACTTTTTTGGCCAATCCAATTTTTTTTAAAAATTGAGACTACTGAAAAATAGTGCCATATCTATAATAGTAGCACCATTGGCACCAATGTTCCAATTTGGGTGCTAATGTATAACTATTATGATTTTTTTGAAACTAAAACTAGTCTCTATGTCACTATTTTCCACTGTGTTTTCCTAAAATTGATTTCCATATTTTATGCTTATGTGCTGAAAATTATAATCTGAGTACATTTACATAGTCTGATCTTTGTGATAAACCCCTATGAATGCCCCCTCTTTTGAGGGGAGTTATCTAACCTATTCAATAATTGACCTTAGAAGAAGAAGCTCTACAAAATGTGTGTTAGCTAAAGCATATATGATATCTACATAATAAACCAATATAATGTGCATACATAACATCAAAATGTAAGTTAATACAAATAAATAAAATTTGTGAAAGGAATGAGCTCATTTCAAATAAAAAAATACATACAAAATACCTACAATGCCAAATTGCCCAGCTTTTATAACCATCATATACACCTATTTAGGCATATCAAAACTTAGAGTATATTTTCAATCCATTTCCAAGTCACTCTATGCTTGCATTTATGTGACAATAAAAATCTTTTTAAAAATCAAGTATTGGTGGCTATATAATAAGTTAGGCCCATATCCTCTCAGGAAATTTTCTCCCTTTACATGTAGTTCTTATGACGATGGCAATACTATCGGGTAGCATAATTAGTCTATTGGCTTTAGGATAGTTACATGAAATTCTAAAAAGATCAAAAAGTAATTTTCTACAATTTTTAGGTGATGGTAAGAACCATTCAAACAAACATATTATTTCATTATCTACAACATGTGGTGTTGGAAGTAAAATCACTGAGAGGGAGGGGGTTCATCAGTGTCTTCAAAACATTCATCCAATTCCACTTAAATATACATGAACCATTCATGCAAACATGAACATATAACAAAGCATATGTAACCATACAAGATCATGAAACAAGATAACACATTATATATGTGAGAAAACCTAGAGGGAAAGAAAACCCAATAATATATATATATATATATATATATATATATTATTGGACTAAATTTTTATAAGACAAAAACCAATCTTTAGTGAAGTACTAACTCCACATGGAGCACCAGCCCCAACTAGTCAAACACTCACTCAACTAGGTTTTAACAAACATCAACTTGAAAAGAGGCACCAGCCCCTAGATGATTCAACACCAACTTAGCCACCTAAAACATTTGACCACCTTCAAAAAACATTGTTACTCACACAACATATGATGATCACCTTATTTATCTCTTCTCACTCTTCTATCCCTTTCAAACTACCTTCTAGGCTTCTTCGCTCAACTAGGTCTCTTCAAGACAAATTAGGTCATATGACGTTGATCTTCATATGTAGACACATTGTAAAATATTAATTATAGATCCTATACACTCTTATTATGGTATAAAAGACCTCCTTATGCTCAATAATGTGCTATTTCATTCAAATACACTCTACCTACACTAATAGGCCTAAAACTACCTTTTATATATACCATTTCTTATTCGTATGCCACTTAGTCAGTTACTCACCCTTAACTGTTAGAGTAAATAATTATGGTTAAGAGTAATTTGGGATTAGCCTATGAAACTTAGGTATTAACCAAGGCTACTTAACCTAGGTTAGTTAAACTCATGTGTGGTTTAAATTGCCTCCAACACATTTCTAATTATCTAGTCAACATATTAGGTGGATGTTGACAATAGTGCACAAGGTTGGTGTGGATTTGACCATATATTAGGACTATTAATTTTGAAACTAGCTAGTTTCACATTTTCAAATGTGTTCCTCTCACCTACCCCAATCTATTATAAATACAAGCGTAAGTGTCTCATAAGGTGAGAGAGAAGCTGCAGATTTCAGCCTTGTAATAACTCTTGGAGTAATATATATAGTGTGTTTGTTTTTGCATTATAATCTTGTTTCAATTGGTTTGTTCTCTTAGATAGATCTTAGGTGATCTATTTTATATCCTTTCTCAACACTTTCATGGTATTATATCATTAAGATTTTTTTGGAGCCATTTATCCATAGCTTCTTGCCCACAATCTCTTGAAATTCTCTTTGATCTAGCCCTACGGCTCTTGTATATTGTTTTTTCCTAGATTTTGTATTGGCTTCTTATTGGTATTTGGTGGATATCTTTGTCACCTCTTAGGTTTAAAAAAAAATTTGGGAGCTTTAAAAATCTCAATTTTTTTGGGATTTGTGATCAAAAAAATTGTAGGGGTCTTTTTTGGGCTAAAATTTCTTATTGGAGCATTCATCCTTAGTGGAAGTATTATGTGTGTAGTTATTCATTATACTATAATGATCAACTCAAGCGGGTGCTGATGCTGCATTGAGTTTCATCTTCTTTCCTTATTTGTAGATCATAATAGGAGGAGCAAGGCATTTGAGAAGAGGTGGCATTGAAAGGTTCTATTGCATGTTTTTTCTATGAAAGGCTCTGCTAAAATATGTTGGAAGTACCATGGCAAGAGAGGAATATGAAGTTATAAGGACTTTGTATTGTAATCTATTCATTCAATAATAAATAGTTCTTTGTGAGCAATGTGTCAATGGTCATGGTTGTGGTAATGAAATCTTAGAGAGATATTGGGTGAGAGTTTTGATAACTCTATCATGGTATCAGTGAAAGGAGGAGAGAAGGCATTAAGGTGCTTAGAGAGAAGAGGGATTGGATCAAGGAGAGGCATTAAAATTCCAAGTTGGTGTTCTAAGCAAGTAAAGTAGGACTCTTTAATTGGGCATTAGAATACTTAATACTGGTGTAATGCTTAGAGGAAGGAGATTGGACTAGCAGTGAAGTGTAGAGGGGATACATGGAAGAGGAGACAAAAAAGGCATGGAAAAGGCATTGGAGAGGTTTGTTGAGGTGTTGAAACCATTGGATCTCTACATAAGACATATTATTTAGATATATGTAGCTTGTGTTGGCTTTCTTCCTTGTTAAAGTGGCATTGAAAGCTCATAAATCTATTCTTTTTTGGATTGTATTTTTTGGTTTTAGACCTATGATTTTTGAGGTATTGACCAGCTATGTTAAACCTTTGCCTAAACTGGTCTGTATTTTTGGATATTGATGTTGAATTAGAGAGCTACTGCAAGGAAAAAGAGGTGTTGGACTGAGTCAAACACACCATTTTGGACTTCTACACCATTTTCCACTGTTGCATTGAAATTTTCCTTGTAGTTGTGTGTTGGTGTAACAAAATTTGACTTTTCCAGCACTTATCTAATCTTAAGACACGTGTTCTTCCCATACAATAGTAATCCACCTAAAATACAACTAGAAATTAATTATTTTTATTTATTAAGCTATATTTTTAAAAAAGAGGAAGTCAAACTCACTTTCATGTATATTGAGGTCATTAGAAAGAATATTTTCAATTTGTTTGGATTTTCTAAGATCGTGGTTCTATTCTGGTTCTAAAAAGTGGTTAGAATCTTACCTTTAATTCCATTTTGGAAACTAAAATTACTTTTTAGTATAGTTTTTAATGTTTTTATTTTGAAAATGGGGCCCCTCAACACCTCAAATTACACCATTTGGATGATCAAAATGAAGATACACCTTCAGCTGAAAGGTGTGTAGAGATTGGTACTTGGTGATTTTCCTAACTTCACTAATGAGGAAGATGTTTCTTAGATTGAATCTATGCAAGATGAGGCTCTTTATTTGATTCACCTCAATGTTTCAAATAGCTTGCACATTCATATTATGGATGCCACATCACCAAAGGGAGATTGGGATGCTATTTTAGCCTTATTTAACAAGGATACCAAGTATTCTAGATCTTTTGCACCTTATTTACTCTACCTCCTTATTTTTCACATCCTTTTCCTCTTATTAGTGAGGTTTTATCTTCTGACAATGTACTCTCTCCTCCTACTATAGTTTCTTATGATGAGACATTCTTGATGGACAATGCTCTTCTTTTTATCAAGCCACCTCTATGGGATGAATTTTTACCCAACTTGGGATGTCTATTTACATAACCTACCTTTATTCCTATGCAAGATGTTGAGCCACCATAGATTATCACTTCAGAGGACTTTAATGGTTCTAGTGAGATTGCACTTGTTGATCATAATAATCCACTTCCCATAGACATTTTTCAACAAATGTTCCATGTATTTTTTTTGATTGGTTAATTTTCATGGCATTACATCTAGTTTTTATTCATGATCTTGCCAGACCTATGCAAAACTTCATATTTGGACATGATTTAGATATCTTTGTACTGTAGCCTCTTTCATCTTTCATTATGGAATAGGAAGAATTACAGTACACCATTCATGTCTTTTTTTCAAAAAAATAAGAAACATTGTTTGATGTGGATGGAATTTATATAGTCTTCTAGCCAAGGATCTCGACATCGACATTGGTCATCTTACAATCTTGACTTGGAGTATTGACAACTTCAGTATTGATGGAATTTATCTTTAGAGGGTGTTCATGAGGACATATTAATTCATATTTTGATTATACATGGGTATCTCATTAGGTTTATTTCTAGAACTTATTTTTAGAGTTTATTGTTTTCTCTCTGTACCAAGTTAATCTTAAGGGAGGGTGTTAGAGTAAATGATTATGGTTAAGAGTAACTTGGGATTAACCTATGAAACTTGGGTATTAACCAAGACGAATTAACCTAGGTTAGTTAGACACATTTGTGGTTTAAATTTACTTTAACACATGTCTAATTATCTAGTCAACATGTTAGGTTTGGATGTTGATAATAGTTTCAAATTGGCAAATATGTTCCTCTCACCTACCCCAATATATTATAAATACAAGGTTAAGGTGTATCATAGGTGAGAGAGAAGATAAATATTTTATCCTTGTAATAACTCTATGAAAAATATATAGATTTTTTTTGTTTTTGCATCATAAACTTGTTTCAAGTGGTTGTGGTCTCTTAGATAGATCTCAAGTGATCTATTTTGTATCCTCGCTCAAAAATTTCATTAACCTCTTTGGTAGATCATGGAATAAGTTTTATAACATCTCATAAACATTATTAAAATTAATATTGAGTCCCTTTTGGTCTATCATAGCTCTATTAGACCTCATTTCACTTTTAGGTCTCTTGGAGACCTAATTTCATTAGGTCTACTTTAGGACACGCTACACTTTGACTTCCTTGGAACACTTTAAAACTTCATAAATGATAGTAAAATATCCTATAAAAATAAAAATATATCCCCAATGATGTATTATAATCTCTATAAGACATTTTATAATAAATCACTACTTAAAACCCTTCATTAGTATTCAGTTCTATTAGGCTTATGTAAACCAAAAATCTGCCTTTTAATACTGAAGCTCAAACTCAATTAATCCATTACAACATGATAAAAAAGTGCATATAATTTTTTTATATGACCTTAGGGTCATTACCATATGCTTGAAACATTTCAACTCAGGTCAAAAAGGTTTAAACTCATCTTCAACATGGTCACTCAAAACTGCCAAGATTGCCAAAAGCTAGTCATGAAACTACTTGACATCCAAAACCTAAAAGGAAAATTTAAATGTTTAAAAATACATTAAAAATATTATATAACATCTTTAGGACAACATTAATCTAAAAAAAACCCATAATGTATAATATCAAACATTGGTCTTGCAGACCAATCTCTTGACCTTATCTCACACAGTCTTGCTTGAACTAGACAAGCCATTTTAGCTTTAATTTTTTGAACTCTTACACTAAATTAAAAGATTTAAAAAAACATGAAAAATAATTTAAATTTTAAAAAACATCAAAATATACAATTATATTCTTCAACTCAGGGCATAGAGCCTTCAATGCATCACTACAACTTGCTCACTCAAAACTGCCAATTTTCTTCAAAGACTAGTCATGGTGACTTTTAAATCCAACACCTGTGTAGACACATTAAAATAATATGGATTAATTTAAAATATTATATTAAATATAAATACCACATTCAAACATAAACATCATATGGTCTATTGGCAATAATTAGTTTTATAGACCAATTTGTTGAGCTCACTATACGAAGACCTCACTAAGTCAGACAAGCCATTTTGGCTTCATCATTTTCACCATTATACCTAATTTAAAAGATTTATAAGAAGAATTAATAGGACATAAATTTCTAAAAAATCATCTCCATGAACTTGGTTTCATCACTTTATTATGATAACACATTCTTATCATCTTCTCACTGCTACCTGGGTTTTTCACTGTTTGCACCATTTGGCCTATTAGAAAATTGATAACTTGGATGATCAGTTTAGCACATTTTAATGATTAGAAACTATCCAAAAAAATTCATGGACATGAAACATGAGTCTATAACTTTTTCCTCCATTTATTTTCTTATTATGTCCAATGCAACATTCGACTTTTACTATAACTTCTTCATAAATAAGCCTATAATTCAACATTTTCTCTCTCCTCTCTCTAACCAATACCACTTAGAGGTACTTGGGATAGTAAAATAAAATATATAATATATTATCTGATCATACCAATCCATTCTAGGTAATTTTGATCAAATTCTTTAACATCAGGTCCTTATTAGGGTTCTAAGAGGGTTTAAACTTGTTTCCACTCTTAATGATTGTTCGTAAAGCATAGCTTCTCAATCAAAAAAATAATGCCTATAATTTTGAGATAGGACCCTTACCCATATACCATGAATATATTAGGTTTCCATTCAAAGGTTTTATGAGCTAATGAGCACAACAACATCTTTCTTGGGTTGAGAACACTTTATTCTGTGCACATAAGAGACCTAAAATCCACTTTTCATGCTTTGTACTTCAAACTATAACATTAAAATGCATGAACAAACTTGAAAAAACATACCTCACTTATGAAAATTCTTACATGAGCTCAAAAACCTTGAAATCTGATGATGACCCTTCATTAGGCCACTCTCTCTCTCTCTCTCTCTCTCTCTTTGCTCTCTAGTCCTTGACCTACAAATCACATTAGGCCTTAAAACTAACCTTAATGCCTCTTTTCATGAACTCTATACCTCAATCACATACTAAAGAAACTTATATCATGCTTAATAACTACCATACATCCTTTACATGACTTGAAAATAGATCATGATACCTCATTAAGCCAGACATGGTCTAGAAGTGGTCTAGTTGCAAACTTGGTCTAAAGGTTTTACCCATGTAGGTTCACCTTGAGACTCTCATGAGTGATCCAATTCCTTACATACATGCTCAAAAAACTCATACAAACACTCATGACTATGTGCACTCATTTCACCAAGTCACCATACTCATACCTTCTCATAGGGTCTATAATAGGCTTCTCAAGACACCTTATACTCAAGAACTAGTACTCAAACATGCTTACCTCAATGATATAAAACAAAAAAACTCTTAATTTTTTTTTATAACACCACTACAACAATTTAGTTTTGATCAACATTCTCTCATGACCTCATTAGACCTATAGCTTCACAACTATGCTTCAATGCTCACTTGACCATCATACCTCTTTGTGATAATTAGGACTCACAAGATGAAAAAACAACCTCAATGACATCAATGATAATCTCAGTGACATAAATAAAAACTAAAAACTCACATTTTCAAATAAATCAATGATCACTCACCGTTCACCTTCACAAGATGCACCCTTTTGACATCAATGCCAACAACATGCCAACAAACTCCCTCTTTGTCATTAATGACAAAACATTCTTCAATTTGATCACTCTCATCTCCCACAATTTGGTCAATCTTCCTTATTTAAATTTATCCCCCTTTGAAATTAATGACAAAGGGTTATACACACTATAACTTATAGAACCACTCATTCTCTTTATATGGCAACTACCTTTAAAAATTGTAAAAGAATTCAAAGCTACCAAGCTCCCCTTTCGACCAAGCATAGTCTTTAAATGAAATTTGAACCTCAAGATTACTTACCAAGCTACCAAACTCTTGATATCACCTAAAAAAATAATAACTCCCACTTTGTTTTCTTAATTTGAGCTCACCAAAAGAATCAATAGGATTCTCAAATCATCTACAACACAAGTCATGCTCAACTATCAATTGCTAGAAACATAGAACAACTTTGCTTAACTCTTCTATGTTTGTCAACAACTACACTTTGAGCTTATGAAAAAATTGAATATCCCCCCCTTAAACCAAGTATCCACCATTCTCATGCTAATTTAAGAGTGTCTCCATGAATCCTAATGGAGTCAACCCCTTCCATAGGGTACTAAAACAATACAAACGCAAGAGATTCCTAGATCTCCATGCTCTCACAAGATTGAATATCCTTTAGGATCCTTTTAGGCTTGATTGGAAACTTAGGCTTGACCTCTTCATCAATCATTTGATCAATAATATGAGCTTGACTTGATTTCATATCTAAAGTATGCTCTAAAATAATCCGCTTGGGCTTGTAGATTGATCATGACTCACCTTTATTATCTTTGGTTTCCACACATTCATTTACCTTCTATCTTGAACTCTATGGGCTTCAAACCTCTTATTTTGACTTGATGACCTTATAACTCTATTAGGAAAAAATCTTACTATGTGTCCCACATTATGAGAACTTTAGCAAATAACCTCATTTATACCTATTGACTGATGATTCCTTTAATAATCCCATTCATATTCATTTTTAGAGGGTCTTCTACACTCTCTTTCTCTATGACCAAACTGATTACATTAAAAATAGTAACCATTAAATGAATTAGCATACCTCATAGCAGTAGGTTATCTGATTGGTCTCTTCATGTTGACCTTCTTATCTTCATTATCCTTCTCCTTGACTTGAGCTGCCTCCTTTTGGTCTTCTTTGAAACTAAGACCTATCTTATCACTTTTAGACTTCTGACTACTCAAGATGTTGTATAGAGCATCAATAATCTTTCCATATTTCATAAAGGTATTTAATTTGATATAGCTTCATCTGGTTCATCTTTCAAAGATTCCATTTTAGTTCCACACCTGGTGCATTCTTCTTCTTTAAACTTTAGGCTTATAATGACTATTTCCATATGAGTTTCAACCTGATTGATGATCTCATCATGCTCTTTGGAAGTGTTACTTAGTCTCTCTTCAAAAAAACCAATCTGATCTTCATAGTCCTTAGCTAATGATCTTAGTTTTTGATTCTTCTTTATTTGGAACTTCAAATACTCTAGAGCACTCATCAATCCTTCCTCAAGGTTCACTTCAACCTCTTTTTTATCTAATTCTTCATCACCTATATGGTATTTTAATTTTGAGTAACCCTCATTATCTATTTCTATAGCCGTGAATAATTTTTTATTGTTGTCATGTTCATTACTGTCATCATCACTATCAGATGTACTTGGGTCACATCAAATGAGATATTATCTTCTTTGGTATAGAAACTTCTCTTGTTCTTAAATGACCCTTTATTACCTTCATACTTCTTCAAATCTTTCTTGTTTTTATCAGGCTTATAGACCTTCTTATCATCACCATGATGTTCATCATGTTCTTCATCATACTCAATCTTATCTTTATTAGGACACTTAGATGCAAAGTGACCAATCTTACCGCAATTAAAATATTTGAAAGGCAACTTACCCTTGTACTTACCAGATCTAAACCTCAATTTTATAGAAAACATGGCTATCAATTCATCATTATCAATATCTAAAAAATACCTCATCATTAAGCTATGTTTGGATAATGGCAACATTATAACCGAAGATAATGAGATAGGGGAACAAGCAAGGGTTTTATTTCAGAATTTGCTCACTGAAGAAAACAATGATGATGGGAATGATAGATCTATGAACCAATTCATTGATAAAATCTCCTATTTGATAACTAAAGAAGATAATCTGGAGATGCTAAAGCCTATATCTGAGGAAGAAGTCTGTTTTGTTTTATTTTCCATGGGTGCATTCAAAGCTCTGGGTCTTAATGGCTTCCCTCCTATATTCTTTCAAGAATATTGGGAGATCATGGGAGCAGATCTTACTATTGTTGTACGTGACTTTTTTAGATCAGATAAACTTTTGAAACAAGCTAATACTACTTTCATAGTACTTGTTCCTAAAAATCCTCAACCCACAAACCTTACAAATTTCAGACCTATTAGTCTATGTAACACTGTTTATAAACTATGCACTAAAGTGCTAGTTTTGAGGATTCAACTTTTATTAGACAAAATTATTTCCCCTGCACAAAAAGGCTTGGTCTTAGGTAGGTAGATTCTTGATGCTGTGATCACCACACATGAGACTATTCACTCCATGGACAAGAACATAATCCCTAGTATGGATCTTAAGCTAGATATTTCTAAAGCATATGATACGGTCTCATGGACTTTCCTGTTCCAAGTCATCAAAAAATTTGGGTTCAATGATAAACTGTCCTGCTTGATATGGAACATTGTCTCTTCTGCAAATTTTTTGGTTTTGGTTAATGTCATCGCTAGAGGGTTTTTCTCTTCTTCGAGAGGAATCCGCTAGGGGGACCCTCTCTCCCCTTACTTATTCATCATAATGGCAAAGACACTAGCAAGATACATACAAGCAAATATAGCATCAAAAAATTTAGTGGGCATCAAACCTGCCTCCTCCCTTTATCCTATGGTAGTGCAGTAGTTTGTGGATGATACCATCCTTTTTGGCATCTCCTCAGTGATTAAAGCTAGAAGATGGAAGAATATTTTAAATAATTATGCCATAGAGTTTGGGCAAAGTATAAATCTCTGAAAAAGCAATGTGTATTTCTTTAATACTCCTAATGACCTTAGATATATAATCATTGATATTGGAATGTGCTGAAGCTATTTTACTAGCTACCTATTTGGGTCTCCCCCTCACAGTCAAAGAGGTATCTCTTGGTTTTTGGAATGAAATTTTGGAATGAAATTAGAAGAAACTTCTTGGTTGGAAACGAAAACTCCTCAGTAGTGCTAGTAAACTACAACTTCTTTGAGCCTCTCTGCAAGGGATTCCTACCTACTTCCTATCTCTATTTAAAATTCTTATGTATTTTGCTGACAAATTGGAATGGATTCAAAGAAAATTATCATGGATGGTTCTAGAAGATAAACAGAGAATGTCTTTAGTCAAATGGGAAAAAGTGTGTCTTTCAAAATCTCATGGTGGCCTCAATATTAGGTCTATCAGGAACATGAATAAAGCCCTTCTCTAAAAAATTAATTGGAACCTGATCCATAAAAATAATGAATGGGGGGAAATAATGTATGCCAAATATATGCATAGCATTGATGGTTCCAACTTTCTTCAATAGATGGGGCCACCCTAGGGATCTATGATATGGAATAAAATGCTAAAAAGTAGAAGCCTTCTTAAGCAAGGAATTAGATGGAAACTAGGAAATGGTTGGCATATTAAATTTTGGGATGATATTTGGTTAAAGGACAAGGCTCTCATCACACAAGGAAACTATGGAGAGATTGCTGACATTGCTACTCAATTTTTTGGAGATGGAGTCAGTGATTACATGGATAATAACAGTGGTATGTGGAGCTAGAAAAATCTATTGGACTATTGTGATCATCAGCTTGATCTTTTCCTGAGAGTTCAAGAGATTCAACAGTTGATTCAGGGGACCAGAATTCCTCTCTTCCTCTATGAAGATGAATAGTACTGGTGGCCAGATAAGAATGAATGTTTTTCTATCAACTTTGCTTATCATTTTTGTTTCCTAAGGCTCAGAATAAAGATGTATGGAAAAAGGTTTGGAATTATAAAATTATACCAAAAATTAACATGTTTTGGTGGGCTGCTGCTCATAACAAAATCTTAACACAAGACAACCTTAAAAAGAGAGGGTTTACCCTGGTCAACAGATGTTGTTTATGTGGTTCATAAGAGGAAACATTTTCAAACCTTTTCATTCACTATGATTTTGCCCAGGAATTATGGGGCAGAATTCTAAATAACTCTGGTATTGAATGGGTTTGTAACTCTGACCTTAAGGAAGTAATCCTCAGCTAGAATCCAACCTTTACTCATCCCTGGCTTATGGAATTATGGAATCAAAATCTACCCTATTTGAGTTGGATTTTATGGAAAGCACACAACCACAAAATTTTTAGGGACACTGCTATAAATGCATCTCAAGTGTTTCATCTTTTGTTAAGACTCTTTTGGAAAGTGTCACCACTACCCATATTCATTCTGTGGAGAAACCCCTAACTCAAGTGGAAAATCAAATTATAGCTAAATGGAAGGTTTTAAACTAGATCTCTGATTATAATAACTCCAAAATTCTACAAAGACTAAATACTAAATGGATTCTTCCAAAGCCTAACTGGATGAAACTCAACTTTGATGGGGCATCCAAGTCTAATGGTAAAGCTAGTGGAGGAGGAATTATAAGAAATGATAAAGGATGGATGATTTTTGTCTATGCTAGTGGAATAGGATTCTAGAGAAATAACTATGCTGAAGCAATGGCTCTCCTATGGGGGTTAAAATTGGCTATATCCCTAGGAATAAGGAACTTGAGTATACAAGGAGACTCTAAAATGGTCATTGATGCAGTTAATAAAGCATCAAATATGGGAATTAAGCTAAAAGATATCATTAGGGATATCCAATTTCTTTTTCAAAAGTTTTCTAGTGTGGATATTTCATATATTTATAGAGAGGTAAATAGTGCTACTGATGCCTGTGCCAATCTTGGTTAGCAATTCTCAGATTGGTGAGTTTGGCACCAAGTTGCTCATATTCCTTTAAACAGTAGGGATATTATTTAGAAGGAGATGACTTTTCAAGGATGAGTATAACTTATGAGAAAGATAACTCTTGTAGGTGGTCCATTTGGAGGGGGCCGTCGTGGATCTCAGAACTTGATAACTATTATACTCTTTTGAAAATCATTCATGATTTATTATATCAAGATGTTAAGGTGCACGGGTCTCATTATGAAGATTGATGGGAAATGATTTCCAAGCATGGGAGTAGCCAATGCCATCTCTGTATGGTATTTCAAATTATGAGCCATCACATTTTCATTATGCATAAGTGGGAGCAAGGGTTTGTAACCACTTCAAAGTTGAAGGCTAAAATTAGGAAATCTACGAGTTTGATCTATAAATCCAAAATGAGAGGAGACCAAATTTGAATAGAACCAATCTCCTATTGTGAATTCAAAGATAATCTACTGGTTTGGCATTACTATAAAGAAGGGGGGATCAGCCCACACCTGGAAATGCTAAATGGATTTGATGAAAACTTGTCCAAGTAATTTTGTGAGGTCATGGTTAAATAGGCGAGTCACTATTGGCAAAATCAATTTTGAGATCTTTGAAAAGGTGATTGCTATGGCTATAGGAATGTCCATGCAAGGGATAAAGCTTCAAAGGAAAACAAAAATTACGGATCTCTCAAGCCATAAACTGTTCCTGGGAGAAGGTGAAGAACTCATTCCTTACCAAGGAGGATTCGAGCGTGCTAAGATACCTGAGCCATGGGATGGAGTGTGCCTCATTCTCATGAAGTACTTCACACTCAAAAGATGAATTACCAGGTTCTATAATTACCACCTCCCCCTTTTAGATCACTTTAGGTGTAATGCTCTCATTAGTTTTCCTTTTTACTTGCTCTCCTCTCTAGAACATTCTGTCCTTAGGGTGAGAGAAAAAATGTCTAAAAATCCAGATATGAACCCTATTCCACTACACCAGTGCCTCATTTTTCATTTATATAGTTTTAATCGAGCCCTTGAGCTATCCAAGACTATCATAATTGATAATGGAGATATTTCTTCTAATCCTTTGTCTGGTGATGCTATCGATGAGTCTTGCTTTTCCCCTGTTCCTACTAAAACTAAAGAAGTATCTTTCTCTACCCCAGAAGAGACCCCTATTGACACACTTGGCTCTTTTGTGAGCAAGAAGGGTAATAAGAGGAAGGTTGATGTGGAGGAAGATAATATTGGGGGGACCACCGAGGGGACCCACAAAAATCTTGGTAGGGCCACGGGGGGTCAAGGTGGTAAATCTTATAAGTCTTCTAAGGTTAATAAGGAGGGATTCTCCTCCAAAGTTCGAAGGTTAGGGTGGATTGCTAGTAAACCCACTCCTAAGGATAGAATTATTGACTATTCAAAGAGCACTTCAAAGGAAGCCACCTAGGAGGAAGAGTCCAAGGAATTGGAAGTCTAGGAAATTTTTGAAGACACTGAAGCGAAGTAGGAAACTAGGGAATTTGAGGCTACTGAGGAAGATGGTGCTAACATTACAGAAACTACTGACAAAAGGGGGAAAATGTATGTCAAGGAAGTTGGTGAGGAAATCGAGAATGAGATTGGTTTGAAATCTAAACTTGATGCCCTGAAGGATCGTATTCAGAAGCTGGAGCAGAACTTCACCTCGGGGCTCTGAAATTCAATTCTCTTGAACATGTCTATGCTGAAAGAAGTGGGTAATACTGAGCATGCTATCAATGTGGAGAATACTAAAAATTTGAATGATCTTCTCAAATTAATGGTTATGTAGGGAGAAACCTCTTTGAACCTCATCTTTCCATTTCTTATTTATTTTGTTTACTGTGTCTGTTGGTACTCTGCTAGTGCCATCTCTTCTCAGAAGGCATATTTTGTTTGATTGCATTCTTGTGTTTTTTGCTCTGTAAGGGTTTGGCCCCTGGTTTACCACCTTACTTTATCAAAACTTTTTAATTCTTCTTAGCTTTGAATGTTTATTCCTTCTTGGGAGGTCTTCCTTCATTTTTTCTCATCTCAAAGGTAGTCAAGATGCCATGAAACCCATCCATCTGAAGTGTGTCTAGATCTTTCATTTATTCTACTACATACACCTTTGAATCAAATTTAGTTGTTAGGGATCTCAATACTTTTTTAAAACTATAGACTCTTTCACTTCTTCTCTGAGACCTTTGATGACATTGACAACTTCATCAATCCTTAACATATAGGATGCAATGCTCTCATCTTCCTTCATACTTAGAATTTCAAACTACCTTACACAAGTCTATAATTTATTCATATTCACCTTAGTGTATCTTTCATAGATAGTATTCAAACTTGTAATATATCACCTTGGATAATTCATTATACCATATCACCTTGGATAATTCATAGTGCATCACCTTCACAAACTTTACCTCTGATAGGCCACATAGAATGACATTCATTACCTTAGAATTGCTCTCACATTCCTTCTTGTCTACTACATCAATTGGTGGTGTAGAAAGTGGAGTGTTGTTGGATAGTTGTCAATGATGTCATGGTTATGTCATGGAGGTGTCTTGATGAATAGATGAAGTGCATTGATATCCTAAGTAATAATGACAATGTGTGCACAAAGTATGCAATGTGCTTATCTTAGTGTGCTTGAAGTTAGCTTGGTTGATCTTCAGAGTTTAACTCTTTAGAGATGCTTAGGGATGAGTATGAAGTTATAAGGATGTGAATAATGTCCTTAAGATTTTTTCTAATCTTTGAGTACTTATGTGCACAAGTATATTTCATCTGGTTGATCATTGTTGACATCTAGACATTTTGGGTCTAGTGGCAAAAAAATTGAGTAGGCAGTTTGACAACATCACCATTTTGGGTCATATGGTTGTGATTAAATTATTCCCTAATTTTTATATTCTAAGTTTTATGTCATGAGCCTAAGATTAGTCAAAGATATGTGGGTGCAAAGTTGGGCTCTTAGGCAGTTTGACAGTTTTTTCAATGTTCAAATTGAGCCAAGTAAGCATGTTGATGATGTCAACATTCATACACATATAGGTTTCAGGAGGAAATGGTCATATGGGTTTATTTATTATTATGCCTAATTATCATGTGATAAATATTGGGTCATGCACCTAATCACATCAAAGGATATACAAGTGAAAAGCTAGGTTCCCAAGCATTTTGATAGTATTTTCCCATAGCCAAATTTACATGAGGTAAGGAATAACTGATTAATCATTTTGATGTAGTCATATCTTGCACATGTGTATGTTTCAAGAAAATATGATCATATGGGTTTGTTTAGTTTTGTGCCTAGTTTATTTATGCTAAGTTTCAAATCATGCACTAAAGTGCATCAAAAGATATGCATGTTCAAAATTGGCCTCCTAGACAAGTTCTAAAGCATAATTGGCTTTGTGACAAAATATTTTGAGAAGGCATTTTAATGGTGATATATATCACATGTGTGAGGGTTAAAATATTATTTTATCACATTTTATGTGAGGATATCATATGGTCCAAATTTGAGAAAATGTGAGTGAGCAAGGCAAAAGTTATTGAGGTCTAAAGTATGCTTTCTAGGCATATTGCAGTTGGTCCTCATACTTAGTCAATTTACATGATGTTAGATATCTAGACCTTTCAGAGATCCAATGGTTCATAGGAGTTCATACTTATATAGTTAATGGTACACTTAGAGTCAAATGAGTCAATATGATAGCTAGCTATCAAAGATAAATATCAAACATCTTACAGAAGATCAATGAAGTGCGTGTGTTCCAAGATGACATGAAGCAATGAGATGGTAAGAAGTGAATGTTATTTAATGACTAAGAAAAGGTAAAGGATAAAGATCAATGGTGAGTGGGTGTTCATATAGTTTGATTTAATGGTGAATATTTCTAGTTAAAATACCTGGTTGATGCACAAAGATCGATAGTGCATAATGATTATGAACTAAAATTTGGATAAGATCAATGGTACATAATTAATTTTAGTAGTGAGAATATGAAATGTGAGCTTAGTGCTTAAGGTTTAACTGTGACCATTGTCATTTAAATATTCAATTTAACAAGGGAAAACTAGTTTCTAGTCTTTAGGCCATATCTTTCAATCTAAATAGAATTTGCTCATGATATGAAAAAAATATGAAGAGGACTCCATGAAACATATAATGAACCTAATTTTAAAATCTATAAATGTGTACAATTAAATATAATAAGGTTCAGTTGACTGTGTGTTCATGCATATTTTACAAGTGACCCTTAAAGAGTAGTTGATCTTATGTAGATGTTGTTTTGATGTTTCATGGTTAATTAACTATCAAGGAGTGTTGTAAACTCCATGAGGATGATCTGTGTGATTATGAAGGATTGAATAATTGTATGTAGTATGAACAAAGGTTTACAAGTTGATAATGTATTCATTCATGGTGATTGTGTACACAAAATATTATTTAAGTAATTTGTGCTTAAATAGAAGGGTACTGTGATGGATGTTAGAACTTAGGGAGGACTTATAGATCATGGGGAATGGGTCCATGCTTTTGGAAAGTGTTTCTATGTTTTAGTTTTCTCATAGAAGTGTTAAAGAGCTGAATGGGTGTCCATAGGAATTAAAAGTGACTTAGGTCTATTTGAAAGTGGATTGAGCTTAAGTGTGACCCATGTGAGATGCCTTAAGGTTGAAGAAATGTTTTATGGATGACAAGGAAATATTATGAGCTTATTAATTCATGATTGATCTATAAATTGTGAAACCAAATGAGATGGTTTCTAAGGTTTTTGGAAGACTTGAAGAGACTGGTATGTGAAAGAGTTGGAGAGCAAAGGAAAGTAGAGGAGAGTGGGAGTGCCTAGATATTGGGTTAATGATTAGAGAAGATTAAGGATCATGTGTATGATCTGTAGGTCATGTTTCTAATGAAAGTATAATGTTCTTGTAGTTTGAAGTTGTGAGAAGAGATCTAAGTGTGCATATGAGAATTGTTTGAGTGAAGGAGAGAGATTGTGGCATGTCTATGTGAGAGGTCTGTATGAGTTATAAAGAGAGAGTTTGTGTAGATGTCAAATAATTAGAGGTCCATCATTATGTGTTGAAGGCATCAGTTCTAAGGTGGAAGTGTTCAATTCAAGGAGGGTTTAAAAGACATGATCTTCTTTAGGGGTAGTTGCTCCTTGTGAAATAGGGTTTCACTAAAGACATTTGGTAGAAGGAATTGATCAAGGTTGTAGGTCAAAAGAACTTGACCGAATAGGTGGTCAAAATTATTTGATCATCTTAGGAGTAGGTTCTCCTTATGGAATTGTTGTTTCACTAAAAGCCTTAGGTTAGAAAGACTTGACCAAGGTTTCTAATTAGGACTTCATCAGTCTCTTATTTGTGATCATCTTATAAGATAGTAGTCCATGTGTTTACATGATTACAAGTTAGTTTTATTCCCCAAGAGGGTTTCCCATATAGATATTGTGTTATGTATGTGATCTTGATTTATGTTCATTGTTCACTACTATGAATGATCTATATGCTTTATGAATGATTGTATTGAATGCTTAAGTATTTGAAAGGGTTTAGAAATTGAATTGGATTATTTACCACCACTGATTCACCCCCCCTCTTAGTGGATTGTACCTCTAATAATTGGTATCAGATGTAGGTCCTTTGGTAAAGGTTTGACAACTTGAAGGTGATCCAAGGTATAATGGCTAGTTGGAAAATGCAAGGTGGTTTATCTACTAAGTAAGCACCTATGTTCAATGGATCTAATTATGCATTTTAGAGTTTTAGGATGAAGACATACATTATGTATCTAGAGTTTGATGTATGGAAATCTATTTTGGATGGTTATGTTGCTCCTACTATTCCTCCATCTAGTGTTGTAGACAAGAATCTGTTTGAGAATAACTCTAAGGCAATAAAGGCCATCAATTTTGGCCTTAAAAAAAATAAGTTCACCAAAGTAATTCATTGCACATCTACCAAGGAAATATGAGATAAATTTAAGACTATTTTTGAAGGAGATTCAAAGGTTAATTTGGCAAAGTTACAGACTCATCAAAGACAATTTGAGAGCCTCAAAATGAAAGAATGAGATTTTGTGACATCCTTTCTACTGAGAGTTGATGAGATTGTAAACACCATAAGAGGTCTTCAAGAGAACCTTAAAGAGGTTACTATAGTTCAAACGGTATTAAGATCTCTATCTTTCAAGTTTGATCCAAAAGTATCTGCTATAGAATAAAGTCATGATCTTACTTAGTTAAATATGGATCAATTGCATTGCACCATTACTACATATGAGATGAGAGTAAATGATGATATACTACCAAATAAGGAAGTATAATTCAAAACAAAGATGAAGCCAAAAAGGGAGGTTCATGGTAAGAAACCCAAGGAAGATGACATTTCTAATATTGATGAGGATGAAGTAATTTCTTTGTTTACAAGGAAATTGAAAACATGTTTAGGCAACTATAAGGGTCAACTACCTTTTAAATGCTTCAATTATGGATAGGTAGGACATTTTACTAATAAGTTACCTCATAAGTACATGAAGGATATTGATAAATAGAATAATCAAGGTCATGATGATGGCAAGAGATCATTCAGATCTGATAAAATTAAGAAGGGATTTAGAAGGTTTGACAACAACAAGAAGTACTTCAAAGACAAGAGTCTCTACACCAAAGAAGATTATAGCTCATCAAATGAGAGTGAAGTCAGTGACTTAGAGTATGATCATGAACATGATGGTCTTATTAAAGATGAAACCTTGTTTATGGCTGAGGAAGGAAATTGCTCACATCAAATGGAGCCTACTTAGAGTGTGTCAAATGATAATAAAGATGAGGTGGACTGTGAGATAGAATTGATGAATGCTCTTAAAGAATTGAAGATAGTGAATAAGGTCAATAAGAAGATGAAATTTAAACTCAAGGACTGTGAAAAGTAATTTAGTATCTTTGAGGTAATATTGACTGAAGAATCTAAAGAATATGAAGGTGATGCCATGTTTCTTAATTCTATGTTGGAATCGATGTCTGCAAGTCTAAGAGCTAAAGAAGAAGAATGTTCAAGGTATGATTCTAGGATTATGTATTTGAAAGATAAGTTAGAATAGTATGCAAGAAAGGTGAAATCATTTGTCAGGTTTTATAAAAGCTCTAATGATCTGGATGATCTCCTAAAGAGTCAAAAGTAAGCTAGTGACATAACTAGATTGGGTTTTAATGAGCAAGCCAAAGTTGCTTCTCAAGTTGACATCAAGGTTAATGAGATCAATGTGGATCAGCCTTTGAAGAAAAATAATTAGAGAAGGAAAGAAGGTGCTGTTAGATTGAAGACAAAATAGATCAAACAACCAAATGTCATAAGGTATGCAAATTTCAATGGTTACTATTATACTTGTAATCAATTTAGTCATAGAGGTAGAGAATGAAAGAGACCTATTAGAAATTAATTTGATTATAAATATGATGGGGGTCATCATTTAAAAGGTGTAAGCAAGGTTGAGTGTTTCAACTGTCATGATGTGGGACACTTTGCAAAACATTGTCCACTTAAGGTAAGACAAGCTGAGTTTCCTTCAATAAATGTTGAGTGCTACAATTATTATGACCTAGGACACATTTCAAGATTTTTTCCAAATATAGAAAGGCAGAAATAGCTTCTTTCAAAAAGTATGGTGTGCTTAAACTATGAACAAAGAGGTCACATTGCTAGGTTCTATAAGCAAAGGTCTACAAGTCAAAATAGGTTCAATCAAGCTCCTATAGTGCAAGGGAGAAGGTAATTTAACTCGTAGAAACCAAAGGTGATAAGTATGAATCATGATGATTCTGTAGGTCCAAGTAATCTATTTGATATGATGGAGAATACTTTAGAAGTTGAAGAGTGTCAAGGGATCTCATTATCTACTCATGTTGAGAATGAAGAGATCAAGCTCAAAGAGAAGACCAAGGTGATGATTGAGGTTGGTTCTAAAATAAGTATGGGTCTAAGTGAACATCCTAATGTTGATGAGCAAGTTTCATGTAAAGAACATCAATTGTTAGTATCTAGTGATGAGGTTCCAGACTGCAAGGTAGATTCTTTAGATGAAAAGGTATGTCATGAATCTATGTTGTTTCTATGTATTACTAATCCAATCCTAGAGGAAAAGGATATTTTTTTAGTAGATGAACAAGTTATTTCTCTGAAGCCTAAAAAAAAGAAGAAGAAGAAAAATTAGTCATATAATGACAAGAGGTTATATTGGTTACTAAGGAGATGTGGGCCACTCTTGGCTTCACTTTGTTTTAAGACATTGTGGTGAAGAGGAGGTCTCTGTCTATGCTTCTTAAGAGATTCCTTTTATAAGAGAAGTAAGTTTTTCTATGTATACGATATCTATAGTGTTAAAATGAGTGTTTCTAATGGCATAATGTGTTTGATGGAATGTCATGAAGAGTTTGATGCTCAAAAAGGTCTGTGCACTTATTTGTGATGTGTTCTAGA
The DNA here is from genome assembly GCA_037957365.1 of Torreya grandis. Lineage (NCBI taxonomy): Eukaryota > Viridiplantae > Streptophyta > Pinopsida > Cupressales > Taxaceae > Torreya > Torreya grandis. Next base: position 2,344,690 of record JARHVA010001655.1, read on the forward strand.
TGGTTTTGTATCTTGATGATCCTATTTGTGCCTTTTGAAGGTTTCTATGTTTTCTCAGGTTTATCTATCTTATTATAGGTCAAAGTCATGGTATAGTAATTTAAGGTTAATAAAGGTATGAAGGCTCAAATTTTGGTCAAAAAGTGTGTGATGATTGGTACTCCAAGTATGCAAGAAGTTTTAGAGGTGGATATTGACCAAAAGGAGGTTTGTTGACCCTGTTTATTTTAAGTTTCTAAGGTTTTAGGCTATGCTAGAATTTTATTTTTCCTTATGAGTTGATATCTAAGGATTATTAATATTTTGAATAGATAAAATGGGTTTTCAAATCAAACTTCACATATATTTTAAGGTTTGTGGTTCTCAAGTTATTCAAGTTTTTATCAAATTGGAGGCCTAATTATGCAGTAGGTTTGTGAAGGAAGTATGTTACAAAGATGAGATACATTTTTAAAATTGGTGTACTTGAGGGGGCATATAATAGTGTATTGGATATGAATTTTTAGGTCTTGAATGTGTGTCTACTAAAAGTTATGGGCTTTGTAATTTCTAGGTAGGGATATAACGAGACTAGACATGCTTAGTGTGAAGAAATGTGCTTTTTGTTCTATTTCTCCAAAAATATCAAGGCATGAGTATTTTAAAGGTGATTTTTTAGGTTGTGTGTATCATGAAGTCCTGTTAGTGGTTCTTGAGGTGGCTTGAGAGAGAAGGTTTGTAAGCTTGTGTGGTGGTTCTTCATGGAGTGTGGAGATTTGAAGATGCTCAAGTGGTGCAATTGCTCAGAAATATTAGTGGGAGTCCCTATCATATGTTTCTTGGTAATTTCCATTAATTTTTAGTGTTTTTTCTATTCTATCTTCATTGGTTATAGTGCTTGGTTGAAGTGAGTGTTGGCATGGAGCAAGAAGGATGTTGTCAAGGCAAGAAGATGTAGGCTCAAGGTAAGGGGGAGTTTGTATCATCTTTATAAGATGGCCATTTACTATTGATAGTATTTTTAGGTCCTTAGGATCAGTTAGTACCCACTTTTTTATTATGTCAAAGGGGGAGAATGTTCCTATTGTGGAGTGATTGAAGAGAGAGAAGTTGAGTTGAATGATGTTTATTGACATCAATGACAAAGGAAGAGATTGTTGGAGAGTTGTCAAGGTTATAATGGTGATGTCATAGAGGTTTCCTAGTGAGTGGATGAAGTGTCTTGATAGATTAAGTAAAAATGATAAAGTGTGTAATGTGCTTATCCTAGTGTGCTTGAAGTTGGCTTGGTTGATATTCAGAGTTTGACTATTTAGACATGCTCAGAGATGAGTATGAAGTTTTGAGCATTTGAAAAATGTCTTAAGATGTTTTATTAGATTTGAGTCCTCGTATGCATGAGTGTATTTCATCTGGTTGATCATTGTTGACATCTAGACATTTTGGGTCTAGTGGCATACAATTTGAGTAAACAGTTTGATGACATCACCATTACCACATGTGGATGAGTCAGGGGGAGTTGGTCATATTTTTATGATAAAATTAGTCCCTAGTTGTTATGTGCTAAGTCTTATGTCATGAACCTAAGTGAAGTCAAAGATATGTGGGTACAAAGTTGGGCTCTTAGGCATATTGACAGTGTTTTCTATGTTCAAATTGAGCTGAGTAAGCATGTTGATGATGTCAACATTCACACGCATGAAGGTTTCAAGAAGAAATGGTCACATAGATTTTTTTAGTATTATGAATAGTTATTATGCAATAAATATTAGTCTATGCACCTAAGCATGTCAAAATATATGCAAGTGCAAAGTATGGCTCCCAAGTATTTTGATAGTATTATCCCATAGCCAAATTTGTATGAGGCAAGGAATAGTCAAGTAAGCATTTTGATGTATTCATATCTCAAATGAATGTATGTTTTAAGAGAAGATGATCATATGGGTTTGTTCAATTTTGTGCCTAATTTATTTTTGATAAATTTTAGATCATGCGTCAAAGCACGTCAAAAGATATGCATGTTCAAAGTTAGCCTCCTAGACAAGTTCTAAAGCATAGTTGGCTCTATGACAAAAGCTTTTGAGAAGGAATTTTAATGGTGATATATATCACATGTGTGAGGGTTGTAGGATCAGTTTTTCACATGGTTGAATTCTCTTATGTGAGGATATTATATGGTCCAAATTTGAGAACATGCAAGTGAGCAAGGCAAAAGTTATTGAGGTCCAAAGTAGGATTTCTAGGCATATTGAAATTGGTCCCCATAGTCAATTTGCATGATGTTAAAGATATAAACCTAGTGGATATCAAATGGTTCATGGGAGTTCATACTTATAGATCCAACGGTGCACATGGAGTCAAATGTGTCAATACGATAGCTCTTTAGCAAAGATAAAGATCAAGCATCTTACAAAAGATCAATAAAGCGTGTGTGTTCCAAGATGAGAAGAAACTATGAGATGGTAAGGAGTGAAAATTATTTAAATAATGAGAAAATGTAAAATATAAATATCAATGGTGAGTGTTTTTGGTTAAAATACCTTGTTGATCCATAGAGATCGATAGTGTGCGATGAGTTAACATTACAAAATTGCATAAGATGAGGTCAAAATAAATGAGGTTTAACATTTGAGCATTAGCAAAAATGAATTAAATTTTAGAAAAGATCAAGGGTGAAAATGGACTACATTTATATAAGACAAAAACCAATATTTAGTGAATCACCAACTCGACATGGATCACCAACCCCAACTAGTCAAGCACTCACTCAACTCGACTTTAACAAGTACCAACTTGTAAGGAGGAACCAACCCCCTAGATGAATCAAAAACCAAATAAATAAAATAAAAGTTTATATCAGATTCATAAAACCATTTTTATCACACAATATATTATGATTACCTTCTTTATCTCTTCTCACTCTTCTATCCCTCTCAAATTACCTTCTAGGCTTCTTCGCTCAACTAGGTATCTTCAAGACAGATTAGGTCATATGACCTTGATATTCATATGAAAAAACACTATAAAATCTTTATTAAAAATCTTATAAACTCATAATATTTTCTAAAATACCTCCTTATTCTCAATAATGTGTTATTTCATTCGTATATGCTCTACATACACTAATAGGCCTAAAACTACCTTGTATATATACCATTCCTTGTTCCTATGCCACTTAGTCGGCTACTCACCCTTAAAATATTAGTTCAACCATGGAAAAGGTATTATTACATATCATTAACGTGATTCAAATGAATATTGAATCCCTTTTGGTCTATCATAACTCTATTAGACCTCATTTCACTTTTAGGTCTCATGAAGACCTAATTCCATTAGGTCTACTTTAGGACACGTTACACTTTGCCTTCCTTGGAACAATTTAAAACTCCAAAAATAAAAGGAGCATATCATATAACAATAAAATAGACCCCCAATTATGTATTTTAGTCTCATAAAGACATTTTATGATAAATAACTACTTGAAATCTTTTATTAGTACTCAGTCCTATTAGGCTTGTGTACACCAAAAATATGCCTTTTAATACTAATGCTCAAAATAACTTAATCAATTAAAAAATGATAAAAAATTACATAAAAAAATTATATATGACATCAAGATCATAAACATATTATTTTGACACTTCAACTCAGGGCAAAAAGGCTTAAACTCATATCTTCAATATGCTCACTTAGAATTGCTAGGATTGTCAAAAGCCATTCATGAAACTACTTGACATACAACACATGAAAGGACACTTTAAATGTTTATAAATGAAAATATTATTTAAAATCTTCAAAACAACCCCAATCTAATAAAAATAGAAGCTCTAATACCAAATATTGGTCTTGTAGACCAATCTCGTGACCTTATCTCACACAGTCTTGCTTGAACTAGACAAGCCATTTTGGCTTTAAATTTTCAAATTATTACCTCACTTAAAATATTTTAAAAATAATTAAAATGAATTTAAATTCATGAAAAACATCACCATATTAATTATAATCTTCAACTCAGGGCATAGAGCCTCAAACTCATCAATGCAACTTGCTCACTCATAATTACCAATTTTCTTCAAAGACCAGTCGTGGTGACTTTGAACTCCTACACATGTGTAAACACATTCAAAGATTATTTATGCATTAAAAATATTCTATGAAATATCCATACCATATTCAAACATAAACATCATATGGTCTAGTGCCAATTATTGGTCTTACAACCAATTTGTTGACCTCACTATATAAAGACCTCATTGTGTAAGACAATCCATTTTAGCTTCATCATTTTCACCACTATACCTAAATTACAAAATTTATAAAAAGAATTAATATGAAATAAAAGTCCCAAACAAATATCCATGCACTTGGTTTTATCTCTTTATCATATAACACATTCTTATTCATCTTCTCACTGTTGCCTAAGTTTTTCACTATTTGCATCATTTGGTTTGTTAGTGACTGGCTAACTTGGATGACCAGTTTAGCACATTTGAGGACTGGAACCTATCCATAAAAATTCATGGACATGAAACACGAGTCTCTAACTTATTCATCCATTCAATTTGCTTATTATGTCTAATGCAACATTTGACTTTTTACAACAACTTCTTCATAAACAAACCTGTAACTCAACATTTTCTCTCTCCTCTCTCTAACCAATACCACTTGGAATTACCTGGGAGAATACACTAAAATATACAATAGATTAAATAAAAATACCAATCCATTTTTGTCACTTTTGATCAAATTAATCAACATTGGGTCCTTATTAGGGTTTTAAGAGGGTTTAAACTAGTTTCCACTCTTAATGATCATTCATAAAGCATAGCCTATCAATCTAAAAAATAATGCCTAAAATTTTGAGCTAGGAACCTCACCCATATACCATGAATATATTAGGTTCCCATGCAAAGTTTTGACAAGCTAATGAGCACAATAAAATCTTTTTTGGGTTGAGAACACTTCACACTGTGCACATGAGAGACCTAAAAACCATTTTTCATGCTTTTTCCTTCAAAATATAACCTTAAACTAGATGAAAAAAATTGAAACAACATACCTCACTTATGAAAATTCTTTCATGAGCTCAAACACCTTGAAATTTGATCATGACCCTTCATTAGGCCACATTCTTTTTCTTTGCTCTCTAGTCCTTGAATTTTAAATCACATTAGGCCTTAAAATTGACCTTCATGCCTCTTTTCATGAACTCTCTACCTCAATCACTTACTAAAACAAATTATCTCATGCTTAAGCATTTCCATACATCTTTCACATACACTAACAATAGATCATGATATCTCATTAGGCCAGACAGGGTCTAAAAGTGGTCTAGGTGCAAACTTGGTTTTAAGGTTTTACTCCTATAGGATCACCTTGGGACTCTCATGAGTGATCCAATGCCTCACATACATGTTTGAATAACCTCATAAAACCACTCATGACTATGTTCACTCATGTCACCAAGTCACCATACTCATACCTTCTCACAGGGTCTAGACTAGGCCTCTTAAGACACCTTGTACTCAAGAACTATTACTCAAACATGCTTACCTCAATGATATAAAAAAAACTTTTTAGACAATAATATCACACTGATAAAATAATCTCCTTTTGATCAACATTCTCTCATGATCTCATACAGACTTATAGCCTCATAACCATGCTTCAATGCTCACTTGACCATCATACCTCTTTTTGATAATAAGGACTCACAAGATGAAACAAAAACCTCAATGACATCAATGACAATCTCAATGACACAAATTATAACTGGAACCTATCCATAAAAATTATGGACATGAAACATGAGTCTCTAACTTATTCATCCATTCAATTTGCTTATTATGTCTAATGCAACATTTGACTTTTACAACAACTTCTTCATAAACAAACTTGTAACTCAACATTTTCTCTCTCCTCTCTCTAACCAATACCACTTGGAATTACTTGGGAGAATACACTAAAATATATAATAGATTAAATAAGAATACCAATCCATTTTTGTCACTTTTGATCAAATTAATCAACATTGGGTCCTTATTAGGGTTTTAAGAGGGTTTAAACTAGTTTCCACTCTTAACGATCATTCATAAAGCATAGCCTATCAATCTAAAAAATAATGCCTAAAATTTTGAGCTAGGAACCTCACCCATATACCATGAATATATTAGGTTCCCATGCAAAGTTTTGACAAGTTAATGAGCACAATAAAATCTTTTTTGGGTTGAGAACACTTCATTCTGTGCACCTGAGAGACCTAAAAACCATTTTTCATGTTTTTTCCTTCAAAATATAACCTTAAACTAGATGAAAAAATTGAAACAACATACCTCACTTATGAAAATTCTTTCATGAGCTCAAACACCTTGAAATCTGATCATGACCCTTCATTAGGCCACATTCTTTTTCTTTGCTCTCTAGTCCTTGAATTTTAAATCACATTAGGCCTTAAAATTGACCTTCATGCCTCTTTTCATGAACTCTATACCTTAATCACATACTAAAACAAATTATCTCATGCTTAAGCATTTCCATACATCTTTCACATACACTGACAATAGATCATGATATCTCATTAGGCCAGACAGGGTCTAAAAGTGGTCTAGGTGCAAACTTGGTTTTAAGGTTTTACTCCTATAGGATCACCTTGGGACTCTCATTAGTGCTCCAATGCCTCACATACATGTTTAAATAGCCTCATACAACCACTCATGACTATGTTCACTCATGTCACCAAGTCACCATACTCATACCTTCTCACAGGGTCTAGACTAGGCCTCTTAAGACACCTTGTACTCAAGAACTATTACTCAAACATGCTTACCTCAATGATATAAAAAAAACTTTTTAGAAAATAATATCACACTGATAAAATAATCTCTTTTTGATCAACATTCTCTCATGATCTCATACAGACTTATAGCCTCATAACCATGCTTCAATGCTCACTTGACCATCATACCTCTTTTTGATAATAAGGACTCACAAGATGAAACAAAAACCTCAATGACATCAATGACAATCTCAATGACACAAATTATAACTAAAAACTCACCTTGTCACACACCTCAATGATCACTCACCATGTACCTTCATAAGATGCACCCTTTTGACATCAATGACAACAAAATGCCAACATATGGAATATTGGGTATGAAACATGAAGACACTATTGTCAAATTTGTTGGATAGTGGAGCCTAATCCTATTTTAATGCCCAATTATTGACAGGGGGTGTGGGGGGGCAATTCCCCCCCACTATGGTCACCATGGGGGTCCATAGGGGGGTGGTTACTTATTTTTGAGCCCTTCCTAGTGGGGGTTTGGGAGCAATGCCCCTGAAACAAATGTTTTTGAAAAATACAATATAAAATATTATAATTTCATAGTTAATCTAGATTGTTTATTATTAGGTTTTAGATCTAATGGTAGAAATTAAATTAGTGTATTTTCTCCCTAATTTTTAACCCTCCTTTGATGTGAGGGAATTGTAATCAGGAAAAAGGTGTGAGAGAGTAAAGAGGATATTGTAGTGGATGTATTATATTTTTTTATCTTCATTTGTTGGACTAAGTAATAAGGACTGGTAGTTTTTATGTGGACGTAGCCCATATTGGGTGAACCATGTTAAATTTATGTCTCTACTCTGTTGTGTTTTTTGAATTTTAATTCTATCTTTATTTTATTATTATTGCTCTACATTCTATATTCCTAACAACTTGCATTAAAGCCAAAGGTTTATTTGGTAGATAAACTCACAATAAAAGAGGTTTTCTGGTTTGAGTGGGAGTAATGGTAGAAGAAGGCAAGTTTAAGGTCAAGAAGTTTAATGACTAAAACTACCAGCTATGGAAGATACAAATGAAGGACTATCTATATCAAAAGGATCTTTTCCTACCATTAGGTGGAATAGCAAAGAAGTTGATGACTATGAAAGATGAAGATTGGGAAGTTATTGATAAAAAGGCACTAAGAACAATACGACTGTGCCTAGCATCATTGGTGGCCTTCAATATTTCAAAAGAAAAGACAATAATGGATGTGATAAAGGCATTAGATGGAGTGTATGAAAAATCCTTAGCTTCCAATAAGGTATTTCTTATGAAGCATTTATTTAATCTAGAAATGTCAGAAGGTGGGTCTATTGTTGACCATTTAAATGAATTTAACACAGTCAAAAATTAGTTAAGATTTGTAAGAGTAAATTTTGATGATGAGGTTAGGGATATTTTGATTCTATGCTTATTACTAGAAAGCTGGAATGGCTTGGTCATGGATGTGAGCAATTCTATCTCTGGCTCAAACACTTAAAGTTTGATGATATTATTGTTCTTATCCTTAGTGAAGAAATGTGATAGAAAAGCACAGGTGAGACATCAGGTAATGCTTTGATTATGGAGAATAGGGGAAGACAAAAAGATATAGGAAAGGGCTCAAGGAATCATGGGAAGTCTAAGAAAGGTAGATCTAAATCTAGAGGAACATTTGTGTGCTAGATTTGTGGGAAGAAAGGACACCTAAAGAAAGATTGTTGGTTTCAAAAAAGAAAACAAGGAGATGGACAATAAGAGAAAAACTAGGAAGCAAATGTAGCAAGTGATGTGTTACAAGATGATTTAATCCTTTCTTTAGATAATATTAATGATTCTTAGGTGTTAGATTTAGGGGCTTCATTTCATGCTACACCCCATAAGAAATATTTTCAAGACTATGTTCAAGGTGATTTTGGGCAGGTTTATTTGGGTGATGGTGAACCCTATACAATTGTAAGAAAGGGTAAGATATAGATAAAATTATAGAATGGAAAAAAATGGTTGCTAAAAGAGGTGAGGCATGTTCTTGAGTTGAGAAGAAATATAGTTTCAACAGGGTAGCTAGGAAGTGAGGTATGCATAGTTGCATTCACAAATAATTCATGGAAGGCCACTAAAGAATCACTGGTAATAGAAAAAAGAGAGAAGGTAAGTACATTGTATTTATCTAATAGTAATGTCAACTCTTCTATTTCTTTAGCTTCTACAAAATTAGATACAAAATTATGGCACCACAAACTTGGGCACATGAGTGAGAAGGGGATGCAATTTCTCTGCTCAAAGAATTTGTTTCCAGATTTGAAGAAGTTGGATTTAGATTTTGGTGAGCACTGCGTGTATGGAAAATAGAAGAGAGTCTGATTTCTTAGAGTTCGAAGGACAAAGAAAGATGAAAAGTTAGAGCTTGTGCATACATATATATGGGGACCAACTCAGGTATCATCCCTTGGTGGCTCTTCTTATTATGTTACTTTTATTGATGATGCAACTAGAAAAACTTGGGTTTATTTCATATGAAAAAAATATAATATTTTTGATACTTTTAAGAAATGGAAAACTTTGGTTGAGAATGAGACAAGAAATAAGTTGAAGTGTGTTAGATCAGACAATGGAGGTGAATATTACAGCAAGGAGTTTGCTAATTAATGTTCATCCCATGGGATTCATAGAGAGAAGATGGTTCCAAGAACACCACAAAAAAATGGTGTGTTAGAAAGGATAAACAAGACAATCATGGAGCATGAGATTGCATGTAGGGTTGCCCTTATAGTTTTGGGTAGATTTGGTAATACTATTATTTACTTAATAAATAGAGGGCCTTCAAATCCTTTGGATGGTGACATTCTAGAGGAAACATGGACATGTAAAAAGGCAAATCATTACTTTTTTAAAGACTTTTAGTTGTGAAGCATTTGTCCATATTGATAAAGAAAATAGAACCAAGCTTGAGGCAAAATCCAAGAAATGTACTTTTATTGGATATGGAGTTAATGATTTTGGTTACCATTTATGAGATATTGAAAATCACAAAATAATTAGGAGTTGAGATGTGATCTTTAATGAAAAGGTCATGTATAGAGGTCAGTTGTAAGAAAAGAAGAAGGAAAAGTCAAATACAAAATATGCAGTACTTGATGAAATTACTAGAAATGAAATTTCAAAAGTGCTAATAAATTAGAATATGCAACAACTACAACAAGTACCTCAAACTCTTAGAAGTGTAGTTAGAATATCTATTAGAGAAATTAGACTCCCTGAATGTTACTCTCCTTCACTTTATTATTTATTATTGACTGATGGTGGTGAGCCAGAAAGCTATGAAGAAGCAATGCAGGTAGAAACCAAAAAGAAGTGGGAGCAAGGCATGAAAAAGGAGATGGACTCCTTGTTACACAACCAAACTTGGGATTTGATTTAGTTATCTGTAGGTAAAAAATCATTACAAAATAAATGGGTTTATAGGTTGAAGGAAGAAGATGGATGAAAAAAGAGGTACAAGGCTAGACTTGTTCTAAATGGGTTTGCACAAAAGAAAGGTATTGAATTTGATTAAATATTTTCTCTAGTAGTTAAAATGAATTCTATAAGAACTATTTTAAGTTTAGTAGCAATAAAAGATTTGCACCTTGAACAGTTAGATATGAAGACTACAATCCTTCATGGTGATTTGGAAGAGGAAATATATATGGAGCAGTCACAAGGATACAAAGTCATAGGTAAGTAAAAAATGGTGTGCAGGTTAAAGAAGAGTTTGTATGGCCTAAAAGAAGCTCCAAGACAATGGTATTTGAAATTTGACATGTTTATGATAGAACAAGGTTATAGTAGATGTCATTTTGACCATTGTGTTTACTTTAAGAGATTAGATAATGACATCTATATTATCTTGTTATTATATGTAGATGACATGCTTGTTGAAGGGTATAACATGCATGATATAAATGAGCTAAAAAGAAAACTAGCAGATTCATTTACAATGAAGGATTTGGGTGCTACAAAGCAAATCCTTAGTATGAGAATAACAAGAGATAGGAAAAATAATAAATTGACATTGTCTCAAGAAGAATACATCAAAAAAGTGTTAGTCAGGTTCAATATACAAGATGCAAAACCTGTGAGTACACCTTTGGGAGGGTACTTTAAATTAAGCAAGGAATATTGTCCTAAAACATAGGATGAAATTAATTACATGACCAAAGTTCCATATGCTTCAGTATTTGTAATTTTAATGTATGTTATAGTGTGCACTAAACCATATATTTCTCATGTAGTGGGAGTTGTCAACATGTTTATGAATAATCTAGGAAAAGAGCATTGTGATGTAGTCAAGTGGATTCTCAGGTACTTGAGAGGGACCACTGATAGAGATTTATGTTATGAAGGTTCAATTATTACCTTACAAGGATATGCTGATGTAGACATGGTTGGAGATTTAGATGGAATGAGGAGCACCATAGGTTATGCATTCACTATTGGTGACACAACAGTTAGTTGGATTTCAAAATTGTAGAAGATAGTTGCTTTGTCAACTATAGAGGCAACATATGTTTTAGCTATAGAAGGTATCAAGGAGATGATATGGATGCAATGGTTCATGGAAGAGTTGAGGCATAAGCAAGAAGATTACAGGTTATACAGTGATAGCTAGAGTGAAATTCATTTAGCAAAGAACTCAACATTCTACTCAAGAACCAAACATATACAACTCAGGTATCACTTCATTCGTTCAGTTTTGGAGGATGGTCAATTAAAGTTGGAAAAGATCCATATGAGTCAGAATCATGTAGATATGCTAACAAAGGTAGTCACTAAAGATAAGTTGGAGAGTTGTTTAGCTTTAATAGGTCTTCAAGGATAACATGGAAGATGAGAAACATGTCAGGGTCAAAGTTTAAATAAAATTCCAAGTAAGAGTTGTAGTGGTGGAGTTGCAACAATCAGTCTCTAAGTGGGAAATTTTTGGATGGTGGATCTTGATCTTATTTTAATGCCCAGTTATGAAAATTGGATCTTAAATTTAGATGATCAATGCCTGGATTGATATATTAACAACATAAGGTACTCAGTGATTGCATTTTACCATTAAATTTTTGAAGAACTTAAGTGAAGTGAAAATATAAATTCAAAAAACAATTAAAAAACTCACTCAAAATTTAGAATTGATTGAAAAATATATTGATACATGGACTCAATTATGCCAATTCAAGCTAGATCTCTTGGTTGAGTAGAAGGTCATTCCAAAAACAACAATATTAATTGAGTATATGGAAGTAATGAAGAATAAAAGAGAAGTTCTAAAGAATATAATTAAATATCTTAAAGAAGTTGAAGACATGTGCAATGATAAAATGTTAGATCTTGTAGATAAAATTAGAGAGCTTCTTTATCCGGTTAGAGATGACTCCCAAGAGATTCTTCCTATGAAGATTGTGATTCAAGATTTTACATCCTTGATCCAAATAGAGATTGAAACAAGAATGTTCACACTTGATTCTAACAAAAAATTGGTTGAATTTCAAGTCATAATGGATAAGATACAAAGAATCTTTGGTAAGAGTAGAGACATGCCGATTAATCTAATAAACTCCATCACCAGAGTCCATGCCATTTCTAAAAATACATTAGAAATAAATAGTGATGAAGTCCAAGAAACATTGAAGAGATACGAGGAATATCTAAAGAAGAATAAAAAGGAAGAAGTTCCTGTGTCTAAGGACACTTAGTTTATTTTTGTAAATTTTCTATGTAATTTTATTCAGTGTAAATTACATGTAGGAGAAGCACACAATCCTAAGTCAAATTAGACTCTATCTTATAATAAGCCAATGTATTTATGTATTACATATTTTTTTTTATATATCCTCTCTATAAATAAGAGGATGCTCTTTGTAAAATGGATCACTAGGGGATATTGAAGCGAAATGCTACTGAATTGAGAGATAATTTTGAAACTTTGTGTTCATATTGTAAATCTTGAATACCATTCAAAATAATAAAATCAAGTGATATTTAAATATTTATGTTGAAATAAACTTGTAATGTGTTGGAAATGTTCTTATGTCTTTTCCATTACATTTTATTTTACTTTAATTGGATTTTGGTGTGAAATTTTTATAAAACGGAAGGTATCAAGAAGCTGATTTTGGATTCTTTGAGTTGCATTTTAGTTACAGGGTTTGTGTTCATCATTGAAAGTGACTTAATATGGAGACTTTGGGCCACAAGTTATTTTTATTTGGTGATTTTAATATAAATTAGAGACTTTTGGCTGCACTTTGTTCCATGTATTCACGTTACTTTGCTGGTATCATTCTAATTACTCTTTCGGCTAACTAATCTAAATATTGGTTATCATTGCTCCATCAAATAGTTTTACATTTTCACAATACATTCTAAAGAATGGAAGAAAGTTTTTAATAAAATATCAATTCTAAAAAAAGAGGATTGGATGATATGAGAATACCCACTTTGATAAAATTAGTGTAAATAATAACTTGTTGTTTTAGTTAGCAATAAGAAGAGAGCCTCCCCTTTTCTTGAGGAGATATTTTATCTCATCACACTATGGCTGAAATCACTATTTTGATACCATCTTGTTGGTAAAAAAGATATTCACCCAATATATATCAAACCCCTATATATATGTATTGTGTTGTGATAGAACCATTCTTCTCATCGGATGAAGGAAGATGCCTTTCAATTTCACCATTCTTCCCATTAGATGGCCTATACATCCATATCGCCTTTCAATTCCACCATTTTTTCCTCCCACCAAATGGCATATCTATCCATGTTATCTTTCAAAACATTTATAGGGAATAGGGGAGTAATTAATATATATATATATATATATATATATATATAGGATTAACCCCTCTACTCTACATGTTATTACATCTTTTGGTATCAAAACTTTGGTCAATATAACCAACCCAACCCCATCTATATCTATATATATGGAGCTTCACTAGTTTCCCATCTATATATATGTGATCCACTAGGCCTATCTATATATAAGGGACATATATTATCTAGCTTTGATATTTGTTATACATTATATACGAGATAGATATCCATTGGTATTGAGATTCACTATACGCTATTTAAGGGAGAGATATTTGTTGGTTATGATATTCAATTTGTAGGTACCATACCCATCTATATATAGGGGATCCTACTTTGTTGGTTTCCTTTCCCACCCTACATATAGATAGGGTGATGGTTTCTACCCCCTATTCAATCATGGTCATCATATTTTATTCCATTTGTGATCAAGGGTGGGGTCATATTTTATTCCATTTGTGATCAAGGGTGGGGTCAAGATAGAGATTTAATCCAAAGGTTAAGGTTATTATATATAGTTAGATGAATTCAGGGAGAATATTTAGCCTTTATACTTGAATTATTTGTAACTTTATTATCTATTTGGGATCATCGACATGTTATGCTAAACAACGACTGGTCCTATCCCATTATCATGATAATAAATGGAGGGATATAATGGATGGGTCTCTCTCTGGACTTGTTCTCTCTATAATTCTAAGATAAGTTTGGATACTAAGTTACCATATCAAGTCTAATTAGAGAATTGCTCTCTTAGATTAGATACTAAGACATATTTAGACTAGATAGGGGTGAGCGGTATATCCCTATATCTTATAGTCTCTCAGGATATATATGGATGATTAATTATTGATTATTTAATGTTATGTCAATGTAATTTCATAGTTAATTTGGACCGTTTACTTTTAGGTTTTAGATTTAATGGTAGAAATTAAGTTAGTGCATTTTTGCCCTAATTTGTAACCCTCCTTTGATATGAGGGCATAATAATCAGGTGGAACACATGAGAGAGTAAAGAGGATATTGTAGTGGATGTATTTCAAGTTTTTCTCTTCATTTTTTGGACTAAATAATAAAGACTGGTAGTTTCTATGTGGATGTAGCCCATATTGGGTGAACCACATTAAATCTATGTCTCTATTTTGTTATGTTTTTTGAATTTTAATTTTGTCTTTATTTAATTATTATTTATATACATTCTATATTCATAATAAGATTATTCATTAAGTCTCTCTAGAATGGAGCTACTAATTAGTTTTATAAACTTTATCTAGGAGCCATTGCAATATTTAATGACATGAAAACCAAGTTTGAAAGCATATTCAAGCCAATAGAAGATGCTCATGCATTACTAGCACAACTCACTTAGATGAAGAAAGAAGTTTATGAACCCATGAGATATTTTTTAGCTAAATTAAATAAGATACTTTATAGGATACCAATAACTGCTAAGTTGACAGATGAAAATTAGAAATCCTTTTTATCAATTCATAATTGCCAGAAGTGAGTTATCAATTGAGAAGAGCTGGAGTAGTTGACATGAATATAGCTCATACGTTAGCCATTGACATCAAATATTACATGATAATGGTTGATAAAATAAAAAAAGAACCTTCAAAATATAAAACACATATCTCTAATTAGTCTTCTACTAAACAACCTTCATAAAATATGGCCAATGATATAACAACTTTAAAGAAGCAATTTCCTCAGAAAACCATCACCCCTCCTTATCAAGAAATTTATAGAATAAACTATATGCCTTATCAATGGGACCATCTTAAATTTCAATCTCTTCAACAAAATATAACCACATAAGCACCTTTGAATTCAAATATAAATGCTCATGTAAATGTTATTATGGAAACATAAGATATTTTTGGGTATGAAGAAATAGAAGCATAAAATTCAAATCTTCAAGAATTTGAGATAGAAAAATCTAGTAGTGACTCCATTAACACGTATCTAGAATATTATTTAGGTAAAGATGATTATGATGATACCATTGGAGATATGAACAATCAATCATTTACATTCTTCACCAAAGTCCAAAATTAGAACAAGTAACAAACTAAAAAATAGGTAGAAACTCCA
Organism: Torreya grandis; assembly: GCA_037957365.1. Taxonomy (NCBI): domain Eukaryota; kingdom Viridiplantae; phylum Streptophyta; class Pinopsida; order Cupressales; family Taxaceae; genus Torreya; species Torreya grandis. Next base: position 2,360,420 of record JARHVA010001655.1, read on the forward strand.
AACAATATTCTTTCGCAAGGAATCACATCACCTAGGTAAATGAAAGGAAAGCAACCAATGACAAAAGTATGTGAAATTTACCAGACTATTACTGCTAGTTATCTAAAAAGTAACTTCTTTACTAAAAGTGAGGTGAATGTCTCTCAATCCATTGAAAGTTCTACTAGCTTGCTTGTTTTTGATATAATTGAACATACAAATAAAATCTAAATATAAATGTCCCAAGCCAAATATTTAAGGCCAAAACATAACCAATTATATAGGCTAGTATAATTTATCAAAGGCAAAAAACCCAGTACAAAAAAATAAATTTCAAAGGGATACTTATAACTGCCTTTTTATTAATCTAGTAAACTCCATTATAGTTGTTACTTCAAAATAGAGTAAGGTTGAAACCTTTTATATATCCCTTTTTTGTAAAGGATTCAAAGTAAGTAATTGTATCATCGATACTAGATCCTCTGATAATGTTATGCCTCATAAAGTTGTCTATGCTCTAAGTTTAACATGTACAAAGACTTTTGGCTATTATTATTCAATGGAAGTGAAACAAGTACCTTTGGTTTTTCTAATCAAAGATGCCCAGGTTGCCTTAGCCTCCTTTCCCTAAAAGAGAATAAAAATTACTATCCTAGTAGTATATATCCTAGTTGCTTATGGTATCTTGTTGGGAAGAAACTTTTACAAAATCTTAGTGGTGAAATTTAGTTAGATCTTTCTCATGTTATGGTTCCCATCAAAGGAGTTAAGTAATGATTGGAGCTTAAATTAAAAACTAAATACATTGTGTAGAAATTAGATGACCCTAATGACATATGGATGCTTGAATTCAATGATAGTTACTCTCCAACTTGTGTATGAGTATGAGTCATTCTTATATCTCTAAATAGGGAAAATTTTCATTTATCATAGAAGTTGTAGTTTGAATTCACTAATAATATTGCCAAGTATGAATCACTACTAACTAGTCTACAAGTTATCGAATAAAAGGGAATAAAAAATGTTAAAGTTTTGAGAGATGTAAAACTGGTCATAAATAGATCAAAAGTTAGTATTCGATAAAATATGATCATTTGAAGCACTATAGAAACAAAGTCTAGGATAGTATATAATATTTTGAATACTTTTCTATAACAAATATCCCAAGAGAAATTAATGTTAAAGTAGATACCCTTGCATTATCACTTTTCTTAAAAAATTGATATTTTCAAAAAACTATATTTTAAAGGCAGTGAATCATCATATAGAGAATATTCAACATAAACACATAAAGAAGGTATTGCTGAAGAAAAAGTTGAAGGAGTTATTAAACTCAAAGGAAACAAGATTCCTAGGGGTTTAGTTTCTCTAGAGGAACTATTTGTTAAACATGATATATTCATCAAGAATAAAATGTATAACAATTCTCCAAACTCAACCGATTATGAAAATGTGAATATTAGATCTAAGGAATAACCTAGATTGGTAAATATTGGTAAATGTTTCTCACTAGAAGAATAAATAAAGTTTATCACACTTATTCGAAAATACATTGATATTTTTGCATACCCATATGCAGATCTCAAATTTTTTTGGTTAAAATAAATGAAACACATGATGCCCTTCAAGCCTAATGCTAATATTTTCAAGAAAAAATAAAGGTAGTGCAATACAAAAATAGCTAGAACCATTTTTGAAGAAATATAAAAATGTTGAATGCACAAATCATCTTTTATATCCATAATTCAACATGGGTTTCAAATATAGTTTTAGTACACAAGAAAAGTGTATAATCAGAATCTACATAGATTTTTTAAATCTAAACCAAACATCTCTAAAATATAACTATCCACTCCTCATCATGGATCAAGTTATTAAAGAAGTTACCAATTCAGAAATGTTCTCCATGTTATATGGCTTCTTAGGATATAATCATAAATAAGTTGATAAAGAAGATCAACACAAGACTATAATCACAATTCCTTGGGGTATGTTCACATATTGAATAATATTATTTGGTCTTAGCTGACTTAAAATATATAAATAATAAAATAATTATGGTCTATCTGGATTATTTAACAGTGTTCTCAAAGAAAAGAGAAGACCACTATGAACATCTAGAAAAAGTGTTTGAAAAATGTAGTCTTCATGAATTTTTCTCAATCCTAAAAAGTCTATCTTTGGGGTGACCGAAGGAAAAATTATTAGACATGTCTCAAAATAAGAAATAAAAAATTATCTCGAAAGAATTGAAGTAATAAAAATTATCTTTGCCAACTAGCAAACCAAGCATGCATTCATTTTTTGAGAAGGTTAATTTTCTAAAAATATTTGTGTCTGATTTTGCAGAACTCACAAGATAAATTGTTGAAATGATGAAAGGAAAATCATATTTAAAATGGAACAATGAAGGACAATAAGTGTTTTAAAAGATAAAATATGCCATTGCACATGCACCTACTCTGTTCTACCCAGATTTCAAGAAAGAATTCATTATCTACTATTATTCTTTAGACCGTACTATTTTGGCCATTTTGATCCAAAAGATCAACAGAGGGATTGAGTTATCAATAACCTTCATGAGCTATGGTATTAAGGATTATGAATTGAAATATTATCCATAAAAAAAACATACATATATCATTGTGAAAGTTGCAAATCATTTCATGAATATATTATTCATTCACATTCCATTGTGATGGTACCAAATATGGTGGTAAAGTCTATTTTGAATCAACAATATCCAAATTCAAAAAGAGAAAATTGGATCATTAAGGCTCAAGAGTATGATTTAGAGACCAAATCCACTAAATTGGTTTGAGGTAAAGGCTTGTGTTAGCTCATGGAAAAATAGGTAGATGCTTAAATGATTAGAATAAAGAAGAACCACCTATTGTCCTATTTATAGATTCCATAGGTGAATGGTTTTCAAACATTTCCTTCTTATAACATATGGATAATTCCCATCTCATTTGGATGCTAATCAATGAAGAAAAATCAAGTTAAAAGCAAAACAATATGCGATTTTGGATGACACACTGTTTAAGAAAAGTATTGCTTATTTCTTTCTCAGATGTGTTGATAAAGAGCATGAAAAGAAACTTCTAGAATATTTTCATGGTAAAACCTGTGGTAGATATTTATTTTCTCCAATGACATCATATAAAATATTAAGGGTCCATTACTATTGGCCTTCACTATTCAGAGATTCTTATGAATGGGTGAAAAAGTGTGAAGCTTGTAGTAGTTCGTCAAATGATCAAAACTTGCAATTTTCCCTCTCAATCATGTAGTATTTGAGAAACCTTTTTAGAAATGGGGATTGGATTTCATAGGAATAGTGAATCCTCATTAAAGTGTTGGTCACACTCATGTACTCACTACTATAGATTACCTTACCAAATCACTGGAGTCTATCCTAGTTAAATAGACAACTTTAGAAGTTGCATACAAATTCATCAAATAAAATATCTTGATAAGATATGGTGTTTCAAAAAATATTATAGATAATAATGCATCCAAATTCTCTTCTACAAAATTTGTTGGATTTGATTATTTCTATGGTATTTCTTTATGTCACTCTTATGACTACTACCACAAGGAAATGGTCAGCCAAAACCAAGAAATAAGAATCTTGTTACCATCATCCACAAGTTGGTAGATGAAAATCAAAGGAATTGGCATAAGAAACTATATGATGCTTTGTGGGTAGATCATATCTCATGTAAGAAGGCTATTGGTGAGTTCCCTTTCTAATTATTTTATGAGATTGATGCTACTATTCCCATAACACTTGAATTGATTGCACTATAATTAGTGAGAGGCATTAAAAATTATAATTTTAAAAGTCCATTAGATAAGATAATCCAATATTTGAACAAGATTGAAGAAGATAAGACACAGTTTATGGACAAAATTATAGAACATCAAGCTCGAGTTAAAATCCTCTTTGATAAAAAGGCAAAGAAAAGGGATTTCCTAATAGGAGATCTTGTGCTCGTATGGGATAAATGAAGATAACCAAAGGGGAGTCATGATAAATTTTATTCTCTATATATGGGCCCATTCAAGATCAAAAATTTCTATAGAGACAACACTCTTTATGTAACATATAGAAATGGTACACATCTCCCATTAACCTATAGTGTGCAATACTTGAAACACTATTTTAAGTGAAAGCATGATGTCCCCTGCATGTAAGTATGTACATAAAATTTTGGTTATGTTTTTTATCATTCAATTTTTTTTTGTGTGTCATCTTTTTTTCCCTCTTTGTTTTGGCTTGTCTCATTCTATTAGCTTTTAGCCAGTTCTTTATCATTTTATCAAAGCCTAAATGACTCCATAGCCCAACGTATAAGTACTTGTATGGAAAACTAGAGTCTTGAGTTCCTCACTCGTATCTTATAGTTTGAATCTCCCTAGTTGGAGATAGTTGTTGAACCCAAAATTGAACACATGAAAAAATTAAGAGTCCATCAATTCATTTTGAATACAAATGATCAAAATCTAGTCTATTTGTTTATAAATAGGTCATCAATGTTAAATGTGTTAAAAATTTGAAGAATATATTTTAAAAAATATTTATCAATATCTAATAATAAACAAACTGGAAAATTTTAAGTCTTTTTTGCCTTTTATGGGGTTTTATCCCTTGAAATACACCTCTCAGGTTTCCATCCCTTATCTAGCATACTTTTAGATTCTGACACCTTGTCCAACACCTCATCAAGTTTCGATGCCTTACAAGACACCTTCATGGAATTCAAGCCATAATACAACATATTTTAGATCTTGATCCCTTCACACATATCTATAGATCCTACCACATGCCCAAACATCCCTAAACATCTGCCATTAACCACGTAGTTACCCTACATATGCAAATGTTTTAGCCTCATTTTAAACCTATCCTTCAATTTATTTTCCCCTTATCTTTATCCCATAACTCACCACATTACTCCTTCCTACAATCCATGTTGTTTGATTTCTATTGTTCTTCTTACAGGTGATCTTTGAGGCTCGTTCATGGTTTTTTCATGAGAGAACTAGGGTTTGTGTTTGTAACTTTATATTGGAGAATCAACCAAATCTAACAAAGTTCTTATGCTAGATAATTCACTATTTCACACAATAAGGGCTTAAACATTAGTCATATTTTTTGACTTTGAGGGTTTTAAAGCATTTGCCATGGATTCAGACCTACAAACCCTGCTACATTCATCATAGATATGAGTATTGATTAGATGCTTCATAGAATTTGAGCCTCACCTACACACTTCATAGATTTTGAAGTCTATTCACAAAAAAAAAGATATAAGCAACATTTAGACATCAGGAGAACCTGAGACTTGTTTAGGCATTCCTCAGATTATGAGCATTACATTGACACTTGTCAAAACTTGATCGCCTATTAAACATATTTTAGGATTTTGGACCTTGTTAAACATATTTTAGGATTTTAGACCTTGTTAGACATGATTTAGATTTACTATGTGTGTTTGAATCATCTGTAGAATCTACCTTTTGTTCAAGCACACTTAAAAGCCCACCTTTTAGTTGAATCATCTTTGGGTCTATAATATCCCCTTTTTTCGGTTCTCTTGCTTTGCTATTGGCACTAACTTTTTGGGTTTATGTCAACATGTTCAAAAGAGTAAGTTGATGTTACAAGTGAGCTTAGGAGGTTTAAAAGAGTCATATGATGCTTTCATATGTTATTTATGACTTCTATTTTGGGATCTAAGATTATTTAAGGAAACATTTATTTTTGGTAAGTCACCTAGTTAGGTCCATTTATCATCTTTCATCATCAGAATCACTCTTGCATAGTCAATTTTTGGTTCTGGTGCATTTCAACCATTTTCACTAATTGGGTACAATATTAAGCTATATTTAATTAATTTTAATAAGGTTTCCATTTTAATTAAAATAACTATTTGGGTTCCTCAATATTATATCTCATTCGAAAGAGAACAAAAATATTTAAATGATGAGATGCTTAAAAGTGACTTTTAGTGTTGAAAATATTTTAAGAATAAAATAAATCACTTTTTGGAGTTAAAAGGTTTAATAAAGTAATAAAATGATTTTAAAAAAGAGTTTCTAGAAAGCTCCCTAAAAAGCTTATAAAAAGGGGAATTGAGAGCCCATTTGGTATGTTGAGTTTGTTCTATTTCTCTGATCGAAACCCTTGTGGTTCTAGATATCGAAACTTGGTTCATCTCAGCCTCTGAAGGATGAAAACCCTCTTGAGAATATTAGTTTCGATGGTGAAAGATTACTCCCTAGCTAGTGATTGGTAGAGTCACTCAGATTTTGCATCGGTACTTCAATGGTTATGGTATGAAATTAATAAAGCCTTTGAAAAGATAATTTTTAGGTTTTGTTATTGTGATCAGAGGTTTTCTAGGAAAGTTATGTCTAGATGCCTTGTTATGAATAAAGGTTTTGTAGGGATTCATTTTGTCAGATAGATAGTTTAATTAATTTATGATATTTTTGAACAAATACAAATTGTTTGAGAATATATGAAAAGTTTAATTAAGAGTTGAAAGGGATGATGAAGGAAGGCATCCAAGTATGAGGTAGATCTAGATAAATGAACATGGTTTGTTTTTCTAAAGGGATGTTGGAATAAACAAGGCCTAGTTGCTACCTTTAATGGTCACATATTTCACATTGGAAATGTTGTGGGGTTTCATTAAGGCATGGTACCCTGTTAAGAAGTGTGGTGCCACTTCCTACACTAATTTGTGGAGTCCTTGGAGCTAGCCAACCTATTGGGAAGTGATTTGGATCTATTCAAAGGAGTTTCTATTGTAGGAGTGTTTAATTCTACAACTTTAGATTTTTTCCCAACCATTTCAAGGTTTATGGATCATCCATTGCATTATATGTGGCATTTGAAAGCTTAGATATCTTGAGTTGTTAATATTTCTTGTATCTATAATTTATATCAACATTATTAATTGTTATCATATTAGTCTCCAATGATAATGAAGTGTAGCAAACTGTTTGAATAAATTTCCATTTTTTATTCATATAATTTGATATGCAATGGTGAATGTTTAAGGATATAAATATTGCAACAAGCTATCCTATAACTCTCACACTCAAAAATTCACATTGATAATCATAATATAAAGTTTTTGACGAATTGTTAGTTCACTAAAATCAGAAAAATTGATTTTATTTCACAAAATCCTGGTTAGGGATTTTATAGTGGTATTAGAGCTAAAGTTCCTACCAACCTTTGGGTAATTAAGGAAATTGTCTTTTAGTTTAAATCATGGTAACACAAGATAGAAAATTGTTGACAAGATTAATATACAAATTAGGTATTAAGCTCAGTATTCTATCTCAACCAAGGAATGATGCTTTGATTACATTGAAAAAACTAGAAGAATTTTTTATCCTTATTGAGTAGTCACCTTTTGAACTATTGCAGACAGCTCTTAATCTTACATTGACTTATTTAAGTCAACATAGGTGGTTGAAACACACAGACAAAGAGATAAGGTTCATGGTTACTTCATGTTTGAGTGAAATCATGAGAATTTCAATACCTAAAGCTCCTTATGATGATAATGCATTAAAAAAGATAATTCAAATATTGGTGGATAGTTTTTAGGATTTGGATGATATCAAATGTTATCATTTTTATAGAAAGGTTACCATACTTGAAACATTTGAAAAAATCATATTGGGAAACATCATGTTAGATTTGGGATTGAATGATTTGATTCACCAAATGTTTCACCATTTCCTTGCTACATTTAGAAAATTTCATGCTGATAATGTTATTGCAACCATACAAACCATTATGAGTCTGGTTATTAATGAAAGTGATGCTATATTCCAGCCCATCTTATCCATGTTATTGGCTATTTTGAGGCAAGAACAGGTTAGTCATATAGCTACATATAAATTGGTTTACAGAGTTTCCAAATAGTGTGAGAAGAAGCTGAAGCCTCTCTTCGCAAATGAGGAACATGAGGAAGAAGAAGAAAAATTGGATGTTACCCAAAAGATCATTGAGAAAAAGGAAGTTAAGAATAAATAATAATTAATTCCTTGTGATTTTTAGCCTATAGGTGATCCTAAGAAGAGAAAAAATTAGTTGAGGAGAGAACAACATTATTTCACATGACAAAGTGTTTGGACACCTAGTCATACATGTGGAAGCCCTAAAGAAGATGAAGCCATGATCACAGGTTCATTTTAGTAGAATGATGATATGGACAAAGAAGAATCACTTCATGTATCTAAAATCAAGGGTCACATGAGTTTCCATGATATCAATGAGGTTGAAGGGTATGTTGTTATGGAGTTTTCCAAACCAGTAGTGATTGATCAGCCACATGAAGGTATAGACTCTTTTCATGATCCATTATTTGAGCATAGCATTATCTCACCATCTATACATAGTAGTTTCAAGGAATCAAATTGTGAGTTGGGTGACGTTGAAGGTGATATGTTAATACATATGAAGGCAATGTGTTATGTGATGAGCAAATTGACTTGGACAAATTGGATCAAAGTCAATTAGCAAGACAAGAGTTGAAGGTTAATGAAGGTACAACTTGCAACCATGGGATAGATGTTAAGACAAGTAATACACTTATTTTTTAGTTGGGTACAACTCTTGGACCATCAATTGATGATGAATGACCAAAAATGAAGGAAGATGATGACAATCCTAATTTTCTAATTATGGAAAGCACTCCATTAACCTCACCTAACCATGAGGTGATAGATGAATAATATGAGGATGATAGTGGTAAGAAGACTTACCTTGTTGATAGATTTGATGACTAAGTATGAAGTAACATGCATGGATACAAACTACACACAATATGATTTTTTACATCATAACATGGAAGATGCTATAAAGACAACTGGTATGGAGAGGAATGTTCTTGAAGGTAAATCAAAAAATTCATTTTATGAAGCTGATTTGGATCTTTGTCCTAGTGAGTCATGTAAATTAAGGGAACATCTAAAATTCGTTGAGGATAAGGTTATTCAAACCTTAAATCATTTTTATATCACACACAAGTTCATTGAATACCTCCTTTGGATAACTCAACTTGAAGAAAGGTAGAAAGGTTTAATGGTTAGAGCTAATATATCAAATTTGTAAACTATCAAACATGCTTTATAGGTAATGAAATCATATTACCTAAATTTTCTTTCAGATAGAGACCTTGTCATCAAATTTTTATAGAATACTTATAGGGCATTCACAAAAAAAGAGAAAGAAGTTGATGAAATTAACCTTGAGTTAAGTTTAGCTCACTTTTCTCTCTATAGAGTAGAAAATCAGTCACATGTTACAACCACATTGAGGGAAAAAGAATGTGGTACATAAATATGGAGGTTAAAAAAATGATTGAAGGAATTAACGAGCTTGGAAGTGATGAAGAATCACTTAGTGACTCCAATAGCTTGACTATCACGGAGATTCAACCTGATGAAAACACTTGGGATGGGAATCATGAGTGCTATTTAGTTGGGTTGGGAAAGCAAAATTTTCATGATGAAACATCTTCCTTTAATAATGTAAAATCATCTCTTCATGATCTAAAGTATGAGACACCTTTTGATTCATGTGATGGGAATGGTGAAATATGGAATCTAAGTGATTATTTAGGTGTTCCATTGGCACAAACTAGGGAATTTCACCTTGATTGCATTGTGAGGTATGCTCATCATTTTTATTTCATTCCTAATATAAATGATTTGACCACATTTATGATGGAATATAAGAGTGGAATGGATAAATGATTACACATATCACTTTGATATGAGGTATTTCCATCTTTAAAAGAAGAATCTAAATTTTGTAGGTCTCCTAGTTTGTTTCTACAAGATGGTTATTATGATTATATACAAAAATAAAAAATAGAGACTTGGCACATTGGGATTTCAATTGCGATTAGAGTGATGAAACATTATCATGGTGGTTCCTTTCTAAGACTAACTTGGAACCTTGGGATTACATTATTTTGTAGTTTAGTAGCTATTTGGGATGAGAGAGCCAATGTTAAATTTCTAGAGTTTACTCCTATGGTGCATCAGTTTGGTTATTTCGAAGAGAAATTATTTGAGGAGTTAGCCAAGTTTATGTAGTATTTGATTAGTTTTATTATAGGAGGTTTTTAGGAGGTCTCTTGTGTTGGTATCTCACAGGATAGTGCTTAAAATAGATGGTGCTACAGATATTCTAGGTTGACTTGGGACCCTGGGATCATCCTTGGTTTTAGTTTGGTTCATTTTATTGATTGTGTGGTTGTATTAACATTGATTTAGGAAAAGCAATATTTGGGAAGGGAGGAATGTAATGTCCCATTTTTTGGGTTCTCTTGCTTTGCTATTGGTGCTGAATTTTTGGGTTTGTGTCAACATGTTTAGAAGGATAAATTGATTTTCCCAGTGAGCTCAAGAGGTTTAGAGGAGTCATATGATGCTTTTAGATGTTATTTCTAGATTTCAATTTGGGATCCAAGATTCTTGGATGGAGCATATATTATTAGTAAGATACCCAGTCAGGGTTGTTTATCATCTTTCATCATCCAGATCACTCCTGCGTATTCTATTTTTGGTTCTGATGCATTTCAGCCATTTACACTAATTAGATGAAATAGTGGGCTATATTTAATTAATTTTAATAAGGTTTCAATTTTAATTAAAATAATTATTTAGGCACCTCAATAATATAGCTCATTGGAAAGAGAATGAAAATATTTAAATGATGAGATGCTTAAAAGTGACTTTCAGTGTTAGAAATGTTTTAAAAATAAAATAAATCACTTTTTGGAGTTAAAAAATTTAATAAGGTAATAAAGTGATTTTAAAAATGAGTTTCTGGAAAGTTCCCTAAAAAGATTATAAAAATGGGAATTGAGATCTCATTTGGTATGTTGAGTTTATTTTATTTCTCTGATCGAAACCCTTATGGTTTTGGAGATCGAACTTGGTGCATCTCAGCCTCTGGAGGATGAAAACCCTCTTGGGAAGATTAGTTTTAGTGGTGAAAGATCCTCCCTAGTTGGTGATTAGCAGAGTCACTCAAAATTTACATCGATACTTCAATGGTTATGGTATGCATTTAATGAAGACTTTGAAAATATTATTTTTAGGTTTTATTGTTGTGATCAAAGTTTTGCCAGGAAAGTTATGTTTAGATGCCTTGTTATGAAATAAGGGTTTTGCAGGGATTCATTTTGTCAGACATATAGTTTAAATAATTCATGATATTTGTAAACAAATACAAATTATTTGAGAATTTATGAAAAGCTTAATGAAGAGTTGAAAGGGATGATGAAGGGAGGCATTCAAATATGAGGTAGATTTAGATGAATGAACATGGTTTGATTTTCTAGAGGGACATTGGAATAAACAAGGGCTAAACGCTACCTTTTATGGTCACATATTTCAACATTGGAAAGGCTATGTGGGTTTAGTTGAGGCATGGTATGCTATTAGGAAGTGTGGTGCCACTTCTTACACTCATTTGTGGAGTCCTTGGAGATAACCACCCCATTAGGAGGTGATTTGGAGATGTTCAAAGGAGTTGTTGTTGTAGGAGTGTTTAATTTTGTAACTTTATATTTTTTCCTAGCCATTTCAAGGGTTACAAATCATCCATTACATTGTATATGGCATTTGAAAGGTTGGATATCTTCAGTTGTCAATGTTTCTTGTATTTCTAATTTATATCAACATTATCAATTGTTAACATATTAGTCTCCAATGATAATGAAGTGCAATAAACTATTTGACTAAATTTACATTTTTTATCCATATAATTTGATTTGAAATGGTGAATGTTTAATGATATAAATATTACAACAAGCTATCCTGTAACTCTCACACTAAAAAATTCACATTGGTAAGCATACTACAAAGTGTTTGAGGAATTTCCAGCTCACTAAAATTAGAAAAATTAAGTTTGTTTCACAAAATCTGGGTTAGGGATTTTATAGGATCTCCATTCTTGTTTTAGAGAGGAACTTCATCATATGTATACATAAGGTACGCCAAATCATAATAACATAGGCATGAAGCCAATTTCAAGGTGTTGTTCCTCCTTCAAACCTTGAGTCCAACATAGAAAAATTGAAATACATAAATCTTGGGCACATATCCATGAAAAACTTGGTAGAGGATCAATGCAATACAATAAATTGACTGAGGTTAGAGTATCCATGATAATGGTCTACCTTAAGCAACAATCTTCCCAACTTTAGTACATTATCCTAAATTGGTTTTAACCATGGATAAACATTATTATAAAGAAATGAGATAAGTTAAAAGCTTAAAAGGGGAATATATGCTTTGTCTGTGACCAAAACATATTGATAATATGCTCAAGTTGTATGATTATGAATCATTTATTGATCTCACTTCAACTTATACTCAACAATTCTCAGAAACTAATACTAGTTCTTGTTCTAAGTGGGTTAAAATGCAATGGCTTATACAACCTAAAATTTTAGCAACAAGATTTCTAAAGACTATCTCCATATTTGAATTTGTCAATGAGTTCAATGATTTAATCATACTTTTGAACAAAGTTGTCGATAAACCTACTGCTAAAGACTTTCAAACTTGCATGTATAGGTAGATGTTGATCATTCATAAGAATCAACAATATATTAATTGGGGTCACATGATTAGTGGTTCAATACATAAATAATTAACAAAAGTCACCACCACATCAAAGTTCTATATGAATTCATATCTTGTAAATGTTGTTTCTCGTAGAAGAATCTATAATGGTCTAAACATAATGGGTGATATGGCATCCTCCAAAATATATGACTTATACCCATAACTCACTTCAAAGGAAATCTCACATCATTTTTGTAGGGTCAATGATGTATTCTTGTAATATGTCATTTAGATGTTTGAGCCTGATCCCTACAAAATTAGAATATCAATTGAAGCATCAACTCAAATTTATAAATGGGGAACTTGGTTTATCCAATTACCAACCTTTACATACCTTAGAATTTACATGTGTGAGATAGCTCTATATATGCTCCCAAGGTATGTGGATGACATATGGGTTGTAATGGAATTAAGATAATTATTTGAGAATCATAAGTTTTTATCCATTAAACATAAAATTGGGATACACTTTCCCATTACCATAGGAAGATATACATGTGCTTCATTTGTCCAAAGTAAAATTTATTAATGCAGATATGACTTGAGTTGGTATCCCATCATTTCACAATAAACCTTCTTTTGATGTTAGAGGTTTTATTGAAAACATTCTCAGTTACACCAACCAACATGTGCCCCACATTAAATACTTTTGGATGGACTACAAAGATGCAAAAGAAGTTGGGGCTTGTGATTAATCTCGCTTCACTCTAAAACAAGTAATCAAATTAAATATAGAAAAAATTTCAAAGGATTTTGAAGATGATGATGATGTTTTATATGCCATCTATGAAGCAATAGATATTGAGTCAAATCCTCTTCCATGGGTCAATTGGAACAAAACATAATCCACATCTCTATAAAATAGGAATCAAATAATGTTAGACAAAACACTTAGATTTTTGAAGAACAAAGGCATTAATGTAGACAAATCAAGTTTTCCCCCACCAATGAAAGAGAATGAGGTTGGTATTTTTCATCAACATCAATCAAAGGCAAGCCCATCTTCTATAAGATAAGCTCGTGAAGACATAATAAAAATTTAGGAAGAAAGGGTTGAATTATTTCTAGAGACTAATTGAGTGCATAAACCACTCAAGTGAAAAGTCAAAAAGCTAGGGGAAAGGTATTTAATTACTCTTGGTATTTCTATTGCACTTGATAATGCTCTTGTGAATATTTCTCATTCATAGAGTTTAGTTTTGAATACCACCCAAACATTATTGGTTGTAGACACTTCCCTATTGCCTCTTACATCTACTCCTCCTTGAATGAACATTCCATTATCTTTGATTCCTTCTCAATATGTTGAGTTACCCCATGTTTCAACTCGCAAAGATACAACTAAATTACCTAATAAATATTAAGATGATATTCTACCCATAGACCATCAAGCTTTGGAAACTCCATTCCTTCCTTGAAATACTCAAAATCCACTAGAGCATGCATATGTACAATAATTACCAAGCACGTAGGTTCCTAACTAGTTGAATGAGGTGGTGATAAAGAGAAATAAAGTAGTATAACCATAGGAAATTGATTCCAGTGCTTTAACCATTCATGCTCCTCATGTGGTAAATAAACCTAAAACGGTTTATAGAATAATTACAAATGAGTAGTTCCTCCTAATGAAAAATACAAAGATCATGTCAGTGCCACTGGCTATAAGATATCCAAAGTGAATTTTGGTAAATCTATACCAAAGAAGTGGTTAAGGAAAACATGCATTATACGATTGACACTCTCTTTGAAAAAATGGATCAATACAAAGTCACTAAAGAACAACTAAAGGATAAAATTAAATAATTCACATTGGTTGTTTAGAATTTGGTGAGGCTAATTAAATATTCTTCTTCTTCTATTGTTTTTTAAATTTTAGATTCTGAGACATTGAATGTAGTAGAATAAATTGGGCACGTAGGAAGGGAAACTAAAGAATGGTCCAAAAATCTACTTCCATAAGGAGATATGATAATAAACATAGACATGACCATCTACTCTGGGATTCAATCTGAATATGATAAAGAAAAATAATTTGAAGATAAATATGTAGTTGAAGTAGGTAAATGGAAATAGATAATTCCTAAATTGGAAGCCTTCTCATTTACTAATCCTGATGATCTCATCATAGGAAGAGTTATAAAATAGGAAGATATTATGGATCTCACAAAATTTTTAGGTTCAACCAAATTTTGGATCTGCATCATTGAAGAATGTGTAAACAAATTTAAAGAATCCCAATCGTTGGCAGTTGATGTAATAATTGAGATATAAGGAGAAATTGATAAACTTCTATGTTCATTTGTGGATGATGACAAAAAAGTGAACAAATGATTGTGGATGAGTTAAAATAATTGGAGGAAAAGGATATGAAACCAAAATATTCATTCAATTATAAATCAATCCAAAAATTTGTCAAATATCAAAATATCTTTGATAATTTTGTTAAATTTTTTAAGAGATTCCAACTGAATTCGCATCAGATGATCAATCTCTATTATGATGAAAAAATTACCTTCATTCACTTAAAAGGTCCTGATGAAGATAAAGTCAAATAAACCATGAAGATATTTGATGAATACAAGAAGAATATTTGATAAGATGAAGGAGAGAAGGTCTAGATCATGCTTGATCATGAAGATGAATATATTGTAGTGAAAATTCATTAAAACTAATAATTGTAAATTATCACAGTCTTTTTCACAATTTCAAGTTACATATTTTTGTAATAGAATTTTTGCATAATGTAAGTCGTGCAAATTTATTTGGTCCTTTTTTCAAGTTTCAAGTTATGAAAAACTATCAAGTCACTTTTGCAAGTCATGCAAATTTGTCAGTGCAATTTTTCAACTTTTAAGTTGCACTTTTTTGTCAATATACTTTTGTAGGTAGTCCAAATTTTAAAAAAATATCGTTATGCAGTATAAACACCCATCATAAATTATAAATAAGAGATTTGAGCTCATTTGAAGGGAGTTTTTGATTTTTTTTTTTTGGAAAGAACAAAAGGAAGAGATTGTATTTTTAACTTGTGGAAGAATCAATACAAAGAGAGTTTTTTAGGACTTTATGTAATAAATATTTATGAATAAATAATATTAATGTGTATGTTATTATATTTGATTCTTCTTATTCAAATTTATAAATTTCTTTGTTAAATAGTTGATAAAAGTGAAAATTTCATTGTAGAATTTCTTTCGAACTTGCATTAGAATTTTTTGTTATTATGAAATGTTGGGGGATTAAAAATATAATATATATCTATTTTTATTAGGAAATATGTGGTTGTTTTTTATCTTTGTTTCTAGTGATATTAAATTTCCTTGGTGTATGTATTTTATTCTTACATTCAAAATATGTCTTTTATGTCTCATTTTGATGATAAAGGTTTCCTATGTTAAAATCTCCACTTTTGGATTATTATAGCAAGTTTTTGTGTCTAGATTCTTAAAGTTATCATTTTACTCTCTATTTTATTTTCATATATTTATTCCATTCAACATGTTTTTTTTACATTTCCCTTTTACCACCTTTTCTTACTTTATGGTTAAAAGTACAACCCTGATAGAAAACATTTTTGATGTAAATAACTTTATTTTTTGTATCCCTTTTGTTTTAAATAAAGGTAGCTCCACTTGCTAACAGGAGAGGGACTTTGTACCAACATTGTTGACTAAAATTATATCCTTTATCCTCTTGACAAGTTTTTCATCCAATAGTATCCAATCACTTGGATCAATCAAATGGAAAATTTATTTGATTTACCTCAGACCCCATGTGCACAAAAGGTGGTCATGTCATCTCTTTATTTGAAACAAGAGAAATTCATTTGGTATAGGTGGATATGCACTCAAAATAAAAATAAGGCCTTTATTTTTTCATAGTAAGTGTTTTTTGATGATTTGTAGATGCACTATCACAACATCACAAAAAACTAATTTAGTCAATTAATAAAGTTGCAACAAACAAAGCATGTTAAGGATTATTTAACAATTATAAAATATATCCTTATACATGGATGGTATCAATGAGGACAACATTAATGACATGTTTTTAGATGGGCTCAAGGATATCATCCAACTTGATGTTCACATGTTTAATCCAATTTCAAGATCTAAATCCATAATATTCATGTGCAGGATAGAGGAAAGAGATATAGTCAAATGAAGGGATTCCACTAATATATGAGAATGTTTTTCTCCAACAAAATCATTTCCCCAGCCTACCAATTTGACCCCTTAACAAATTGACGAGAAATATGCAAAAGGTTTATGTTTCGATTGTGATAGAAAATGGAGCAAGTAACATAAATGTATTGAGAATAAATTGTTCTACATTGAAGAAGCCAATGGAGATGAAGAAGATTATGTGGCCTTAGGTGAGGGTGAGGAATTGATAGAGGAGGAATATGAATATCCCAAACCTACTATCCCCTAGCATGCACTTTCAAGTATTAGCACTCCTCAAACACTTAAGGCTATAGGTTTCCTTAAGAAACAAAAGGTGACAATGTTGATTGAGCTAGGGAGTACACATAACTTCATCAATAGTAAGATGTATACTCATTTGAGCTATTTCATTTACCTATCTCTAGAATAATAGGCCATGAATGTAGATGGTGGCATAGTCAATTATTCTAGGAAATGCCATAGTATTAAGCTTTCTATTGGAGACTGTGTTATATTATCTTATGTTTTTTATTACCATAGGTGGGGTAGTTTTATTTTGTTTTAGTCTAATGGATCACAAAATTGGGCATAATAGAGGTGAATTTATAGGAACTATTAATGTAATTTCATTCTAAAAATAATACATTTGAACTACGTCGTTTATAGGTAAAATATATAAAATTGGTTAGTTCTCATAAGATGTCAAAGATTCTCAAAAAAGGAGATGAAGGATTTGTAACAAGATTATTTTCTATAGAAATTAAACCAACAAAGGTGTCTACACATCCTGATCTATAGATGATTATTGATGACCACCCAGCTATTTTTGGAGCTATGCCAAAGGGACTACCATCAAGAAGAGAAGATCAAACCATTTGACTACTTATAGGGAGTCAACCATAAAACATCAGACCATACAAGTATCCATATGCCTAGAAGAGTGAAATTGAAAATTTAGTACATGAGATGCTAGAGGCATGTATTATTAGACATAATCAATGTGAATATTCACCTTGGTGTTCATGGTGTGTAAGAAATATGACACATGGAGGATGTGCCCAGACTACAAATAACTCAATAAGTTCCCCATCAAATATAAGTTCCTTATTCTAGTCATTTATGATTTTCTAGATGAATTACATGGTGTTTTTTATTCCTTTTGGATACCATCGAATTTGGATTAGAGACGAGGATATCCATAAAATAAATTTCATAACTCATGAAGACCATTATAAGTTTTTGGTCATGCCTAAATTTTAGCTTTTGATGAACACTATTTTTAGGCCTTTTTTGAGAAAATTTATGTTAGTGTATTTTGATGACTTCCTAATATACAAAAATACTTGGGAAGAACATTTTTAGCTTGTGAAACACACATTGTTAGTTCTGGAACAACATCAACTTTATGAAAAACCTTTAAAATATGATTTTGGGGTCCAAGAGGTGGATTAATTAGGTCATATTATTTCACATTAAGGATTCAATGTAGACCCTAAGAAGATAAAAATTATGATAAAATAGTAGGTGCTAAAAACCCTTAAGAACCTCTAAGGATTTTTGGGGCTAATAGGTTACTATAACCAACTTCTGAAAAAATATGGTAGCATAGTAGCACCACCCAAAGATTTGTTGAATAATGAATCCTTCCGTTGGAATGAAATGAATACCAAGGACTTTGAGAATTTTAAGGAGTCTATGTGCACTATTCTAGTTTTGGCTACCCCTGATTTTTTTAAAACTTTTATTATTGAATGTGATGCATTATGATATGGCATGGGGGAAATAGTCATGTAGGAAGGAAGACCCATTAACTTTTAGAATTGTTAACTCATGGGTAAAAAAAATCTAAAATAATTATATGAGAAAGAAATGTTGGCTATTCTTTACACTGTCAATAAATAGAGACCTTATCTGATGGGTACATAGTTGAATGTAAAAATTAATCATGATAGTCTAAAATATTCTTTTGAAAAATGATTGTCATCATAAGAACAACAAAAATAGGTGACTAATATGTTGGGATATGACTTTGAAATCATCTATAATAAATGAAAAGATAATTTTGTGACATATATACTATCCAAGAGGAATGAATCCACTTAGGCATTGTTATGTGCAATAACCATTTGGCATGCATATTTTTTAGAAGAGGAAAGATAAAAATGGGAGAATGAAAGGGATGAACATGTTTTGATTAAAAATATCCAACATGGTTCTAGTGTTTTTGAAAAAATTTAGTGGAAAGAGAATGCATTATGGTATAAATATCGATTATACCTATGTAAGAATTATATCTTCAAGCACAAGATCCTTAAGGAGTTTCATGTATTTATAATATGGGGACACTAAAGATTATTGAAATCAAATTATATAATCAATAAATATTTATTTTGGTAAGGATGAAAGGGGATATACATAAATTAATTGTTGAATGCATGGTATGTCAATAAAAATAAGGGTGAAATAATTAAGACACTAGGTCCTTTGCAACTTTTATCCATTCCTAACCAGAGCTGGGAGGAGGTTTCTATGGATTTAATTATAGGGTTGCTACGATTTGAAGGTAAAAATTCATCATGGTAACTATGGAAAGGGTTACAAAATATGCTCATTGTTTTTCCTTGTCACAACCATTTATAGCTAGTATAATAGTTATCTCTTTTCTAGATATAGTTTAAATGTTGCATGGTACTCCCAAGACCATTGTAAGTAATCTTGATCTCATCTTTACCAATAATTTTTGGATTGATTTATTCTCATATTTTGGTACTAACTTGTCTCAAAAAAAATCATATCATCCTCAATCTAATGGGAAAATAGATGTTGTCAACAAACTTATGGAAGGGCATCTCCATTGTATTACATCATATAAATAAGAGTGATGGGTTAAATGGCTACCATTAGTAGAATGGGGTATAACACTTCCTTTATGACACTTTATGGCTATCGGCCCCCATCCATCACATAATTATTGAGGATGCATCCCAAGGTTTGAGTTGTTGAATAACACATTCAACATCAATAAGAGGTGATAGCTAGTCAGAGAGAATTTGACATGGGCACATAATTGAATGAATTAGAGAATGGATCAACACATAATGAGAGACATTTTTACATGGGTGATTAGGTATATAAGCAATTGTAATTGTATAATCAAATGTCTCTGAAGTAGTAAAAAAGGATAAAAACTTTCTCCAAAGTATTATGGACCTTATAAGATCCTGTATAAAATTGGCAGTGTTGCATACAAGCTGAAGCTACCTAAATCCACTCGCATACATCCCATATTTCATGTACCTTTCCAAAATAAGGTAATTGGATAGAGAGTTTATGCCCAAAATTAGTTACCAAAAATGGATGAAGAAGGTTGATTCATTCTCAAAACTGAGGAGATCCTTTATAAATGCAATAAAATGTTGAGAAAAAGAGAGATTAAGGAGTATTTGATCAAGTGATATAATTTGAATCATGAATATGAAACACGTAAGGATGAAGATTTCATAAAACAACATCCAAATTTGTTTAACATTGAGGTCAATATTGTTTTGAAGGGGATGGGTATCCTACACCCTTAACCTATAACATTTCTAGGGATATGTGTGGCCAAATTGTGGCTCACAACCTTTCATATTATCTTATCACATTTATCTATGTTCTTATATTGTTAGTAAGGTTGGCATATGGAATAAACATGGTTTAAATAGAGTATATTTATGAGGTAGTGGTTAGTATTTGAGGATCCTATTGTGAATTTTAAACTTATTGTATTTTTGTGGAGGTTGCCACCTTGAAGTGGCTTAGTCATATTTATCAAGTATTCTAATCTTATGCCAATTATTATTGTTGATATACTTATTTTTCTCATATTTCAGCCATATGTTATTCCATTGATGTGTATTATCTAAGTAATTTCATTACATCATCATATTAATATTAGATCTTCTAAGCATATATGAAACATGTATCTTAAGGCATACAAGTGTCATGTCAAGAAAGGTAAATAAATGAGGTATCTAGTAAAGAGTAAACATATAAATGAGATTAAAAATACTAAGTAATAACCACACATAAGATGCATGATATGTATCATGAAATTTCACACAAGAAGAGTGTGTGATATATATCATGGCTTGAAAAGCTCAACATATAATCCTAGATGTATCCACATATATTAAACAGATCCACATGAAATGTCATGGCTATGATGCATACAAGAAATCATAGAAACACAGATGATATCACATAGTGTCAAGTAGAATAAAGAGTCACACATACAAAATCAATGTCATGTAGAGTAAGAATCACAATAAAACAAAGTCACTCAATGAACACATAAATTTAGAGTCAAACAAAGAAAAAGCCACACAATGTAATACACAATCAAGGATCACAACATATAATACACAACAACAACAATCATGCATAGAATAAAAAATTCAAACTACACAATCACTGATATCATCATTACATTTCGAAGAAATATAGAATCGAGAGAAATAACACTTGAAGTAATATGTGTAATATTAATCCATGTGTAATTAGTGTAAATAACTCAATATCATCAATTGAAATGGTCATAAAAAGATGTAAGTTGTGTACAATATACCAAAATTCCCGCAGTGTAAGCATGCTCCCAAAAATTAAAGGTGGCCTTTGGGAAAAGTAAATTCCAACATCTTTATGACCATGTCATAGAGAACCTATATGTCCTACATCTCACTCATATATCCTACATCTCACTCATATATACCATGAAATGCATGTGCATAGAGAAACTAGATATATAACCTACTATGTCTGATAAATCATAAATGAATTATGTAAACAAGCAATACTTTTCATCCATAGTTATTTATTTTTCTATTTTTAAATATTTTAATTTTTTTAATGTCTTTTATTTTAATTTTTTAAATATGAGTTATAAATTATGCTAACCAATTATTGCATCAAGGGAATGCTCTTATGTAGGTCTTGGATCAATTGTGGTGAATGTTATCCATCGTGATTGAGTAGAAACACATGTATCTATATTAGAATCTAAGAAATGATATGATGTTGTAATGTATCCGTCATGGTCACCAAAGACCTTATAATATTGTGTAACACACAAAGTATCCTATATAACTAGCTTAGAATGTGACTGAGTATGTAATGCTTGTTAAATTTTGATATGCTTCTGATGTAATGGACATAGGAGTATTCATTTTATATGAAAAGTAATTAGTTTTTTTAAACTACCTGCATATAATTAATTTGTATCAATTGTATAATTGAATGTGGTGTAGCCTTTTGAGGGAATGTCTATGGTTGAATAAGATACTCATATGGTATACCTAGAGTTGTATCCACTTTTTTCTATGTATATACTTCACACATATGTGTATTGAAGATGATACCGCATAGAGATTATGTATTTAAGGACATCCTAAAAATGTGTTGAATGCCCCTGTAATTGTTATAACTAAGAATAAAGTAGTAACTGATGCAAGGTATACCTTAAGTGGTATTCAATTAATCCCAAGAGGGTTCCATATATTTACATATAATATTTTGACTATATTTTTTATATCCATCATTTTTTGTGTGTATATCCAAGCCTAGTAAGGAGTTTCATAGTGCAAACATTTTCACTTGAACCATTATCTACAATGACACTATGTATAGGCTAAAAATCAATATAGGCACACATAAACAATGGTGAAAATCTAAAATCATCATTAAAAATATCACTATAATAAAATGTTATGGTAGGTCTACATATCTACATATTCTCATGTGTACCAATAATACTATCCAATAAGTGTTCCTATTCAATTATAGAAGCATAATATGTTAGAGGAGGATGTGCATTATAAGTCATATGCACAATTGTGTTACATGATTATGAAAGGGATTTATAAAATATTTTAAACTTTGTATTCCTATTAGGATGGATATTTGACTCATTTGTAGTGTACTAATCTCAATAATGTTGTCATCTATCAAATATTGTATCTTATAGTGCAAGCTAAAACATTTATTAGTTGGTTTTAATGAAATTATATGATAAGCATAATATGCATTACTATCGAGACCCTTAGATTTATGATTAGTCATATAAACCTATTTTTTGGGAGGGAGAGATATAATATTGCACACAATTAAATTTTTTAGTATCTTATGAGGAGGTTTCGGTAACTTGAAAACTGCCTCATTTGAGGAATTGATAAGACAAGCCTATGAGTAGGCTGTGACACTACATTACCTATGATTTTTTATCATTCTTAGTATCTTTTACTTTTGATTTGAAATATTTATTATTCTAAAACTTTGTATCATAAGTGGGCAGAGGGTTCAACCCATACTTTAGCTTATTGATATCAAGGAGGTTCACTTTATGGTCTTTGACTATGTGGCATAAGTCATCAAAGGATTGAAAATGTTTAAAAAAAATGGACTCATAGATTGAGGAAAAATTATTTACTTGAATATATCTTGTAACTCATTCTTATCCATTAGATTTGTCATCATAGAGGGAATAATCTTGTAATAAAGCACATATATGTTGATAGGCTCATTAGCTCCTTGTATAGACACATATAAATTCATCATTAATGATTGACACTTTATTCTTGACATCCTTAACCTTACTTGGTGTATTCACCATTTCATTTAGTCACAATCTATAGGAGAGACTTAATTGTGTTATAAACATTGAAAATATCATACAAACGTCCTTATTTTAGTTGTATTCATCCATGTTTAACCCCAATTCTCATGTCAAACTTATCCCAACATTCTTTGGTCTTCTAAGACAAATCTACACTAATCAATTAGGGTATCACTGTGACCTTGTTCCTTAGTGTGACCTTGTTTCCCTCATTCCAATGACCAATTTTTTAAATTGAGAATTTACACAATGGTTCTCTCTCATGTCTTGTCAAGTTGGTTAGAGAAATTATCTTAAAGATTCTCCTATAAAATCACATCAAGGCTACTCATTCTAGCCCCATTGGATCTCTCTATAAAACCCACTGCACACTAAGAAAAAGATTGATATTTTATCCTATTTCAACTCTATATAATTTTAATAGTCAATATCTAAGTATGGATATTGTTTATTATAGGTCAATAAAATCTATTATAAAGTATTTCTATTAATAATATAGATAAAATATTCTAGTTGGATCACCACTGATCACACAATCACTCTAAAAGGGAGAAATACATCTGTCTTAGGCCCATTTGGGCTATGTAGGCAAGACTCTATTACAAAGGTTTTATGAGGCCAACTTAGTTATTACCTTAACCCTATCCCCCTTTTGTAATCTAATTGCTATCTAGTGTATGTGCAAGAATAAGTTAAGATAATTTTAAGTTATCTGTGAGTCATATCAACATATAAAGATTTACAATCAATCCTTAAAGGTGATCACATAGACCTAGATAAAAAAATTTAGAATATAGTCATCCAATATGTTGCCACGGTAGCTAGACAAGGCTGTAGTACACCCCTGAACACCTCTCATGGACTTATCCCAATAAACTGTGAATCATTATTTTTATTATAACCTTGTCTATAGGTCAATATAATATAGTTTGAACCTACATAAAGTTTACACAATCAAATCTATAATTTTTTTGAGGGATACTCTCTAACCCTAGCTTAGTTTACTATTTTTTATCAAGTTTCAAAATTTATTAAATTCTATAGTTTAATATATTTTCATATCAGATCAATACATATCAACATTTCAATTTCAATAGTTTAATTTAATTAGTTTATAATTAAAAAAGTTTAAACACCTTGATTAATTTTTTAAAATTGAGCATTTGACATCTTCTAATTGATGTTGGTTTAAAATTGTGCTAAGAATTGATAAGACAAATGATTGAAGGTATGGATCAATTGAAAAGGAGGTCAGAGTCAATAACTTATCATTGGATTCATAGTCTAAACATGCTATGTGAAAGGATTGAAGGTGTTGTTTGGGATCACCTATTGACGCTGTAGATTGCACCCTTGAAAGAAGGCTGGGCTTCTCTCTTCCACATGACACAATGGAGACTCCCCTCTTGCTATGGGTCTAAAAAAATTGAGGGGAGAATCTCTAGATAAGGGCTATCTCCCTTTGATGCAGCTCTATTGTCTTTTGCTACTACTACTAATACTGGGGGCGATGAAAAAGGAGGAAGATAACCAGAAAAGAAACTAATCTGCACACCAAATAATTTTGATCTACTCAATTATTCACACTTCAGACCAGAAGAGGGTAGACATACACTTAATCTGATGAACATACTAGACTGTAGGGAGCTTTAACAATAGGCTTAATGAAGACACACATAGAAAATGAACTTATCATAGGCGCTATAGAAAACACACTGTCTGATAACCCTTTTCTGTCTCTGCACTCTAGATGTAACACTTCCTATTAACCTACATAAATGGTGCTTTGTCTACACTAGGTGTGTTGGTGTCAATTTGTGAAAATCTTCAAGTAAAAAAGACTTAACAAAGAATTAATACACATACACACTCAAGAGCATAACCAGTCAGATAGAGGTAAACACATTCTTATTGATCAAAGTGAAATTTTGGTAGGGCTTCACCTTACAAAAATGAGAGATCTGTTCCTCACTTAGAGGTTACAATATATATATATATATATATATATATATATATATATATATATATATATATATATATATATATATATCATCAAAAGGAAGACTATGGCACCTTTCAAAATAAGTGGCCCATAATGCAACAGACCAAGTATTGACTTTGGCATTTCATTGTAAAAGCATGGGTTGCTTGATCATTTCAATGATAAGGCCACCCCTCTTTATGAAAATTACATGACTGTCTGCTCACCCATCCTTAAATAAAGAAAAATAGGCCACACCATTGAATGATCACGCTCTTTGATAACCACTTGGTGGATACTGTTTCACTTGTAATAATAACTCCATTTGCTGACACTTTCTATGCCACCTAGATTGCTTAATTCATATCTGTGCTTGGTTGGGTGTGTCTTTTAGAACATTCCAAATGCTATTGTATGTGTGCATGGCCATGTTTTGGACATCCTATTTTGTTCCCCTTTTCCTTGCCATTTTATC
This sequence comes from Torreya grandis, assembly GCA_037957365.1. Lineage (NCBI taxonomy): Eukaryota > Viridiplantae > Streptophyta > Pinopsida > Cupressales > Taxaceae > Torreya > Torreya grandis. Next base: position 2,386,348 of record JARHVA010001655.1, read on the forward strand.
ACTTTTGGCAATTTGAGCTCTCTCAGGCTATTGTTCTCATCTTTTGCTGGATCCTCAGGGTCCTTTCTCAGTGGGTCACTAAGTTTACCTATGCCATTTGAGCTCTTTTAGGCCACTTTTCGTGAAGGCATTAGTTCTTTGGCTTGTCCTCAACGGCTAACGCATCTCATCAAAATTGACATTTGTAGGCCTGTCACTATTCAAAAACTAAACAGATCTTTCATCACCAAAAATTTGATGTCTGTAGGCCCATTGCCATTTGAAAGCCAATGGCTAGTTTGATACCTTGATTTTGATGTTTTTGGGCCCATCACCAGATGTTTGAACTCCAACAGCTAGTTTGATATGCTAAATTTGACGTCTTCAGGCCCATCACCCCTTTGGTAATCTCTTCAACCTTTTTGTATTTCTTCTTTTTTGAAGGGAAGGTGTCCCTTCAGAGCTTGGAAAAGGTCCCATTTTTGGTATCCAAGAGTCCCCCACAAGGGCACTTTCCCTTCGAGGTCCTTCAGGCTACCTTGGTCTTCTTAATTCCTTTGGACAAAATGTCCGAAGGAACTCTTTCAGACATTTTGTCTGAAGGAAATATTTTCTTTGGAGTTTTGGCTTTTCCTTCATTGATTCTTCCTTGTATTTTCCTTTGGACATTTTGTCTAAAGGACCTTTGACCTTTACCTTTGCCTTGGATTTACTTGCTAAGTCTTGGTCCTTCCATTTGTGTTTTCCTTTAGACAAAATGTTCAAAGGAATTATTTCAGGCATTTTGTCCAAAGGAAATGTCCCTTTGGTTTCTCCCCTTTTGCCTTGTCATTTTTTTGAAGGAATTCTTCCCTTCAGGCTTTCTGCCTTCTAACTTTTTTGAATGTGCCCTTTGCCCTCCGTAAGGGCACCTTGGGTCCAAAATGTCTTTCAGAGCTTTGTGAAAGGTCCCATTTGGCCACCTACCTACCCTCCATAAGGGCACTTTCCCTTCACAGTGTTTATACAAGACTCACATTTCTTTAAAATTGGCCTATTCCTTTGTAATAAAAGGCCTGCCTGAGGTTATTTTTTGAAGTGAAACAAGCCTTAGATCAACTTGAAACCTACAAGACTCAAATCACTCAGATTTTTTGTGGAACAAGCCTATGATAAAGGGAAAAAACCATGATTGTAGTGTTGAGTTGTGGAGCTAAAAGCTTCACTAATGAGCTAATGTGGAGGTTGCTAGGCTTACATAGTAACCGACATCGGTCAGAACCAACCAACATCGATTAGGGGTCGACCGACATCGGTTAGGGGTCAGTCGGCATTGGTCATCTTCAGATCAACACTGACTTTTGTGCATTTCTAGATGTTTCTAGAAGTGTTATTTTTAGACGAACAAATTTGAGCCTTTGATTTAAGAGGTGGATCTAAGGGTGGCGAATGCATGGCTCATGAACCCTAGTGTTGTAGTATACTATATAGTAGGGTTAGATCCTCATAGCATGTACAATTCAGTAATTGAGTTGATTATAATTGATAGAGAGAGAGAGAGAACTCTTGAGGGAGAATTACTGTACATCTATGAGGTGTGAGGAGAGAGAGATTTCTTCATTGTATTTCCTTTTAGAAGAGTTTAATATAGATTGGCTATCTCTTGTATCTCTTATTATTTGCTGTTTTTGATTTTTAGTTACTTATTACTTTTAGTTTCAATTCTGTGTTTAGTTGCTTATATAAAAGTAATCAATTGTACTCTAAGATCCTAACAACTGGTATCAAAGTGTGTTAGTGTTTGTTGATTACAAAATTCACTCACAGGGGTTTTGGATTGAGTGGGACCAAAGCAATGGCAAAAAAAAGTGAACTAAGAATGAAGAAATTTAATGGCAAGAATTATCAATTATGGAGGATGCAGATTGAAGATTATCTGTATCAGAAAGATCTATATTTACCGTTGGGTGGGGTTTCAAGGAAGCCCACAGATATGAAAGATGAAGAATGGAATGTTCTTGATAGAAAGGCTCTTGGATCTATAAGGTTGAGCCTGGTAACTTCTGTGTTTTCTAACTTATCACAGGCAAAGACAACGGTAGAGTTAATGGATACTTTGGCAAATTTATATGAAAAACCCTCAGCTTCGAATAAGGTATATCTTATGAAGAAATTATTTAATTTTCAAATGCAAGAAGGTAGATCTGTATCTAGTCATCTTAATGATTTCCATACAATAGTAAATTAGTTAAATTCAGTCAAAATAGTTTTTGATGATGAAATTAAGGCTCTCTTAATCTTATGCTCTTTACCTAAAAGTTGGCATAGTTTGGTAATGACAATTAGTAATACTGCATCTGCTTCAAATATCTTGAAAGTTGATGATGTTGTTAGTGTAATCTTGAATGAATAAATTTGTAGGAAAAGCATAGGGAAAACATCAAGTAATGCTTTAAGTGTTGAAAGCAGGGGAAGGCAAAGAGAGAAGTGCAAGCAAGGGAAATCAAGGTCAAAGATGGGAAGTAGATCCAAATCTAGAAATGGAAAAACAACCTGATGGAATTGTGGAAAGAAAGGGCATGCAAAGAAAGATTGTTGGTTGAAGGATAACAAAGAAAATCAGCATGAAGGTAATAAAGAAGCAAAAGTTGCAGGTATTGTTGCACAGGATGCTCTTATATTTTCTTTAGATAATAAAGTAGAATCATGGGTTTTAGATTTTGGTGCCTCTTTCCATGCAACCCCAAATAGAGAATTTTTCAATGATTATGTCCATGGAGATTTTGGAAAAGTTTATTTAAGGGATGATGAGCCTTGTAAAATTGTTGGTAAAGGAAAAGTGCAGCTAAAATTGTAGAATGGCAACACATGGGTGTTGAAGGATGTCATGCATGTACCCATCTTGAAGAGAAATCTGATTTCTGTAGGAAAGTTGGGTGATGAGGGTTGCACAGTAACTCTCACAGCTAAATCTTGGAAAGTTTCCAAGGGTGCACTTGTATTAGCAAAAGGTAAGAGAGTAGGTACACTTTATCTATTTACTTGTATTACTGATTATTCTCCTTTTATTTTATCTACTTCAGATGTAGATGTAAAGTTGTGGCACTGTAGGCTTGGTCACATGAGTGAGAAGGGAATGAATGTTCTTAAGTCAAAAGGTAAGCTTTCAGATTTGAAAAGCATAGATCTAGATTTCTGTGAGCATTGTATTTTTGGAAAATAGAAGAGAGGTTTCTCAAAACTAGGTCAACAAAGAAGAAGCACAAGTTGGAGCTTATTCACACAGACGTGTGGGGACCAGCTCAGGTAGCTTCTATTGGAGGATCACAGTATTATGTTTCTTTCATTGATGATGCTACAAGAAAGGTATGGGTTTATTGCATAAAGAGGAAATCTAATGTTTTTGACACATTTAAGAAATGGAAAGCTTTGGTTGAGAATGAAATAGGTTTGAGATTGAAGTGCCTTAGATTTGATAATGGTGGTGAGTACTGTAGCAATAAATTCAATAGTTATTGTTCTATGAGTGGAAAACACAGGGAAAGGATGGTTCCAAGGACACCTCAACAAAATGGAGTTGCTAAAAGGATGAATAGAATAATAATGGAGTGTGCACGGAGTATGAGGTTGCATGCTGGTTTACCCTTACAGTTTTGGGCAGAAGCTGTAGATACTGTGGTTTACCTGATTAATAGAGGACCTTCTACTGCACTGGATGGTGGAATTCTAGAAGAGGCTTGGATAGGTAAAAAGGTAGATCTTTCATTTCTCAGAGTTTTTGGTTCTAAAGCTTTTTTGCACATTGATAAAGAAAATAAAAAGAAGCTGGATGCTAAATCTATGCGATGCACTTTTATTGGTTATGGTTTTGGAGATTTCGGATTCCAGTTGTGGAATTTAGAAACTAACAAAATTATTAGAAGCCATGATTTAGTTTTCAATGAGAAGGTGATGTACAATGATTAGCTCAAGAGGCTAAATAATTTTGAGCAGGGCAATCTTGATTTGGAAGAGGTTATGATCCAAAATGAGCTCGCGGATAAAAATCATCACTCATAAAAAAACACAGAGACCGACATCAATCAAGTGGAAATCAACGTCAGTCAGGTGGAGACCAATGTGGGTCAGGTGGAAATCAGTGTCGATCAGGAGGAATCGACATCGGTCGAGTGCAAACTGACATCGATTAGAGATGACCAAGATCGGTCACTGTCAGAAAAAAATTTAGGCAGACAACAAGCTATAAATGAGTCTCAAACGCCCATAAAGAGGTCTGAAAAGGTAAGTAAACCTCCAATTCATTATTCCCCTTGTTTATACCACTTGTTGCTTACTGATGGTGGAGAACCAAAAAGTTTTGATGAGGCAATGCAAGTAGAATCTAGAAAACAATGGGAGCATGGCATGAATGAGAAAATTGATTCCTTGGAAGAGAACCATACGTGGGATTTGGTTGAGTTGCCAGCCAAAAAGAAAGCACTAAAAAACAAATGGGTATACAGGTTAAAGGAAGGAGAGAATGGACAAATGAGACATAAGGCCAGGTTGGTAGTAAAGGGATTTACACAGAAACTAGGTATTGATTTTGGTGAAATTTTTTCTCCTGTAGTAAAGATGACTTCTATTCAGACTGTATTGTCTTTAGTTGCTATTGAGGATTTGCATCTTTAGTAGCTTGATGTTAAGATAGCATTTCTTCATGGAGATTTGGATAAAGAGATATATATGGATCAACCGGAAGGTTTTGAGGTCAAAGGTAAGGAGAAACTTGTGTGCAGGTTGAAGAAAAGCTTATATAGTCTTAAGCAAGCTCCAAGACAATGGTATTTGAGGTTTGACAGGTTTATGATAGAGCATGGCTTTAGTAAATGTCAATCTAACCATTGTGTTTATTTTAATAGATTAGATAATGGTAGTTATATTATCCTGTTATTGTATGTAGATGATATGCTTGTTGTAGGTTCACACATGCAAAAAATTACTGATCTTAAGGTAAAATTAGCTCACACATTTGCCATGAAAGATTTAGGAGCAACAAAGAAAATATTTGGCATGAGTATTAAGAGAGACAAGAAAAATCATAGTTTGATTTTGTCTCAAGAGGATTATGTGAATAAGGTGTTTGAGAGGTTCAATGTGCAGGATGCAAAACCGGTAAGCACACCTATGGCTAGACACTTCAAGTTGAGCAAAGAACAGTGTCCTAAATCACATGATGAGGTTGAGTACATGAGTAGAGTTCCATATGCTTCAGCAATTGGGAGCTTGATGTATGCAATGGTATGTACTAGACCAGATATTGCCCAAGTAGTGGGAGTTGTCAGCAAGTTTATGGCCAATCCAGGAAAGGAACACTGGAAAGCAATTCAGTGGATTCTCAGATATCTGAGAGGGACCAACAGTAGGCATTTATGCTATGGAGGGTTAAACACTTCTCTACATGGGTATGTAGATTCAAATATGGTAGGTGACTTGGATGGTAGGAGAAGCACCATAGAATATGTGTTCACTGTTGGTGGAACAACGGTTAGCTAGATTTCAAAGTTGTAGAAGGTTGTTGCCTTGTCTACTACAGAGGCAAAATACATTACAGTCACAGAGGCTAGCAAGGAAATGATTTGGATGACTCGGTTCATGGAAGAGTTGGGAAAGGAGCAAGAGAGTTGCAGATTGTACAGTGATAGTCAAAGTACAATTTATTTGGTAAAGAATTCAGCCTTTCATTTAAGAACCAAACATATATAGCTTAGGTACCACTTCATTAGACAGGGATTGGAGGATGGACAGTTGAAGCTGGAAAAGATCCATATGGATAAGAACCCTACTAATATGTTAACAACACTGATAATAAAGGAGAAGTTGAATTTTAATTCAAATTTTGTTGGTCTTCAAGATTGAACTTGAAGAGGGAAAAATAAGCCAAAGTTGTTTAGAGGATGTTGCTGTACAGGTACAGGTGCATCTGTTTATCTCCAAGTGGGAGATTGTTGAGTTGTAGAGATAAAAGCTTCACTAATGAGCTAATGTGGAGGTTTTTGGGCTTATACAGTAATCAGCATCGATCAGAACCAACTAACATCAGTTAGGGGTCAACCGACATCGGTTAGGGGTTGGCTGGCATCGATCATCTTCAGACCGACACTGACTTTTGTGCATTGCCAAACGTTTCCAAAAGTGTTTTTTTAGACGAACAAATTTGAGCCTTTGATTTAAGAGGTAGATCTAAGGGTGACGATGCATGGCTCATGAACCCTTGTGTTTTAGTATACGATATAGTAGGGTTAGATCCTCATAACATGTATAATTTAGTAATTGAGTTGATTGTAATTGATAGAGAGAGAGAGAACTCTTGAGGGAGAATTACTGTACATCTGTGAGGTGTGAGTAGAGAGATTTATTCATTATATTTCCTTCTAGAAGAGTTTAATATAGATTGGTTGTCTCTTGTATCTCCTATTATTTGCTATTTTTGATTTCTAGTTACTAATTACTTCTGCTTTCAATTCTATGTTTAGTTGCTTATACAAAATTAATCAATTGTACTCTAAGATCCTAACATGCAACAAGGTGAAAGGCATCAAAGACTGGGACAACAAGGAAAAAAAAGGGGGGACCAATTTTTGACCTACAAGACCAAAAAATGGTCAATAATTTGGTGATTCTCAGGGGAAGCATGTCTACTATGATTAAAAGGACCGATAGCCTCAAAATTCATTGGGCGTGGAATCAGGGTGTAGCTTGAAAAAGTTAGCAACAACCTTCTAAAGACCTATGAACCAATAAAGATTTTACCTCAAACACAAAAGAAAACACACACAACAAAGGCTAAAAACACTACACCTATGTAAAAAACACTTAGGAAAAAAATAAGAAAAAATAAGGAAAATATGTCAATAATGAGGGAAGGCTCAATGACAGTGCTTAAGATATATCCCATTAATTGAGATATGTAGTTCTTCACCATCCAACCTAGAGAGTTGGAATGCATTATGTTGCTTGCACTGAGTGATTACATACAGACCACTCCATAGGGCATCAAACTTTGTGTGTTTTCCAGGCTTAGCTTGGTCCTTATCCCAATTTAAGATGATGTCACCTTCAAAGAAGCCTTTTGACAAGGAATTCTTGTCAAAGTGCTTCTTTGTTTGTTGCTAATGACTGGTCATAAAAACCATGGCTTGGTCCCTTGTCTTCTAAATTTCCATCAATTCATACAACCTAGCCTCCATGATGTTACCTGCTTCTAATTGTAGCTGATGAGCAAGATCCAAAGTTGGAAATTCAAGTGAAATAGGAAGTCTAGCTTCTCTTTCATACACAAACATGTATGGTGAATTACCAACTACCCTCTTTGGAGTAACTCTGTCTACCCACAGGGTTGTTTTCAACTTGGCATGCTAAGTTCTTTGATTCTCCTCCATTGTCCTTCTAATAATTTGAATCAGATTCTTGTTGATAGACTCAGCCAACCCATTACCTTATGGGTATTAGTTGGAAGAAGTGCTAAGATAGATGTTGTATCCCAATACCCATTCACTCATTCTGGTTCCCAAGAAAGCCAATGCATTGTCTGAGATGATGGTAGCTGGGAGTCTAAACCTTGTCACCAGGCCTTCATAAAAATCTAGGATTGCACTTTCATTGGCCTCTTTCAAAGCAACAGCTTGTACCCATCTCATGAAGTAGTCTATAGTGGTCAAGATCCATTTGTGGCTAGCACTAGAGGGAGGGTTGATCATCCCTATGAAGTCTAGGCCCCATTGCATGAATGGTTGTTCCACTTGAATAGGCTTTAGAGGCATTGCAGTCAGCCATTATTTCCCATCAAAGAGTGCACACTTTTGAAAATTTCATACTCGGGCATGAGTGTCTCTAAATAAGGTGGGCCAAAAGTAACCAACTCTCATAATCCTTGTAGCTGTAGGCTTAGGAGCAAAGTGGCCACCATTTGGCCCATCATGGAACTCAGACAACACCCTGTCAACCTAACCTGGATCTATGCACCTCAAGAGTACTCCTAAAAAACCCCTTCCAAACAACACTCTAACAATCAAGACATAAGGGAGAGATTGGAGTCTGAAATATCTTTTCTTGGTCCTATCAAGGCCCTATGGGCACTCACTAGTGAAAAGAAAACATTTCATGTCTGACACCCAATACTTTGTGACTACTTGTTCTACTACTATAGCTTCATCATGGATTATCAAACTATCCTCTTTCTACTATTTAAGGTTTGCAACAAGGTGTTCACATAGGCCTTTTCCCCTTACTATCTTGGTGGTTTTGATGTCCATGTCATATTCTATTACTTTGGTGATCCTTCCCACTCTCTTTTCATTTAGATCACAACTGATCAATAAATCTTTGATGCTGGGATGTGGCACCATGAGATGAACCCTACTATTAGACAACATATGTCTAAATTTATTCAAGCTTTGTATGATTGCAAGGACTTACTTCTCCATATATGTATACCTGATCTCAAAACCCTCTAAACCTTGGCTAAAAATGTAAGCAATTGTTCAAGGTTCTCATCATTTGCTTGGGTAAGAATGGCAGAGATTACCTCTTCATTTCCAAAGGTGTAGAGGTTGAAATCTTTGGTGAAGTCAGGACTAATCAAGGTAGGAGCCTGGGCAATAGCCTATTTGATCCCTTCAAAACTATCCTTTTTTTATGCTGTCCACATGAATTTCTCATCTTTCTTTAGCATGAACGTCAATGGCTTGACTATCTCGAAAAAATTTGGGATAAATCTCCTGATGAAATTTATTTTTCCAAAGAAGCTTTGCAAACCTTTCTTATGCTTAGGTAAGGACAGTGCTAGGATGGAGCGGACTCTTTTTGGATCAATGGTCAAGCCCTCTTTCCAAACAAAATGGCCAAGGAGTTTACCTTCATGGACAATAAACATGCATTTCTTTGGGTTGAGAGAGATACCAAACTCTTGACACCTCTCAAAGATTTGCCTAAGGTGTTTCAAATGTTGGCCTGCTTCTTTAGAAAATACTGTCACATCATCAAGATAGACTAGTACAACATTATTTATCAGGCCTTGGAAAGCCATGTCCATGGCTCATTGAAAAGTGGTTCCAGCATTGGATAGTCCAAATATAATTTTTTGATAAGCAAATGTTCCCCACTTGGTAGTGAAGGATATCTTGTATTGATCATAGTCTTGCACTAAAATCTGATTGTATCCTGAATACCCATCCAAGAGGGAGAAATGTTCTCTACCTATCACCATTTGGAGGATCTACTCCATGCTTGGGAGAGGATAGTGATATTTTAATGAGACTCTATTGAGGTCTCTAAAGTCCACACATAGTCTGATCTCCCCATTCTTTTTTCTAATAGGGACTAGATTGGCCAGCCAAAAAGAGTGCTTGATCAGAAATATGATCCTAGACTCAATTAGCTTGGTGAATTCCTTCTACATAAGAAGCTCAATCTTCAGGTTGACAGGCCTTTGTTTTTGTTTGATGGGTTTGGTGCCTTCCTCCAAATCAATGGTATGTTGGGCCAAACTTGGGTCAAAATCAATCAAGTTACTATACTCCTAAGTGAAGACATAGGCAAATTCTTGGCACAACAAGATGAAACCCTACCTTTCATGATCTGTACATACCTTCCTAAGTGCAAGCAGCCTATTCTTGAATATGTTAAATTTTTCTTAGTTCTCTTTCTTATTTGTGATGCTTGCTTTGTCATTTTTCAATTGGTCATCCTCGTTGAAAATATTTTTGAAAGTGACCAAGCCTTTGGGAAGTTTTTTCTTCAGCTGAATAATATGGCTACCATACTGTTACTATAGCTTGGCTTGGTTTCTGGAGACAAATTCAGTCTCCTCTTGCAAGAAGAATGCTATCTATTGATCATTGTTAAACACCTGCTAGTTGGCGATATTATCAGGCATGGAGGGTCTGATTACCACTTTTAAATGGTGTGGATTACTGTCTTGGCCTATGTCCTTGGGGATGTCAAATTGAGCACCAACTGCTGCTAGTCTATCAGCTTACTTATTTTGCTCTCTTAGAATGGAAATAACATTGAAAGCAAGGAAAATCTCCACTAAGTCCCATACTCTGTGCTTGTAAGACTTTATCAAGGAATTCTTGGTTAGATTTTGGCCTCTCACTTGATTTATGATCAACTCGTTGTCCCCAAAAACCTACAGCTCTCTTATTCCCTTTTCCTTGCCCACTCCAAACCATGAATGAGGGACTCATATTCTACAACATTACATGTACAAGAAAATTGGAACTTGAAAGTTGAGAAGTATTTCTTCTTTGAGGGGGAAATTAACACCGCTCCACCACCAGCACCCAATTTGCTTCTTGAGCCATCAAAGAAGAGTTGCCATAAACCTGAGCTCTCTTGGCTTATCTTCACCAAATTTGGCATGAGAGTACCCTCTTCATGCATGTAATAAATTCCAAGACATACCTCTTCTATGAATTTGTATGGGTCATTTTTGAAGTTGTCACTTCCCCATTCATCTAAGAGTAGGTTAGTAACTCCTTCAAGGGTAGAGGGCAAAAATTAATCCACTTGGAATTCTTCTTCATCAATAATGGCGTAGCTGACATTCACCAGTTTGAGTGAGTATGGCTCTAGATGATCTTTATGGATTGGCTCTGACTCAATATTAACCTTATTCCCATATTTGGTTCTAAAAACCATGTAAGACTAGTTTGCTACTAGGTACCCACCTATTTTGGATGTGAAATCTCTGGATAAGTAGATAGAAAAGTAGGGAGGAACATCTACCACTACCACGTCATGGGGAACTAAGAAAGTGGGACATGCATGTAGCGTTAGATTCAGGGCTCATATTACTCCTAGTGTCTTGGCTGGTGATCCATCTAGTTGTAGGACTCCCTTGGTCATTTCTTCATATTTAAGCCCCAACTTATCTGCTATACATTTTGGCATTACTGAGGTGCTTGCCCCATTATCAATAATACAAATGTTCACTAGGAAATCTCCTATGAATAAGGATAGATAGAAAGGGGGAACCTTTTCTTCTTTCTTTACCTGGCCTACTATGAAGGGGTGCCCATTCATGATCAAAACATTATCAGATTTTATTGTGATAGTTGGTTCATATAGCTCATGCAACTCCTTCTGGAGTATGTCCTTTTGTCTAGGCATTACCAATGAATCCCATAAGGAGATATTCATGTTTAGCTTCTTCATCTTGTCTACCACATTGATTTGAGGGTTGCTACTCTTTAAGTTTTCTTTGGAGGTGCTTGCATCCTAAAATGTAGGCTAAGGAACTGAGGGTGCAACTGGCAGCCTAAAATTTGGAAATTTTTGGTTCATATGTGATGAAGAAGATGCTACAAATATTTGGGGAGATGCCTGAGCTTCCTCCATAGCTCTCCTTTTGGAGCTTGTGTTAGTTGTAATATAATCACCTTGGTTGTTCATACTACCCACATAGTTGATTGCACAAAATTCACCTTCCATGTGATTCATGAGAGTGGAATCAGGGTGAGCCTGACTGCTATCCATGTCAGGTTGTACTAACATCTCAAAGCTTGGGAATTGGGCAGCCTAATTTTCTTATACATTCATATATTAACTTGACATCTCACTTGTATAAGCAACATGATCTTGACTATATCCCAGGGGTGAGCAATTTGGTTTTTCCGATACTAGATTATTTTGAGTAGGCACAAGAGCCTTAGATGATGAAGGAGCACCTGGATTATACCATTGATATGGTCTGGCTTGTGCAAACTCACCCTGTCTTTGATTATAATTTTGAAAAGAGGGTCTACTTGCTTGTTTGAACTACTGATATCCTTGATTCAGCTGATAGTTTTAAGCTTGTTGCCTTTTGAGAGCCACTAGTTCATTGGTCACACTTTGCAACAAGTTCTTAATTTCATGAAGGTCATTGGGTGAAGTAGTAGTCAGCTTTTCTATGCCAGGCAAAAGAGCTAATATGGGTGTAACTGTCTAGACTAGAGGTGGTAATTCAGGAAAGAGTGACATGTGAGGTCTAGCGGCTATCTTTTCTACTTACACCAAACAATTTTTAGTGGCTATGGCTATTTCATAGGTAGCTAGTAGCACTTATCCTCCCATAGACTGTATCATGACAATAATGTCACTATTCAAGGCTTTTAAATAATAGAGGAAGGCATAACTTGGGGTCAGCCTTACCAAAATGGGGATTCTGTCCCATGTCTTTTGAAACTAGGTATTGAAATCTTGCATGAATTCATGTGGAGCTCTTATCATGGTGGTTAAATACTCAGCAAGTGAGAGGTGGTCACTCTTCTCCCCAAATCTATTTGTCAAGAGAGTGCCTAGTTCATTCCATGTGCTGACTGAATTCATAGGCAAAGTCCCATACCAGTCCAAAACCTTACCCTTAAAAGACAATGCCAGAAACTTGATAGCAATGTTTTCTTTAGTGACATTATGAATATTATAGAGGTTGGCAATATTTTTGATGTGTTCAATGGTAGTAATAGGCCCCTTCCCATTAAAAGGAGGAACAGTTTTAAGAGTTGTCCCTGGGATTGGGTCATAATGCAAAAGGTTTAACAGTCTTTGACCATGAAAGGCTATGAAAGGTAAAGCCATGGTGATAACAGGATTCTACTAGGGTCTTCTTGTGTAAGTATATTTTATAGCAGGTCTGGGAAAATGACTTGATGTATAGGGATGAGGTCTTGCAAACCTTAGTCACCTTGCTAAGTTTAATGGTAGTTCAAAGAATTTGAAATGGACACCCTTCGCAGTAGATCATGTGATGACCTTAGGCATAGGATGTCAGGCTGATCTTTAACCAGAGATTGATGTTCTTCAAAATGGAGTTGCCAGATGTTGAATTAGTGGTTTATTCTTGCTATAACAAGACCAACATCAAACCTAAAACTTTTATGAGTATTAAAAATTGTCCCACTGGGCATACCAAAAATTGTTGATGCTATAGATTGCACCCTTGAAATAAGGATAGACTTCTCTCTTCCACATGACACAATAGAGACTCCCCTCTTGCTGTGGGTCTAGAAAAACTGAGGGGAGAATCTCTAGATATGGGCTAGCTCACTTTGATGTATCTCTATTGTCTTTTCCTACTACTAATAATACTGGGGGGGATGAAAAGGGAGGAGGATAACCAAAACAGAAACTAATCTAAGTGGTGATGCACTAAATGATTTTGATCTACTCAATTATTCACACTTTAGACCATAAGAGGGTAGACATACACTTAATCTGATGAAAAGACCAAACTATATGGAGCTTTAATAATAGGCTTAATGAAGACACACATAGAAAATAAACTTACCATAGGTGTTGTAGAAAACACACTATTTGATAACCCTTTTTTGTCTCTACACTCCAAATGTAGCACTTTCTTTTAACCTATAGAAATGGTGCTTTGTCTACATTAGGTGTGTTGGTGTCAATTTGTGAAAAGCTTCAAGCAAAAAGGAATGAACACATAATTCATACATAGACACACTCAAGAGCATAACCAGTCAGATAGAGGTAAACACATTCTTATTGATCAAGGTGAAATTTTGGCAGGGCTTCGCCTTACAAAAATGAGAGATCTATTCCTCACTTGGAGGTTACAATATATATATCATCAAAAGGAAGACTATGGCACCTTTCAAAACAAGTGACCCATGTTTTGGCAGTCTAAGTCTTAACTTTGGCGTTTAAATCATATTAAATGTCATTATAAAAGCATGGGTTACTTGATCATTTGAATGACAAGGTCACCCCTCTTTATGAAACTTACATGATTGTCCGCTCACCCATGCTAAAATGAAGAAAAATAGGCCGTGTCATTGAATGCTCATGCTCTTTGATAACCACTTGGTGGAGACTATTTCACTCACAACAATAACTCTATTTGTTGATGCTTTTTGTGCCACCTGGACTGCTTAATTCTTGTCTGTGCTTAGCTGGGTGCATCTTTTGGAACATTCCAAATGTTTTCATATGTGTGTGTGGCCGTATTTTGGACTCTATGTTTTGTTCCCCTTTTTCTTGACATTTTGTCACATTTAGCAATTTGAGCTCTCTCGGGCTATTCTTCTCATCTTTTTCTGGCTTCTCAGGTTCCTTTCTCAGCAGGTCACTGAGTTTACTCGAGTCTTATGCCCCTTTGAATTTCATCAACCTATGCCATTCGAGCTCTTTTGAGCCACTTGTCATGAAGGCATTAGTCCTTTGGCTTGTCCTCAATGGCTGATGCATCCCATCAAAATTGATGTTTATGGGCCTGTCACTATTTGAAAACCAAACAACTATTTCATCACCATAAATTTGACATTTGTAGGCCTGTCACCATTTGAAAGCCAACGGCTAGTTTTTTTCCTTGATTTTGATGTTCTCGGACCCATCACCGGATGTTTGAACTCTAATGGCTAGTTCACTATGCTGAATTTGAGGTCTTTGGGCCTGTCACCCCTTTGGCAATCTCTTTAACCTTTTTGTATTTCTTCCTTCTTGAAGGGAAGGTGTCCCTTTGGAGCTTGGAAAAGGTCCCCTTTTTGGTAGTCGAGAGTCCCCCACAAGGGCACTTGCCCTTCAAGTTCCTTCTGGCTACCTTGGTCTTCTTAATTCCTTCAGACAAAATGTCTGAAGGAATTCCTTCGGACATTTTTTCTGAAGGAAATCTTTTCTTTAGAGTCTCAACTTTTCCTTCATTGATTCTTCCTTGTATTTTCCTTTGGACATTTTGTCCGAAGGACCTTTGATCTTTGCCTTTGCCTTGGATTTCCTTACTAAGTCTTAGCCCTTCCATTTATGTTTTCCTCTTGACAAAATGTCTGAAGGAATTCCTTCAAGCATTTTTTCTGAGGGAAATGTCCCTTTGGTTTCTCCCCTTTTGCCTTGTCATTTTTTTGAAGGAATTCTTCCCTTCGGGCCTTTTGCCTTGTAACTTTTTCGAATGTGCCCTCTGCCCTCCACAAGGGCACCTTGGGTCAAAAATGTCTTTTGGAGCTTTTTGAAAGGTCCCATTTGGCCACCTACCTACCCTTTGCAAGGGCACCTGCCCTTCAGAGTGTTTATAAAAGACTTACATTTCTTTAAAACTGGCATATTCCTTTGCAATAAAAGGCCTACTCGATGTAATTTTTTAAAGCGAAACAAGCCTCAGATCAACCTGAAACCTACAAGACTCAAATCACTCAGCTTTTTCATGGAACATGCCTATGACAAAGGGAAAAAACCATGATTGCAGCTAGGTGAAAGGCATTAAAGACCGAGACAACAAGAAAAAAAAAGGGGGGACCGATTTTTGGCCTATAGGACCAAAAAATGGTCAACATCACCCTTACCATCATATAATGTAAAATTAGGTGGCACAAATCATATATATAAGGGACAAGCTAAGATTTTAGAGGAAAATGGATTATGTAATAATGAATAAAAATCATTGGCATGGTCCCCCTAGAAGAACCTTGTTCTAATTATAAAATATTAGTTTGAAGATGAATACTTATTTACATAAGGATCTCAGCATTAGGCATAGAAAATTATGTCGTAGTATATGGTGTTACATGAGTAAAAACACTAGAAAGTATTTTGTATAAGGAGAATAATAATAATCTAAGGAGAACCTTGTGTTTTCCAAACACCATGTGTGGTCATCACATGTGTAACCATAAGTATAGGCATATGAATAGTAGTAGTAGTTTGAAAAACTATTATTGAATCAGTAATCTAAGATATTATTATTATTATCATTGAAGGACTCATGTTTTTACTCCTCAAATGTTGAAAACCTTAGAATTATTTGAGTTTTTAACTTCTAGGATTGTTTTCAAAACCTTGTCGAGTTTGTGAGGTTATATATAGATTTATTCTCAAAATTGAGAAAAAGCCACAAATTATTGAGGGTCTATTCCATCAATGTCATTAGGGTGTATTCTATCATTATATTCATCATTATGTTCAATTTTATTTTGCTAAATAGTTTCAAGTTCATGTGCATCATCATTAACTATATGTTGTCTTTCTATGTGTTCATTATTAACATTTACATCAATAAAAGGAGGATTTTGCATCTCATAAATTTTAGCCATTTTATACTTTTGGTTAATCTAAATAATTTAATTATGATTTATTTTAAATTTTGCCCACAAATGGAGGAATGAATTCAAAAAATATTCAGTGAAAATCAACTTTTTTTTATTTTTGTACAATAGTAAGCTTTAAAAATCTTACTGGAGAGAAGTGGTTAAAGAAAACCAACTCATGGGTAACCAACATGTGAACCAACTAAAACATAAAAAAATTGAAATAAAGACTAAATAATAAATCTAATTTTGGATCATGAACCCAAAAAACTACCCTTTGATCTAAATTAGTATAGAAATACTGTAGCAATGAACTATGAGTCATCTAAGGAGAATCTACTGCAACTACAATTGGTACACTATGCATCTTGGACTAATCAATGCCCTGATCATCCCCATAATGAAGTAGAATAAGATCACATCCTATCCAACTACATTGATCCTTAGTTAGAATCCATCCAAAAAGTGATTGCCCTAATACTGTGTATGGAACATCTCAAACTGATGCCTAATAATCGCCAACATCTCTCGTAGGCCTTTGCTCAACATAAACAATACTAACAACTCAATGTCGACTCATACCACAACCATCAATGATTGATAAAAAACCAATATGTAATATCTTCTCCTCCTATCAGATGAGAGGTGAGAAGCTATGAAATAAATAAACCATTGAAATGTTCCATATCAAAGATCATATCAACACTAGATCTATGAAAGCAAAGTACATAAGCCAAAAATTGCTACTACATCAAATCCCAATCTTGAGCCTAACAACTCACACAAGATGGGTGCGTTATCATCTCAAAATATATAGTCATCATCTATAGATCAAGAAACTTCATAGTCATCCCATCCATCATAAGAATATGTAGAAGAATAGATAGAAGAGGAACTAGAGAGTAACCAGAGTGACCAAATTTTTTTGCTTCTACCTTATGTCAATATCGAGAGGGACTTATTTTGGAGGGGCACTCTATAGATAGGTGTCCTATACCACCAAAATTGTATCATGTTTTATCACATCTATTGGAACTATAGGAATAATAACCACATGAAGAAGAATGCTTGTGTTTGTGCTTGTGTCCATGTGAATGTTTGTGGTGTTTCTCATGCTTCTAATAACTAGAGTGATGTCTATGCTTCAGAGAACTAGAGTGATGTCTATGCTTCAGAGAACTAAAATGATCCCTATGTCCAAAATGATGCTTATGTATGGAAGTATGCCAAAGATAGTGCTTTTGTCTTGGAAAGTGCTTCAAAGAATGTTTTCTATTATGCTCATATAATATATTAACTATTTTTGTATAGTAGGCATCCTCAATGGTTTTTATTTCTTCTTTGCAAATTGTCACTCATGTTGAGTGAGCAACTCACAAATGGAATCAAAAGTAGATTTTTTAAGCATATCACTAAGTTGTAACATTTCTAGAAAGTTCATCTAGATAGG
This sequence comes from Torreya grandis, assembly GCA_037957365.1. Lineage (NCBI taxonomy): Eukaryota > Viridiplantae > Streptophyta > Pinopsida > Cupressales > Taxaceae > Torreya > Torreya grandis. Next base: position 2,403,817 of record JARHVA010001655.1, read on the forward strand.
GCTAAGGCCATTCAAAACAATAGAAATGAACATTTCATCATAAATTTTCTCATCATTAGTTTCATATTCTTATTTCAAATTCTTAATGTGTGACACATTCTAAAACATCTTCATCATATATTAGTTTAGTGTTGAGCAACTGCATAAGAATGTCAATTTTCTTGTAGGTAGGTTATTTATCATATAAGTCTTATAAAGTTTTACATGCTTTCCAAGCTTCAAACTTGATGGCCTCTATGTGATTTATAACTTGTGCACTACAAGTTGATTTCGATAAATCAAGGGCACACTTGTCATGTCTATGAAATTTTGCAAGCTTTGTGGCATCGGTGGGTAATGTTGGTTACTTTTCAACTGATTTCCACAAGTCATTGAAGATTAATGTATTTTCCATGTTCATTGACCATTCCTTATAATTTTTAAGAGTCAAGCATCTATTTTCACAAATTAAGTTCAAAATTTTAGCCATGGTGTTTATCAAAACAATGTTGAAGAATAGAGAATGCTATTGAGGTTTTGCCTTTACCTTCCAAATAACTTTTGAATAGAAGAGAATCCTGGGACTTGTAAAAAAATATTACACCTTATAACTCCTATTACACCCTTGTATCACCATTTTCAATAAAAATCTTATTTTTACCTTATAACTCATTTATACAAAATGAAGTCAAAATAAATTTGACCAATAATTTTAGTGGGACCCCTCACTTCCTTTTTATCACTTGACTATCAAACTATATATATTCTCTTCCCAATAAATTATATTGATCATATAAAGGAAAAATACTATATATTTTATTGTGTTTGAGGATGTGAATAGATAAAAAAATATGCATGGAAGTCTGTTTTACTAGATATATTCTTTTACTTGCACATAAAAAAAATTCATTGTATGCATTTGGTGAAACCCATGATAATGATTTTTAGGTTTTTGAAAATCTTTGTATTGTGCCAAGATAATACCCTACCTGTGTGTGAAAATCCACAGACCTAGCTGTAATATCCATGAAATTATTAACAACAAACTACTCTAACCACCATACATAATTTTTTTATGCCACTACTGTGATATATAGGTCTGCATTGATAAAGTTTTATACTTAACAGATTATCTCTACTTTCATAATATTTCATTCCTTGGTGAATGATTTAACTTGGATGCTTCCAGATTGTAGGTTTGAATACTTTGAAGTTTGAACACTTTAGCTTGCAAAAAAAAACTGGTGACAGATATAAAAACATATATCACAATCTGGTCTCCTTAAGGCATAGTGACATGTTATTTCTCAAATCCATCCAAACTAACTTAGACACTGTAACTTTCATACTACATCAAAGTATTTATTGCACCATATATCAAAACATTTTACACTATCTAATTTAGTCCTTATGCATGTCTTCCAATCCTCATTTCTCCTATCTGGCTCTGATACCACTATTGCCCACAAATGGAGAAATGAATTTAGAAAATATTCAGTACAAATCAACTTTTTTTATTTTTGTACAATAGTAAGCTTTATAAAGCTTATGGGAGAGAAGTTGGTTAAATAAAACCAACTCACGGGTAACCAACCCATTAACCAACTAAACCATAAATAAATTAAAATAAAGATTAAATAATAAATTTAATTTTGGATCATAAACCCAACATCAAAAACACTTAACCTAGCACTTTGCCTTAGATGGATAAGAAAACTAGCCTTCTCAGATGGCAGAGCATATGATCATAAAAACATCAAGTGGGATTAGAGCTAAGGATAGATTACTTCATTATATGGGGAGATTAGAAATTTGAAATCCTAACATAAAAATTTAAAATCTTAATAAGTTAGAATGAAAACCCTAAATAAAACTTAGGGTTTGGTGTGTCAAAGGACAATAACAATGAAAACTAGGGTTTTAAAGATTTATTTATATGTATTTATTTTGGATTTACCAATTGAAATCAATAAAACACATAAATGATTGAATATTTATTTATATTATAAAATATATATAATATAAATGTGAAATACAAAATCTAAAATGAGTTATAAATAAAAAATTAAAAACCGAATATGAAAACCTAGCTCAAACTCAACATATGATAACTGTGTAGGCTAATTGTTGATGAAAACTAATTGTAATTCCCTAAACTATGTCATAGTTAAAAGTAGAATTTAAAATTATGCTAGGACAAGGTAGAACTAAGAGGATAGGGTAGCATTTGAGCCTTGTTTATTGACTGTGGATGCATCTATGTTGACTATGCAAGTAATTTTATTGCATGGGTGCTTGCACCTATCTAAGATGGTATACTGATTATCTACATATGTCTATTTGATGTGTAGAAGACCTAAAAAATTGAAACCCTTGATCTTGTATAATAAACCAAATGGGGATCAAATAAAAATGAGGTAATAAAGAAAGGTAAATAGTTTATCTATTCTTAGAAAACCTTGAATAATTTGAGTGTTGCCTACATAGCCCAAAAGGGCCTTAGGCTGATGTAGTTCTCTCTCCTAGTATGTGTGTGTGTGTCAATATTAATATTTTATATATGAATACAACTAGATAGATTAAATTGAATGATTTAAAATGAGTTCCCTTGACCTATAATAAAATAGCTTTAGACTTGGCCTTTGACTACAATAGTAAATCATAAATTGAATTGGAAAATTTAGTGCTCATTTTCTCAATGTGCAGTGATTTTTGTAAGATATTTTAAGTGTTCTATTTGAATGAATTTGATGTGATTATATAGTGGTAAATTCAAAATATTTTATTTAACCAACTTTTCTAAAAATTTAGGACTGACATGGAGTGTCTCAAATTCAAAAAAGTGATCGTTAAAGTACTTGAGACAAGGGCACACTAGTAGACAATAGTGCAGTCTTATCTTAGAAGAATATAAACTATATAAATTTGTCTAAAAAATGTTAAAAAAAAATAAGAATGTCTAAATGATGTTCATTATTATTTTTAAGATAGTGAATAGAATAGTGAAGGTTCTATTAGATATTTCAAGTCAACAAAATGGAGAATAGGCCAAACAAGGTAAAAGTGTCAATATTAAACATTGCCAAGTAATTAATGATTAAATTTGAGTGTCTACATTCCCCCCTTTTATTCTAGTGATGCATTGAATTTAAATTAATAGAGTAACGGAGATGTGAACTTATGTGTGTATACACACTTTATCCTTTGAAGTGAAGCTTGGTTGTGAATGTGCTCAATGCATAACCTGTAACAATGCCACTAAAATTAGTTATTGCCCACATTTGAAAATTGAAAATTTGACACTTGAAATTTGAAATTTTGAAAAGAGACAAAGGAAATTATACACCTTAAGGAGTATGTAATTTAATTTCCCTATTAATTTAAAGTGGAGAAGTATGTATGCCCCCTTGTTGAGGCATTTAGAGAGATGTTGAACCTGTGGTGAATTGAGAGTGATTAAATCTCAATTGAAAACTAGTGAAATCCATTGAGTTGTAATGATTGTATGCTCCAACTCTCATAGATTAATATTTTAAAATAATTTAAGGATGTAACCACCAAATTTAGCTTGCTATTGTGCAACCATATACATTTGAGTGCTGCTAGCCTTCAATGTGGTAGAAGAAGAGGGTAGACCACTAAATGTTGCTCACTAAAGTGCAACCATAGTCATTTAGTGCTACTAAAATCTAACATGTCCCATTTTTTAAATGAAATGAATCACACCATTGTAGACATCTCTAGATTCTATTTGAAACTTTAACAAAGTAAAATTTTAAATTTCCATGTAGAAACATGAACGTGAATGAATATCATGCCCCATGTATCTATATTATATTTATATAGAATGCCAATTAAAACTTTTAACTTTTTGAAATATGTAACTTGTAATTATAGCAATAAGTGCACATGAATGTCACATATCCCATAATTTGAAAATTCTAAATCATGTTGTAATTATGAAAAATATATATTTCCATAAATTTAAAAATCATTGCTCATGGCAATCCCATTGTGATGCCCCCATTTTGAGATGAGAGATGTAGCCTATAATTCACTATTCTCTAAAGAGAACTTTAAAATATGTGAAAAATGTAATCATGTAGTAGTATATAAACATTTGAAATGTGTTGCATTATAGTATTGAATAGAGCATTGAATTGCGTATGAAATATATATTAGATTGATATATCATTAAAACACATAAAAAAATGTGCATGATATGTATCATGCCACAAGAATAAAAATTAAATCAATGCATGATATGAATCATGGCACCATAGACACAAACAATGAACATACAATTAATGTCATACTATGTCACACAATTTGCATAGAATGTTACACATAAGGCCCAAAATCCACATGCAAGGGACATGTAAATGTCACATAAATAAGCAAGGTCAAGGACCAAAGACAAATGACATGAATATGTCATACAAGTAAGAATATGTGTATGTTTCACACATAATTCCAAGGGCCACATCAAATAAGTAAGCAAGTCTTAACTTATTATGTAGTAAAGTAGGAATTAAGCATAGATCAAATGAGAGTAATCTACATCGATGATATGCATGGATGTCATTATTAGAAAATAATATATATGTGTAATACAATTTAAAATATGAGTGATTAACAAAACATTTCTATGATATATAACTCAACATGGTATAAAGGTTGTGGATATATACAACCTATTGAAGTGTTCATAGAGATTGAAGAAATTCCCCCAACTTAGTAAGGCTATTGGGCAATAAAGAAAGATTGATATTGAAAAAATCTGTAATAGTATGCCCTGTATCACTCTCACATACCTCATGAAAAGCATCATGTGTTTAAATTCAAATATGATATTTAACAAACATGAAATAAATAATATACGTAAAGAAGTAAGCTAACAACATTTGAAAATGCTTATAATTCCTGATTTTGATTTTTTTAGAAAATATTTTGATTTTTCTAAATTTTTGAAATATATATGTGTGTGTGTGTGTGTGTTTATATTTTTTAAATATTTGAAAGTAAAATATTTGAAAGTGATAAGAAGTGAGGCTTCAAAAATAGAAGAAAATAGGAGGGATTTGAACAATCCACAATAAGGTGTTAAAGCATAGTGTGGTAAAAAGGAAGGCAAGCGATGTGCCCTCAATGTATGTGTAAATGATTTAGAGTAATTTAGAATAAATGAATGACATGGATAAGGATGCACATTCCCCCAATGGGCAAGCTATTATGTTTTATCTTGGAGAATGTATGAGTAGATATATCTGATCATGTAAATGCAATAGAAGCCATAACAAGATATATATATATATATATATAAGCAAGTGGATTACCATAAAACATGGATGTTGAAATCATTGTAAGAATGGACATTCAAATTGGTTTGAAAATCAAGAGGTAAAGTTCCCAAATTGAAAATAAAGGCAAGGGATAGAACAATGCTTGGAGTTTAGGATTTTAAGATATATTGGATAATTTAGTTTGTGTATGCTTGAATTATGTTATGTTGGTATGAATTTATAGCCTTAGAAGTAGTTAATGTCATGGAAATTTGATCATTAAAAAAATTAATTGCTAACTTGATGGGAAAATGAATGCAAAATAATTAGTTGTTATTTTATTGCTTGTACATATAATAGTTGGTTCATTATGCGTATGTATTTCCTTAATCTCAATTTGTAACTATTTTGACTTAGGAATCCATACATGTGTAGGTAATTTTGTTGGCATATTTGGATTTTGTAAGAATTTTACCTTAGAAAACTCTCGTGTTTGTGAGAATTGTCTAAAATCGAGGATGACCAAGACTGAGATTATAGAGCGAACACACACCTATTGAAGCCCAAAATCATGAAATGAGTAGAAGCTAATAGATTGTATTTGGGAAAAGTGGATTGTTTATAAAAATCTTAGGAATCCATGTTGGTACACACCCAAACACAAAGGTTTAATGGTCTCCTTGGCACAACAATAGATGGATTACAAGATAAACAAACCATGCTGCATACAAGAGCAATATATCTCACTCCACACTAATTGCCTTGGAGGATAGGCCTATAAATAGGTTAGTTGAGTGTAGGATGACTCAACTAGATAAGGTGAGGGGGTGGGATCTTCCACTATGAGTGGAGAGAGCAATGAGGGAACACAGTGGAAAAGGAACCTGAGTAGACTAGGCACTTAGGGGACCAAATGGGATGGATAACCCCATTTACTCACTGTGTGACCCCATACACTCACAAGTGCAAAATGACATCATGGTGATGTCATAATGACCTCATAAAGACATAAATAACCTAATTATCCTCCTAAGCAGGCTAAAGTAATAAGTGTAGTAAAAACCTATGCCAACACCCCTCCTTAAGTGTATCTTAGGTAGGTACTAGAATTGGGTCCCGATAATTAGGCCTTATAAGGTACCTAAGTACAATGCAACTCTCAAAAAGTGGAGTAAAAGGAGAAAACCTAGTGGGAAAAAATTTCCCCCAAATAGAGAAAAGAAGAAGAAGAGACTAAAAAACCCCCAGAAGGTGATGCTAAAGCAATCAACACTCTAAGTACAACTTGTAAGATGACAAAGGTCAATGATGAGATCTTCTACCTAAAGATTGTACAAGATCCATCTACATAAAACAATGTTTCTTCCCTTTGGCAAAGGAAGAAACTAACATTTGTACTGAAAGTCTATCCATTCCATAATGGAAGATGAAGGTATCAGTATGAAGATATATGAATATGGTCCAAATCAGATCTATGGCATGGGTCTAGTACAAATGTGCATATAATAAGGAGGTAATACCACTGCACTGAAATAGTTGGAATAATGACATAGAACATTTGCTAAAAGAATGCCCATGTGAAGTATGGAGCATGACTCACTAACTGAAGAAATGAAATCTACAGAAAGAGATGAGACATCAATTCTCTCAATGGGTGTACTCTCACTAAAAATAATAGAGTTCTCCAAAGTGAAAATATGTGATGGCTTTAAAAGAGCAACATCTTATATAGGAATGAATGTAGAATTTGCAATAAGATAACTAAGGTCAAGTAGAATCTCATCTTGTAGTGGTGTCTTGACAAAATGAAGAACACTATCTATGATGAATGCATCATCATAAGGAATAGAAGTAGGATGAGAGAGTACAATAGTCTTAGAAGAGGTAATAGGAGGAGGAGTGATATATATCTTAGTAGGATCACCAAAAAGACTCTGAAGAGTGATCCAAATAATGGAGGGACACTTTGTGTGATATACATGGTGGTGTAAATCACATGAAACATGCAATAATAAGTGACCATAGACATAGTCACAAGAGTTAACCCAATCTTTATATTGACTTGGGTCAATAAGAGAAGGAATTTGTCCATATAAGAATGACACAAGTTCTTGATCTAGAAGTGAGCATTTCATGTACACACACCATGAAGCATAATTAATTTTTTTGAAAAAGATCACTAGAAATGAAACAACTCTCCTCATCTGGTAGTAATAATACATGATCTTGAGATGGACTTCAGACTACACTAAAAATGATTCTAATCAGGTGATAGAAATTGGTGCACAAGTGATAATACATGCTCAAATAGACATCATGATCTACTGATAATGAATCTAGGAATATAAGAGCCGTATATTCAAGTAGTCACTAAATGGGCACATGTAATAGTTACAAAAACTAAGTGTGCATAAGAGAGAATGCAAGGCCCACAATAACCATCGTAAGACAATAAACAATGACCCCCCTATGTTTGAAATTACAAAGTATACTCAATAAATGAGCAATCTATGCTTATATTTGAGTAACAAAGAATGAATGACAATGTACATATCAAAAAATAGACGTTAGACTCAGTTGATAATGCATCCAAAAGAATGAATAATTAGTGAAATTGACCAATATAGTACACATGAAATGAAAATAGGCCAAGCAAGAAGATGTCAAACTCTATTGATAATGCATTTGTATGAGGAGAAGTAAATGTGTGAACTACATGAGAAGGAAGAAAGAATGTTTGGTTTGCTTATGAGTGGGGTTTGCCGCCTACCAAACCAAACCTCACCCTCCATCTTTGACAAGTGAAATAAATGATGGAAAGTAATAATGAATCTAAAATATTACAAATCCCCTTATTTGTCCATTTACAATATATAATAATTTTATATAAAAAACAAGTAAAAAACTATTATTTAAAAAAAAACAAAGAATACATGCCCCACCATTGATTTTATGAAAACACAAAGTCACCCCACCATAATTATCTCCACCATTTATATGTCCCCCACCTCAGTCAACCAAAAGTCTTCCACCATTTCTAATAATCACCCCCACTTACAGAATTTCCCCCACCCCACTATTCAAAATAAAAAACACCTCCTTTATCATTTATCCCCCACTAATAGCTAAAGCAAGTTGATCCTTTTTTTGTTTTAAGAAAAAATTAAACATTGAAAAAAGTTGAAACCCTATGCTAATTGTAGAAAAGCATGAAATAGAATATCACGATGCTTTTCTAGCAAGAAACTTTCCTAGACCCATAAACAAGGTGGAAGATAGTGCAGGAGGATAATGATAGGTCTAGGCAAGTGGTGTAGGGGATGCTGCCAAGGTGGAGGAGTGACCAAGGGCAAAGGAGCAATTGAGAGAAAAGTAGATGGTAGTATTAATTGATAGATCTGTGAAATGATGGAGGAGGTAAAAACCATGATGCAACATCCACCGTAGTCAATAGAAGGATCTACTAATAGCTGGATGGTGAGAAGATAAGTTAAGATAAAAAAAATTGTTGTTGTCTTAGTATAAAATCAGCCACATAAAGGGTCATATGGTGGTGTGGTTTATGACTTTCCCAATGGCAAATGGAGAGGCTTAAGTTGGAAAATGAGATAACACAATAAATATGCTTTTTGGTAGGTGTATTTACTTAGCTAGTGGAATTTATGTTGCATCAATATACTCTAGTTTGGAATCAAAGTTATATAGCAAGGAGTCTACCTCAAGGCAAACCAATGGTGTAAACAATGTGACTATGATAACTATCTGATGGATTGCATCCACAAATGTGATCACAATAGCTTACTAAAGATATGGATATCTTCATGAGATATTGGAATTGCTTCACCAAATGCAAACAACAGATGTCAAACCTGATCACTCTACCCATGGTCTTGGAATAGCCTTCCAACCTACTTGTTAGCTTGTATCATGCATAGAAACAAAATGTGATTGCCTAAGATGAACGCAAATCTAGAATACAAATAAATACATGCAAATGCAAATGTCATATAGATTTTAGATGATAATAAATCGTAGATGAAACACATAGATCTATAAGTTTCCTCGTAATAGATTTTCATTATAATACAATACAGAAAACTTACTCAAGATTTAAAATATTAGAATAACATGGTGATCATTTCTAGATACCCACTCTGATACCATGTGAGAATCATCCAAAATTGAGGATGACCAAAACCAAGACTATAAAATGAACACACATCTATTGAAGCCCAAAATCATGAAATAAATAGAATTGATAGATTGTATTTAGGAAAAGAAGATTGTTTATACAAAGCTTATAAAAACTTATTGTCACTTACCTAATCACAAAGGATTAATGGGCTCCTTGGCATAATAATAGATGGCTTATAATCTAAAAAACCCACACTACATACAAGAACAATAGATCTCACTCCACACTAAATGCCTTGGAGGATAGGCCTATAAATAGGCTGGTTGAGTGCAAGATAACTTAGCCAGATAAGGTGAGTGGGTGGTATCTTCCACTATGGGTGGAGAGAGCACTAAGGGAACACAATGGAAAAGGAACTTCAGTGGACTAGGCACTCAGGGGACCAAGTGGGATGGATGACCCCATCTACTCACTGTGTGACCCCATGCACTCACAAGTACATAATGACATCATAGTGATGTCATAATGACCTCATAAAGAACTAAATAGCCTAATTACCCTCTTAAACAAGCTAAAGTAATAAGTGTAGTAAAAACCTACACTAATAGACTTAATGTTTGTTTATTGCTTATATAGTTAATTTGAGAACTACCAATAATATCACTAGCTTAAAACTTATCATTAAGAAAATATTTTTAAACCTTTATATCTTGTATTGGATATTTTTGAGGAATATGATGTTTAACATTGGGAGATTTGGAAGACAAAGATGAAGATTCAATTAGCTTATTATCAATTTTTTGAAATGAGATAATTCATTTTTTGTAATTTCTTTAACTTTTCTTGTAATGTATAACAATCATTATCATGATGTCCATTAATTCCATGATAAGCAAAAAATGGTTGGAATTTAATTTTTTCCACATGATGAGGAGAGTGATAGTAATTAAGGAGTAGTTTTATTAACCTTTTATCCAATAATTTATCTAAAATATCATGTGGGAAATCATTGAAAGCAAATTTAAGCGGTTGCATTATCTTTGATGTAAATAAATGAGTATGATTAGTAGCTTTAGAGAGATATTACTTTCCCTTATGTAAGACTTTGAATTATAAAAAAGTAGACTTAGCTTTATGCACTAGATTATGAACATCAAGATGTGACTTTTTATTAAGGAATTATTTAGCATGTGCATTTTGAGAAGATAATTTGTAATTTATTTTTTTCTTAATTTGGAATATGTGAATCGATATTAGATGATTAGACTTCGTTATGTGGATTTTTGATATGTAGGTCAATGTCCCAATTCATATTATTTGATACTTGAACAAAGAGATAAAAATGACTCCCAACTATAATAGATTAACTTCTCTTTTAATGGATATATAAACCCTCTACAAAAGATATATTGAACTTACAAATTGGTTGGTTGGTAAAGGAATTGAGTCATAACAATTTTAAGTCTTAAAATGTAGTCCTAAACTTGATTGGATTTGCATTGATGTAGAAAAGGTAACCACACATAAGTGATCCTAGCTCCCTTATTTTGAATATATTGGATTAATTAATCTTCTTCTAGTTCTAGATAAGTATTGAGGGATCCACTAGGAAGGGAATGAAACTAAGAAAGTGCACATCCCACTAAACTGTTAAGAAATAATTGTAATAACATTTGACCACCATTGTAACCATTCATAATTTCTTGAAAATATCTAAGATGTAGGTAAAGGTACCCACTTCCATAAAATTTAGAAAATGTAGACATTTTAAATTTGAGAGGTAAAGGTGCATACAATATATTGTGCATGGTAAGATTACCATGGATTGTGTTGGAGTCAATCCAAGCATGATATGCTTAAATATCTAAGGATAATTGATGTAATTTATCTTAAAAATATCCTACATCATACGTTAATTATTTGACTTATTATGAAGTCATGTTGAGGTTCTTAAGAGGTTCATTTAAGGGTGGAATTAAATTGTTAATTTTAGCCATTGGAAGACTAGTTCTAATAGGATAAAAAGGATGAAGGATAAGTTATTCCTTTAGTGTATGAGATTCATTGGATGTATATGATTCATGTGGTTATTATTTATTTATAAAATTAAAATAAGTATCATTATCAAGAGATTCATTGTCTTCATGTGATAATTCTATGCTAAGATTATGAAATTATGGCATAAGAGTAGTGTCATGTGTAGACAAGCATGCAGTTGAAGTGACAACAACATCACATGATGTGTTAAAAGGGATGCCATTGATTTCAATTGTAGCTTGTGATGTGCTGAGGGAAGAAGAGGGAATTTCATCCTTCTTGGTTGACAAAGGGGAAGACCTATGGCATGTAGGATCAATATCGATAATGTGTAAAGGAGAATAAATAACATCATTATTATTAGCATTCACATGCACTTCAAGTGAAGGAGAATCATGAATTTGTTTGTGAAAAAAATTATCCTTATTTATACATATTCTATACATTGATTTTATAATCATAGATGCGATAAAGAGCATTATCAAGGTGGAAAGATAAGTTAGGTATACAAGGATAAACTTCCTCTTTTTAGATGAAGAGTGGAAATTTAAGAGAGACTAGATATTCATTTTTAGAATACTCTGTTTGATTTATATTATGAGTTAAGGGATAAGGTAAAGGAGGATATTGAGTAGAATATAAATTTAAATCCATGGTGGAAGCCAAAGATGAATTTGAAGAGGAATCAAGAAGTGAAATATAAAAAGAGTTTAAAGATGAAACCGAAGAAGAGTCTACAAGTGTACTTGAATAATGATCTAAAAATGAAACCAAAGAGGAATCTAAAAGTGAATTTGATAAGGAGTAAAGAGGTGGATCTAAAAAGGAATATATAGATGACTCTAAATAGGAATCCAAAGGTGACTCTAAAGAGGAATCTAGAGGTGAAAGCAAAGAAGAATCTGGGGGTGACTTATCTTATATGGACTCATGTTCCCAAGTTTAAGCAAAATCAAATTGTCTATTAATTGTTTCATAAATATCATAATCATCCACATGTTTGTTCCATAAGTTTTTGCTTGTTGTAATTTTTTCATTCAATATCATAACTAAAATGCATTGCATGAGTAAAGAATAACTTATCTAAAAGATGAACATCATTAGCCTATTTAATTTGACTATCCATGATATATATAATGAATTTGATTACAATAAAATAATAAACTTAATTATATCAATTAATCTTGTATATACAAAGGAATTAATGATTATGAATATAATATAATAAAAGATGAAGGTATAATAGGTGATCTAGGAAAGGGTTTGAATGATTGTGTGGGCTCTCAATTATACTTGATTGTTCATAGACTAATGTTAGCCTAATATTCTAGAACACTAAATATAGAGGATAAAACATGCATGTAGCCCACTATCACATCTTTGAGTGTATGGTGTGAGTACCTTCCCTGGGTGACACACTTCTCTCAAGTGCACCACAAATCAAATGCCTAAAAAGGATTCTTATGGTATAAACAAGGTACCATAGGCTTTTCTTATATATTGAGGTACAATGAAACTAAAATGTATGTTTAGTGTTGTACAATGGCTTGAATATTGGGGTAGTACTCCTCACACCATGGATTCCATAAAATAGATCACCTTTTAGCTTGTAACGATAGTCATCGAGTAGTTTTAAAATTATCAAAACATAGTTTCTAAAAACAAGCAACAAAGAATAAAAAAATAAAGAGAAAATAAAATTGAAATATTTTTGTGTATAGAGATAAAAATACTCAACCCAAGGTCAAAATAAAATGATTCAGTGTCAAATATTATCCAGGTTGACAAGATAAATTATTCAATGTCAGATTAAATCCAATGTCAAATAAGATTGATTCATGGTGTTGGATTTATATCCAAGGTAAAATATTATTTTATTTCAATGTCAAGAATTTAAAGACAGTTTTATGAAATCCTAAGACACAAACAAGCAAAAAAGTAATGTTCTAAATAAAAAAATTACAGGTTCATCAAAATATTTATATGTTTTATTTTAGATTTACCTATGGAAAGCAATAAAATACATAAATGATTGAATACTTATTTTTATTACAAAATATATAGAATCTAAATGTGAAATACATAATTTGAAATGAGATATAAATAAAAAATTGTTAAGCATATATGCAAACCTAGCTCAAACTGAACTTATGTTGACTATGCAGGCTGACTGTGATGAAGATAGATTGTAATGATCCCTGAACTATGTTGCAATTAAAATTAGAATTTAAAAATTTATTGGGATGAGGCTATAATAGGAGGATATGGCTACACTAAAACCTTGTCTATTGATTACGTCCACATCTGTGTTGTTAGTTCATGCAATTTTCCTTCACAATATTGGGTTTACTGATTGTATGTGTACGCCAATTTGATGCATTAAAAATATATAAAATTAAAAACATATCTCTTTCACAATAAAAAAATTGGAGATAAAATACAGAAGGGGGAATCAAGTGATCCGAGCAACAATTCAGGCAATAATTTGGGTGACAGTTCCACCCAAAGTGATGACAAAACTTTTGGGAGGCATAACTTTTGCACCGTAGCTCCAATTGACTCACCATTTGAACCATTGGAAAGATAATAATGAGGATAATTACATGATATGTCATAGATATCTTCTCGATGAAGTTTTACCCTTGAAAACCCAATGTAAGTTCCCCAAATTTCAATTTTAGTAGTGCAGTCTAAAAATAGTAAGTTTCTAAAAATAGTAATTCCTCAAATTTTGTATTGTTTTAAAGCATGGAAGTCGAACCACTTAATCTACCTCAATATTGGTGACATTCCACATCCTCCCCCTACTTTCAAAATGGGTATAAATAAATATCTAACCTGAAATGGAAAATCAAACATCTCTTCCCAAAGATAAGCATATAGTTGTATTGTGATCTTGAGTAATAATACATCTCTTCTTAGAGAATTCATTATTAATGTGTTATTTATATGTTCTTAAAATTTTTATCAACTAGAAATTATGATTTTTAGATCAATGGTATTAGAGCAGTTTATCTTAAGAGTGTATGATCTCGAGGATGAGGTCAGGCTACAAGAAGCTTGGGTGGAAAAAAATAGAGCTTCCAAACTATCCACCTATTCACTCCAAATGACTTCAAATGGCGGATGACACTGAGACATCTGATCCTTTCAATGAAATGGTGTATGAAGCTCTCTAATGACAACAACCATAGATGATGTAATATTTTTCTCAAATTCTTCAATTACTCTCGATGGGAAATTTTGGCTCCTTAGCTACACTTCCTAGCTCCTCATCCATGGAATGTCATTTCAGTGCCCCAATACCCTTCAAAGTTTAGGTGAATTTTGATAATCCTACATTTGAAGGCAAAATCAATGCTTATGTAGTATAAAATTGGTTAGATTAATTGTCTTCCTACTTCTTTGTAAATAAATTCACTGATGGAGAAAAGATCACTTTTACTCTTTTGAAAGCATCATTGCCCGTGAAAAATTGGTGGGAAGTGTACAAAAAGAGGTTCAGTATAGATGACATTGGCCTTGAGGTGGAACCTACCTTGGATGATTTCATGGAAGCTGTGAAAGAAGAATACTATCCCATTAGAGCATATGATGATCTATACATATAGTGGCAACAACTTCACCAAGGTAAGGACCAATCTGTTCAACATTACACAGACATTGTTCATTCTTTGTCTGCAAGATTGGGCATCCAAGAAAGTGATAAACATAAGACTCTCAAATATCATGGTGGACTCCAATGGTACATATGAGGGGAAATAGAACTCTTCAATTTGTAAACCCTTGGTGAGGCATACAAATTCGTAGTGCAAATTGAGCAGAAGTATGGCAGAAAGAATACGATGAGTCAGCACTCAAAATGGAAAAGTGACATGAAAGGTCAAACATTAGGCCAAAATTGGAAGTAAAAGGAGTTTCAAGATATGAAACACCAGAAAGGGAAGGCTAGAAAATGGTGTGATTACCACAAAATTGGAACTCACTCCAAAGAAGAATGTCGAGCCATCAAGTCACTATTTTCTAAGTCATAATACTCAACATCTACTACTCTATCTCATACACAACCCAAAATCAAAGAGGATGAAGAAGAAATTGTAGATAATGAGCCTGACACCATCATCTTTTCATCATAAATTTATGAGGAAAGGCCAAATGACAAGGAAAGATTATTTCACTCCAAATTATGGGTAAAAGGTAAGCCTCTGCATTTCATTCTTGATAGTGGGAGTCAAAAGAATTTAATCTCTGCTAAAGTTGTGAAAAGTCTAAATCTATCCATGAAGCCTCATCCAAGCCATACAATATTAGATGGTTGAGCCCAAGGAGAGACCTTTGTATCACCCATCAGTGTCTTCTTTCATATGCAATAAAACCTTTCCAAGATGAAGTATTGTGTGATGTGGTTAATCTAGATGTTTGTGATGTACTCCTTGGTCAACCATTCATGTATGAGCAATATGCAATATATGAATCATGAACCTGAAGAATCACCCTCACTCTTGGAACACAATGCTATAGGGTACCAAAGGTACCACCTCCCACATCTATCTCCCTGATCAGTGTTAAGCAACGTAAGAGATTGGTGGAGAGGACAAAGCAATTTATTCTCATGGTGGTCAAACCACAAAAATCCAAGAAGGCCAATGTTACAATCCTGACTACATAATCACCATAACAATAAAAGTAGATAGGATGAATCACAAGAGAATATGATGACTTATTCAAGTCACCCATAGGAGTTCTACTACATTTCCAAGTAAAACATTCTATCAATTTGATCCCAGGATCACCTTTGCCTAACAATCCTGTGTATCATAGATCAATTTTAGAGAATGATGAGATAAAAAGATAGATTCAAGAATTGATCCAAAAGGGTCACATCAGGCCAAGTTCTTCACCTTATGGCAGCCCAATTATCTTGGCACCAAAGAAAGATGAAACATGGAGGCTTTGCATTGACTATCGAGCCCTGAATAAAATAACTATGAAGAATCACTACCCTCTCCCTAGGATTGATGACCTGATAGACTAATTCCATGGTGTGAAGTTATTCACCAAAATTGATCTCAAATCTAACTATCACCAAATTCCCATCGATGTCTAGAAGACTGCATTCAAATCTAAGGAGGGGTTATTTGAATGGTTGGTTATGCCTTTTGGCTTAACTAACGCACCTACAATCTTCATGAGGATGATGGATGACATCCTATGACCCTTCACCAACTCATTCATGGTTGACTACCTAGATGATAGACTCATCTACAACAGAACATGGGAGGAACATTTGCAACATGTTCATAAGGTGCTTCAAACTCTTTGAGAGCACAAATTGTATGCAAATCTCAACAAATGCACATTCAAGATGAAAATAATTTAGTACCTTGGGTATGTTGTGAATTAGGAAGGGGTCCATGTTGATCTAGAAAATATTTGGGTTATTCAAGAATGGCCCACATTAAGGACCCTCACAGAACTTCATAACTTCTTGGGTCTTGAAAATTTCTATCGCATGTTTGTTCTTGGATTTTCACATATTGCTTGGTCACTGACCCAAGTGACTAAAGGAGGAGTTAAAGCTATATTTCAATGGGGTGAAATACAATAAAGGGAATTTGATAATTTGAAGAATAGACTTTGCTCAGCCCATGATCTTGCCTTGCCAGATTTGCATCAACCTTTTGAGTTGATGACAAATGCATCTGAATATGCTATGGGAGCTATCATCATGAAACATGGCCATCCTATTGCATATCATAGTGAAAATTTCACTAATACAGTCAAGAAATATCTGACATATGATAAGGAGTTGTATGCCATTGTGCAAGCCTGTAAATAACGGAAACACTACATCTTGGGGAAAGAGACAATCATCCACATTGATGACAGACCATTGGAATTCATCCAAACATAGAGCAAACTATAAAATAAGAGGCACCAAAAGTGGGCCACATATCTTTAGCAATTCCATCTAATCATCAAACACAAAAAGGGGAGCTTAAATACAACTATAGATTGTCTAAGCCACCCACTGATTACTACACTCACAATAGTTTTTGACCTATGCAGAAATGAGACTACCACTTGGGGGTGCTATGTATGAAGCAAATCCTACCTTTACTAATACATATCAAGTGCTTCAAAAAGGTAAACATGTTTTTGATTTCTATTTACAAGATAATGTCCTTTGTCATATGGGTCACATCTTTGTTCCAACTATAGAGTAATAGAAGATGATATGGGAAGCACATTTTAGTAGGATAGATGGACACTTTGGTATAGAAAAGACATTGGTAGTTCTTCAAAAACACTTCTACTAACCCCATATGTGAAAATATGTGGAAAGATATCTCAAATATTTCACCCCATGTGTGATAGACAAGCCAACAAATAAGAAGCAAGGATAGTACATGCCATTGCTAGAACCAACCAGGCCTTGGGAATCTATCTCAATAGATTTTCTCTCAGGTTTCCCCACTTCAAAACATGGTAAAGATTGTATTTTTGTGGTAGTTGATCATTTTTCAAAAATGGCTATCATGATTGTTTGTAAGAAAAATATATCTATTGAAGAAACTACTCAACTATATTTTTGTCATGTATGGCTCCATTTTGGTCTCCTAGAGTCCATTGTCTCAGATTGAGATAACAAGTTCCTAAGTATCTTTTGGTCCACTCTATGGAAGATGATGGATACCAAGCTGATGAAGTCCATAGCCTTCCATCCATAGAATGATGGTCAGACAGAGGTGGTGAACTACTTGATTATTCACATGATTTGGATGTATCACTCCAAACATCTATGCACATGGGATGAGGGGATTCTTTTCATAAAACATGGATACAATTTGGCCCTGCACATCTCGACCAAGCACAATCCATTCTAAGTATGATTCAGGTTCCAACCCATGGCACCAATTGATATAGTTGTTCCACTCTCCACCATGGAATACACACCTCATGGAAGATCTGAGGTAGAAAAAGCAACAAAGTTCATTGAACAAATGCAACACATCTAACATCAAGTTCATGACATCTTGGAGAAGATGAATCAAATGTATAAGCAACACCATGACAAACATAGGATTTCACACCATTTTTCTATGGGTGATAAGGTTTAGTTATAACTTTAGAAGGAACAACTTGCAGGCCCACATAGAAAAATTTGACCTCTGTGATATGGTCCCTACACCATCACCATAAAAGTTGGAGAAAATGATTTTGAGTTGAACCTACTAGCCTACCTTGGTTTGCATCCAATATTCAATGTGGAGCTCCTCAAACCATATCATCCACCTCTATTAGACACTTTAGTCATAGCAGAACAACTAGACATTGATGAGCTTGATCCACAGATTTTTGCTCCAGTGGAGGAGGATCAGATTGTGGACACCTAGATGAAGACAACAAGAGGATGCTTTATTCCACTTTATCAAGTGGTAAAAAATGGGCCAACTTAGCCACTAAGGTGAGTAGCTCATAGAGGATCAAATCAAGACACAACTTCCACACCTAATGAGGAACATTGATGCAATGGGGACCATTTCTTTTCAAGGAGGGAGGAATGATTCGGGCAATAATTTTGGTGATAATTTGGGTGATAGTTCCACCCCAATTGATGATAGAAATTTTAGGAGCCATAACTTTTGCACCGTAGCTCCAATTGACTCATCATTTAAACTATTGGAAATATAAGAATGAGGATAATTCCATGAGATGGTATGGATCTCTTATCAATGAAGTTTGACCCCTAAAAACTCAATGTAAGTGCCCCAAATTTCAATTTTAGTAGTGTAGTCTAAAAATAGTAAGTTTCTAAAAATAGTAATTCCTCAAATTCTGTATTGTTTTAAAGCATGGAAGTCAAACTACTTAATCTCCCTTGAGATTGGTGACCTTCCACATCTTCTCCCTACTTTCAAAATGGGTATAAATAAAGATGTAACTTGAAATGGAAAATCAGACATCTCTTCCCAGAGATTAGCATATAGTTGTATTGTGATCTTGAGTAATAATACATCTCTTCTCAGAGAATTCATTGTTACTGTGTTATTTCTATGTTCTTGAAATATTTATCAACTAGAACTTCTGAGTTTAGGATCATCAGGCCAATGTAATTATTCCTCCTAGAGTGAGTGTGTGAATATTAATATTTTTTATATTAATGAAACTAGATATATTGACTTGAATGATTGAAAATTAGTACCCTTGACCTGAAATAAAATATCTTTAGGCTTGGCCTATGACTTCTATAATAAATTAAAATTTGAATTGTAAAGACTAATGTTATTTTTCTCAATGTGTAGTGATTTTTTAAAGCTCTTTCATACGTTCTATTTGAGTGAATTTGATATGCTTAGATAGTGGTAAATGTAAAATATTTATATTAAGATACTTTGATAAAAACATGATAGGGCTGACATAGAGTGTTTCAAATTTGAAAAGTGACTGCTAGAGTACTTGGGACAAGGGTACACTAGTGGACAAGGCCGCATTGCAATCCTATCTGCCTAGTGTGGTCTTGTTTTAGAAAAATAGAAACTATTGAAATTTATCTAGGAGAATATATAAGTAAAATAAGGATGTTTAAATAATGTCGATTAGTATTTTTAAGATGGTGAATAGAATAGTGAAGGTTATCTTAGAGATTGAAATCAATAAAATGAATAGGCCAAACAATGTAAGGATGTCAAGATTAAACATAGTCAAAAACTTAATGTGCAAATTTGAGTGTCTCTAGGATTGAAACACCAAGATAAACATATCACATATAAGAGAAAATCAAAAATTATATATGTAAATCAGATGTTAATATAAAAATATAAAACCTTGAGAAAGTATAAGGAAACCTATGGTTTGTTGTGCTCAAGAAAAAATACATTCATTGGTATGTTTTAATTGATTTTGGATTTGGTGATATAAACAATCCAAAATATTGAGTCTAATCATATCATTTAATCTAGGTCTAAATTAAGTAAATTTAATTGTAATAATAGAGTATAACTATTTTATTACAATTTACTATCTATAAAAATGACCTAAGAATTAGGGTACTTAGCATGTTTAAGTTTTGTTCCAGTCTGGATAGTGTATAATCATTAAAAGGCTATTCAAAGGCTTCATGTTGACTATAATCAGAAAATAAACTATGAAGTTTGCTAAGATGAGTCCAGTGTTGGATGGACACCTGTGGTAGTCAAATTCATCTACACTATTTTATTAATCCAAGGAATCTACATATGTCTATGATAGTTTGGATTGTTACATCTATGTCTGCAAATATCTCATGTATATTCAAATTTATTAGGACTTACACAAACAACTATGTTTTCTTTCTTGATTTTAAACCTAACTTTCTCTCTTGATATCAATGTGACCTAGAAAAAGGGGTTAAATAGGATTGCTTGATTTGACCTCAACCACCCCTTGCTTAGTGGATAAGTGCTACCCACACTCTAATACTTTGAAGAGGGCTCAAACCACATGTAGTTATCCCACCTTGTTGAGTGTGTGCAATCAATGTAATACTAACATGATGTGCAATCCTACTTGTAAATTGAAACAATTGAAAATATTTGATTTTGATATTAAAAATGTATTTAGACTTGGCTTAAGGACTACTCTTTTTAGGGGTTTTATATTTTGAAGTTTTAATTTAGTTCCTCTCAATATGCATATGTTTTTCAATGATAGATATATGCTTTATAGATAGGAATAGGCATATGATAGCTTTGTATAAATACCTAACTTTTTGGGTATCTTCCCTCAACATCAATATATGAAATATACATAATAACCCATAGAAAGAATTCTAATTTGGGAAAATAATGTTGATGGGTGCATGGATGAGTCCTACCAAGGTAGATGGATCTGATAATAAGATCCATTTGACTATGAACAGAACCATACAATACACAAAAATCAATAATATGAGACTAGGAGACAATTTGAGTAAGATAATAAGCTATTCAGGTAGAAACTATGATAATCTTATGTATTGATAATAACAATTTAGGAAGGCTAGGTCCATGACTAAGAGAATGGTTAAGAGAGAGTATGAACAAGAGTTAGTTATGTGAACACAAGTCATGTATACAAAGCTTGGTAAAAAATTACACTATTATGTATCTACAAGTATCAACCATAATACCACATTGAGAGATAATAAAACCCAATAAATTTATAAATGTGACACCATACCAAAGACACAATTCTTAGTTTATAATTGAATGTTATATTTTTCAATCATTTAAATATTTTTTGCAAGTATTCAACATGGTCTTTACACCTTTTATTTTTTTATATTATCAATGACATAAACCTCAATTATGTCTTGCATGTAATAATGAAAAATATGTGTCCTATCCCTTTGATAAGTAGCACCAATGTTTTAAAATCTGCAAGGCATGACCACATAACAAAATTTACCCAATGGTATAGTGAAAGTAGTCTTATACTGATTGGCATGCTTAATCTCAATCTGATTATAGCCAAAAAATCCATCCACAAAGGGAGACATTTCATACCCAACATTATAACCAACAATCATATCAATAATGGGTAAATGAAATTCATCCTTGGGATAAACATTATTACGATTTCAAAAGTTATTGTAGATGTGTATGCACTCATTAGGTTTCATAACCATTAAAATGTTGGACATCCAAGGTGAATAATTGATGGGTTAGATGAACCACATATTTATTAGAAATTAGAAATTATCTATGATTAATACATAAAATTTAGGATGCACCTTCCATGTATTTTTATTCACTAATTTAACATATGGATTGACTACTAGATTATGAGATGTGATGGATGGATCCATACAGGGCATATCATAATAAGCCCAAGCAAATAATTCTTGAAAATATGTCAAAATTTCTCTATGGCCTTTATCTTTTTGTGGTGTTAATGATGCACTAAGTAATACAACTTTATGATCTTCTTTGGTACCATATTTGAATTCACTTATCTCTTCGTTAAGTAATGCATATTGATCCTTAATGTGTGGTGCAGGAGGTAAGGAATTAAGACCATCTAATGGGAAATATTATTTAATAGGAGAAGGCTCACACTCACCAAAGTAAGCATGATGATTAAGCTTATGAGGGAATATTGATTTATGATGAGAAGATGGTAACTCATCATAAGATTCCACATATTCTTAAAGAGATTCATCATTAGCAATATTATCAAGTACAAGTAGCTCAAATGAATCATCTTCATCAATCAGCTTGGGAAGTATAAGCTTTAAAGATGTAGCATGATAAAATTCATTTTGATGTGATGCACTAGACTTGGAAAAGTGAGTATGTAATGGTTTATATGTTGAAGTACCATATTGATTGTAATCATTAATAGATCCAACATTATATTTGAAAGGTTTATAATTAGTTGTAGTGTTAACACTATATCTAAGACCTAGTTTGAATTGATAAAGAATGGAAATTATTGGGTTAATAATACCTTGTTCATTTTTTCCTAACCCACTATATTTTTATCCCATATTTTTTGAAGTGTCACATTTTCTATATTTTCCTAGAGTACTTTTGAGTGGACCACTAGATTGGGTGGGTTAATTGGTGTTGAGACAACTGTTTACCATATGTTGCTTATCCTTAGCTATAAAAGGTGGTATGTCATTGAGAATGGAAGGAGGCAAAGGTCACCCATAATATTGCAGATAATAATATAATTGTACAGTACCAAATGTATGCATTTCATCTTTATATTTAATAGGACCATATAGTGTAAAATTAATCTTTGGTAAATACTCATTTATGCAATCAATTTGTAATAATCATCTTTATTATCACCTTGAGCATGAGTATCATCATTGGTATTACTAGATGCACCCACATTATATGTATTTTTTCAATTTTTAGGAATATAATGTTGAGGTGTTATGTTATTTTGTTGAGGTATGTTGAGAATTGGGATGAAAACTTATGTGGGTTCCTAATGTTTACAATACCATAAGGAGAAATTATTGGAATGACAAGTGTAAATGTAACCCTTATGTAAAACTTATGAGATTTTATGCAATGTAGATGGGATGAAAATAATATCTTGAATCCAAGGTCTACTAAGCAAAAAATTATAGTTAAGTTCATCATATATTACTTGAGATTTTATAGCTAAAGTCTTAGGCATAAAAAATATGTTTAGTATAATTGGTCCAAGGGGATTTGTGCTTTATTATCAAATTATTTGATGATCATATATGACAATTTAAGATACAATAAATTCCAAGTTCATTGACAAAGGCATCAATAGATATGTATAATCCTAAACCATTATCTAGAAGGACCCTGTTAATTCTCAGATGATTGATTTTATCTTGAATATACAAGAGAAGGTACTAATCAATAGTGTTTTTAGAGGGTAAATCCTATAAATCAAAGGAGATGAGGTTCTCACTATTTTTTAAAGTTTTAACAAGAGAATTAAAATAGGTGGCCTCAATATTGGTTGGTAGAGTAACATTACAAAAGTCATCACGTAATATGTATTTTAAAATAGTGGATTTCTTAAGCAATTATATGATGGAGATATTGTCTTATATATTTTGAAATTGGTCCACAAGATAGTAAAGGCTTGAGCACTTGAATCTAGATCATAGAAGGAAGAGGAATGAAATTATAGGTTTGAGGTGAGGTATTTTGGTTGACCCCACTTCGAGAACAAGGAGGAGGGATAGTGACATTGCATGCCCTACCTCTTTGAGTTGTTACAACATCTAACTCATAGAGAATCATCATGCAATCAACAATAGTAGGTGTATCACTAAGAGAAGGGGGATAAAAGGTATCAAGATCCATGTATCATTTCATAAATCATTCAAAAAAACCTTATCATTTCACATAAAAAAACTAATATTATATGATAAATGATACAAAAGAAACTTAGAAACCATGATAAACATTTGTATAAAAACCATGTAAGAAATCCTAGAAATATGTAAAAGCAAAATACCTCCCATGATTTTTCAAAAGGGAATATAAAAATTAAATATGATATACGTAGGAGTTAAGAGAATAAACAAAATCCTAAACATGAGCTATTAATATAATGAAAACCAAGGCTAAATATATTCATCACGATTCAAGCCATTATAAGCCTAGTAACAAGGTAAAAACAATGAGAGGGTTTATATGAAACCCTAAAATATAAAACATAAAATCAAAACTAAATTAGATATGAAATGAAGTATCAAACCCTATAAAACCTAAATATATATGTGTTCTAAGAATAAAATTATACACACCATTTTGTAAAATATGGATGTAATATGAAATTAGAAAGAAATCATTGGAAGTAAGGGTTTGGTTAACATATATGAAATATATGCAAATCTAAAAAATTAGAAATCAATCATGAAACCCTAAGTTAAAACCCTAGAAGGTATAGGAGTTCTAAGAGTGGAGGGGATCACAATTTTCTTTTTTAAGGACACAAGGGTGACTTAACACTAATATCATGATAAAACTAAGTTCACATGTAAGATAAGAGATAATATAGTCCTAAATTATAATTCTAAACTTCCTTATGTATACAAGCAATAAAAAAAATAAAAATGAAATAATTGAACAAGTAATGACCTAAGTAAAATAGAGAAATTGATGAAATAAACACACCTAAGTAGAATCTTGAGATTTTGAGAGTGCAACAATGATATGAAAGTAATATATTAGCTTTGTGTGAAATACGAGACCCTGACTATGAAAATAAAAATTTGACACCTAATTATGAGTCACCAAATATGCTTGGGGCAGATTTAGTAGACCATTTAAAATGCCCTTATGTTTTCAACGCATATGTTTCCTGTTGATAAATATATATTGTGTTATCTTTAAAGTTTTACTATTTTTTATAGAACTCTTCACTGTCAAATGGCATCTATACCCACACCTTCACTTTTCTGTTCTATTAAACATAATATGTCCTATTTGATATCTTTTTTATTTTGACCTAATTTTCCATAAATTATATAAAAAGATAAGGGATTAAATTAGTTTGGTCAGGGAACCTTTAAGGAATTTTATCTAATTATCACACATGTTGGAATCAGATCCCATGTAGTTCTTGTGCAGTGTGAAAGAAAGAGCTATGTTTTCTCTCCCTAAATGAAATAAAACTACTTAACATTCACATAATCCTAATTTTTATTCAAGATGGAATTATAAATTCTTGACTTGCATTATTAAACAACCATTTAGTAATAGGAAGTGTGCATAGACTTGAATTATATTAGAATGTAATTTTTATCCTTAATGAAATGCTTCTAGATGATTTGTATATCCCAACATCCCAAGATTGAAAAAAAAAATATTGGTACATAATTAAACTAAGAAAACATGCAACACATGATAAACATAGGTCCAAACATTGAAGAAAAGTGAAATAGGGTAGAAGGGCCTACAAAATAGAAAGGGATAGATTTGGTGGGATACCAAATTCACCCAGGGAAATTTTCATGACACCATAGAATTTGTATTATAAAATAAAATAATAGAGTAAAAATAATATATAAAGATAATAGGCATCCAAGTATGTACAAATACAAATAATAGATGAAAATAGAGGAAAGGGATGAAATGTGACCACATGGAGAAGAAGAAAAAGAGGATGGATAAGAAAAAACCACTAATAAGAGCCTAATATGAACTAAAGATCCATATGCACAAAATGATATTAAAAAAATTAAAATAATAACATTTGTACTAAAAGTAGGTGTCTACACATGATAATTTGAAAAATTTAAGAAGAGTCAAAGTGCAATATTGAAGATGTAACTTGATAATAACATGATTGAATTACCTTATATTTTACATCATGAAATAGATAATGTCTTTTGATCATTGAATTCAAATTAATTTTTTGGTTATCATTGAATTAGTGTTCATACAATAGAAAATTTATTTTCACTAAAACTTAAGATCCAAGATCTTATTGATGGTGGTGACATTGAGCTTGATACACATACTAAGAAACCACAAATCACAAGTACTCATTCCAAAGTTTAATGAAAAATACACCATGATATTCCTACCATAGTTCCTAAGGATACTACATTGCCTCATATATCTCATACAAAAACTTTAGTCATATATTATTACATAGAATGGAAACAAAGACAAGGAATTATTATTGATGAAAAAGAACAATTCCTTATTTCCACTATTGATTTTCATAAGGATCTTGGATTTGATTAAGATTATTTAACTAAAGTATCTATATATTTTCATGATCATGTACCTAAAAAAATACATCATATTATATTTTTGGTCACACTTGGTCCACAAAATTTTATTATATTATTTTTTATGACGTCTACTATGATACCATACAGTGGTATACTTGGTATTCCATGGTTACAAGACATGAAATAAACATTTGATATTACACATGAGCATATATTTCATTTTAATTTAAAAGTGACATGGTTACAATTAAATGAGATCAAACATATGTATATAAAGATATGAAATCCAAAGTTGGATCATGTTACATCTCAAAAACATACTTAAATGGGATCCTAAACAAAAGTCAACCACTAATTATATTTATAGATTAAATAATGAACCAAAAGAATCAACTGTTAGTACATATCCTAGGCCATTTGAAGTTAATGATACATATTAATGCATCAAATATATTGATCTATAGAATGATGATTTTTTGGAAACATATCCTATTCTTGGTAAGAGTGAGACATATATGCCACAACACATTACCTATTTTGAGACTTCTATGCTTATTCATATCATTAGTTAATGCACTTACCTACTTACTATGGTTTTAAACACATCTATATTTCATTGTGTTGGGTGTTTAATCATCATATATTTTAAATTTTATAATTACATCATGTATACATCTAATTTTTACCACTATCATGTCAAAATTGCAATTCAGAATGACTTTATGTGATAATGCACAAATTAGACCAAATACCATTATAACACTCTAATTCATCTACACATCTCACATGAAATTTTTGAAGTGTAATGATGCATCCCTAATTGGGTAAATTCATCATACATAATCATCACCTTCATCTGATTAATTTTTAGTCGAATTGTGACCTAGTAAATTGACATTTTTGACCATTTGTGCATGAAAATTTATTAAATTCCAAGAATTGCAAAAGCGCTAATCAGGATTACTTAACTAAGAAAATACAATTAAAAGGTTAAGTGAAAAATCCTTGGTAACTGGATGAGTATATAATTTTGGAAATTCTAAATTTAAGAAAAAATCTAAAAGTGACATCATCATGACATCATTAGCCAAAAAAGTCAAGAATCAAAAATATCAAACATAAATACAATAAATATCAAGAATGTTGAGCAATGCATGTTAATTACAATATTAACTCCAAAATTAAATGCCTTTGGTCAACCAAATTTTATTGATCTTAGGTACTTGATTCTCATCTTGAGATAGATGATCCTCATCAATTTTATAAAACTATAAATACAAAGGCCACCATAGACCATAGACAAGCTTTATTATGCAAAGTTATTATGCAAAAAATCCTCCAAAAATCTGCACCTATTATCTTCCAATTAATACACATACCATACTAGATAGTGCTTGGGGAAGTCTTTTGATGGCTCTTAAACCATGACATTGCTAAAGACTTTGAGCTCTACATTTGAGCACAAACATGTATGTGAGCCAGCTTCAAAGGGAACATTCAAACAAAAGGTAAAAGTGTCTTGTTTAACTTTCTAGTTCATTGAGTCTTACCCAATCTGAGGATCACACTTGATAAATTATATTCACTATTATTTTATTCTTTTTTTTCATAATAATGAGAATTAACTTTTTAAATATTCATGTGGTTAAATATGGCATGCTTGGTGGTATATTCAATCTCAGAGATGAAGGATGGCTAGGATGGGGGTGGAGATGAAGGATAGGGCCCTCCCATAGATATAGAGGTAACAGGTGGTGACTCTGGGTAGGTATGAATGAGTCAAGGATCTTGGGGATGACTAGATCAGTATAAGACTAGGCCCTTACAAATGGACTATAATGAGAGATTACTACTAGGGTAGTAGAGATTGCTAGTCTAGAGCAGGATGTGGCAAGGCTATGGGATAAGTTGGATACAGATTAAGGGGAGACCATGAGGCTATAAAGTATTATTGTAGCCTATGATATAGATATCAAAACATTAAGAGGGTATGATTCCCAAATGATAAGCATGTAGGGACAACTTATGCTATGGAATGCCAATCTTGAGATAACCATTAGTGAGTGGGACAGGGCATGCATAGAGTGAGACAAAGCTCAGGTAGATGTTAAAGCCTCTATGGGGAGTGAGATGAGGTATAAGACATCATGTTAGATTGGGTTATGGCCAAATCACTAGTTGATGTAATCCATGCCAACGATGATTCCTTATGGATGAATGATGACACCCTATGGGTGAAGGATGAGGATACATATTATCGAAGCCTATATGAGTTGACAATGCCAACATAAGGTAGGGATAATTCATTTAGAGAGTATACACATAGCTAAAGGACTAGCCAAACCTCAAGATCACACCATATGATATCATTAGAGAGATCAGTGGCCTGACCAAAATTGTAACATAGAGTTATGGGTCCCCCACCACAGTGTCCACCAACACCAAACACAAGGAAATTTTTTGACCAAAGTCCTAGAGATGGATAGAGTTAGAGCTGATATTTTGGTTATAGCTCCACATTTTTTCTATATATGAGATGCATATATTTTTACAATGTATAAAACTCTGATTTGAAGATATATATGACATTAATTTACTTATTTACATATAATCTAATATTCTTTTGTTATACATGATGCATATGTTTTCCCTACTATGATTTTAGATATAGATGTTTTAAGTAGAATATGGTTATTGATGTGTATTTGTTTGCCATGATTTTGTTCTCTTTTTTGCTAGCTGGTATTACACTTTGTGTTTATCACGTGGAAGTAACTTGTAGTATGACTAGATGGTATATGCTTATTTAGGAGATGCACATCCTTAATTAGCATAGAGACAACTATGTTTGTTTCAAATTTTATCATGTGATACAATTATGAGAAATGAAATGACATCTAGAACATGTGTTTAGATAACTAGATCATGCTTAGAGAGATGTTTTTGGTGTAACATTGGTATATAATAATTGAGAACTTGGTTTTTAATTTTACAAATGATAATATACACCATAAGTATAAATAACTTATGATAAATTGTAAGTCAATTGTGTAGGGACTAATTTATATGCAAATATTTGTAACTTAAAATCATGATATAGAACATCAAGGCCTAAGTATAAAACATAATTCATTTAAAGACAAGTGTAAACAACTTAAGGCCAAGATATGAAAGATCAAGACTTAAGTGTAAAACAAGTTGCATTTAAACAAAAACAAATAATAAAACAAGTAACATGTAAACAAACAAATAACCAATCAGATAAGTAAAACACATAAAAAACATAATGTAAGAAGGTAAAAACTCAATTAAGTAATCAACAATTGTTCATGTGTGATTAATTAAAGAATTATGCTTGGATACCATGCCCCTAGGATAAGGGGACAATAGATAGATTGTGGAAACTGGGAGAAAATAAGAAAAAGAAAGGGTGGTCGAATTGACTCCAAATACCCCATGTAAGTGGACATTGCCTAAATAGGCCAATAGACTTCAAGCCATAAGTAGTTCTCCTAGGATTTGGAATAGAATAAAAATGATGACAAGTAAGATATTTTATTTATAGAGAAATAAATAAGAGACATTACTCATAAAATGGTGAGAGCATAAGATAATAGTTAATCACAACATGACAAGAGCATAAGATAATGATTGCTCACAAAATGGTGAGTGTAAGGTAATGATTTCTCATAAAATGATGAGATCATACATAAATGGAAAATAAAAATGGTAATGGAAGTGAAAATTAAGAGTGGCCAAGTTGACCTGAGATGCCCCATGCATCCAAGAGCTACCTACATAGTTTGTGTGGACCTCAAGTTGATGTAGTTCTCCCAAAAATGGGAGGACATAATGAAAGAAATGGTAATGATAAGTAGAAATGACTGGGATTGGAGAGAGGGTTCCCACCTAAAATAGGACAGAGAGTCACTAGTGAACATGATGACAAAACAAGCAAATGTTTTGTAGCTTTAAATCTCTTATGAAGATTTGGAGCTAAATTTTCTTGAATTTTTGATTTTTAGGTGATTTCTAGGGATTTTCAATGTTTTTAGGGTTTTTAAACTGAGGAAATCAAGGGAATACTCACAAATTTATAAGTAATTATCAAAGTAAAATAACCTTAGGGGCTCAAACAATAGCGAAACTGACTGCAATAGTAATGATCCTGAAACCAACAACATAACCTAAGGTAAAGAGAAATACCACACAAAAACAAGAAAGGAATAAGAAGGCACAAAATTTGGAAATAATATGGGGAGGGGTAATGAGAGGAAATCATAATTAACTATCAAGTAGGTAAACATAATGTTGATATACCTTGATACACTTGTCTACAAAGAGGCTATTGATGTTGATCAAACTGGAGTGATTTCAAAAATGTTCTCTAAATCTACATGTAACACACATTGGTCATAGTCAATATGATGACAATAATTAGACATAGGGGGTAACAATGTTCTAGGAAATAGTAAAGAAAAGGAAATGGGTTAATGCAAAAATATGCCCCCAAGCAAGGGCTATCATAGATAATGGTTCAAATAGGTTAAACATAGAAGTGTTTGAGATGTAAAATGTTCACAGGATCCTCGAGCTATTGTCCATCTGGTGTAGCTAGCATGTATGCCCTAGAACCATAATTTGTATTAATAACATATGGACCTAGCCAATTGGCCTTAAACTTGCCTTTCCTTTTGCATTCAACATTGGTGTTATTCTGATTTTATTTTAGCACTAAATCACCAAATTCAAACTCTATGGGAATAATACATTTGTTATAATTGCTATGTAGTTGATTTTGATAGGCTCTCTCAAATGGTCTAATTCAACTAACCTTTTCTCATCCAATAGCTCTAACTCTTATAATCTGAAAACTCTATATTCTTCATCATCAATGATATTCTGTAAAGAAAAGTGCAAAGAGGGCAACTCAATATCTAAAGGGGTAATGACCTCAGAACCAAAGACTAAGGATTATGGTGTGGCTCCTATAGGCATGCAAGTAGTAATACAATAATCCCATAAGGTTGGGAATAGTTATAAGTGCCAATCATGGCCAATGTCATTGGCAATCTTCTTAAGAATCTTAATGGTTTTATTTGATGCCTTAGTTTGGCTGTTACCTAGAGGGAAATAAGGAATGGACATTTTATGATCAATACAAAATTGGGAATAGAAGAATTTGACATATTTGGCTTTTAATGATCCACCATTATTAGATATAATGATGGAAGGAATGCCATAGTGGCATATGAGGTGGAAATAGATGAATTTTTAAATCTTCTTTTTGATTACATAAGTGAGGGGATTGGCCTCTATACACTTAGTAAAATATTCTGTAGCAGTGATGATATGATTGTGGCCATCAAAGAAAGTGGGTTTTATTTTCCCTATGAGATCAAATCCCCAGATTAAAAATGGCCAAGGTATAGTGATCGGTTGTAGCTGTAGGGAAGGAGTGTGGATACAATCACCATGCCTTTGACAAGCAACACACTTTTTGACATATTGATAAGCATTTGTCTCTATTTTTGGCCGATAATACACTATCTAAAGGAGTTTCTTGGTGAGGACCATACCAATGGTGTAGGCCCCAAAAATTCCTTCGTGTATGTCTTTAAGTGCTAATTTATATTCTCTTGAATTCAAATAATGAAGTAGCATTCCATCATAGCCTCTACAATAGAGTGTATTACCAAGAAGGGTAAAATAGGAAGCATTAAGTTAGAAGGAAGAATTTAGTCATGGAGATGGGCATATAGGTCTTGGTACCAAGGGAGATCAAGACCAAAAATATCACATACCATCTCAGAATCTGGGTATACATGAGCTGGTTGAATAAGGTTCTCAATAATTAATTGATACTCTTTGGCATTGTTGGTTAATTCTATCATGGACCCAATGGTTGCCTTTGCATCAACTAATCAATTATTGACTCATGGTATCTAATCAAACTAAATAATTTTGAAATGTTTTTGGGTTGTCAACCATACTCTTGTAAGGTACAATCTTCTAATATCTAGTTTGGTATTACTCTATATCTTGATTAATGATTAACCAATAATCCCCATTTACCATTAACTATTAAATGTTCCATTTTACGGTGAGATAGAGCCTTGCAATGAGTCATTAGTACTCGACCATATTTTTGGTGTGGTGAAATCCAATGTGAAATGCTTTAGGAATGAGATCCCCTTATGGTGTGATTAACAAAATACTAGCTCCATATCCATGAGAGGTGAATGAACTATCAAAATGTGATTTCCATTGTTTGCATTCAATAGCTACTTATTCTAGGGTCAAGTATGACTCATCTGGCAAGTCAAAGAGGAGGGGATTAGTATTGAGCAAAGAAGCATCATCAATTTGATCTACAATAACTTACCCCCTAATAGCCTTCTAATTTTTATACTCAACATCAATTTCACTTAGTAACATTACCCACTTGGCCATGCGACCTGTTAACATTACCTTGGATAGTAAATATTGGACAAGATTAACCCTGGATATAATAATGGTCTTGTTATTTAACATATAGTGATGTAAATTTTAGGAAGCAAAAACCATGGATAAACCAATTTTTTTAATTGGTGAATAATTTTGTTCATAGGCTACAAGTGTCCAACTCAAATAGTAGAATGCATGCTCCTTGACCTATTTATCATGCTGAGCCAAAAGTGCCCCTAGTGCATGTTTTGTGGCTACTATGTAAAGGAACAATGGGATACCTAGTGTAGGTGGCATCAATACTAGAGGATTGGCCAAATAAGTCTTCAATTCTTCAAAATATTAGTGATAACTTATATGTCACTGAAATGTGACACCTTTCTTCAAAAGATGAGTAAAAGGATGACATTTATTTGCCAGCTATGAAATGAACTAATGAATGGATTGAATCTTGCCTTTTAGGCTACAAAGTTGCTTCATATTAGAGGGAAAAGGCATTTCCATAATAGCCTTAACCTTAATGGGATCAACTTTGCTGCCTCTACATGATACAATAAACCTTAAATTTTTTCCAAAAGTGATGCCAAATACTCATTTCTTAGGATTGAGGCATACCTTATACTCACGAAGTCTCTCAAATATTCTTTGTAAAACTTTAGGGTGTCTTATACATGTTTCTGATTTATCTATGATATCATCCACGTAGTCTTCAAAAATATTATGTATCATGTCATGGAAGATGATAGTCATGGCATCTTGATAAGTTACACCGATATTCTAAAGCCAAATAGCATGACTTGATAACAAAATATCCCCTATGGAGTGGTAAACATGGTTTTGTGTTAATATTCAGGTGAAATACTTATCTGATTATATCTCAAGAATTTATCCATGAGATAAAACATCTCATATCCTATCATTGAGTCAACTATCATATCTATATTCGGTAAGGGGAAATCATCTTAGGGAATGCTTTGCTGATATATCTGAAATCAAAACACAAGTGAATTCCCTATGGTTTCTTGATAACTAGAATAATATTTAAACTCCACTTTGAGTAATCAAGTGGTCTAATGAAACTTTCTCTTAATAGTATTTTTAGTTCTTTTTTAATTAGGATAAAAATACACATATGCATATTTTGTAGCTTATGTTTGATCATTTTAGCATCTGGATGCATAACAAAATGATGTACCACTAAAGATGGGTCTAAACCTGACATGTCTTCATTAGACCATACAAATATGTCAATGAAGTCATTTAAGATAGTAATGATTAATTCATGTTCCTCAGTAGTGAGAGATGTGCCCAATTAAATTATTTTCAAATCATCATAAGTGCCAATGTTCACTTTTATGGTATCTACTACAAGGAGTATAGAACCATCTTCAAGGATAGTCAACAATGAAGGAAATTATTCTTCTACAAATTATTGTGAGCCACAGGGATCACCCATGTAAGAAGAATTAGAATAGACCATGTTTGGTAGTGGCAAATTAACAAACTATTCTTGAAAGTCTTGAACCAATCACTCAAAGAATCTGTGTTATTTTGAATTGATGTCAGAACCAACTGTAATATTTGGACTTAGAGGACACTAAGATTTTTTAGGAGGTGATCAAAATTCCCCATCCAAGGGTACCTAAAACATGTTTTCACCCATGAACTCATATTTTTATTTACCTTTTCCTTGTTCCAAAGGTCTGTCAAAGAGGTTTTCACCAAAAGATCTTGATGTTTTACTTTTTTCATGGCCAAGGAAGTTTACCTGATCTCTAAATTAGGCAACAGGGTCCCATATGAAGTCAAAACCCTATTTATGATCACCAACTAGAAACCCATCTCTAAGAACCATGAATACATTAATTGACTCCTCATTCTAAAATTCACCCAAAATAAATTTTCACCCATGGACTCATCTTTCTCTTTAATTTTTCCTTGATGGTTTTCACCAAATGATCTTGATGTTTTAATTTTTTATGACCAAGGAAGTTGACCTTCTCTCCAAAGTAGACAATAGGGTCCAATGTGAATCAAATCCCTATTTATGATCACCAACTGGTAACCTGTCGCTGAGACCCATAAACTTAGCAATTGTCCATCTAGTGTAGCCAACATGTATGCCCCATAACCATAATTTATAGTAATAACATATGGACCTAGCCAATTGGCCTCAAAACCCAACATGTATTCATAGGACCATGCAAATATGTCAATGAATTCCTTCAAGTTAGTAATAATGAATTCATGTTCTTTAATAGTGAGAGACATGCCTAATTGAATTATTTTTAGATCATCATAAGTGTCAATGTTTACTTCTATGGTATCTTATACAAGGAGTGTATAACCATCTTCAAGGATAGTTAAAAATGAAAGAAATTGATCTTTTACAGCTTCTTATGATCCACAGGGCTCACCCATGTAAGAAAAATCAAAATCATTCATGTCTAGTAGTGGCCAATTAATAAACTATTTTGGAAAGTTTTGAACCAATCACTCAAAGACTCTATATTCTTATAAATTGATGTCAAAACCAACTATAATACTTAGACTTGGGGGACATTGATATTCTTGAGGATGTGAGTGAACTTACCCATCCAAGGGCACCTAAAATAGGTTTTCATCCATGGACTCATCTTTCTCGTTACTTTTCCCCTGATTCAAAGGTGCTTCAAAGAGGTTTTCACCAAAGGATCTTGATGTTTTACTTATTTAATGACCAAGGAAGTTTGTCTTCTCTCCAAAGTAGGTATTAGTGTCCAGTGTGAAGTTGAAACCCTATTTATGATCACAAACTATGTACTTGGGGCATGCAAAATTTGGTATATAACATTCTACATAGGGATCATAACTACCTATTATGTAATCTACTACATAGGCTCTTATAAAACCTGCTAAGGGGGGACATATGGCATAACCTATCCTTATACCTATGCATGTGCATATCCATACATAACCTATACCTGTGCCTATGTTTATCCCTTCACAACCTATCCATGTGCCTATGTCTATCTTTGTGTGTGTTCCTATCATGATATTTGACCATATGGAGGTCCCCATACTATGCCTTACCTTTATCTCATCCTCCTTTGATGTTATCTTGGATGATAAGGCTAGGGCAAAGTCAATCATGTGGGCCTAAATATTGTCCACCATGTCACATAGGCATTTGTAATGCTAACATCTGCCATGCCTCTTGCATAGGCCCAAACTATTCATTGAACCACTAAGTAACTCCTGATCACCTTTGCTATTGGAACATGTAACATCCATTTCCTCATTTATTGAGCCACATGATCAAATAAATGTGGGCCCTTAAGAACATCCTTATTAAATCCAAACTATCATTAAACCTGATCTAACATGTACCGATCTACTATAAAGCCATGACAGTCAATGCTATAACATAATGTAAGCATATATTGGGTGACATATCCATTCTCCACCCAACCAAACTAAATAACTACCAAATTAAGTCCCCATCCACCATCTCATCTAAAATCTATGGATAATAATATAAATCACCTTTGTGGCATAAAAAATTGGCCCTTGTGTGATACCAACCAAATGATAGAGGGTCATAAGCTCCTCACTACATCTTCTAGCCAATTTAATGCTCAATCGTTGTGTGTTCCTACGCCCAGACCTATATCAATGTGTTGTGTCTAATGTTCCTACCACTCTGATAGGCTATCATATGAAGATCATGATATAGCTACATTAATACTACGTGACCCCAAGCAAAGATGTGCTCAATTCCCACATGTCTTGTACCACTCTTATCAAATTGATCTCGAAGAATTACCTACTCTTGTTAGGAAATATGATGTCACTAACAATAACTATCAAGATCACCACCTGATTGGGCATTAAGGCCTGTGTTGGTGGTGGAAGTGATAATGCCTATCCCTATCTTGTTGCTCCATCGTCACTTACACTAGGGATAAAATCTAGTGAAAATGCTAGATCTTCTAAGGTATCAATTTATATGGCTCCACCCTCTATTATAATATCAAAAACACCTATTAAATCCTCTAGTATGGTTATCCTTACATTTTCATCCACTGGATCCTTAGTCCCTAATTCAAAAACCTTAGAATCCTTAAAGATCATCCAAGGTCTTCATCGCCTCAATTGTTAGCAAATGAAAGGTAGATGTTTCAGAGTACTAGCACTCAACTAACACTGATAATTAAGCCCTATTATATCAAATCATTGGCATTTATGTCATGTGTAGTAGCCCCACTACCTCTAAGAATGCCACTAAGTCCTCTATCA
Organism: Torreya grandis; assembly: GCA_037957365.1. NCBI lineage: Eukaryota > Viridiplantae > Streptophyta > Pinopsida > Cupressales > Taxaceae > Torreya > Torreya grandis. The sequence continues at coordinate 2,441,183 of JARHVA010001655.1, forward strand.
TGGTACCATGATAACATAACACTCATGACTGCTACTCATGCATTGTGACAACCTCCACTCACTCTTGCATATAAAAAATATTTTCAAAATCAATTCATTAATCTATCTATTTTATTCTAGCTGATCTACATGACCACTTTATTTTAATTTTAGACTAAGTATTTTATTATTCTAAGCTACTTAGCTTTTTATTCTAAATTTGTCTAAGTTCACTTTTGGGCGATCTCATCATTTTAGTAGTTTCACCATTTGACAAGGCATTCTCACCATTTGACAGGGCATTCCTATCATTCCCCCTAAGTTATTCCATGTCCTTTCCATTTTCTTGTCAATTTTTCCATTTCATAGGTCATCCTCAATGATCGATAGGATAACCTCACTATTCATAGTGATTTCATTATTAATGCCTTTTCCATTCAAAACTATGATTTCATTAATTTCTTGGCATTCTCAACGTTAGGCCGTTTTTATTCTATAAATGTTATCCCACCATTTTATTGAAATTCTACTATTTTGGTGATAACACTAAATTTGTCATAGCCTTGTCATTTGGCTAGCGATACCATAGTTTTTATGAGTGATCTCACCATTTTTGTTTTCAAAAATGATAAGTTTGCCAACTTGTGATTTTAATACACCTAATAAATATCATAAATACTAAAATTGAACAAGGAAAATTGTACTTATCGATGTCGTCTCCCTACGAGTCACCATTACTCTCGCATGCACTTGCATGCACTCGTTGAGATGCCTGTGGTATGGGATATGGGCTATTTTCTTCGCTCCTTTTGCACACAAAAATATAACTCTAAATTTATATAGGTTGAGGGTGAAAATGAATATTTTTTACCTCTTATGGGTAATTTTATATCCTAAAATTTGAATTTCCCCCTTGGCCCTATTTGTGTTCCATTCTTTTTTCTAGGAGGCTTATTTTTGTCTCCTTTATCCATTTTTAATCTCATTTTCTTCTAATTGCTTTGTTTTTAAGTCTCTTCTATTGAAGCATGTGTTATTTTTTATATTCTAGGGCCCAGTTATCAATATTATTTTTTATGACCTACCCTCGAAGGGGCATCATGGCCCTCCCAAATGCTATTTGACGCATTTTCATGAGCTCATGTTTTTTGCAAATCATGTAAGTGAAATAAAGGTAGGAATGATATAATTTCTTCTATTTGTGATCATTTCAAGCAACCTTTTTATTTCTTTGAAAAGCCATTGCTTTTTTTGAATCTCTTGTTATGCCCTTTATAATAGGGGAAAAATGTAGACATCCAATTTTTACCACTACTATGTTGAAATTTCAAGTCAAAAAGACTTTTTGTAATAATGTACAAACTGGGCCATAGACCATTAGAATGCTCTAATTCATACCTACACATTACATGAAATTTATCAAGCATATTGATGCATAATTGGGGAAACACATCATACACAATCATCACCTTCCTTTGATTCATTTCCAGTCAAATTATGACCTATTAAATTAACATTTTGAACTATTTGTGCATGACGATTTATTAAATTTTAAGAATTTCAAAAGGGCTAATCAAGATTACTTAACTAAGAAAATATAATTAAAAGGTTAAGTGAAAAATCCATGGCAATTAGATGAATATCTAGTTTTTGAAATTATAATTTTAACAAAATATCTAAAAGTGGCATTGTCATGACATCATTAGTCACAGACGTCAAGAATCCAAAATATCAACAAAAATACAACAAATTTTAGGGATGTTGAGCCATGCCTATTACTTGTAATATTAACTCCAAAATTGAATGCCTTTGGTCCACCAAATTTGACTGATCTTGGGCCCTTAATTATCATCTTGAGATGGTCAATCTTCGTTACTTTGCCAAACCTATAAATACAAAGGCCACCATAGACCAAAGGAAAGATTTATTGTGAAAAAAATCCTCTAGAAAGCTTCACCTATTCTCTTCCAATTAATACATAAACCATATTAGATAGTGCTTAGAATAGTGTTTTTATGGATCTTAAACCATGAAATTGCTAAATACTTTGAGATCTACATGTGGGCACAAACATGCATGTGATCTAGATTAGAAGGGAACATCCAAATGAAAGGTAAAAGCATCTTGTTTAGTTTTCTACTTCATTTTTTATTACTTTAAGTCTTGTCCAATATGAGGATGACACTTGAGAAGTTATATTCACTATTATTTTATGCTTGTTTTGCATATTAACTAGAATTAACCTCTTTCATATTCATGTGTTTACACATTATACATGTATTTTTTCCATCATTATAAATAATTAAAAATATGGAAATCAAAGGCATACATGTACATCATAAGATCAACAATCAGGTCATGTGACCCATACATTTGTGACCACTAATGAGGTGGTGGAGTCAGAACCTATGCCTAGATCAACATATACATCTATACTCTATCTCTATCCCAAACATGACTACTATCTAGAGTCTCAGATGCTACATATCTATTTCTACCAATGTAAGCCTACTCTAAGCACTTATTTTCCTCATATCAATTATGATAAACTAGTGCTTATGCTTGTGTCTATTGTAACATTGTAAATTATGAAAATATAGTATGCACAATATACCCATGTTGAGTTGGTGGTAAAATAAGTGGTTCAATAGGTGTTGCATCTTTACCTCCCATTTCTATGACCAATCCTACTCGCTAAGCTTTTGATTTTTAAACTTGGTCTTCTAAGTCAATAGCTCTCCAGTCCTCCATAAAATATACCACTCTAGGTTGGCTTACAGGATCAAATAATTATGCATACTAACCTAACTAAAAATTATCCCTCTCCAAACATACTAATCATGTCATGTAAATCATGATAAAATTGACACAATGCCACATCAATAATGGCATCCCATTGTGTAGACATTGCCAAAAATAATTTGTTAAAAAATTAAAATCAAGTGAAAAATTTAATATATAATTGAAAATATTATGTTACACATATTTATTACTTGGATCTAATAGCATCTTATCTATAATATATTCCAATACTATGGCCCTCTCTCCTACTACTCCCTTGGTTGTAGGTGTTGTATCATGCATCTCCACCTCCTCTTGTATTTGTTGCTACTAGTGGGTATATAGGTGCTAGCCTCACTTCTACCCACCATACCACCCACCTATCTGTAACTCTAGGTTAATATACCCTATTTATGATGAATGCATATACCACATCATCATCAATATCTACTATATCTCCCAGCCTTAGTGATGGAAACCCATTGGGTTGCATGGGGAATGTCTTCTATCTCCTTCACATTAATTTGTCTAGAGGCCTACCAAGTCTCAATCAAACTGTCAGGTCACCTGCTTAAACTAAAACCTCTCAACTACTCCATGTAGATCCTTATACCACTAGCTAACCCAAATCCTCCATAACACTCTAGCATCAACAACCCACTCAAGTGATTTATATATGGACACCATGTGATATCACCCTCCTACAAATGATCCTACATATATATCTAAAATTATTAGTGTCCTGGGCCTTTAACCTCCTCAGATGTAAGGTTACCCATGTGGGTCCATATGGACTCTCTAATATCCATCCCTATATTGGTAATCCAAATGGTTTGGTAACCACTATGTACTCACTTGCCTAAACCTATAGAAGTGTGTTAGCTACTATCCAACCAATTTTTGTCTTCTACGTGAAATGATACAATTCATTGTATAAATGACCAAGTATACAACACCCAAAAATATAGACTATGTGGTTCTCCTCCATATCCTACATAATGGGTTGTAAATCATAGGAACTTTCAACCCACCCAATTTTTTTTGCTATAAAAACTACCAAAACTATAATAAGATCTTTTCGTAGTCATGGAGTATCCCTAGTCATGATTTCAATAAGAACAAGGTTATGATGTGTTTTGGATCAACCCAATTGGAACCCTATTTAGTATCTATAGAAAAATCTCCCTTTTTGGGGAAGGTAATGAATCATCACCTTTCATCCCCTGATGGGATTGCAGAGTATCCTCCACACATACTCTAATGTCATGGTCACCTCACCACTAGGTAACTAAATTGTGCAAGTATCATAATCCCACTACTCAACTAATATAGTCAATATTAGAATGTTATACTCAAGACCACACATATTATGGTCTAGTCCAAGAGTAATATGGGCATAATTTGCATCACTAATCCCCATTTATATCATAAAATCCATCATATTTCCTTGGGGGGTACTCACATATGTGGAGATTTCTCCACAACCACAAAAAAATGAAAAAAAAAACATTAGAAATCATGATCATACTAAAAAAAATGCATACATACATTAAAGTATTAAAATTTTTATAAGTGAGCACTTTTAGGTTAGATGTTTCACCTTTATAGCCATATTCAGGTTTAGGAGACCCTGTCTTCTTTTGGATAAGATCGACCATTTTTGACCAGACATAACCAATTTTAAAATTGAATGAAAATAAGTTTAAAACTCATATTTTTCCATTTTATATATTTTTGGAGAAAAAAATTACTAAAACAATTGATGAGAATTATTGGTTTTGGCACTCACCAACTATACATCCTCATTGGCAGTGACCTGTGTGCGAATATAATCCAATTGGAGTAGTAGCTTCTCTAGTGGCCATAACTTCTCTCTCAAAGTTAAAATATTATAAATTATTGATATAAAATGAATAAATGAATCTATTTTTAGGCTGACTTAGCTTTATATACCCCATAAACTTTTCTAAAATTTCTGTATCAATTATTAAATCTTTTATATCTATTAAATGTTTTCGTAATTCAATGATATCATGTCACGTACTAAGACATATGTGGGTAAATTTTACTCCCCTAATCGACTTCTTGTAGAATTATACCCGACATTATTAGGGGTAAAACATTTATTATGTTTTTATCATGCATTTTTGGTCCTTCGGTAGACTTTATAGAGGATGACATAGTATTATATAGATAATATCTCTTACATATCATAGACACATTAGTGTTCATCATGGGGTCATGAAACTCACACTTTTATCATGTGATTCATTTATTACATATTATCCTTAGTGGGGAATGTTTAAAATTAGTACTTACTTATCAATTACACCTTGTCCACATCAAGGGCAAGGCTTTCTTATGCACTTGTATCACTTATCGATGTGTGGGAATCTTCTCCATGGACATTATAGATTTATACTACTTATTCACAGCCTCTTACACCCATGTGGTTAGACATTGCTCATATCAAGATAGGATCTTACACCCCACATCCTTCATAATCTTAGTTACTTTAGAATATACTATATTTGGTAAATTTATTGATATTTTTTATTCATATTGGGGCATTTTGATTACATTGGGACTTATCACTTATCCCTATTTTTAGGGTACCATAGGGTCATATCACTTGCCCTTCCATTTTATAGTTTCCTTTATTTTACTCCTTTTATATCAACATACTAATATTGGATTAAAAGTTACTACCGAGCTTACATGATCATACTTTTATATGTTTTTATATTTGCCTATGATACATATAATATTTCACGATGGTTATAATTTAAAATAATATTTTTCTATGTTACACATGGTGTACACGAATATTTATTTTGAGATGAGTGATATGTAGTAACATCCCTCACCTCAAAAGGAGAAGACAATTAGCTTATTTTATATTTGGTTATAGTTTATAAATACCATATGTTTAATTCCCTAGCTAAAAAGCAAATTTTTCCCCATAAGGATCTAATTTTTAGTTTCACTTGTATTTTTTTAGATTTTGCTACTGGATTGGGGAAATTGAGGCTCATGACTAATTTCAATTTTTTTAAAGATGGTATATGGTTTGCATACCACTATATGTATTCATTATTTTTCCTACTTTTAGATTTTCATTTTCATTTTATCTATTTATTGAGACATTGATCTAGTTTTTTGCATTGTTGTTTGCTTATAGGCACACTTGAGATGTTGAGATTGGAGCTTTGATGGAACATTCACATCAATTCTTGTAGACAACCAAATTTGGACAAGCCCATCCTTTATAGTAACTTTACACACATATACTATTGACAATGAATAAGGCATCTATTAGTGCATTCTAATTGAATATTTCTCTATTATAATATATGAGCTTGCATATTATTCATTTATCTTTCCACCTTGTCATGGGGATCTTAAGTCTTATTCCTTTATCATTTTAGACAAGTCTAAGGTAAATAAGCAGGGCCAACTTACGGCCATGTCCATTTAGCATTGAATTGTCTAAGCATAACTTTTACAAATTATTTTGAGTTACATTTCATTTTATTCTTATTTTTGTCTATTAGGTCTTTTCTTGGGTCAGATTTTGTGCACCAATAGATCCTAAATTTAAAATTAATACATCTATAAATACAAGGCCTATCTAAGCCATTAAGGATGGTTATACTCATTCTTAAAGACTATATACAATTTTTCATGTTTTATCTATATGTATGTTGAAGAAATATTCAAGGTTGAATCATCATAGATACATACTTGTTCTATGGGTAAAATAGGAGAAACAACATCTAGACTTAATGTCAATTTAGCATTGAATTGTCTAAGCATAACTTTTACAACTTATTTTGAGTTACGTTTCATTTTATTATTATTTTTGTCTATTGGGTCTTATCTTAGGTTAGATTTTGTGAACCAATAGATCCTAAATTTCAAATTGATACATCTATAAATACAAGGCATATCTAAGGCATTAAGGATGGTTATACTCACTCTTAAAGACTATATAAATATTTTCATGTTCTATTTATAGGTATGTTGAAGAAATATTCAAGGTTGAATCATCATAGATACATACTTTTTCTATGGGTAAAATAGGAGAAACAACATCTAGACTTAGATTTACCATTTCCCACACACACAAAAGTGGGAGAAATACATGAGTTACGTTTCATTTTATTCTTATTTTTGTCTATTGGGTCTTATTTTAGGTCAGATTTTGTGAACCAATAGATCCTAAATTTCAAATTAATACATCTATAAATACAAGGCATATCTAAGGCATTAAGGATGGTTATACTCACTCTTAAAGACTATATAAATATTTTCATGTTCTATCTATAGGTATGTTGAAGAAATATTCAAGGTTGAATCATCATAGATACATACTTGTTCTATGGGTAAAATAGGAGAAACAACATCTAGACTTAGATTTACCATTTCCCACACACACAAAAGTTGGAGAAATACATTTGATTTTGACCCCTCTTCAAAGTATTGGAAATTTAGTGTAATGTTTTATCTTTCAATGTGGATTGACTAAAGTTGGTCTAACTCAAGCCATTTCAATTGATTCCCCCTATTTGATTCTAATTGGGTTTGTATGCCAAAAAATAGGGTTTTACTATTGAAGGTACTTTATGTGATATTAAAAATATGAAAACACATCCATGGCCCTAACTAATGCATGTTCAAGTGGTAAGAAAATCATTTCTATGTCATAGTTAACCAAGACAAGTCTGTGATCAACAAACTCGGGCACATTATGTTGGTATCCACCTACAACAAACCTATCTAGAGATATTTTTGGTTTATGCTTTTGACCTATTCACACCATGATTTTGTTTTCTCTGTTTATTTTTATCTATAACCTATCATAGTCAACTAAGATAAATCTAGGGTAAAAAATGAACTACACCACCATCCACTTACAATGGACCTGTCCATATTTTGTTTCTAATTATGTGCCTAATATAGACCCTACACAATCACCTCTTCTTTAGGTTTTAATAGTCAAACAATTAAAACAATCAATGGGTATATATGTCCAAGCTAAACATACTTATTCTTATTACTTTCCCAAAATAGAAACTTTTCATATTTAACAATTTATCAAAATAAAAATAGTTGAATATTATATATATCTTTAACATTATGATATTTCTAGTTACAAGTAAAATAATTAAGTTTGTAACCACAAATTACCTCAGCAAGTGTGAAGGAGCAAGACTATCTTTTTTAGAATTATTTTACTCTATTTGCTATAAAACACATATATATATATATATATATATATATATATATATATATATATATATATATATATATATATATATATATATATATATATATATATATATATATATTTATGTTTTATAGCAAATAGGGTAAAATAATTCTAAAAAAGATAGTCTTGCTCCTTCACACTTGATGAGGTAATTTGTGGTTACAAACTTAATTATTTTACTTTGATACACATGTACACACCTACACACACATATATCAAAGTAGGGAATTATATAAACACCTAATTTTGGTACACATATGGTTATTTCATTGTTTTTATCATTATTTTGCACATATAGGTCACTTATTTAATTAGCTCTTTATTATTGTTTTGTCTAATGTTCATGCTTCTGCTTTCTTCTCCATGTGGCCTTGTGCTTTTCTCTTTCTTCTATTTTCTCTCTTCCATGTTTTTATATGCTTGGAGATCCCTATTTTTTTTATTCTTCTATTATTTTAATCTTTTGATCATTTTCAAACTAATTCCTAAAGTGGTATGATTACTTTCAAAGAAATATGAAAGCAATTACTTTGCTTTCATGTGCCCTTTTACCCTTATTATTTTTTTTCATTATGTCATCCCATTTTTTTGGAATCTCTCTCTTTTTTTGTGTTAGATTGTGTGTCATAAGGTCCCTAATTTTAATTAAATAAGTCTATATATGCAAATAATCCTAAGTAATTTCAATAACTGGTGATGATACCGTGTTAGTTTATGACTTAATAAAGTCTAATTATAAAATCTTTCAAGTTATTCAAAATATATGTATACTTGTACCAAAATAAGGCCTAATTTAAGAATCATACTATTTGAATTAAAATATAATATTGAGATCAGGTGGAGGATTCTCTCACTCATTAGGAAGGGACACTCACATGCTCTAGTATTTAGTCCTTATTCTAACCATTGATATGCAGCTAAAACCCTAAATGGCGTTTGATCCAATAACCCGACATATTTATTTTTATTTTGGATATCTTGCTAGGTGTTAAGGTTGAATTAGAGTTACATAAAAGGATAGAATATTTTGACACTTGCATGATATTAATCATAATAATGAGAGGGGATTTTGCGCATCTAACATTAATGAAGGGTTCCAAAAATTTCTAGATTGTGAGGATCAACAAAGCCATTTTTTGATTAGGTTTTCCACTTTTGGAAATATTGAGGTATGTTCCTATTGTTTATTTTAAGGCATTATTGTTTTCATTGATGTCAAAGTCAAGATGGATGTCATTAATGTCAAGATTAGAGTTGAAGTCATGCATGGTGAGATGGTATGTGACAAAGAAGTCTTATGAAAAGAGAAAATTTGAAGGCAACATTTTGTCTCTATGTTGAGAGATAATTTGAATAAAACTTGGTAATTCTTTTAAGTTTGATGTCATGAAAAATATCGAGATCATGATACAAGGTAAGATACTGATAAGTATTAGGTGTTTTGAGAAGCCTAGTCTAGCCCTCAAAGAAGGTAGCATAGTAAAGCTTGGTGAATTATTTTATTATAGGAATGAGAGATTGTATAAATATATGTAAACATGATAAATAGGAAAATAATCATTGAAATGAGTTCCAAGGCTAGTTTTAAATCTTAGCCCTTGCATGAAGAGACCTAATGAGAAGGCACAAGCTTGGTAGCATGTTAAGATGAGCAGTTTAAGGGTTTTAATATGATGGGTGAAAATGTGTGAGAAATATATGAGGTTTTATTACATGATAATATGGGGTTTATAATACTACAAGTGGTTTCAAGGTGTGTTCAATGTCTAACTATGACTGACAGTTTAAGGCCTAATCTGCAAAGAGACCTAGTGTGGCCTAATGAGGGGTCAAGGTAATTTAATAAGGTGTTATAGCTCTTAATAACATTTTCAGAGGTTTGAGAGGTTTTATTAAATATGTTTACCAAGTTTTAGGTCATATACTAAAGGATAAATCATGAAAATTGGTGTTGAGATCTTTTATGTGCACAAAATAGGGTGTTGCAAACCCAAGAAGAATTTTATTATACTCGTTGAAACATGAAACCTTTGCATGAGATCCTAATAAGTTCATGAAATTTATGTAATGGTATTATATTTAATTTTATATAATTGGTTTTGAAGTTGAGGGGCAATCCTTCATGAATAATTACTAAGAATAGAAAGTAGTCTAAACCCTCCTAAAACCCTCATTATGACTTGATAAGAAATATCTTGGTAAAAATAGATCATAATGGATTGGATGACATATTTTTATGTTTGAAACATGTAGAGGATTATTATAGGTTTCTCTAGGTGGCATTGGTATGTTAGAAGAGTGAGTGGAAGCTATATGAAACCCCTTATTTCTTAGATTTTTGATGTTATAGGTAGGGTTGACTAGGTCAAAGCATAAAAATGGTTGGATGATGATGTGTGATACTTGTATTTTTTGACCATGTAATTTTATAAATAGGTTATATACATAAATGTGTTAAACTAGTAATGGAAACTGACCTATTACTAAATAGGCCTAATGAGGAAGATAGTGAGAAAACTAGGTAGAAGTGAGAATGAGATTAGGGATTGGTTACAGTAAATTAAGAATGAATGAAAATGAATGGAGTAATTTTTAAATACATATATCACATTTAAATATTGAATATAATTTTTTGTGATGCACATAAATAATCAAAAAGTTGTTCTCAAAGTGAATTGTCTAATATTGTGAGGTCTGTGTAGGGTGAAGACATGAGATTGGTCTATAAGACCAATATTGATATTTAACCTTATAATGCATATATTAAAATATGTTATAATGATTATTAAGGATCATGAAAACCTATTTTAAGTTCATAAAATTATTCACATAGGTGTTCTAAATCTTTATCTTTGTGATTGTGTTTTTTGAGCTACAAGCAATTTTTTGTGTGAGTGAGAAGGATGTTCCTAAGTCTTTTTGTATAGATTTGAAGAATAAATTTCACATGAAGTTTTTATATATTTTTTAATAGGTTAATTTTAACACATTTTTATGCATGATAAACTCTTATGAAGGTGTGAAAAGTCAAAGGATTTTGACTGGTTTCTAAGGCCTATGTGTAGTTTTGAGTGAGCATATAAAGATGATCAGTTTGTGGTATTTTTACCTATATTGTGAAATATAATGGAATTTTTGATGAAAATTAGGTCATTTATATTCTATAAATGTTATTTTTTTTTGGTTTATGTGGAAAAGTTGATTGTATGCATCAGATTTGCAAGATAGACTTTCTAGCAATAAGAAGGCCTAATTAGGGGTAGACCTAATTGAGTAGTTCAAGGAGTGAAATGAGATAAATGGTGATTAGGACCTAAGGTGAGATTATAAGGGGTATAATTTAGTATTTTTCTAAGTTTTTAATCCATTTTTTTAGGCTCATGTTGTTCCAAGGTGGTCGAGGTAAAACATGTGCTTTGAGAAGGCCTAATGGTAGTTTGGCCCTTAAGGATAATGGCAGACCTATGTAGTGGTTTTTTCACTTATGAAACATGTTTTTTGATATATTCAAAATGTGATAAAAGTATTGAGAGGTTATTTTTTGACCAATATGGTTGATATCAAGAGTCAAGTATAAAGAGAAGGTCTAATAGGCCTAATTTACCTAGTTAGAATATTGAGGACATGAGCGAATGATAGAGTTTTGAAAACTAGGTAGAGGGATTGAAGAAATGATAGAGTTTTGAAAACTAGGTAGAGGGATTGAAGACCATTATATAGGTGTCATGAATATTTAATGAATATATAACTAAATTTATATAGGTGATGATAAATTTCATATGACCTAATTCTACCAAAGAAAGGGTTAGTTGAGCAAGAAGGCCTAATAGACTGTTTGAGAGAGACATAAGAGTGATAAGAGAAAAATAAGGTGGTCATATTTAGTTGAGTGAGAAATAAGTGTCCAAATTTTATAAAATATTAAAGGTATCTAAGTTGGTGTTGAGTTACCTAAGGGGTTTGTGCCTCTTTGTAAGTTGGTTCTTTATAAAATACTAGTTAAGTTGGTGTTTGACTAGTGAGGGGTTGGTGTTCCTTGTGGGGTTATTACCTCACTAAAATTTTGATTAATTGCTTATATAAATATATTAAAATATGTGTATTAGTGGGTTTTATCTCCTAATAGGGTTTCCCATATATCTCCTATGTTCTTATGCTATTTGCTTTCATAGATGTTTATTTATGCATTGGTTAATGCATATATGTGAATGGATGCTTCATGAATGCTAAAGCAAATTGGAGGATTATTTCAAAGAAAATAATTCACCCACATATTATTTTTACTTCCAATATTTGGTATTATATCATGTCATTTAAAGGAGGCCTAATATCCTAAAGGAGATATTAAGTAAGCAAAGATGGCTAGTCAAGTACAAGGTAGTTTTTTCTACAAGAAAGGCTTTGTTGTTTAATGGATTCAATTATGATTTTTAGAGTGTCAAGATGAGGAAATATTTGATGTTTCATGATCATTATATTTGGTAATCAATTTTGGAGGCATGGGCCAACACCCTCTATTCCTCCTCCAGATGCAACATGCAAGAAAGCAAGTGATAACAATTTAAAAGCTATGAATGGTATTATGTGTGGCCTATTAGAGGAAGCACTTTTGAAGGTGATGCAATGTATGTATGTTAAAGAAATGTGGGTAAATTTGAATACTATCCATGAGGGAGAATCCAAGGTAAATTTGGCTAAGTTTTAAACCCATAGAAGATAGTTTTAAAGCCTAAGGATGAATGAATATGAGACCATTGCATCCTACTTATTGAGGGTTAATAAAGTGCTCAACATCATAAGAGGACTAGGTGAAGAATTGAAAAATTCTACTATTTTTCAAAAGTTTTTGAGATCTATAACTCCCAAATTTGATTCTAAATATCTATTTTTAAAGAGATGTTAGATCTAGACAAGCTAGAGATGGATGGACTTCATGGCACCCTAACAACCTATGAGATGAGGACAAGTGAAGGAATTCTTGCAAGGAAGGAAGCTATTTGAAAAAAAAAGTCAAAGGTGAAGAAAACACAAGGTAAAAAATTCAAATACAATGATGAATCTGATATTGATGATGATGAGATGATAGTTATGTTTGCAAGAAAGTTGAAGACATGTTTAGATAAATACAAGGGTAAGCTGCCCTTTAAATGCTTCAATTGTGGAGAGATTGGACATATTGATAACAAGTTCCCTCATAAGCATAAGGCAAAGGATGGTGAAGAGAATGATTAAGGTCATGATGATGATAAAAAGTCTTATAGGTTTGATAAGAATAAGAAAATCTTTAGAAGGTATGATGACAAGAAGATTGTTTTCAAAAATAAAAGAAGATTTTACTCTAAGGAAGATTGAAACTCATCTAATGAGAGTGAGAGAAGTGATTTTGAGAATGACCATGAAGGTGACGGTCTTGATGTAAATGAATTAATGTTCATGGCTAAGGAATCAAGTTGTTCAAATCAAGATGAGTCCATATGGATTGGAGGTGTTGTTGGTGATTCAGATGATGAAGAAGATGAGATGGACTTTGAGGTTGAGTTAATAAATACTCTAGAAGAAATAAAGATGGTGAAGAATAAAAATAGGGTGATGAGGTCTATTATCAAAGACTATGAGGAGAAAATCAACTTGTTTGAATCTATACTGAGTAACAACTCTAAGGAACAAGAGGAAATAGTCAAACAAGTGGAGACTCAAATGGAGATTATGACTACAAGTCTAAAGAATAAAGAAGAAGAATGTGCAAGGTATGTAACTATTATAGATTCTTTGAGAGTTAAATTGGATCAATAATCAAATAAGATGAAGTCTTTTGTGAAGTTTGAAAATAATACCAATGATCTAGATAACATCCTAAGTAGTCAAAAGATTGTTAATGATAAAACAGGTCATGGTTTCAATGGAGACCAAAAGAAGAACACTAATGTGATCAAGAAGGTCAATGATCAATTAAAGAATGAGGGTGTTGATAGAATAAAGGATAATACTATCAGGAAACTTAATATTATAAGGTATGCTAACTCTTTCAATGGTTATTGTTATTCATGTAACCAATTTGGTCATAGATCAAGTCATTATAGAAGGCCCTCCAAGAATGAATATGCATGGAACTATGAGGAGAGTCATTAGTCAAGAGTTATGGGTCATGGTGTGTTTTCAACAAGAGGAATAGTGTGTTTCAATTTTTAAAATGTGGGTCATGTTGCAAAGTACTATAAGCATGGATTCTCAATCCAAAACAAGAAAGTTGAGACCCCTAGAATACAAAAAAGAAGACAAGATAGTAAATGGAAACCAAAGGTAGATAATGTGAGTAATGACCAGTCTGCAAGTCCAAGTGGACTATTTTTCATGGTGAAGCATACTTCAAATGTAAAGGAATGTCAATAATTTGTCAGGGAACCTGGAACAATAAACATGCTCTGATCCCTACTTTGTCAGGATCTTGCTCTACCAATTAGAGCACATATGATTACTTCTTGTATTAGTAACTAAACACAAAATTTAACCAGAATTAATAAGTAACTAGAAATATGAAACAACACAAGAATTGAGAGACAATACACAATTGTATTAATAATCACTCAGAAGAATATACAATAAAGAAGATGCCACTTCTTCTTCCACCTCAATGGTTTGCCACACCTCAAGACCTTCTTCCCTCTCTCTCTTGGTCACAACAATCAACTCCAATACAGAATTGATGTTCACCTCTCCAACCAGTCAGTAACACACTGCCAGTTTACCCAAGTACACAACCGTACTCCAAGTAGATCTCCTGCTCTCTGCTGCTACTTGCAAATCACTAGACCTTGCTCGCCATTGTAGATATCCTATAGAAAGTCATGCACACATGCTGACCAAGATCATACACACACAAAGAACCCTTTTGATTCTCCAAACCAGTACCCACCTTGGTATTGCGGCACTAGGAGGAACGCACCATTGCTCTCTTCTCTCTGAAGGAGCTTATTGCTCTCTTACTCACTAGCTACAAGTTTACAATACATCCCATGAGTCCATATATAGATCTCATGCTTACAATAATTAGACTAACCTAATTACAATAATTAGACATGCAACTCAAGACTAAGAGTAGCCTTCAACATGCAAACTAACAGTCTCAAAATAGACTCTCTGGACTCATCATGCAAACTGCCTATTCTCACACAGGCTGCCGATGTCGGCTCCTCCATGACCGATATCGACCGACTGGTGACCAATGCCAGTTGCTTCCTCTTTGCTATCTGACCAACGTCAATTGATCAGACCGACGTTGGTTTCCCTACAAATGATTTTGCAACTCTCTGCAACTTCGCATCCTCCGTAACTTCCCCTGTTTGTATCCTGGTGAAGCTTTTAGCTCCACAACCTAACAATCTCCCACTTGGAGATAAATAGCTGCACCTGTACCTGTACACCGTCTAAATTATTACCTGGCTTGTATTCCTCTTCAAGATCAACCCTGAAGACCAACAACCACACAACCTGTGATGCTACACCTATCATCAAAGTAACTTGCCACATCCGAACCTACATATCCATGTAGTGAAGAACTTGACCCTGCATAACAAGAATCCCTACTGCTAGTCCCACTGAACTGCCCTCCAGTTCTCCTTCCCCGAATTGGCTCCAAACTTTTTGACAACCCCCACTACTTGGGAAAAACTCAGGTCTACACTAGACCCTATGTGATTTCGAACCCTATTTCAAGCTAAGCTTGAACTGTCCAGCCCTTGGTGTGCTTTCTGATTCTGCATCCTGCATCATGAACCCCACCAACACCGTCTTCACATCAGCTCCCACTGGAGATCAAATCTCCATGTCTCTTATGCCAAAGAATTTCACTGCTCCAAATTCTTCATGACACACCTCTGAACTAACCTTACCTTTAGCTCAGCAAATCCTTGTATGTACAAACCTGCTAGCAAATAACCCACATACAGTAACTAGATAATGTTGCAATCATCATCCACCTGGTAAGATAAAACCACAATACTTACACTGACATTGACTGAAGCCATGCTTAGTCATCCACCTGTCAAAGCCTGTACCACTATCCTGCAGCTTCTTCAAGACCATATGCCTTGGCCTTCTGTCTCTTGTATCCATCCACTCTCTTCTTTAACTTGGGAATCCATTCCATCTCTCAGTGCTTACTTCCAGCTAACAACTTTACCAACAAACACTTATTTGGTTCTTCTCCAAGGACTCACACTCCTCATCCATGCCAAGCTCCCACTGTATCTGGATTCTACCTGCATTACCTCTTCCATCTTTCTGGTTCTTGACCATCAATAAGCAATATAAAGAAGGTGAACAATGAAAATGAGGTTCACTTACCCTTTCTGACCTCAACATGAGCATTTGAGACTTGTTGACAGCTTGCTGTCTACCCACCATCCGTACCAGTGATCGATCTCGGCCATCTCCCGATCTGCTCCCGACTGATGTCAGCTCCCTGTACTGACCCTGACTGCTGACATCGTTTCCCTGGCTGACACCGGTGTCTATTCTGCCGATGTCAGTTACTATATGACTGACGATGGTACCTGTGTTCGTCTATGAGTGATAACTTCTTACCCGTGAGCTCTCCATGGATCAAAATCCTAATCAAATCAACCCTACTCTACTCAGAATAATTCAATTTCCTCACCTGATCTCTGTCTGTCATCTCCTCCATGAACACCAAGGCTTTCCAGTTCTTTAGCTTGTCAAAAACATCTAACTTCTGCTTCAAAACCTGCATTCTCCTTCTACATATGTGACTAAGCCTATGAAGCCACATCTCTACAACAGAAGGTGAATCAACAATATAAGTAGATAGATAAAAGATACATACTTTCTTACCACCATCTAATTCAAGTGTATCCGCTGTGAGAGTTATAGTGCATCTCTCATCACCCAAATTTCCTGAAGAAATTAGACTCATCTCCAAGATTGGTACCTGCATGACTTCCTTCAACCACTATGTGTCATCCGCTTGCAATTTTAGCTTCACTTCGCCTTCGTCAATCATCTGACAAGGCTCTCCAACCCCTAAATAAATCTCTCCAAGGTCTCCAAAGACATACCCATGAAAAGATGCTCTATTTCGGGCTGCATGGAAAGAGGCAAAAGAATCTGTAAACAAAGATTCCACTTTATCCAGAACATCCTGTGCAATATTACCTGCAACATATGCTTCCACACGCTGATCTTCTAGCAACCAACAATCTCTTTTTACCTGCCCCTTATTTCCATCAATCAGACCATTCGTGCTATTTAGTTTCTCCATTCATAGCTTAATTTCTTCTACCATTGCTATACTCCCACTCAATCTGAAACACCTGTGAGTGACCTGTAATCAAAAAATACTACCAAATCTGAAACCACCTGTTAGTCAACCCAACCAAAAGCTCTGATACCACTTGTCAGGGAACCTGGAACAATAAACATGCTCTGATCCTTACTTTGTCAGGATCTTGCTCTACCAATTAGAGCACATATGATTACTTCTTGTATTAGCAACTAAACACAGAATTTAACCAGAATCAATAAGTAACTAGAAATATGAAACAACACAAGAATTGAGAGACAATACACAATTGTATTAATAATCACTCAGAAGAATATACAATAAAGAAGATGCCACTTCTTCTTCCACCTCAAAGGTTCACCACACCTCAAGACCTTCTTCCCTCTCTCTCTTGGTCACAACAATCAACTCCAATATAGAATTGATGTTCACCTCTCCAACCAGTTAGTAACACGCTGCCAGTTCACCCAAGTACACAACCGTACTCCAAGTAGATCCCCTGCTCTCTGCTGCTACCTGAAAATCACTAGACTTTACTCACCATTGTAGATCTCCTATAGAAAGTCATGCACACATGCTGACCAAGATCATACACACACATAGAACCCTTCTGATTCTCCAAACCAGTACCCACCTTGGTACTACGGCACTAGAAGGAACGCACCATTGCTCTCTTCTCTCTGAAAGAGCTTATTGGTCTCTTACTCACTAGCTACAAGTTTACAATACATCCCATGAGTCCATATATAGATCACATGCTTAAAATTATTAGACTAACCTAATTAAAATAATTAGACACGCAACTCAAGACTAAGACTAGCCTTCAACATGCAAACTAATAGTCTCAAAATAGACTCTTCAGACTCATCATGCAAATTGCCTGTTCTCGCACAGGCTGCCGACGTCGGATCCTCCATGACCGATGTCGACCGACTGGTAACCAATGCTGGTTGCTTCCTCTTTGCTATCTGACTGACGTCGATTGATCAGACCGCACTGATTTCCCTACAACTGATTCTGCAACTCTCCACAACTCCGCATCCTCCGTAACTTCCCCTGTTTGCATCCTGGTGAAGCTTTTAGCTCCACAACCTAACAATCTCCCACTTGGAGATAAATAGCTGCACCTGTACCTGTACCTGTACACCGTCTAAATTATTCCCTAGCTTGTATTCCTCTTCAAGATCAACCCTGAAGACCAACCACCACACAACTTGTGATGCTACACCTGTCATCAAAGTAACCTGCCACATCCAAACCTACATATCCATGTAGTGAAGAACTTGACCCTGCATAACAAGAATCCCTGTTGCTAGTCCCACTGAACTGCCCTCTAGTACTCCTTCCTTGAATTGGCTCCAAACTTTTTGACAACCCCCACTGCTTGGAAAAAACTCAGGTCTACACTAGACCCTATGTGATTTCGAACCCTGTTTCAAGCTAAGCTTGAACTGTCCAGCCCTTGGTGTGCTTTCTGATTCTACATCCTGCATCATGAACCCCACCAACACCGTCTTCACATCAGCTCCCACTGGAGATCAAATCTCCATGTCTCTTATGCCAAAGAATTTTGTTGCTCTAAATTCTTCATGACACGCCTTTGAACTAACCTTACCTTTAGCTCAGCAAATCCCTGTATGTACAAACCTGCTAGCAAATAACCCACATACAGTAACTAGATAATGTTGCAATCACCATCCACCTGGTAAGATAAAACCACAATAGTTACACTAACATTGATTGAAGCCATGCTTAGTCATCCACCTGTCAAAACCAGTACCACTGTCCTGCAGCTTCTTCAAGACCATATGCCTTGGCCTTCTATCTCTTGTATCCATCCACTCTCTTCTTTAACCTGGGAATCCATTTTGTCTCTCAGTGCTTACTTCTAGCTGACAACTTTACCAACAAACACCTGTTTGGTTATTCTCCAAGGACTCACACTCCTCATCCATGCCAAGCTCCCACTGTATCTGGATTCTACCTGCATTGCCTCTTCCATCTTCCTGGTTCTTAACCATCAATAAGCAATATATAGAAGGTGAACAATGAATATGAGGTTCACTTACCCTTTCTGACCTCAACATGAGCGTTTGAGACTTGTTGACAGCTTGTTGTTTGCCCACCATCCGTACCAGTGACCGATCTCAGCCATCTCCCAGTCTGCTCCCGATCGATGTCTGCTCCCTGTACTGACCCTGACTACTGACGTCATTTCCCTGGCTGACACTGGTGTCCCTTCTACCGATGTCGGTTACTGTATGACCGATGCCGATACTTGTGTTTATCTGTGAGTGATAACTTTTTACCTGTAAGCTCTCCATGGATCAAAATTCTAATCAAATCAACCCTGCTCTGCTCAGAATAATTTAGTTTCCTCACCTGATCTCTGTTTGTCATCTCCTTTATGAACACCAAGGCTTTCCAGTTCTTTAGCTTGTCAAAAACATCTGACTTTTGCTTCAAAACTTGCATTCTCCTTCTACATATGTGACTAAGCCTATGAAGCCACATCTCTGCAACAGAAGGTGAATCAACAATATAAGTAGATAGATAAAGGATACCTACTTTCTTACCACCATCTAATTCAAGTGTATCCACTGTGAGAGTTACAGTGCATCTCTCATCACCCAAATTTCTTGAAGAAATTAGACTCATCTCCAAGACTAGTATCTGCATGACTTCCTTCAACCACTATGTGTCATCCACCTGCAATTTCAGCTTCACTTCCCCTTCATCAATCATCTGACAAGGCTCTCCAACCCCTAAATAAATCTCTCCAAGGTCTCCAAAGACATACCCATGAAAAGATGCTCTATTTCGGGCTACATGGAAAGAGGCAAAAGAATCTGTAAACAAAGATTCCACTTTATCCAGAACATCCTGTGCAATATTACCTGCAACATATGCTTCCACACGCTGATCTTCTAGCAACCAACAATCTCTTTTTACCTGCCCCTTATTTCCATCAATCAGACCATTCGTGCTATTTAGTTTCTCCATTCGTAGCTTAATTTCTTCTACCATTGCTATACTCCCACTCAATCTGAAACACCTGTGAGTGACCTGTAATCAAAAAATACTACCAAATCTGAAACCACCTGTTAGTCAACCCAACCAAAAGCTCTGATACCACTTGTCAGGGAACCTGGAACAATAAACATGCTCTGATCCTTACTTTGTCAGGATCTTGCTCTACCAATTAGAGCACATATGATTACTTCTTGTATTAGCAACTAAACACAGAATTTAACCAGAATCAATAAGTAACTAGAAATATGAAACAACACAAGAATTGAGAGACAATACACAATTGTATTAATAATCACTCAGAAGAATATACAATAAAGAAGATGCCACTTCTTCTTCCACCTCAAAGGTTCACCACACCTCAAGACCTTCTTCCCTCTCTCTCTTGGTCACAACAATCAACTCCAATATAGAATTGATGTTCACCTCTCCAACCAGTTAGTAACACGCTGCCAGTTCACCCAAGTACACAACCGTACTCCAAGTAGATCCCCTGCTCTCTGCTGCTACCTGAAAATCACTAGACTTTACTCACCATTGTAGATCTCCTATAGAAAGTCATGCACACATGCTGACCAAGATCATACACACACATAGAACCCTTCTGATTCTCCAAACCAGTACCCACCTTGGTACTGCGGCACTAGAAGGAACGCACCATTGCTCTCTTCTCTCTGAAAGAGCTTATTGGTCTCTTACTCACTAGCTACAAGTTTACAATACATCCCATGAGTCCATATATAGATCTCATGCTTACAATAATTAGACTAACCTAATTAAAATAATTAGACACGTAACTCAAGACTAAGACTAGCCTTCAACATGCAAACTAACAGTCTCAAAATAGACTCTTCGGACTCATCATGCAAACTGCCTGTTCTCGGACAGCCTGCCGACGTCAGCTCCTCCATGACCGATATCGGTCGATTGGTGACCGATGTCGATTGCTTCTTCTTTGCTATCTGACCGACGTCGGTTGATCAGACTTATGCCGGTTTCCCTGCAACTGATTCTATAACTCTCTATAACTCCGCATCCTCTGTAACTTCCCCTGTTTGCATCCTGGTGAAGCTTTTAGCTCCACAACCTAACAATCTCCCACTTGGAGATAAATAGCTGCACCTGTACGTGTACCTGTACACTATCTAAATTATTCCCTGGCTTGTATTCCTCTTCAAGATCAACCCTGAAGACCAACCACCACACAACCTGTGATGCTACACCTGTCATCAAAGTAACCTGCCACATCTGAACCTACATATCCATGTAGTGAAGAACTTGACCTTGCATAACAAGAATCCCTGCTGCTAGTCCCACTGAACTTCCCTCCAGTACTCCTTCCCTGAATTGGCTCCAAACTTTTTGACAACCCCCACTGCTTGGGAAAAACTCAAGTCTACACTAGACCCTATGTGATTTCGAACCCTGTTTCAAGCTAAGCTTGAACTGTCTAGCCCTTGGTGTGCTTTTTGATTCTGCATCTTGCATCATGAACCCCGCCAACACCGTCTTCACATCAGCTCCCACTCGAGATCAAATCTCCATGTCTCTTATGCCAAAGAATTTCGCTGCTCCAAATTCTTCATGACACGCCTCTGAACTAACCTTACCTTTAGCTCAACAAATCCCTATATGTACAAACCTGCTAGCAAATAACCCACATACAGTAACAAGATAATGTTGCAATCATCATCCACCTGGTAAGATAAAACCACAATAGTTACACTGACATTGACTAAAGCCATGCTTAGTCATCCACCTGTCAAAAGTTGTACCACTGTCCTACAGCTTCTTCAAGACCATATGCCTTGGCCTTCTGTCTCTTGTATCCATCCACTCTCTTCTTTAACTTGGGAATCCATTCCATTTCTCAGTGCTTACTTCCAGCTGACAAATTTACCAACAAACCCCTGTTTGGTTTTTCTCCAAGGACTCACACTCCTCATCCATGCCAAGCTCCCACTGTATCTGGATTCTACCTACATTGCCTCTTCCATCTTCCTGGTTCTTGACCATCAATAAGAAATATAAAGAAGGTGAACAATGAATATGAGGTTCACTTACCCTTTCTGACCTCAACATGACCGTTTGAGACTTGTTGACAGCTTGCTATTTGCCCACCATCTATACCAGTGACCGATCTTGGCCATCTCCTAGTCTGCTCCCAACCGATGTCGGCTCCATTTACTGACCCTGACTACCGACGTCATTTCCCTGGCCGACGTCGATGTCCCTTCTGCCGATGTCAGTTAATATATGACTGACGTCGGTACCTGTGTTCGTCTATGAGTGATAACTTTTTACTTGCGAGCTCTCCATGGATCAAAATCCTAATCAAATCAACCCTGCTTTGTTCAAAATAATTCAGTTTCCTCACCTGATCTCTGTCCATGATCTCCTCCATGAACACCAAGGCTTTCCAGTTCTTTAGCTTGTCAAAAACATCTGACTTCCACTTCAAAACCTGCATTCTCCTTCTACATATGTGACTAAGCCTATGAAGCCACATCTCTGCAACAGAAGGTGAATCAACAATATAAGTAGATAGATAAATGATACCTACTTTCTTACCACCATCTAATTCAAGTGTATCCGCTGTGAGAGTTACAGTGCATCTCTCATCACCCAAATTTCTTGAAGAAATTAGACTCATCTCCAAGATTGGTACCTACATGACTTCCTTCAACCACTGTGTGTCATTCGCCTGCAATTTTAGCTTCACTTCCCCTTCATCAATCATCTGACAAGGCTCTCCAACCCCTAAATAAATCTCTCCAAGGTCTCCAAAGACATACCCATGAAAAGATGCTCTATTTTAGGCTGCATGGAAAGAGGCAAAAGAATCTGTAAACAAAGATTCCACTTTATCCAGAACATCCTGTGCAATATTACCTGCAACATATGCTTCCACACACTGATCTTCTACTGACCAACAATCTCTTTTTACCTGCTCCTTCTTTCCATCAATCAGACCATTCGTGATATTCAATTTCTCCATTCGTAGCTTACTTTCTTCTATCGTTGCTATATTCCCACTCAATCTAAAACCCCTGTGAGTGACCTGTAATAAAAAACACTACCAAATCTGAAACCACCTGTTAGTCAACCCAACCAAAAGCTTTGATACCACTTGTCAGGGAATCTGGAATAATAAACATGCTCTGATCCCTACTTTGTCAGGATCTTGCTCTACCAATTAGAGCACATATGATTACTTTTTGTATTAACAACTAAACATGGAATTTAACCAGAATCAATAAGTAACTAGAAATATGAAACAACACAAGAATTGAGAGACAATACACAATTGTATTAATAATCACTCAGAAGAATATACAATAAAGAAGATGCCACTTCTTCTTCCACCTCAAAGGTTCACCACACCTCAAGACCTTCTTCCCTCTCTCTCTTGGTCACAACAATCAACTCCAATATAGAATTGATGTTCACCTCTCCAACCAGTTAGTAACACGCTGCCAGTTCACCCAAGTACACAACCGTACTCCAAGTAGATCCCCTGCTCTCTGCTGCTACTTGAAAATCACTAGACTTTACTCACCATTGTAGATCTCCTATAGAAAGTCATGCACACATGCTGACCAAGATCATACACACACATAGAACCCTTCTGATTCTCCAAACCAGTACCCACCTTGGTACTGCGGCACTAGAAGGAACGCACCATTGCTCTCTTCTCTCTGAAAGAGCTTATTGGTCTCTTACTCACTAGCTACAAGTTTACAATACATCCCATGAGTCCATCTATAGATCTCATGCTTACAATAATTAGACTAACCTAATTACAATAATTAGACACGCAACTCAAGACTAAGACTAGCCTTCAACATGCAAACTAACAGTCTCAAAATAGACTCTCCAAACTCATCATGCAAACTGCCTGTTCTCGCACAGGCTACCGACGTTAGCTCCTCCAATACCGATATCGGCCGACTGATGACCGACGTCGATTGCTTCCTCTTTGCTATCTGATCGATGTCAGTTGATCAGATCGACGTCAGTTTCCCTACAACTGATTCTTCAACTCTCTGCAACTCCGCATCCTCCATAACTTCCCCTGTTTACATTTTGGTGAAGCTTTTAGCTCCACAACCTAACAATCTCCCACTTGGAGATAAATAGTTACACCTGTACCTGTACCTGTACACCATCTAAATTATTCCTTGGCTTTTATTCCTCTTTAAGATCAACCCTAAAGACCAACCACCACACAACCTATGATGCTACACCTGTCATCAAAGTAACCTGCCACATTCGAACCTACATATCCATGTAGTGAAGAACTTAACCCTGCATAACAAGAATCCCTGTTGTTAGTCCCACTGAAATGCCCTCCAGTACTCCTTCCCTGAATTGGCTCCAAACTTTCTGACAACCCTCACTACTTGGGAAAAACTCAGGTCTACACTAGACCTTATGTGATTTGAAACCCTGTTTCAAGCTAAGCTTGAACTGTCCAACCCTTGGTGTGCTTTCTGATTCTGCATCCTGCATCATGAACCCCGCCAACACCGTCTTCACATTAGCTCCCACTGGAGATCAAATCTCCATGTCTCTTATGCCAAAGAATTTTGCTGCTCCAAATTCTTCATGACACGCCTCTGAACTAACCTTACCTTTAGCTCAATAAATCCCTATATGTACAAACCTGCTAGCAAATAACTCACATACAGTAACTAGATAATGTTGCAATCATCATCCACCTGGTAAGATAAAACCATAATAGTTACACTGACATTGACTGAAGCCATGCTTAGTCATCCACCTGTCAAAACCTGTACCACTGTTCTACAGCTTCTTCAAGACCATATGCCTTGGCCTTCTGTCTCTTGTATCCATCCACTCTCTTCTTTAACTTGGGAATCCATTCTGTCTCTCAGTGCTTACTTCCAGCTGACAACTTTACCAACAAACACCTATTTGGTTCTTGTCCAAGGACTCACACTCCTCATCCATGCCAAGCTCCAACTGTATCTAGATTCTACCTGCATTGCCTCTTCCATCTTCCTGGTTCTTGACCATCAATAAGCAATATAAAGAAGGTGAACAACGAATATGAGGTTCACTTACCCTTTCTGACCTCAACATGAGCATTTGAGACTTGTTGATAGCTTGCTATCTGCCCACCATCCGTACCAGTGACCGATCTCGACCATCTCCCAGTCTGCTCTCGACCGATGTCAGCTCCCTATACTGACCCTGATTGCTGACATCATTTCCTTGGCTGATGTCGATGTCCCTTCTGCTGATGTCGGTCCTTATGACCGACATCGGTCTTTATTCTACCGATGTCAGTTATTGTATGACCGATGCCGGTACCTGTGTTCATCTGTGAGTGATAACTTTTTACTTGTGAGCTCTCCATGGATCAAAATCCTAATCAAATCAACCCTGCTCTGCTTAGAATAATTCATTTTCCTCACCTGATCTCTGTCCGTCATCTCCTCCATGAACACTAAGGCTTTCCAGTTCTTTAGCTTGTCAAAAACATCTGACTTCCGCTTCAAAACCTGCATTCTCCTTCTACATATGTGACTAAGCCTATGAAGCCACATCTCTGCAACAGAAGGTGAATCAGCAATATAAGTAGATAGATAAAGGATACCTACTTTCTTACCACCATCTAATTTAAGTGTATCCGCTGTGAGAGTTATAGTGCATCTCTCATCACCCAAATTTCTTGAAGAAATGAGACTCATCTCCAAGACTGGTACCTGCATGACTTCCTTCAACCACTGTGTGTCATCTGCTTACAATTTTAGCTTTACTTCCCCTTCGTCAATCATCTGACAAGGCTCTCCAACCCCTAAATAAATCTCTCCAAGGTCTCCAAAGACATACCCATGAAAAGATGCTCTATTTCGGGCTACATGGAAAGAGGCAAAAGAATCTGTAAACAAAGATTCCACTTTATCCAGAACATCCTGTGCAATATTACCTGCAACATATGCTTCCACACGCTGATCTTCTACCGACCAACAATCTCTTTTTACCTGCTCCTTCTTTCCATCAATCAGACCATTCGTGCTATTTAGTTTCTCCATTCATAGCTTACTTTCTTCTGTCGTTGCTATACTTCCACTCAATCTGAAACTCCTGTGAGTGACCTGTAATCAAAAAACACTACTAGATCTGAAACCACCTGTTAGTCAACCCAACCAAAAGCTTTGATACCACTTGTCAGGGAACCTGGAACAATAAACATGCTTTGATCCCTACTTTGTCAGGATCTTGCTCTACCAATTAGAGCACATATGATTACTTCTTGTATTAGCAACTAAACACGGAATTTAACCAGAATCAATAAGTAATCAGAAATATGAAACAACACAGGAATTGAGAGATAATACACAATTGTATTAATAATCACTCAGAAGAATATACAATAAAGAAGATGCCACTTCTTCTTCCACCTCAAAGGTTCACCACACCTCAAGACCTTCTTCCCTCTCTCTCTTGGTCACAACAATCAACTCCAATACAGAATTGATGTTCACCTCTCCAACCAGTCAGTAACACGTTGCCAGTTCACCCAAGTACACAATCGTACTCCAAGTAGATCTCCTGCTCTCTGTTGCTACCTGCAAATCACTAGACCTTACTCACCATTGTAGATCTCCTATAGAAATTCATGCACACATGCTAACCAAGATCATACACACATAAAGAACCCTTCTGATTCTCCAAACCAGTACCCACCTTGGTACTGCGGCACTAGGAGGAACGCACCATTGCTCTCTTCTCTCTGAAGGAGCTTATTGCTCTCTTACTCACTAGCTACAAGTTTACAATACAGCCCATGAGTCCATATATAGATCTCATGCTTACAATAATTAGGCTAACCTAATTACAATAATTAGACACATAACTCAAGACTAAGACTAGCCTTCAACATGCAAACGAACAGTCTCAAAATAGACTCTCCAGACTCATCATGCAAATTGCTTGATCTCACACAGGCTACCGATGTTGGCTCCCCCATGACCGATATCGGCCGACTGGTGATCGACATCGGTTGCTTCCTCTTTGCTATCTGACTGACATCGGTTGATCAGATCGACGCCGGTTTCCCTGCAACTGATTCTACAACTCTCTGCCACTCCGCATCCTCCGTAACTTCCCCTGTTTGCATCCTGGTGAAGCTTTTAGCTCCACAACCTAACATAATTATCTTTATTATCTCAGATTGTGGATGAAGAAGTCAATTTAAATAAACCAAGTCATGATGGTGTTCAAATGAAGATTGAAGAATTCAAGTCTAAAAGGATCATGAAGAAAGTTTAGTCTAGTAAGGACATAGAGATTTGGGAATCTTTTAAGTTTATGTTATTTTAGTACTCAAGAGAGAAGAGGTGACTCCATTTGGTTTTATGGAGGCACTCAACTAGTGAGCAGAATCATGAATGATGTTTGGTCTTAGGGGGAGTTTTGTGTTATTTGTTGACTTTTAGATCCAAGGTTTAGTCAAGAGTATATTATAGGGGTGATCACAAGAGATAGGTCACATAGAATTTGTATGATGACTTGATCAAATAAAGTCACAGTCTTGATAATGTTTGAATATCTCATGGAGAGAAGGGGAGCCAATCATGCTCTAAGAGTAGGTATGTAAGCCTGATCAGTGTTGAGTTTATGTGAAAAGAGAGATAATGAGTTTGTTTGGAAAGAAAAGGTGTGTTTTTATAGGTCCAAGGATTAGATAGTTTCCAAAAAGATGACCCTTTATCATTAATGTCAAAGGGGGAAAAAGTTTTAGTTTGGTATAAAGGTCAGTTTTAAGAAGATCTAGCTTGGGGAGTTATGAATGATAAGCTTTGTGTAAGTGTTTGCCATCAATGACAAAGGCAAAGATTGTTGAGGTATGTTTCTACTATTGATCTTGAGACATTATTATTGTCATTTTTTTCAAAGTCAAGATGGATGTCATTAATGTCAAGGTCAAAGTTGAGGTCATGCATGGTGAAATGGTATGTGATAAAGAATCTTATGACAAGAGAAAATTTTAAGGCAAAATTTTGTCTCTCTATTGAGAGATAATTTGAAGGAAGCCTAGTAATTATTTTGAGGTTGATGGAATGATAAAGATCAAGATCATGATACAAGGTAAGATACTGCTAAGTCCTAGGTGTTTTGAGAAGCCTAGTCTAGCCCTGAGAGAAGGTGTATGCATGAAGCCTAGTAAATATTGGTTAATTATGTCAGTACAGGAATGAGAGAGTGTATAAATTTGTGTAACATGAGAAATCAGCAAAAAAAACTTCATATGATTTTTAAGGTCAATTTTGAATCTTAGCCCTTATATGAAGAGACCTAGTGAGAAAGCACAGGCTTGGTAGCATGTTAAGGTGAGGAGTCTAAGGCTTGTAATATGATGTGTGAAAATATGTGAGAAAGATATGAGGTTATATTACATGATAATATGGTGTTGAGAATAGTATAAATGGTTTCAATATGTGTTCAAGGTCTAAGTATCACTGGTAGTTCAAGGCTTAATGTACAAAGAGACCTAGTGTGGCCTAATGAGAGGTCAAGCTCATTTATTAATGTGATATAACTATTGATAAAAATTTAAAAGGTGTGAGAGGTTTTATTAAGTATGTTTACCAATTTTTAGGTCATATCTTGAAGGATAAAACATGAAAATTGGCGTTGAGGTCTTCTATGTGCACATAATAGGGTGTTGCAGACTTGAGAAAGATTTTCTTATGCTCATTATCACGTGTAACCTTTGAAAAAAATTAGGTAGTTCATATAATTTAGGTAAATGTCCTAGATTTAATTTCCTAGCATTGGTTTTTTAGTTGATGGGTAATCCTTTATGAACGATTGCTAAGAATGGAAGGCAGTTTAAAACCCTCATAATGACCTGATAAGAAAGATCTTATTGGAAATGGATCAGAATGGATTATATGACCTAATTTTATGTTTATAAAATGTAGAGGACTCCTCCAAGTTTCTCTATGTGGCATTGGTTTATCAGAAGAGTGAGTGGACACTACATGAAACCCCTTATTTCTTATATTTTTGATGTTATAGGTAAGGTTGACTAGATCAAAGCATAAAAATGGTTGGAGGATGATGTGTGAGACTTTTAGTTTTTTCCCATGTAATTTTATGAGTATGTTTCATACCTAATATTTTCTAAACTGGTCATGTAAGTTGACCTATCACTAAACAGACCTAATGAGGAAGATATTGAGAAAACTAGGTAGAATTGAGAATGAGATTAGGGATTGGTTACAGTAAATTAGGAATGGATACAAATGAATGGGGTCATTTTTTATGACCTATATCACCTTTTTCCCCTGAATATAATTTTTATTAATGCACATGAATAGGCAAAAGTTATTCTCAAAGTGCCCTGTTTAACATAATGAGTTCTATGTAAGGTGAAGACATGAGATTGGTCTGTAAGACCAATATTGATATTGAAAATTGTAATGTATATATATATTATAAGGATTATTAATTATAATTCAAACCCATTTTAAGTTCATAAAATTTTTCACATAGGTGTTCTATTTCTTGATCTTCATGACTCTATTTTTGGAGCTATAGGTAGTTTTCCGTGTGTGAGTGAGAATGATGTTCTTGAGTCTTTTTGCATAGATTTTAAGAATAAAATAAACATAAAGTTATTATATATGTCTCATAGGTTCATTTTATCATATTTTTATGCATGAAAAAGTCTTATGAAGGTGTGAAAAGTTAAAGGTTTTTGACTGGGTTCTTAAGGCTTGTGTCTAATTTTGAGTGAGCATATGAAGATGATTAGTTTGTGGTATTTTGTTCTATATTGTAAAATATAGTGGACTTGGTGATGACACATAGGTAATTTATGTTATATCCATGTGATTTTTTTTTGGGTTAAGTGGAAAATTTGAAAGACAGACTTTTTGGCAATAAGAAGGCCTAATTACGAGTAGACCTTATTGAGTGGTTCAAGGAGTGAAATGAGGTAAATGGTGTTAGATACCTAAGATGAGATTATAAAGTGTATAATTTAGTAATTTTTAAGTGTTTCCTCTATTTTTTGAGGCTCATGGTGTTCCAAGGAGGTCAAGGTAAAATGTGTACTTTGAGAAGGCCTAATTGTAAATTTAGGTCTCTATTAGGCCTATGGGTGGTTTTGGCCCTTAAGAATATTGAGAAACCTATGTAGTGGTTGTTTCACTTGTGAAACATATTTTTTGATCTATCCAAAATGTGATACAAGTATGTATAGGTTATTTTTTGACTAAATTGGGTGAAATCAAGAGTTAAGTATAAAGAGAAGGTCTAATAGGCGTAATTTGACTGGATAGAATATTGAGGACATGAGCGAATGATATAGAGTTTTGGAAAGTAGATATAGGGATTTAAGACCATAATATAGGTGTGTCTAATATGTCATTAAGATATAACTATGTTCTTATAGGTGATGATCAAGGTCAAGGTCATATGACCTGATTCTGCCAAAGAAAGGGATAGTTGAGCGAGAAGGCCTAATAGGATGTTTGAGAGAGATAGAAGAGTGAGAAAAGTAAAAGAAAGTGGTAATTTTTAGTTGAGTGAAAAAAATGTTTCCAAGGGTGATTAGATATTCAAGGTCGTTGAGTTACCTATGAATTTTGTGCCTTATTTAAAGTTGGTGCTTGCTAAAGGACTAGTTGAATTGGTGTTTGACTAGTGAGGGGTTGGTTCTCCTTATGGGGTTGGCACCTCACTAAAATTTTGATTCATTTATTAGAGGACTATAATCCAAAATTTGCATTAGTGGGTTTTATTTCAAAATAGGGTTTCCTACATATCTCCTGTGTTCTTATATTATTTTCTTTCAAATATGTTTGTTTATGCATTGGTTAATGTATATATATGAATGAATGATTCATGAATGCTAAAGAAAATTAATAGATTATTTAAAAGAAAATAATTCACCCCCCTCTCAATAGATGTACTTATAACATTTGGTATTAGATCAGGTCCTTTGAAGGATGCCTAATATCATAAAGGAGATCTTAAAAAAGTGAAGATGGATAGTCAAGCACAAGGTGGTTTTTCTACAAATAAGGCTCCATTGTTTAATGGATCCAATTATACTTTTTAGAGTGTTAGGATGAAGAAATATTTTATGTATCAAAGTCATGATGTTTGGTAATCATTTTTTGATGGATATCTTTCACCCCTTATTCCTTCTATAGATGCAACATGCAAGAAAGTTAGTGACAACAATTCAAAAGCTATGAATGGTATTATGTATGGCCTATCAAGGGCAGAACTTGTGAAGGTGATGCATTGTATGTATAATAAATAAATGTGGGACAAGTTAAATACTATCCATGAGGGAGACTCCAAGGTCAAGTTGGAAAGTTGTAAACCCATAGAAGATAGTTTGAAAGCCTAAATATGAATGAAGATGATACCATTGCAATTAATTATTGAAGGTTGTTGAAGTGGTCAACATCATAAGAGGCTTAGGTGAATAATTGAAAGAGTCTAATATTGTTCAAAATGTTTTGTGATATCTAACTCCTAAATTTGATTCTAAAGTATTTGTTGTTGAAGAGATGCAATATCTAGACAATTTAGATATAGATGGACTTTATGGCACCCTAACAACCAATGAGATGAAGATAAGTGAATGAAGACTTGAAAAGAAGGAAGTTTATTTAAATCCATAAAACTAAGCCAAAGGAGAAGAAGAGACAAGGTAAAAAAGTCAAAGATAATGATGAATCTAATATTAATGATGATGAGTTGATAGCTATGTTTACAAGAAATTTGAAGATAGGTTCAGGTAAATATAAGGGTAAGTTGCCCTTTAAATGCTTCAATTGTGGAGAGATTGGGAATTTTACTAATAATTTACCTCATAAGCATAAGGTAAAGGATGATGAAGAGCATGATAAAGGTTATGATAATGATAAAAAAATCTTATAGATCTAATAAGAGAAAGAAAAGATTCAAAAAGTGTGATGACAAGAAGAAAATTTTTAAAAACAAAAGAAGTGTTTATACTAGGGAAGATTGTAGCTCATCTAATGAGAGTGAGAGAAGTGATTCTGAGAGTGATCATGAAGCTGATAGTCCTAATGTCAATAGGTGATGATTTAACAATTTTGGGAATATTGGAGTATTATTTTCAATTTAGTTAAGGGTCTAAAATAAATAAAGTAGTATATATTATTAGAATAATTAGAATATTGATTTATATAATTTACTATGCCTTTTAAACCTTTCTAAAAATAGCAATAAATAAGGAGAAATGCAACTTAGCTTAAAATTAGATTGAGATAGCTGAGATAGAAGCTAAAACTAGCTATGCAAGATTGGGATAGTGTCATGAATCAAGATCTAGCTTTCATTCGATGAAAAGATAGGAGTGCCAAAAATAGAACACTTCAGGGTCCAACACTATAGTCTAGGTCCTACTATTATTGTTTAAACTAGTCATAAAGATTTAAGTTTTTTTGGTTTTATTCATTGTCCCTTTGTGAGTTTGCTTGTAAAATTTTATATCTTGAATGTCGACGAAGCTCTTTGTAGATATGATTTAGTTTCCAACCCTAGACCTTCATAGTGATTAAATAAAACTTGAGAAATAAAGGGGTTTAGTGTGTGTAAGATGCATTGAATATGTATCTACACCCCTTGTGTGGGCACACTGCCTACATACTAATACTATGAAGAAGGATCAAGCCATATGTAATTCTCCCACTTGATGTGCTTTATGTAATAGTGTTATATGGATGCAAAAATGCCAAACTAAGAGTGCTTGAGGTGGCTAAGAAATAGTGTGAGGATTTGAATATGTTGGTAGCTACATTGAATGATTGTATGTAGAGAATAGGGAAATTTACCTCAGTGGTTTTGATTATATTCTTGCTTTCTTTTGTAATATTTGCCAACCCATTTTAAATTAACTTTGAATTGGATTTTATAGAGATCTATTGGTCATGGGCTAAATGTATTTGTGCTAGGTTGACACAATGGAAAAGAGAAATAAGAAAAAAATGGTCATTTAGGCTTAAAATGTGATTGGACAAGAGCATTGGAAATGGGACATCCTAGGGTTCAACGCTATAGTCCAAGTTAGGTGATATTGTCTTATAAGTACAAGACTTGGGGGGATGAAATTAGCATGGAAAAAATATCTTGGTTGAGATGGAATCAGGCTCAGAAGTCTATGGATGACTGGAAATAAGAAAAAGGTGTTTAGAAGGGTCATGAGAGCATGCAAGAGGGACCTATGGGTTGGGTGTCACAAGCCACACTCAAGCTACCAGTTTTGACATTTTATATGACTACATTTACCTACCCTTTATTCTAGTAATGCAACAAAGTGAAATACTAGGATAAAGTAAAAGTATAAAATGTACCTAAACTTACTTGTAAGGGTGAATCCCATGAAGCTGTCTGATACTAAGTGTGGATAGGGAGAGCACATTGTGAAGTGTAAATATGTTGTGATATTGAGTGATGTTGGATGATGCTGAGTAATACTAGGTATGTGCTATACCAAGAGTAATATCATGAACAGAGCTGAGTACTCAATTTCCTGAGAGTGGTTCAAAAATACAAAGGCTAGCCCCTTAACTCCATCATCATCCACTAAGTGAATATATGTGATCATGCATGTGCTAATTGATATTTAGACTATGTGTTTAATCCCTCTGAGTAGATGGCTCAAGAATACAAATGCTAGCTAGTCCTTTTGATCTATCATTGCCCACTAAATAAAGCTATGAACTGATATTAATATGAATGTGTGTCATATGAGATGGATCTTGTAACCCATAAATGCTCTATAATTTTACAATGTAGTGTAGATATCCAAATGTGTACTAGAAACTAGGCCAATCTTGTCCACTCTAAAAGGAAGTGATTAAGCTTGTATGAAAGCCACTCTGAAACTAAAAACTAAGCTTATGTGGAAGCAACTTAGGAATGTGAAGGTTAGGCTTGTATGAGAGCCACCTTGAAATGATGCCAACCACCTATAGATAGAATAAGAAACGTAACTACTAAGAATGCTTAGATAATATACAAAACTCAAAAAGAAAAGAATTCAAATGTGTCATGCACATTACCCCCAATCATTAGTGTCTATAACATGGATTCTAATCTGGGAGTTATACCAACTACTCAATATGAAACTGGAAGTGAGATCCATCATGCTGCATATGATGCCCCCTATATCTAGATTCTCTGAGAAAAATTGTATTGAATTTAATTAATCTAAATTGATATGTATGTGACAAAATTATAGCTAAGTTGACCTTTCTACCTATTTCTAGAAAATATGAGTTTTTTATTATTTAGATAGGAGCATCGAAAATAAGACACCCTATTGTTCAACATTTTTGTCCATGTTCGACATTATTTTTCTTTACTAAAACTAATGACTATTATATAATCATCACTATTTTTTTGGTCTATTCTACCTAGTATGACTTTTGATTGTTATTTTGAGTGTTCTAAAAATTTATTTTTGAATCGGTAGGAGCTCTGATCTTTGTAATAAAATTTGTGTTTATTGCCCCCTCTTTTGAGGGTAGGAATGAAGACCCTATAATGACTGCTCTTAGAAGAAATAGCCCTTTAAGTGTGTTATGCTATGAAATACATGATATATCAATTATAATTGAAATAATATCTCAAGATATAACATATTTTGTATTGGAGATTGTTAGATCAATAGGGGTATGCTTATATAGATATAACAATGTAATAACATGTGGAATGTATTGAACTAAATCTAAAATGTTAGTTTTTAGTTGTCAAGAAGAGATGGAGCATGATGTCTATCATGGCATCCAAAAAATCAAGATGATGCATGATGTGGATCATGGCATTACAAATAATTGAGAAGAAAACAAGCAAAAATCACCCAAGGTAAGAAGTAAGAAACATACAAGAGTGGCCAAGGGGCCAAGCAAATAAGGGACTTTTGCACATGTCACTCAAACTAAAAATACAAGGCATGTTCAAATTCCACATACATTTACAATTGAAAATAAGCAAGGTTGACACAAGGGCCATAGGCACATAGAAGAGTACAAGCAAGCAAGAAAAGAAGGCATGCAATATGTTGGAAATACAATCACATCTAACTAATCAAAATAAGAAGTGAAAGTATGCAAGACACATAGTTCAAGACTAGGTATATGCTAAGAAATACATAAGTACTAGTGAATATCGATAGAGTAATCTATGTAAGATAATAAGTAATATATATCATCATGATAACTAGAGTGTGTGGTGTAGAAATGATATAACTTGGATGGTGTAGTCATGTATAAGATGCCCTCAATGGGTAGATATGTCGATGTGTGTTTTGAATGTAGAAGTTATAGATATGTAAATTTGGCCACCAATGGCTTCATATCTGACTTTAGACCAAATTTTATCAATCATTGAATACCTAGTCTAATAATTTCTATTAGTTTCAAATTTAGATTTATAACCTTGTATTAAATCAATTTGGCCTATTAAATCAATTAAACAAGGCAAATACACACATTGAATTAATCAAAATCAAACAAATGACTTAATGCCTAAAAAAATTAATTAACTTTCACACCCTAATCAAAATCAATTAGAAAATTAAATCAATTTTAAATCTTAATTGAGTTCACCCATGAGCTAATAAATCAATTACTAAAAATAAAAATCAAGAGCACCTTAGAACATTCTAGAACACACTCATTACCTTTGTGAGTTGTAACTTTTGAAAAATATTCTAAGAATTTACTAAACTCAACCAAAGTTAATAAACTCATCCATGGTCATATTTAACCAATTCTAAGGGATATGAAAGCCTATAAAAATAAGCCTAGATTTCTTCATTTAAGGAGCTCAATCAAAGTAGAGTTATAATGCAAGAATAGATTCATGAAGCTAAAAGCTTAGTGTTATAATGTCAAAATTGAGCCAAGCCATATAAATCAAGTTAAGAATTAAATAATGGTGCATAGAAGATATGATGTTAGCCACATGTTATTGATGAAGACTTCATATTCATAATCTGAGCAAACCAACAAAAAAATCATTTGGAGCTCTCAAGGAAGGTAAAGATAGTTGTTCTTTGCATTTTAGTTGAGTTTTTAATTATTATTTGTTCATTAATAACCCCCTGAGATCTAGGATTAGAGATGATAGTATGTTAGTGTTTTTATTTTATAGTTTTATAGACTAACACTTGATCTAACCTCATCTCTTTTTCAAATTTCTTGATCACAAATGGCATGCTTGGTGGAACACGATTGCGCACCCCACATCTTTGAACAAAAATAGCTATTAAAATAGATCTAATTTTTAATATGTTCGCTATTTTTTTTATAAATTTTTTATATAATATTTTTATGGGTTTCATCTTAATACTAAAAAAATTTCATTAAAATCTGATTTTTAGTTTAAAAGTTATGACTCTTTTAGTGACTATCACTTTTTAATTATTAATTTTATGGTAAAAATGGTTAGTACAAAAATATATATATATATTTTTAAAAGTTTTTTGATCTAAATTTTTTCATATAGATGAACCATATACCTATAAATAACCTCAAAAAAATTAATGACAAATGGATATATATTTTAAAAGTTATAGCTAAATTACTGACTACAGGGTTTCATGATTTTTGTGTTTGGTTTTCTTGTTTATAACCTTTTGCCTTGTTGTTTGCATGTTTCATAGGTTTTTTTTTTTTTTTAAAGATTTATTGAGTTTTTTATTGATATGTTTTCTAACATTTTCCTAACCTAAAATGTTTTTTTTTTGGATTTTGCCTTCGGGTCAACATATTTTACCCTTCAAAGTTGCTTGTCTCATTTGATAAATAAAATTCAAAGCAAAACGAAGTTCTGATCTTTTCTTTACAGGACATATTTAAATAAAACCATTTCAAACTAAATTATTCTTTTCAAACTTCATTTATATGTCTAAAATAAACTAATAATCCTTCATTTTGGTGTTTAAAGAAGCTTTTAGGGTGTTTTATTAGTTAAGTTTTTGTGGTTTCTTTCAAAGTTCACAACTTAAAGCCAAGGGGCTAAAATAACACCACCACACATTTCATTTAGTGCTATAAAATTGAATACACTTCAAAAAAAATTCAAGTTGTTTTCATTATTTATTTATTCTAAATTTGTTTGAGTAAATAGAGAGTTGTGCATGTATGCTCTCCCATCCATCTCTTTTAGAGAATTTTTGGGATCAAAAGCATCAACTTCTTTTTAGATGGTTTGCAATTAGTTTCATCTACACATCTTAAAGCCAAGGGGATAGTAGTAAATCTAATCAAATATTTTAAATTTGGTGTAATGAAATTAACCTCACTTTAATTATTTTCAAACTTGCTTATTGATTGTGTGTTTTAGCGAAAAGATACGTGTGTATATGCTCTCCCATCCATCCCCTTTAGGTAACTTTTGGGATCAAAAGTGCCATCTCATTTCACTTTGAGCCTAGCTCAAGGCATGGAAAAAATGTCATTTAAATCCCTTCTCAAAAACTCTCAATAGTATTGGGTGATCTTGAGTTGACCATAAAGTCTTTTTATTGTGTCATTTATTTCATGCATTTTAGCTTGTGAGGGGAACTTCATTACCTCCTACGAGTTCTTTAAGGAATATTTGACCTAGGGTTTCATCTCTTAGCATCAGATTCATCACCCCCACTAAGATAGAAGATTTGAGTAGTTAAACCACCTTTTAGTATTAGGGTTAAGTACTAGGATGTATTTGCATATTGGACATCGCACTACACTGAGCAAGTGACAGATGTAGTGATTAAAAAAAGGGAAATACCTTTTTACAACAATCTAAGTGCCATGGGCACCCAATTAAAGTGCACTTATTTTACATCATTTTTCATGAAAGTCATTGTGCAATTGATCTATCTAGAATGTTTTCAAAATAATTAGTTTTAGTCATTGTGTTATACCCTTGCTAGGATTTGGACGATTATACTTAGTGTATTTTGGTCATTTTAAACTGGTATGTTTTGAAACTAAAACTTATTTGTTTGTTTATAATCATGTTAAAAAATAGCTTGTTTATACATCACTCCTTGATTGAAGAGGTGTTATGTAAACTATTTTACACCACACTTGTGCCTTGAAATTTTTCCTAAACATGTTTGTGTGTTATTTATTTAAGATAGGTAATGTTATGCTGCTCAAACCATTATCAAATTTATGCCTTAGAGTCTTTGAAATAAAAAATTGATCATATGATTAGAGCATGCTAATACTATTATGATGATCAATTTATTTCAAAACTTGTTTGATCTTGTATCAAAAACTATTATTTCAAACCAACCAAACCATGTCACGTATGTCATTTGGACCTTGTTCATGCATTGTCATGTTGTCCAATCCTGTCTAGTTTATTTAGTCCAATCATATTTTTTAATCATTGAGTTTTTAATTAACTTTTCCAAGTTTAAATTCAAACATTGATTGATTTTTGTTTAGAATTCACTTCGTAGGGGTCGATACACAGATATTTCTCTTTTAGGTTACGTAACCTAGGTTAATCGATTGGCCAAATTTGAAAATTAACACTTATTTATTTATTCAGCCTATCCTCATCATTATTTGTGCCTTTATTTGGGAAAACATAGCTTTTCTCTAGGTGCCTTTTATCTTATGGCTTATACCAATTGATCATGTTTATGTTTGATTTCATGTCTTGGGTTTATGTCAAAGTTATTCCAACCTTGTTAGATTAAATCAAATTATATTAGCCTTTGTTTCAAAGTCTAGTTTTTTACATTGTTTGGCCAAAAATCCTAATAGATCATGTTTGTTTGAGCCTATCTTTTAACTCTACATTTGGATGAAAGCCCTGGCAACTCAAATTTTTTCTTTATTAGTTTAGACCTTCTTTAGAACACTTTGGCCTAAACTTTGGCATGCCAATTTTATTCAGATATTTGACTTTTTGTATGTATGACATTTGACTTTAGACTATTTTATGCCAAGTTCTAGCACAAATAATTTTAGAGATACAACTCAATGATCAAATCATTGTTTAGAGATATAGCTCCATCCCTTTTAATCAAGTTAGACCAATTCTGAATTATTTATCATTTTGACATAGTTTTTCAAAGTTTGTATAACTCTAAGCCTTTTTGATTTCAGAGTTTTTTAATTGATGTGGATATGTCTAGCTAAACTTATGGTAGAGTCACGTACAATCCAAATTATGATAGAATGGCCACAAAAAATATCTTTGATTTTTATGGATTTATTCAAGACCCCTTTGATGATAACATGATCTGTGAGACAAAATTTTATCCACCTTGCAAAAATAAAATCAGGGACCAAATTCATGACCTCAAATAGAATGATATGGTTGGTGAGGAGGAATTGGATGTATACCTATATCATGAGGATGATTTTGGGACAAATTCATACCTTCCTTACAATAATCTATTTATGGACTAAAGACAAGAGCCGATTTACAATCCAACTTAAAACCTTGACTAGGATGATATGGTTTCTGAGGAAGACTTGGATGCTTTGGCTTATGCAAGCAATCAAGCTCCATAATTTCCTACCATTTCTATTCTAGGACCTCATCCTTTGGCTTGTGTAATAAATCAAGCTCCACAATACCCACCCATTATCCAATTGCCAGCCATTCTTCATCTAGTGCCTATCATTCCCCACTTTAGAAAACTTTAGCCAATCCAACTCAAATATCAACCAATCCAATTATGATCCCAACCAATAATCCAATCACAATCACAACCTATCATTCAAACTCAACCAATCATTTAGATAATCACTCATCCCAAACCTTAGCCCATCATTCAGCCTAAACCCCAGCCAATCCAATCAGTACCTACCCAATTGAGCCAATCATTTGAGGATCAAACTGTGTTCAAAACTGGTATTTTCCAAATCATTGGAAACCAAGGCCAAGAAAACAAACCAATGTAAGATGCTTTTATTGAACCAACCATTTGTGATAATTCAACCTATGATGAGTCACCTATTGATCTTATACTAATTGTCAAGGAGTCTCACTCTGATGAGCTAGTCTTTGTTGAGTCACTTCTTAATGATTATAATTAACTTTGGGCAAATAATTACCTTGACCATATGCCTATTTTTAAATATATTCTCTTTGACAAGTCAGTCTCTAAGGAGTTGCCTCTTAACCTTTTTTCCATCCTAAAGGAGTCTCATTATGACAAACTAGTCTTTGTGGAGCCTATTATGCCATCACAGGTCATTACTTGTCCAATACCAAACATTCAACAAGACATAATTATAATAGAGTATCCATCAGATGAATAATTAGAGTTAGAATCAGGTTTTACTCTTAAATTGACATCAAATTTAGCATCAAAATCAGAATCAACATCAATCTTGACCTCAGATACAGAGTCCCTTGAGTCTAAATCAAACTAAGATACATTATATGTTCATGATTGTTACAACATTGGTTACACATGCCTAAAAGATCAATTTGAATAAATTTGTGATCTTTTGAGGATGATTACTTAAACATCAACATACGTTCTCCTAGTATCTTCTATGAATATTGTGCATCTAGCCCTCATTCCATTACTATTCCACATGCCATTACCATTAACCATCATAGCTATATCATTAACATTTCACCTCCCACAAGTGTCGATTGGAACCAAAAGAATCACACCTTGTTGAAATGCATCCATGGTGACATATCATA
The DNA here is from genome assembly GCA_037957365.1 of Torreya grandis. Taxonomy (NCBI): domain Eukaryota; kingdom Viridiplantae; phylum Streptophyta; class Pinopsida; order Cupressales; family Taxaceae; genus Torreya; species Torreya grandis. The sequence goes on from JARHVA010001655.1 coordinate 2,482,246, forward strand.
TGAAGAAAAGTAAGGAGGCCAAGAACACAGTCATACAATAGAAGAAGATTCTCTTAGTGAAACCTTTTCAAAGGTGCTAGGGGGAAATCAAATTTAGAACTCAACATCTTCTAGTGAAACCTTTTCAGAGGTGCAAGGGGACAATAAAACTCAAAATTTAACATTCCTTAGTGAAACTTTCTCAAAGGCACTATGGGATAATCAAGACAACTTCATTGGTGTAAACCTCTTCGAGGCACCAATAACTGAGCACAAAATTTCTTCAATGCTTGATGAAGACAAAATCAAAGATCAAATCAAAATAGCTTCCTATCTACAACCTAATCAAATTTTAGCTACTCTCAATACCAAACAACATAAAAATATGGTGGTCCTAACAAGAGAAGAAGTCTTCAATCTCACCACATCCAAAGATGTATTGAATCTAGAATCAACAACATTGTGTGTGCTTAAAAATATTGATCTTTATTTATTTTTCCACCATTATCCTTTCCATTTCCATCTATTATTCCATTTCACAAACAAACCTATCAACCAATATTTATCCATATTTACCATCCATGGTCGCACTTTCCTTTGTAGAGGTCATGAGGATATCTTGTCTTGAAATTTGAAGGAATCAAAATCAAAGACCAATAAAGATCACAATAACATCATTTGCATCTAAATCTGTAGCCAATTTTTGATAGATCAAATATTCAAACAAGGTGTGGGTTAGCACTTAACATGATTGAATATTCTAGTTATAGTATTTATTGATTATGACATGCATCTCCACTTCAATAGGAACAATAGAATCATTTATCATACCTAGGCCAAAACCAAACATGTACCATATCATATCAAGTTATCAATCCTTTTATCATTGTTGCATATCCTGATCATTCACCTTACCACTTGGGGGAAACCCTCTCAAAATTCTTCCTATCATCCTATCCAATCTACCATCCTATCATTATCCTATAAATAATCCATCCAACCATTCCATTCCTACTCAACTAAACATGTTTTGAATGCTTCAACCTAGCCCGTTTGACTTTGGTTCATCCATTGGTTTCACATTTTTAGCATAAAAAATCAGATCAATTTCAATAATTATTTATTTTAGATAAAGGAAGTATTTTGGAGTAGTATGACAAAATTTTTGGTAGTGGAATCCTTTGTTTCTTATTTATTTCTTATCAAGTTTATTTATGCGAGCTTGATTATATCACCTATTAGGGAAAATTAGTGTTCACTAATATTGATACTAATTATATTGCCTATTGGAGTAAATTGGTATCATTGATCTATAAATTGTATCATAGTTATAACCATCTATGGGCAAACTAGGGGCAACATTTGTTTATTGTGCCTTGACATATAGCCTAGCCATTCTTATGCCATCATACTAATTATGCTTATTTTGTTTGAATTGGCTACTACACTAGTCAGATTCCCTCACTTTGAGGTGAACTACTATGAACTAAAACCATTTTGAGACTATGTGGGTCATGTTTGATTCACGTTGAGGTCAACTCAATCCCCCTCTAGCCATGCTACGACTAGATTTGTGAATCAACCATGCTCTCAACATTTTGCAAGCATTATTTGAAGTTATAATTCTCTCACTATTTTGTGAGTAACTTTAACCATGCTCTTTCCATTTTTTGAGCATCATTTTAAGTTCTCACACTCTCACCATTTTACGAGCATCATTTCAAGTTATAATGCTCTTGCCATTTCATGAGCTTGAATCATTTTAGTGTCTCTTCATTCTTGATTGAGTTGAAATGCTTCAAAAATTTCAAAAATATTTGAAAATCATTTTGAAAAATAAAAAACATTGACCACTTTTTTGCCATAAGGATTCTGAGAACCCTCATTAAGTCATAAACAAACCACTTGTTCCTTAGTTTTCCCATCCTTTTTGGCCTTTTATCCTACACTATCACTATTTTACAAGTTCATCCTTATTATTCTATTACATCCATCATTTTTTATATCAATCATCATTTTCTTCCCATTTCTTGGGAGAAATATATTTAGCCTAAATTTTTGTTGGATCATCATATCCATGGAACTATGTAGGCATCATCCATTTGCCTAGTGCATATGGAGATAGCTCAGCCACCCCCTTCCTTTTCTTCTATTCCCCCATCTTGTTTGTTTGTTCAGTTGTTGCCTAGTTTCAAGGGGCAACTTATGTCATGTTGTTTATACTAACATAAGGACTAACTCTTATTTGTTTTTTTGTTTCTTTATTTGTCATTTTTATTTGTTTGTTTATGTGCTTTTTTATTTACTTTCAGCACTATGGCTTTGATTTAGTATATGTGTGTTCATTAGATGATTCCTTACAAATTATTCTTGAATATATCTATATTCAAATATCTACATTATCATCGTGGTTTTTATCATTGGTACAATTATTTTTCATTGAGTATTAGATATCGAGATTCAATCCTTATGCATATTTTGGCCAAGCCCCCATGGTGTTCTACCATGAGGCCTACCATCAAATGATACAACAAAAATTGGCTTTGAGAGGTCTACAATATCAATGTAACATCACCATCTTCTCGGTACCGACATTAATAATAATCCCAATCCAACACCCAATCATATCCCAAATAGAGTAATTAAGTAATGAAAAAAATTCAACCTTGTTAATTCAAGTGAGCATCTCCCTGCTAATAGGTTGTCCTAATTCATCTTTATCCTATGTATCAACTTATCAATCATCATCATTAATCATGTTTTTCATAATCAGGATATACTGCATCAGCACTATACACCATCCCACATGCATTATAAATGATTATATCACCTGCTGGGGCAAATCATTATGTTATCACCAATTTTTTTTCTTATTTATCTATCTTAACTAGGACAACTCCATCTTCTCAATGATTATATCACCTGTTAGGACAAATCATTGTGTTATCATACCACATTACCACTATTGGGGTATAATACTTATAACTGCCTTTGGAAAACCATTTTACACCATCCTACTTGCATTTCTCAATTATTTTTCTCAACTTTAGATAATTCATTGTGTTTTAATCCCATCATCTTCATTTATTTGGTCCCATTATTTCACTTCTTTCTTTTGAGGGACCATTTACTAACCCACTTACCAATCACTCCCTCGAGGGGGAAGCTATAGTTCAATCATTACCATTGCAATCATAAGCATAAAAAACTATATTATTTGAAAATATGTTAATATTCTTATAGATTGCAACATCTTCCTAAATAGGGGCAAACTGTAAACATGTAAATTTGGCCACCAATGGCTTCATATCTGACTTTAGACCAATTCTTGCCAATCATTGAATACCTAGCCCAAGAATTTTTATTAGTCTCAAATTTAGATTTATAACCTTGAATTAAATTAGTTTGGCATATTAAATCAATTAAATAAGGCAAATACATACATTGAATTAATCAAAATACAACAAATGACCAAATGCTTAAAAAAATTAATTAACTTGGACAACCTAATAAAAATCAATTAACAAGTTAAATTAATTTCAAATCTTAATTGAGTTCATCCATGAGCTAATAAATCAATTATTAAAAATAAAATTCAAGAGCATCTTAGAACATTCTAGAACACACTCATTACCTTTGTGGGTTGTCACTTTTAGAAAATATCTAAAAGAATATTTTATGAATATTCCAAACTCAACCAAAGTTAATAAAATCAACCATGGTTAGATTTAACCCATTCCAAGGGATTTGAAATACTATAAAATCAAGCCTAAAGCTCTTCATTTAAGGAGCTCAATCAAAGTAGAGTTATAATACAGGAATACATTCATGAAGCTAAAAGCCTAGTATTATAATGTCAAAATTGAGTCAAGCCATATCAATCAAGCCAAGAATTCAACAATGGTGCATAGAGGAGATGATGTTAGCCATATGTCATTGATGAAGACTTCTTATGCACAATCTAAGAAAGCCAACAAAAAATCATTTAGAGCTCTCACGGAAGGTAAAAATCGTTATTCTTTGCATTTTAGTTGGATTTTCAATTATTATTTATTCATTAAGCTCTTCCTAAGATCTAGAATTAGAGATGTTAGTATGTTAGTTTGTTTATTTCATAGTTTTATGGACTAACACTTGATCTAACCTCCTCTCTTTGTCAAATTTCTTGATCACAGAAGTAGGATACCCCCTTAATGGACAAAGTGAAGCAATCAAGGATCTAGATGTCACTTCACACACTCAAAGAAGATTAAGTGAAGCATGATAATGTAGATAAATTGATAAATAATAGCATAGATCAAAAAAATGTAAGTCTAGCATGGTAGTAGAAATGTATAGCACGGATAATGCATACAATTGAAACATTTTTGTGTTTTTAAATTATTTGAATGTTTTTGGATTTTATAATATTTGTATTGTTTTTGGATTTTGAAATTTTGTTTAATTTTTGTATTTTGATATAAGCTATGTACAATCAATCATAAGGAGACTATGTACAAGTAATTGAAAAGAAGCATATTTACAAGTAATTTGAAAAATTATGTACAAGTAAGCTGAAAGGAAACTATGTATAAGTAACTAAGAAGAAATGATACTAACTGATGAGTCTCATACGAGACTCCCTATTATGGCATCTTATATCAAATAAAAGAATCAAGCATGATTGTGAAGCACAATGGAATGGTTGTAAATATGACTTTGAATATTCATATTCATTATCGGTATTTTGCAAATCATAATAATTTGTATTGTTCCACTCATCATTATCATCTTGATTTTGAACCAATGGAATTGTTAGTGTTGACTTTTTTTATATCTAAATATTTTCCTTTGATAAATTGTGTTTGTAAATTATTTTTCTTAGGATGTTCAATAAATCCTAACCCTTTGTGACAAACATTATCAACTGCTAGAATAGTAGTGATGTCTTGAGCATGCTTGCCTAACCCTTGACCTTGATAATCAAACTATTGTAGACATTTTTGACCAAACTCATACTACTTTGAAAATTGAGCTTCATTTTGGAGAGTTAGATTCGCATTTTTTACCTATACGTATGTTACTATTTCTTGCTCTGATTTTGCTTTTTGATCCTTTTATTATTCTGAGTTATGTTTTGGTAACCACTTTTGTATTGTTTCTGAATTTGACCCTTTGTGAATGTGTTCCTGTGTCACTATGGATTTCTTGACTATTTTACCTTGTATTGGATCCTCATTAACAATTATCTATTGTATATGTTTCTTTAATACCAAACATGAATTTTTGTGATGCCCATGCTTTTTATGATATGCATAATAATATCTAGATCTTCTCACTGGATGTAGAGGAGGTAGTTTGATCAACTTAGATTTAATCATTTCCCTCAGTACCTCACTTGAACTCTTATTTGATCTTTGAATAATTTTTAAATCACTATTTGTAGAGTTACTTTGTTGTGATTTTTTATATATATAACATTGTTTGCAACCAATTGACTAGGTAAAGGTGCATATACATGATTGGCACTAGCGTGCCTTTGAGGATTTTATATTATAATATGATTTTCTAATGTTGTGATATTTTCATGTAGTAACTAATTTTGTATTTGTAAATACAAAATTAAATTGTTCATACTAGTGATTTGATCCCGTAGAGTCTCACAAGTACAAACCCTAGTTGTTTCTAATTGAACATGTAAGCACATATGTGAAGAGGGTGTGAAGAAGCTATAGGATGAATGTATGCATTAGGAACAATAGTATAGGCTACCTCACCTTTTATAGAGATGATAACAAGGACTTGGTTAGAGGGAAAGTATATATCACCCTCTTGGGGGAGAGGAGGAATAGATATAGCCACTTGTGTTTGCTTGTGTCTAGTAGTGATAGGGAAATACTCAAAATAAGCCAATGAGTTATATGCATCTAGGTAGAAATCATGTATGTGGAATGAAATACATGAAATTAGAGTTATAAGTTGTATAGTAATATGTTTATAAAGAGAATTCCAAATGAGAGATAGTAAGCAAGGGATAGAGAGCATGGAATTGTGCATTAATGTATTTTTTTTGACATGTGATATAATATTTCTAATATTCTTAGCAAGACAATCTTGAAAAAAAATTCATATGAGAGATATAAATCAAGGGATAGAGAACATGGAATTGTGTATTAATGCATAAAAATATTTGACTCGTAATATGACATTTCTAATATACTTAGCAAGATAACCAAAAAAAAATTTCATATGAGAGAGAGAAAATATGTAATGAATCCTTTTATTAAAGAAGATTAAACATTACCTTGAAGAAAAGGGATCTTAATAAGTTTAGCAGTAACTTTCTTTATATCATCCCATATTATGAAAAGTAAGCAAGAAAAGACCATAATGAAGCTTTGCATTAACATATGGTAAACTTAATCATTCATATACATGATAGGACCAAGTATGAAGTCATTATTTGCAAGAAATGTTTTGAAAGGAGTAAGATCTATTTGTAATTTTTTATGTAAAAAATCTATAAGGTGATACCTCAAGAAGCAAAGAGACTTAGTATATGCAATTAAATATGAATTTTTTATTTATATATGTATAAAAAATTAAAAAAATATTTCTAAAATTATCAAGAAAATTTACCTAAGGTTTCTAGGGTTTTTGCACACAAAAGGACCTAGTAAATTCAACTAGGGTTTAGAATAAATGATTTTTTGAAATTACTATGGTAAATTTAAAAATTTAAATGTATAATTATGATTTAAATATTTAGGAAAAATTTTTTAAAAATGATAGAAAATTCAAAAGAAATTTTTTTCTAAGGTTTCTAGGATTTTTGTGCATAGACGAAGTAAGTCGGGTTCGCCAAATGATTTAACAGTTTTGAGAATATTGGAGTATTATTTCTAATTTAGTTAAAGGTTTGGAATAAATAAATTATTAAATATTATTTAAATAATTAAATTACTAATTTTTATAATTTACTATGCCTTTTAAACCTTTCTAAAAATAGCAATAAATGAGGAAAAATATAACCTAGCTTAAAACTAGACTAAGATGGTTGAGATAGAGGTTGAAACTAGTTGTGTAAGACTAGGACAGTGTCATGAACCAAGATATAGTTTTCATTTGATGAAAGGATAGGAATGCCAAAAATAGGACACTTCAGGGTCTGGTGCTATAGTTTAGGTCCTACCACTATTGTCCAAACTAGTCATAAAGATCATTTTTTTTAGTTTTTATTTGTTATCTCTGTGTAAACCTGTCTATGAAATTTAGGATTCTGAATTTTGATAGAGTTCCTTATAGATCTAATTTAATTACCAACCCTAGACCTTTATAGTTCTTGAATAAAACTTGAGAAATAAGGGGGGGGGGTTAGTGTGTGTAAGATGCATTGAACGTGTATTCACATCCCCTGTATGGTCACACTGCCTACATACCAATACTCTGAAGAATGATCAAACCATATATAGTTCTTCCACTTGGTGTGCTTTGTATAATACTATTATGTGGATGCAAAAATTCAAAATTAAGAGTGCTTGAGGTGGCTAGGGACTAGTGTGAGTGTTTGAATATGTTGGTAGTTGTATTGGATGGTTGTATGCAGAGCATAAAGAAATCTGCCTTGGTGGTCTTGATTGTATTCTTGTTTGATTTTGTAATATTTTCCAACCCCTTATAAATGAACTTTGAATTAGCTTTAATAGATATCTATTAGTCATGGGTTAAATGTATTCGTGCTAAGCCAACAATAATAGAGAAGAGGAATCGAAAGGAAATGGTCATTTGGGCTCAAAATATGATTGGATAGGAGTGATGGAAATGGAACACCCTAGGGTCCCGCACTATAATCCAAGTTGGGCACTATTTTCCTATAGGTACAAGACTTGGGGGATGGAATTAGCATGGAAAAAATATCCTAACTGAGCTAGAATTAGGTCTCATAAGTCTACAGATGACTAGAAATAAGCAAAAAAATGTCTAGAAGGGTTATGAGAGCATGCAAGAGGGACCTATGGGTTGGGTGTCACAAGCCACACTCAAGCTATAAATTTTGACATTTTATATGATTATAGGTGGACCTTGAGGCTGAGTTAATTTATACTTTATAAGAATTTAAGATGGTGAAGAAGAAAAATAGGGTGATGAGGTCTCTTATCAAAGACTAGTCTAAAACAAGCAAAAATTATTGTACTTCCAACAAGTAAGAATAGTTGTACTTCTAATAGGCAAAACTGTTAGTTTCAGAGCAGTCTAAAACTAGTTTGACCCTTTTCAAAGTAGTCTAAAAGTAGACCCTGCAACAAAACATAGTTTTATTTTTGTAGTTTACTTTGCAATGTTCCAAGACCCTCTTTTTTGCATTTTAAGCAAATATTAGGATCCAAGTAAGTTAAAATAAGGTATTTATCTACCCACTCATATCTCTTTCATTTATATTGATCATTTATAGTTTGAGATACTTTTAATTTGATACCCTTTACACTAGGTAAGTTTGATCTACTATCTATTATTATATTTAGTTAAATTTTCCTTCTGCCATTGTTTTATTGGAGTGGTGTAGTGTTTTAAACGCTTGTGTGGCTTTTTTGTAAAAATAATTTCACGTTATTTTATTCACACTATGAACATTTATGTATGTATGAGTGAATTGTACAAATTCAATGTTATTAAATTTTTAAGGTAGCATTTGAAGTTGGAAACCATCTTTGTGAATCCTTGTGCAATCCCTATATATGCCTCATGCTTATGTTATCCCATGACTAAGACTATATATATGGTTCTCACACTTTCAAAATATATTTTTAGTCTTGGCATATTTACCTCAATAAGTTTTTAAATTACTTCAACCCATTTATCTTTCAAATTTCTAGTTGTTGGATGTCAATCATGCGAGCTGATTTTACCAAAGTTTGAATATTTCCATCTATAAATAGACAAATAATTTAGTTCATTTGGTCATTAAGTAATTTTTAAGTATTTTATTGAAATCACTCTTGGAGCACTTCATTGGTACTATTGATGTTATACATTTTTTATTTATCGATTTATAATTTATTTAAAAAATTGAAGGGTTATGTAAAATCAAAAGGGCGGATATTAACCCTATCTATGAAGACCCTTAAACCAAGCCCTTCCACATTTTAGTGTTGTAGGATTTTCTTAGTTTAATGATTTAGAAGTCAAAGTGCACAGACTTGGGACAAAAGGAAATAGATTAGAAGCAAGTTGACATGATATGAATATCTCATCATAGGTTATAAGGCATGTAGTCCTATTGTCATGAAATTTTGCATTTTGTGATAACAACCCCATGTGGGCTCCTAAAAGTAAATTGGAGGTAAATATAAAATAGGGACAACAAAAAAAATTAGAATAAATATTCTGAATCCATAACCCAATGGACAAGACTTGGTGAAAATCATTTAATGTTTTGTTTATAAAAAAATCTATTGGGAAATTGTGTATAGTGCATATCCAAGAAATAGTGATTGGCACTTACTCAATCCAACATTCATAGTATTATGGATTAGTTCTCATTATGTGTGGTGTCTATTTAGATGAGATGCTTATTTTGTCTAATCAACATTAGAATGAAATATAAGGTTAAAAAAAAATAGGGGAACCCACATGGCTTATGCATATGAATTTTATAAGCCCAATCTTGCTAGTGAATATTCGGTTGTAGATGGAAAGATTTCACAAGATTGTTATCTAAAGGCACTTGAATCCTGTTATAAAAGGTTTAATTTTATTTTATTTTATGTGTTATTATTCATCAAGCAAGAATATGTTTTTTTTTTGGTGAGCCTTACACATTTTTTTCAAACATGCAGGGATTTGGATTGCAGTAGTAATAAAATTTGAAAGAGAAGCAAATAAAAGACAAAGGGGACATATAATTGAGTAGAAGATATTGTAAAAAAGTGAAAGTTATTTTAGAATTTAGCGCATCATATTGTGATAACTTGATAGGATTGTAACTGTTGATAGTTAGTGAAAGGACATATTGTAGTTGGGAAGCAATATACAATTTATATTTCTGAACCTCATTTTTACATTTATCCATGCAAATCTTAAATCTAGATATTAATAGTCAAGATAATGTGTACTAATAATATTATATTATCTCATGTATAGTTTAAAAGATTTTTATGAAACTTTTCAAAATACTAATATTTAATATTGGGTTTTTATATGTTTGTAATCAATGAAAAATCATCTACTTTTAATTAAAAAAATATGTTCTAGAGTTAGGCCCATACCCTCAACCACCCTCTCAACTATTAGACCTCATTCAACTATTCGGTCCTCTCCCTTACATAATGAAGTTGAAAGATTGTAGAAAATTTATTCAAATGGGTTCGTGCTAAACATATAAGAATATAGATTTCAGTTAATGATAAAAAGGTCTATACAATTGTTATACCATATTGATGATCATGGAGCTCATCCACTCCTACTTATATTTATCGATTAAAATTATTTCATATTTTTTTTGAATCAACAAAAATTTTAATTTATACTTCCAACTAATGTCATTTAACAAGTCTAAATTTAATTTTCTTCCATGCCAATTTTGGACATTTCTTAAAGGAGTTTGAAAAGTTTTAGTTCAATAATGAATGAAACATTGTATAAATTAAAAATAAATAAATAATATGATAAAGTGGATGATAGTTGTATATAAAATATTATGAAAATGACAAGTTGTTCCAAAAATTTATATAAATTATTATATTAAGATAATAAATAAAATGATATGTTGTATTTGATAAATAATATAAAATTTATATTAATAAATTTAATATTTATATTTATCTATATAAATCTTAAATTAAGAAATTTGTAGTTGAAATATTATGTAATAATGATAGACATCACCAATTCAAGGATAAAGAAAAACAATAAATTGGGTGCAGTTGATACATAATGAAATATCTCTTGTGCAAAAAAGGTTTTTCTTCAAGGAACCATAGTGCAGAATTAGAACAGTGTTCACATAAAAGCAAATTATTTTTGCAAAGAATAATGACTGCATTAGATGTTATGTATATGGTACTCATGAAACTCAATTTAGGGATCATTAAGTCATCTTAAGAATTAGAAGGTAAAGGTTTCGTTTAACAATGTGATACACTGAAACAATCTCTAGATGGAAATTTAGATGAATTGGAAAGGTGTTGGAAAGAACTACAAGTCAAAATTATTGCATTGCAGGAGGATAAGACAAATCTCAAATCATATGGAGAGGACAGTGAATGTGGTGAAGCATTGGAATCAAAATTATCATATATTCAAAATTCAGTATTGCTCTTTGGGAATCACTTCTACATAAGGATTTTGTTCTTTTGAAAATAGAAGAAATTATGGAAGAGATGAATTTGCTTGAGGATTTTTAGCATAAGTCCTTAAATTTCATTGAAAATTTTGATATGTTAGAACAATCTCTAATAGAAAGGAATCAAATCATTCATAGGTGGGAAGAGGTGTTGGGCAATGTCCAGATGCCATTTTGAGTAAAATAAATGGAACTAGAGGATCAAATTGAGTGGCTAGGTAGAGCTCTAATTCAAGCTCAATAAATTGTAGCCAATTCTCAACATCAATTTGGGAATGTTCAGTGTTATTGATTCACTTGACATTGAATTTGGTGAAACAAAAAAGAATGCATTTACTCTTGAGACAGATCTCTCAACAGTAAAAATTAAGAAAGAGCTTCTTTTGAAACCTTTGAAGAACTTACATTTAAACATGAACACCTGAAGGAGAAAGTAGCTAAAGATACACATGAAAAATAAATATTATGCAACAATCTTGATAATTTACAAGCTATAGTTATTGAGCAAGAATCTAGCCTGAAAACTACCAAAGTTGACACAGAAGATATGCTGAACAGGTTAGTTAAAAGTAATTATGTAACTACTCGAAGGGTGTAAATGTGATAAAATAAAAGAATGTAATAAAGTAGGGGATTTTCTTCCTTTTGACTCTTGAGAAAGGGCTATGACAACTTTGTATTTATTTCCAAAGGCTTGTGAATACAATGCAAGAAAAGTGTAAGATGAATGGATTGTTTCATAGAATTTTATTACTTTTTATTTATAAATTTACATTGTGGTTATAAATAGATAAATTTTTTAAAAAACTTAAATTTTCATGATTATATGTAAATTTTCTATTTTTGTAAATTTTGTATTAAAATTTTTATAGGACACACTTTGTGTTATATACATGTAATCCAGTTTGAAAGAAGACTTTGAGATTTCAGGTAATATTTACTCTCATCACATTGGTTGTTTATTATTTTCATTTACATACTAAAAAAAAAGATTCCAAACTAACACTGTTTGATGCCAAACAAAACCTTGTTTGAAATGAAGAAAATGAGATTGTGTTTATTTCTAACTAGAAATACAAAGGCATTCTATAGTACTTTATGTCTTGAAATCCCTTTAGTTATGTGTTTTATTCCCCTAATTGAAGTATGTTTTTTTCACCTTTATAAGAATAAAAGTTTCCATTGTTGAACTATCCAACCCATTTCATCTAAAACCAAGTTATCTAGGCAGTTTTATGCATTGACTTCACTGTAGGTTTCCCATTTTCTTTTCCATTTCTTCTCATTCTGATTCTCACTGCACTTCCAAATTCCTTTTTTCTCCTATTTTTTTCTACCTTTTCATACTTTTTAGTTAAAAACATAGATAAACCCCAAAATTTCCATCATACGAGGGAGTTGCCTCTCTTAAATGTAGATAAAAATCACTAGTCACTTAGTTATTTATCTAATGTTGCAAGTATTATGCCACATCTAGTTAGGAAAGTCAATAAAATAATTCAAAAAAGCACACCATAAAATATTGCCAACAAGTCCTAAATATGACCAAGACTATTCATATAATCTTAACATGTTTGGTTCACTTTGGACCAATAACCAAGTAGTGAATAGGTTCAAACATTCACAGACTAATAAAGATAGTTTTTATGGAAATAACGGTCTTGGAAACTACTCAAAAGAACTTGTTCATTAGAGTGAAAATATTTTTAAAAGTCATGAGCCTCTCATCTATTTTTATATTTATTTATGTAAATAATTAGGCATTGAATATATATTTTTCATGTAATATCCCTTTCTAAATAATTTATTAACTCTAATGTTTGTTGTGATTCCTTTTCAATACTGGATATCAAACAAATACTAAAACATCACACATGTAATATTGATATTGAAAACCTAATTAAAATATTTACTTAAATCTTTATTGTATTGAATGAAAAATATGGATGTTTACACAAACTAATCATCAACAACAAAAAAAATATTTTTATATGATATGAACCCTTGTTTATTATCAATATCTAATAGCATAACACTTATAAGAGAAAATTTGGATAGTATAGATTATGACAGGGTTTGATGATTGATTTTAATGTTATGTCAATTGTCGATGAAGGTATGGTAGGCTAGACTTTGTAACATCAATTGTATAAAATGAAACGATAGCTCTAAGATCATGACCTGATGTTTAAGATGAAACTCATCCCACTAGGTAAAATTATCACCAATCGATCTACAATAGTCAATAATTTCCCATGATTTGGACTTTTATTCAAGTATGACAACCTCAATGATGATACAATAGTGTTATTTGGGGATGGTAGCAACATGAGGGTTGTGTTGGAGTTTGAGGAAGCTTCCAATGGTATGATGGGAAAAAATGTCAGCCATCAATATAACTATCATTATCCTAAGTGCTACAATAGACTATAAACCTAAATGTAATCACAATTTGTAGTGTGGTAGTGGATGGCAAACAATACCAAACCCTCACACAATTTTGAGAATTGATAGTAACCTCCAACCAAACTTAAAACTAGAATTTGATCATGATCTATCAACACAAATATGATTACTGAATGAAATCACCTCAATGGGTTAGAGGGTTTTTATCCTCCAAACCTATTTATCAGAGGGTTTTCATCCTCATATAAAAAGATTGAACACAATGGCTCAAGTTTTGGATTAGGGTTTGATTATTAAAGTTGAATAATGAATAATAATTATTTTGAGCCCAACTCCTTTTAATAATGACTTCCTTTTTCCAATTTTACCTCAAAAGTATTTTAAAATAATTTTAATAAAATATTAATTTTCATCCACTTAATAATAGTTACTTTTTGGCCATATTTAACAATAATAATACATAAGTGTCATTTTCATGTTAAAAAATAAAATTGACTTAGGAAAAATTAAAGTATCATCATTAATTATTTTTATAATTAAATATTTCAAAAAGGGGACATAACACTCTACCCTTACCAAAATTACTTGTCATATATATCAGTCTCATTGTATATTGTACTTAGACAATTAGTGCCAAAAACTCTGGTAAATTTAATGCAACAGTACTTGTGGATCTAGGAATTTGACTCAAGAGAGGATGCTTAGTATGGTGTTATTTCTAAAATGAAAACAAAATGAAATAAACACATTAATAACATAACATATCTAGGCCTAGACACTAGGGAGAGCTTAGTTAACAAAATCAAATAACAAACACAACTAAAAATTAAGGGATCAAATACAAGTTTTACTTCACCTTCCTTGGATGCTCCAAATGCCTTTGTAGTAGTGGCTTGCTCGGCTTGTGCTCATGAAGTTTTTAGCAATGGAAGCTTGGATACCTCCATCTTTTCTTGACACCCTTGGCTTATGGCTTGGCTTGGCTTAGAATCAATTTGGCATGGTAACATTAGTTGTATGAATCTTTTAGAACCAATTCTACATTAAAATTTGCACAAATTAAGATTAGAAAATGATGTTGTGAGGCCTATTATTTATAGATTTTTGGATTTGATCATAATCAACCTCAACCATCCATCTCAAGATTGAGAATTAATTCAATTTTTGGAATTAAGTTTGTAATTATCCTCATCATGACATTAGAAGAAGGGAAAATTAAGAGGCATGTAGGGCATCATGAAAGGCATTGATGAGGCATGGAGGGCATGAATCCTAATATTTATGGTATTTATGGCCTAGGGATGTCTTCCCAAGAAATGAGGTGACTTGATGATGAAGATATTCAATATTCATTTATAAAAATAAGTTTTCAACAAGTTTTCATGGAATTCTTGATTAGGCTTTGATTTGTGTTAATTATCTCTTAAACATAATTAAGCACTTTGTGCACAAATTACTCAAATTGATTAGAATGCCTTGTTATTGATCTAAAATTTGATTGGATTAGAATTAGAAGTCACTATCAGATGCACTGGATGCATATTCCCATTTAGGATGTTACCAACAACAAATAACAAAGGCATGGGTCTTGTGCAAAATATTTGATAGGAAAGAGTAGTCTAGAGCACATGGGTGCAAAATTAGCATTTTGACTCAAAATAAACTGATCAAAGTTAGCTGGCCCATAAATTGCATGACCTCATTTAGGGATACTCTGGCCAAAATTGGCACTTGAATATGTTAGTTTCAAATCATTTAGTATGTTTTAGTGTTTTTAGGTGAAATTATGCATTTTGGGTGAAAATTGGCCAAAAACTTGATTGGAGGTTATTGATGGTCAGTTTTAGGTGTCTACAGTTTGCCTCTATTTGGAAAGGCATTGCAAGCTATAAGCACAGTAACATCTTTTCAAAGAATGAAAAGGTCATGTATGCCTACAACTGCAATGATGATAAACTAACTGTATGATGCCCTCTCAAGGGAATGGTTGGCATAAGTAGGCCAACAAATGATCTCTCAAAAAGAAAGAAGCAAAATGAAGGGACCAAGGAAATGAAGGATGATAGGGTGAAAAATACAATGAGACTAAAAAAGTATTCAAAATCATTGAGAATGCAAGTGTGATGGTGTGCAATGATTTTCCCAAAGTTGGTTATAAGCATTATATCCTGATAGTGGAAATGTGGTATGATAACATAATGATTTACCCAAAGGTGGTTATAATCATTGATAAGATGGAGTTACCCTAATTAGGATAGACAAACAAGATAATAGCATGCCCCTGTATGGGAAAAAAAGTAAAGCGGTGACAATAAAATGATTTGCCCAAAGGTAGTTATAATCATTGATAAATGCAAGTGGGATGATGTGAAATGATTTTCCCATAGGCAGTTATAATCATTGGACCTCGATTATGACAAACATGATAAACTTGGTCGAGGATGATGATAACTTGACATAAAGGGTAATGATGAATTGGAGCAACCTACTAGTAGGGAGATGCTCGTCCAAACTAATAAAATTTTAAATTCTTTTATGGTCAATTACTCTATTTGGGATATGATTGGGAGTGGAATCAAGATGTCAATGTTGAAGAGATGCCACCATTGCTAAATATACTTCTTGAAGCTAAGGTTTTTTGTAGCATGTGATGGCAGGCTTTATGATAAAAAACCATAAAAAATTGGCCAAAATATGCATAAAGATTGACTCCCTCAATTCAACACTCAATAAAAAACAATGCACCAATGATATAAACCATGATGACAATGTAAACATATGAATATGGATGGATTTAAGTGTAAGTGTGGGCAAGGAATCACCCAATGAACACACATAAACTAAATCAAGGCAACAGTGCTAAAAGCAAATAAATAGGTAGACAAACAAATAAAAATAAGCAGAAACAAACAAATAAAGTAATAGAAACCCTACAAACATTACCCCTAAAAAATAGGTGACAACTTAACAAAAAAAAAATGGGGGAATAGAAGAAAAGAAAGGGGGCTAGGCAAGTGGACGTTGTCTACATAGTTTCATGGATGTAATATCTAAGATAATAAAAATTAGGCTAAATATAGTTCTCACAGGGAATGGGAAGAATGTGATAACTGAGGGAAACAAATATAATGGATGTGATATAAGAATATGAATGGTCTTTAAAAATGGTAAGTGTGTGAGAGAAAAAGGCTAAGAAGGATGGGGAAACTAAATGATAAGTGATTTTCTTGTAACTTAGTAAAGGTTCCCAAAATCCTTAAGGCAAAGAAGTGGTCAATGTTTTTATTCTTTTCTAATGATTTTTCAAATATTTTTGGAAGTGTTTTTGAGGTATCTCAACTCGATCAAGAATGATGAGACACTAAATGGTTCAAGCTCACAAAATGATGAGAGTGTTCATACTTAGGTTGCTCTCAAAATGGTGAGAGCATGACTTAAGTTACTCACAAAATGGTGAGAGCATGGGGAAAAGGGTGACTAAGCTAACCTTAACAAGTATTGATCACTGCCTACATAGTCCCAGAGTATGACCTCAAGTCACTTTAGTTCTTATATTTCAACAGAGGAATTTGACTAGTGTGGTAGCCAATTCAAACAAAATAGGCACAGTTGGTAAAAAGACATAGTATGGCATAGAAAGTGGAAAGTTGGTATGTCAAGGCTTAGTGTTGCCCCTAGTTTAACCATAGGTGGTTATAATCAAGACACAATAGTATAGATCAATGTTACTAATTTTCCCAAAGATGGTTATAATTAGTAGCAAGACTGGTGGTAGAAAATGACTAACAAACGAAGGATGTAACTACCAAAAGTTATATCGCACTATCCTAAGATACACTCCCTGTATTGAATACTTAAACTAACTAATGAATTGATTAGATACCTTGATGTTGAAATTGTGTAATGAATGACAAAAACTAAGGTCAAATGGACTAGGCTTTAGAACACAATGGGTTGATAGTTTACAAATGGAAAGTAGATACAGGAAAGAGGATAATAAGGGTGGTATGTGTACAAAGAAAAATAGTGTCAAAATGGCATAACTGAAATGATCCTTATAGACAATACACCTTAGCACTCAAGCATGGTACCACTTGAGATGAATAATATTCATCAGCTCTATAAGTTCATCGTCATCTAGTGTGGCAATCATGTATGCTCCTGATCCATAATCTGTAGTGATGATGAAAGGCCCTATCCAATTTGGTTTGAATTTCCCTTTATGTTTCTTCTCAGTTGTGGTATACTTTTGGTTTTATTTAAGAACAAGATCACCAAGTTCAAGTTTTTCTACTTCACATGTTGATTATAATGACCTTTGAGTTGATTCTGATATGCTTGAATATTGTTGAGCACAGCTTTGCATTTTCATCAAGTAGTTCCATCTCTTGTAGGTGAGCTACTTGATATTCATGATCATCCAGGACATGCTTGAAAGAGATGCATAGGGAAGGAAACTCGACCTCAATAGGAATGATAGCTTTAGTACCATAAATAAGTGAGTATGGAGTGACTCCTATGGGGTTATGATGATTGGTATGGTATGCCCAAAGGGTAGGGAATATATGGAGGTGCTAATCATGACTGTCATCATTGAAAATATTTTTAAGAATGTTGATAATGATTTTATTGGATTCCTCAGCTTGGTCATTACCTTGATGGTAATATGATATAGAAAAATGTTGGATGATATTATATTTGGTACATAACTAGTCTACATCTTTATTCTTGAATGATCCTCCATTATAAGATATAATGTCAGAGGGGATACCATAGTGGTAGATGAGATGGTTGAAGATGAATTTAGAAATTTGTTTTTTAGTCACGTAAGTGAGGGGTATAGCTTCAAACCACTTAGTAAAATATTCAGCAATGGTAAGGATATGTTTATGGCCATCAAATGAAGTAGGGTTAATATTCCCAATGAGGTCAAGTCCCCATGTCAAAAATGGCCATGGTGTTAACATCAATTTCATATTTTTTGTTAGGGCATGAATCAAATTAGCATACCGTTGACATTTGTCACATTTCTTTACATATGCAGTGGCATCTGCATCCATTGTGGGCCAATAATAACTAGTACGCAAGATCTTTTTGGATAGGATTGCCCCACGATAATGGGCTTCACATACTCCGTGAACTTCTCTTAATGCTAGCATAGACTCTATTGAAGTTAAACAACAAAGTAGAGTTCCATCAAAACTACGATGGTAAAGAGTGGATCCAAGTAGAGTATAACAAGTGGAATTATGAATGAAGGCTTTGGTTTATTTTTGAGAGAGGTCAAGTGGTAAAACTTGGTCATAAAGGTAGTCATAAAGGTCTGAGTACCAGATAGAATTAGGACCAACAATATCACAAATCATGGAAATGATTAAAGGTTCATGAGTTGGTGATGATAAATTCTTGATAAAGAATTGATACTCTCTAGCTTTATCTATTTTTCAAGTCAAAGAGCCAATAGTAGCCATGGCATCTATAGTTCTATTACTAGCCCTCGATATGTGCTCAAACTAAATGTTAGCAATTTGATTTTTAAAAGTGTCAACCATGGCTTTATATGGAACCAACTTATCATCTTTGGTCTAAAAATGATATGTGACTTGATTGATGATTAACTAAAAATCACCATAAACTTGGAGATGAGATATATTCTATTGCATTGCTTGTCGAAGTCCTGCAACAAGTGCTTCATACTCAGCCATATTATTTGTATAAGGAAAGATGATTCTGAATGATTTAGGGATTAGATCTCCCTATGGTGTAATAAATAATAGGCCTACCCTTGATCCATGCATAGTGTATGAACCATCAAAATATAGCTTCTAAGGCTACTCCTCAAGGGGTGTGTCCATGATGGTCATGATGGATTCATCAAGAAATTGAAACGTGAGTGGTTGGGTGTATGTGAGAGGTATTTTAGCTAGTTGATTTGCAAAAACTTGTCCTTTGATTGCCTTCTAATTGACATACTCTATGTTAAAATCACTGAGAAGCATGATCCATTTATTCATTCTACCTTGTAAAGTTGTTTTAGATAGTAGATACTTGAGTGGATCTACTTTTGAAATGACCACAGTTTTATTATTCAACATGTAATGACGTAGTTTTTGATCTGTAAAAACTATGGCTAGACAAGATTTTTTTAATAGGTGCATAGTTATGTTCATATGTAACTAAGGTATGACTTAAGTAGTATACAACATGATCTTTTTCATTGTCATCATGTTGAGCCAAGAGTGCTCCCAGAGCATGATCGGTAGCTGATAAGTATAACAAGAATAGATTTCTTAGCATGGGAGGTAATAAAATAGGTGGATTAACAAGATAATCTTTGAGTTGTTGAAAAGTTATTTGGTAGTGATCATCCTAGTGGAATGCAACTTTTTTTTAAAAAGGTATGTAAATGGATGTCACTTATCTTCTAATTGAGAGATGAAATGTTAGATTGACTGGATCTTATCCTGTAAACTACAGAGTTCTTTTAAATTGGTTGGTGGTGGCATCTCGATTATAGCATGGATTTTAGCTAGATTAATTTCAATACCTCTATGAAACATGATGAAGCTAAGTAATT
This sequence comes from Torreya grandis, assembly GCA_037957365.1. NCBI lineage: Eukaryota > Viridiplantae > Streptophyta > Pinopsida > Cupressales > Taxaceae > Torreya > Torreya grandis. Next base: position 2,502,528 of record JARHVA010001655.1, read on the forward strand.
TTATTGAGGTTACACCAAACACACATTTTTTTGGATTTAGTCTGACTTTATACTCTCGTAGTCTTTCAAATATCTTGTGCAGCACTACTGAATGGTTAGCCCTAGTTTTGGATTTTACTAATATGTCATCGACATAGTCTTCAATAATAACATGCATTATATCATGGAATATGATAGTCATGGATCTTTTATATGTATCTCCAACATTCTTACGGCCAAATGGCATCACCTGATAACAAAATATTCCCCATGAAGTGGTGAACGCTATTTTATGATGATCTTCTAGTGCTATTCTAATCTGATTGTATCTTAAAAATCTATCCATAAGTGAAAGAATTTCATAACCTACCATGGAATCGATAATCATGTCAATATTAGGCAAATAAAAATCATCTTTAGAATAAGCTTTGTTGATTTCTCAAAAATTAGTACAAATTCTAATCTCTTCAAGATTTTACTAACAAGTACAACATTAGAGATCCATTCAGAGTAGTCAATAGATTAGATACATCCTACTTCTAAGATTTTTTCCAACTCTTTCTTTACCAATACAGTAATGTGAGGATACATGTTACGTATCTTTTATTTTACCAATTTAGCATCAGGATTAACCACAAGGTGGTGTAAAACCAAGGTGGGGTCTAAACCTGGCATGTCAAAATATACCCATGCAAAAATATCCACAAACTCTCTCAATAGAGCTACAAAGATGTCATGTTCCTCCTCAGTGAGAGATGCTCCTAATTTTATCCATTTTAGGTCTGATGGAGTCTTGATATTTACCTCCATTGTATCTTTGACTAGAAGGGTCAAACCATCTTCTAGAATAGTAGGCAACAACTTGAATTATTGGACTATGTCAGGGTCCTTTGTTAGGAATTTCTCTTCAACTTCTCTTAGGCATGATGAATCTAAATCCCTTAATGGAAGATCTGGCAATGTAACTAAAATAGTAAAAAATTCTTGAAGTATTTGATCAATTAATTGTTGTTACTCAAAGATAAACTCTTATCCATAGGCAAGTTTGTCATTGGTGGTATCTTGGTCTAACTTCGAATAAGAATGAACACCCCCATCTAATATCACTTGAAACAAGTTTTTATTACTAGACTGGCCTTTATCTTTACTTTTTCCTTGGTCAAAAAGCACCTCAAAGAGGTTTTCACTTTGTGACCTCAATGTTTTATTTATTTGTTTTTGGCTAAGGGTGTTCACTCGCTCTCTAAAATAGGTTGTAGGATCCACTGTGATTGAGAATCTTGATTTGTGATCTCTTAATGAAACATTGTATTTAAGGCCTAAGAAAGCATAAAATGCCTCATCATTCTAGAATTCATCAATCGGCAGACTAGATTCTTGTTGGTCCCAATCTATCAATTAGGGATAATATAATGGCAATGGATTGTGATGAATGGCCAAGGTAAGGGTACAAATGGCATTCTTATCAAACAAGTTGGTTTTAGCTAGGCTATCAAAGGTAAGGCTATGATCTGACTTTGCTTTACTATCGGCATCATAATCACTAGTCGTTGGTGATGGAGTTTGAATAAGATATGTGGGGTCACCCCTAGATAGTTTAAATCCAAGTCCATAAGGTCTTTCATACTTATTCATAAAAATTGTCTTGATGGTTCCTTGTTGACTCGATTCTGAGGCCTCTTCCTTCATAATTGTGATGCTCCATGATCCTATTTGGAATAAGATACTTTGTATTTTTATAACAATCATCTTGGTCATCATTGTATAACCATGATTTATCCCCTTCAAAAGGGTCAGGTCTTAGGCCAGATGCTGGTACAAATGTGACAGGTCCCTTATCTTTGTTCTTTCATTGCTAATGCATATGTGGGATGATCTTAGGTCACCCAAAGGTTTTTAAATTTTGAGGAAGATTGGAAATATGAAATGTATCATGGGTCACATATTCTCCTAGTCCATTATCTAAAATGATGAAATGATTAGAAGCTTCAAGAGGTAGTATGTGGAAAAGGGAATCTAAGGTATTAAGATCTATGCAATTATCTAGTGAAGGATCAATAAGTATAGCCTTTCTTTTATCCTGCTTAGAACTTGGATTCATGCCATACTGATAATTATAGATTTGAAACTCAACCTCAATATGCTTGCATTGTTCATATAGGTGTAAATCTCCTAGAATATTCACCTCCATCCTTGAGTGGGAAAACTTGATACATTAGTGCAGTGTTGATGGGACTACATGAATCTCATGTAACCAAGGCTTGCCTAGAAGCATGTTGTATGATAACTCAAGATCCATCACATGGAAAAGTGTATCATGAGTTAAAGGCCCAATGATAATTGGAAAACTAATGTTGCCTTGGGATTCTCTTTCTTGATTATCATAGGCTTTGATGATTATTATTTCTAGCTGGAGATCTGTCATTGTATACCCAAGAAGCTTGATGAGCTTTAGAGACACTATGTTGAGGTTGGATCCATTATTTATAAGGACATGTTTCACTTTATGTAATCTTATATAAACTAATATGTATAATAGATTGTTATGGAGTGGATCAAGGGAAGACATATCACTTTGTTTGAATGTGACTTGTTGGGTCAAAGCCAAGTGTCCAACCAAAGCTTAAAATTTATTAGGGGATATGTCACTAACAATAGTGGATTGGGTTAATAACTCATTCAAGATGTTCTTATGAATTATTGACATCCACATCAAATATAAGATATAAATTTGTGCTGGTGTTTTCTAAATTGTGCCATAATATCAAACTTCTTGTCTTGGTCAGTAGTGAATGGTTTATTCTAACGCTGAATGGTTGGTCAGATGATAGGCAAAGTGGTAGATGGTTGTGGGATTAGGATAGTAATCTTTGACCTTTGAGTTGTGATTACACAATCATGATTAAATATTGGACCATTATTACTAACCAATGTTGTGAATGGTGTGGGACCAGACATGACAAGTCTCAGATGCCAGTGTACTTGTATATGGTCACATGGCAAGGAAAAATTATTTCTATAAGATCCAAAAGGGGAAGTCCTAGTTTGTTATTTTGTCTGTATGCACTCTTAGGTCAAATAAGGATTAACCATGTTATTTGGTTGAATATTACTATTTAGCAATGGTCTAGGTTGATTAGTGTTCGGTCTAGGATTAATGGAGATGTTATTAACACTACCCCCTACAATATGACCTATAACCCTATTTTAGTCATATATAATTGCATGGCAGGTTTGTTGGTTATTATGGTTATGACCTTGGTTTTCTCCATTATTCTGTCATTATGGGTTTTGCTACTAGATTTATTGGTTCTGCAAGTTCAGCCTTTGATTTTGATATTGTTGATTTTACTATTCCACTAGTTGTTGTTATTGTTACTAATTATTTTGTTGTTATTGATTATTATATCAAGGAAAGGGGTTTTGATAGATACCAAGAGTTTTATTGGAAGTGGAATCACCATTATCCAATATTATCTCCCCATTCTCCAACATATTCTTAATTAAATGCTTGATTTGGACACATCTTCATAGATTATGCTCGTTGACCCGATGATTGTCACATAATTCATTTTCATGATACCAATAAAGATAAAGAACACCTTATGGATAATGTTTTGGTATGAGACAAATAATTAGATTAGTAATAACAAGCTTATGAAATATAGACTCAATAGGTTCTCCTTAGTCACTAAAGACATGATGTGCAAGGACAGTTCTTATAAGAGGAGGGGTTTGCAATGGTAAAGGATATTGTATTTGTTTTGTAGGTCTTGGTTATTGCACTTGTAGAAGTGGTTGGAGAGGTTATTAGGTAGGAGTAAGCTAAAAAAGTGGTGCAGATGATGTCTGCATAGTTTGAACATGACGAGATTTAGTTACTCCATTTCCCACAACATTCTTATTGCAGTTGAATTGCTTTAGTCTTTCTTGATTATTGGCTTATGCTGGTTGTGATGCTTAAATTTGATTGGGGTGTTGGTAATTTATTTGATTAGTACCTTAATTTTGATTAGTTAAATTGAGCTTTATGACTCCCTTATTGATAACTTCCCTCTCGATCAATAAATCTTTATCAATGATCTCCTTAAACGTATGCACACATTGCAATTCCAGATGATAGGCTATCTCACTATGAAAATTTTTAGTAAACACATCAGCTAATTATTTATCTAGAAAAATATGGGTGAAATAGCTTACAAAGGATCTCCATCACTGTAAATAACTTGCAAAACTCTCACCAAATTTTTGTTTTGCTTGTGTTAGGTCCACTAATGAAATTTCATGCTCAAGAATATAGTAAAAGTGTTACACAAACTTATCCAAAAGATCATCAAAATCCGCTACTAGTTTTTTGGGCAATTTAAAAAACCACTCCAAGGCTTGTCTATCCAAGCTCCTTGGAAACAATAGCAAACAATATATGTTACTATATGCCACTGGTTGACATACGACAAAGAATTCGATCAAATGAGCCTTAGGATCACCTTTCCCTTTTTATTTATTGAATTTTGGTGGTTCATATCCTGAAGGAAATGGTATCTAAAAATACTCCATGTTGAATGGATAGGAACATACATCATCCAATTTGAACTTCTTAGTTTGCTTCCCCACATGAATAGTAGCAATTACATCCTTTATTTGTTGTAATTTTTAGGAGAGAAAACTGGAAGGGATATTGGTTTGAGGGAGAATGTTGGTTTGGGTAAATGGTTGGAAAGTCATAAATGGAACACCTTGACCAAGGTATGATGGAGATACCTATTGGGGTACATTGGCTAGGTTGGGGAAAGGATCAGGAATATGCATACATGGATTGGGATGTACTTGAAATTGCACATTTGGATGCATGATATTTTGGTTTGAGTTGGCGATAAAAATTTGACCTAAGGGATTTTGTGGTTGGGATGGAGGGATATAATTATACCATGCCTACTGTGGTTGAAAAGGGATATGCTATCGACTAATCAAACCTTGTTATTAAGTGGGAACTTGTGGACCAAGACCCTGTCTCTAGATTTGTGGCACATTTTGAACCAACAATTGCCTAGTAGGTACTTAAGAAACATGAGGACCTCCTTGTTACATGAATCCATGTGAGAAAGTGAAAGTAGGTTTTAGATTTGATATCTATCATTGACCAATATTTGCATGTTATTGACTAGTTATTGCTTAGTTTTGGACTGGCATATTAGTCTGTGATTGAAAAGGTATGTTCATTATTACTTGGTGGGGTAGAATATTTACTGCCCTTAATTGATGTGGAAATGTATTCATCCTTTGTTACGTTGATACAATAGACTATGTCTGTTGTTGTGGAATACTACTCGCTACTTGTTGAGGGGGAGTAGGATTCATCACATTCTATCATTGAGGTGTGATATTGGTCATTGTTTGATTACCTAACCCCATAGGTTGCACAATTAAGGAAGCAGTTGGTTGAGGCTAGGGTGCAAAAACTCTTATCCCATGGTATGATGACCTATTCATAGGATTAACCATAGGCACATGTTGTTGGCTAGTTATTTGTGCATTAGTACCACTTTGATCTAGGTTGGATGATGTTTGCACATTATCTACTATGTTTGGATCATTATTTAGTATAGAGGCTAAAGACACTTCTTCAATAACAGGCATATGCATCAAGCTATCTATTAAATTAGTTTGTATAAATGGGTCAAAATTTAGATTCTCTTATCCAATTAACTCTATCATCACTCTTGTTGAAGGAACTAGGTCAATAAGAGGCTTACTTATCATGTTCATCTGATTAACATCACATGCTAGATTCATATATGTTTGATATGTTGTCTATATTTGGTTAAAGTGATCTTCCAAGATGTTTTTGCTTTGATCAGATATATTAGGATCTTGGTACATTATTTGGACTAGAGCCATAGGATTGCTAGAAGAAGCCTATTGATTATAAATGATATTATGGGTTACTCTTACTAGACTTCATAAATTTTCATGGGAGAAGTCTACTGGAAACTTAGCCCCTACCTCGATGGCTCTAACCAAAATCTCATCTTTATTCTCTAACAAATGTCACTCAAACAAAAATGGATTATACGTGGGATCCATATTAGTAGAATATGACTATTGAAGTGTTGGCTCATCCACTACAAGTATTATAGATAAGTATTGCACGATTTATTCTTGGTCCTGTTCTGTGTAAGGTGGTGTGTTAACCAAATAGTTATCTATTGAATCTTGGCTTTGTGCCCTTGATTTAGTATTATAAGAGGAATAAGAATCCATCTCATAAGCAATGTTATCCACATAAGAGTCTTATACCATTTCTTCCTGCACAATTACATTACTAATCCATGGATTGTACATGAGTCCACTATGAGTGTAAGAATACATGTTGGGATCCATAGTCAATGCTTTACGATAAAAGGTTAAAGAGTTCTACAAACTCTAAAAAGGATAGAATCTAAAATAAATGATGTTTTCAACTTGGTCTAGATTTGTTAAAAGGATGAAAAGGTTTATGCAAAGATTTTTGAGGAAATAAGATAGTGTAAAGTATCTAACATTTCACCATTCACATGAAGGTAATAAAGTAAATGGACCAAAAAATCAAAACATCAAACTCTAAGGTCAAAGTGTTTCAAATCAGTCTAATTTAAGAATTTAAAAGTTGCTAGGTCATTTGGCCAAACACGACATCAAAATCTAGGCTCAAACAAGGCATGTTCTAGGACTCTTAGCCAAACAGTGTCAAAAGCTAGACTTTGAAAATAGATGAAAGTTTTAATCTAACAGATTTGAAACACTTCTAACAAACACTAGGCATTTGATTCTTGGTTATGAACTTGATCAACTAGGTATAAGGTATGAAATGAAAATCACTTTAACAACAGTTTATTTTCTCATAAATAATGGTATAAAACTTGATTCTTTTGACAAATAGGTTAGATAAAGGTGAACAATATAACTGTGCTTTTAGACAAAGGATCAAAAGTGCACTTGGATTGGTCTGAAAACATAGGAACAAATTTGAACTTCTATGTAAAATGGTCTATGAGACAGTATTTTAAGTGCTTTGGGTAGTGTAATGGTGTTATACTACCTAAAAGGCATGACAAAAAGTTTGTTTCAAAAATTCTCTAAGGTAAAGATATTTTTTCACAACTTTGACAACATAACACTACATTTCTTAACTCAAAATGTTATGGTGTATAAAATTAAAGTGCAAGTGTTTAGCATAAAATGGCTTAAGTCTATCAAGTGATGATAATGATTATGAGTCTTAAATGACCTTCAACCCAAATTGGAAATTAAACCTAAGTTAACTCAAGTTTAGTGCAAATGGTAAACCCACTTAACACATCAACCCTATGATCTTATAAAGATATAATTTTGAATTTAAATTATAAGTGAAGGACTTAAACAACTTTGGTAAAGGTCTAGACTCAATTAGGAAGCACAACTGTGCTAAAGTGGATGATATGACTTTCAAGCTATTGATGAACTTTGAAAAGGCAAATGGATGATATCATGTGGACATCATAATGCCTCTTTGTTCAAAGGAAAATTTGGACTATGTGTTTGGTTTGGATTATTTGTTTTCCACATAAGACTTTAAACTAGGACAAGATCAACTAATTAATCTCCCTTAGATCCTAAACTGAAAGGTTCATTGGTATTGTTAGAATCCATCAATATATGTCATTTGAGAGGATTTTAAGTGTTCATCCAAAAGTAAATGTGCATTATATAGTAAGGTTTTTATTCCCCCCTTCTTTCAAATGACAATATTGTGACATGGACCTTGAGCGCACCTTGCACCAATAATACTTTTGTGGCAAGTGGGGATTTGTCTAAGATATAACAAGTTTTTGAATGATCTAATGGAATCAATTGCACAATGACTTTCATGCCAAACAATTCAAAATAAAAGCATGGATTTTGGATCTATATCACTTGTATAATTGTAAAAAGGTCTAGTTCTTTTTTCAACCACTACATCTTACTATTCACTCAGTGTAGTGTGATGTCGAAAGTGCCACTACATCCCATGTGCAACTTCAAAGGAGCCAAATGAAGTCAATGTTGAGAGATGAAACCCTAGGTCAAAGTTTCCCTAAATAACTTGCGAGAGGTGATGAAGTCCCCCTCACAATCCAAGATGCATAAAAACAAAGAAAACATGAAAATAAAAAGACTTTAGGGTCATTTTCAAGGTCATCCAAATTTTGATGAGTTTTTGGGGAGTGCTTTAGATGACTTTCCTTATAAGCCTTAGACTAAGCTATTTACAATAGGAATGACACTTTTGATTCTAAGGGTTACCTATAAGGGACAAATAGAAGAACATACACGCAACATTCCTCTTTTTGCCAAACAAAAGTTGATTTAATAACTATTACAAATAAAAATTGACAATTGTGTTCAATTTTAAACCTAAATAAAATGTTTGGTGGTATTTATTTGACCCCTTGGTCTTAGTTTCAAACTTTGAAATACATTCACCAAAAACACCTAAATTCTTTGTTAAACATAAAAAAAAAGTTTCTAATCAAATTTTAAGCATGTAAAAGCGATTTAAACATATTTTGAGCAAAAATCTTGCTTGGTCCTACAACAAAATTATTAGTATGTCCTTTACCTTCGAAGCTCTTTTGAATTTGAAACAAGAAACTTTCCAAAAGTAGATCTCGTGTCTTTTTTTTTGAAGAACACAGTGATTGACATTAGTTACAACTAACTGAGATCTAACTGATACCGATTATGCTGATCAACATCAGTTAAGTCAGGTAACTGATGTTCATATTTCTATCAACATTGATTACTATGTAAAAACTGTGGCAACCAAAAACAACAAAATAAAGTTAGAAAATAAAATTTCAAAAGTTTTAAGAGCTCAAATAAATATTTGAGTTGCAAAAGGATCTCCTACATGTGTGGGATGTGTCTGGTTCCACCAGGTGTGCCATATGTGGATATAGGAATTTGACTCAAGAGAGGATGGTTAGTATGGTGTTAGTTCCAAAATGAAAATAAAATGAAATAAACACACTAATAGCATAACATTTCTAGGCCTAGACACTAAGGAGAGCTTAGTTAACAAAAACAAATGACAAGCATAACTAAAAAACAAGGGATAAAATACAAGAGTTCCTTCACCTTCCTTAGATGTTCCAAATGCCTTTGTAGTAGTGGCTTGCTCGACTTGTGCTCATGAAGTCCTTAGCAATGGAAGCTTGGATACCTCCATCTCTCCTTGGCACCTTTGGCTTGTGGCTTGGCTTGGCTTGGAATCAATTTGGCATGGTAACATTAGTTGTATGAAGCTTTTAGAACCAATCCTATATTATAACTATGCATAAATTAAGCTTAGAAATGATGTTGTGAGGCCTCCTATTTATAGATTTTTGGATTTGATCATAATCGACTTCAACCATCCATCTCAAGATTAAGGTGTGTGGTTGAACATTTATTCAATTTTTGAAATTAAGTTTGTAATTATCCTCATCATGACATTGGAAGAAGGGGTAATTAAGAGGCATGGAGGGCATCATGGAAGGCATTGATGAGGCATGGAGGGCATGAATCCTGATATTTGTGGCATTTATGGCCTAGGGATGTTTTTCCAAGAAATGAGGTCACTTGATGATGTAGATATTCAATATTCATTTCTAAAAATAATTTTTTAATAAGTTTCCATGGAATTTTTTATTAGGCCTTGATTTGGGTTAATTAGCTCTTAAACATGATTAAGCACTTTGTGCACAAATTAATCATAATACCTTGTTATTGATCCAAAATTTGACTGGATTAGAATTGAAAGTCATTTTCAGATGTGTATTCCCATTTAGGATGTTGCCAACAACAAATAACAAAGGCACGAGTCTTGTATAAAATATTTGATAGGAAAGAGCAGTGCAGAGCACATGGGTACAAAATTAGCATTTTGACTCGAAATGAACTGATCAAAGTTAGTTAGCCCATAAATTGCATTGCCCCATTTAGGGATACCCTATCCAAAATTGGCACTTAAATATGTCAATTTCAGATTATTTAGCATATTTTAGTGTTTTTAGGCTAATTTGTACATTTTAAGTGGAAATTGGCTAAAGTTTGATTGGAGGTTATTGATGGCCAGTTTTAGGTATCTACAGTGCTAGCCACATATTCACAAACTTATCAAAGCATATTGATTATCTCATAGGAATTTATAATTGACTACATGTTTGCTTCAAGGCATCTCAGCTTCACAAATCTCCTAAAAAAATTGAAATCCATTTTTTTTTTATTGAAGTGCTCTCAATTACTGCCACATATTGATTCATGTATCATTGTAATTTATTTTCTCCATTATCACTTGCCTTGAGAGCACTATTAGAGGTGAGGTGACATGCCTTTGTACATTAAATTTGACTCATGAGTCTCAGGGTCTCTTCATTATAATTATTCTGAGCATATCCTATAATCCATGATACTCCCTCTTTACAAGTAGATAAATTGAATGCTCCCTTTGGTTCCTCTAAAAGGCACACACATGTATTTATGGACCAATTATAAATTTGATTTCTAGTTAGTACCATTAACACAATATTAACTGGTCATTTAGGATAAGGATAGAGTAAAGGATCAATTAACCAAACTTTTAAAAAAATAACTAATTGTTATGGCATACCTTTTTATGGATCCCATGCATGAACCATACCTTATTGATATTGAATGCTTTTTTGTTGTAACTATAGACACTAGAAAATTGTACACAATGGTTCTATATGGCAAAATATCCCTATACCACTTTAGGACCTCCTAGGGACCATCCCTCAACCATTTGACCATAACCCTGAGTTAGTTAGTTGACTAGCTAAACTAGCCCACTAGCCTTATTACTAATTTTAACCTTAAACCCCCAATCGAAGATGGTCACCCTAACCATCAACGGTTAGGTTTGCACCACCTAAATAATCAAATGCCCACTTCAACTCAACTTGCTTTTTTATAATTAGATTGTCTAATTCATGTGCGAGCCCATGCATGTGAGAACTAAATTTAGATAGAAAGTTAAACCTCTTGTTAATGTATTATTGAAAATATCCTTCTTTCTTATAAAGAGAGAGGAGGAGAGGGTGAATAAGGATCCATAATCAATCAATAATCTAGAGCCAGAGCTTCTTACTTAGCATTTTATTTTACAAGTGTTATTCCAATGATTTAGCAAACCAATGAGCACGATAAAGATCTAAAGTGCTAACATCCATTGGCCAACAACCAAGTACTGTGGCTCTATTGGCATTTATTCGGGCTTCACCACCTCAAACATTCATCAGATCAATAATTATCAAGATAAGTATCTATTTTCAATCACTTAGTTACTTTGTTTCTATTTCATAATCAAACCAGCCCAAACCCATCTCTCAGAACCCCATTTTATGACCTTGTCCAAATAAACTTTTTCTTGACCAAATCTAACCCATAATAACTTTCGATGGTCACTCTAAATATTAATGGTCTATCCCAACCATTGATGGTTACCTTGATCACCGATATTTACCTCAACGATCAATGATCACCTAAACCACCGATGGTCAATATGTGAAAAAATAATAGCAAGCTATTTCCACCTACTAGGCCCCAACCAAATCCAAATTTTAGACCCTTTGCCTGATCACATAACCATGCCCTATTTATTGAATCATACTTGACCTATTTAACATTAATATTGACCCGTTTATTTCTATAATTAGTCAAATTCACCTATTCATTTATAGAGCACTTCTTGTATTACATTTTAGTATCTTCTATTATTTATATAAGTAATTTATCTTTCATAACTTGATTGTTTAAAAGTGTGGATTGATAGCTTCTAAAGAAGCTTGTGATTTTTGGATCTACCTTACTAAGCAATCCACCCTACTATATAATTAATCAAACCATTTCTCTGAGTGCTTTCCTATCTTCAAGTCATTCCTTCAAATCTAAATAGGAGTATCTACATTTATCTGGATCAACGTGCACACAATATATCAGGTTTTTCTATCATACCCTTCTCGAGTTTTTTTTCTCTTTCTTATAAATAACATAAGCAAAATTTCTATGAAACATTATTACACACCTGGTGGGACCCTTGAGTATTTTCTTAGGTTCATAGTTACATCTAGGTGCTTTCTTCTTCTTATCTCTCTACTCATACAATGAAATCAAAATTTCATTTTGGGCTTAAAATTAATTGCATACATTAGTTGCTTGTAATTTTAGCTCACATAGTTTAAATTAAAGTAAAGTAATTCAATCATAGCATCACTCTTGTCACACACATAAGGCCAAACCATTCACATATAAACAAGCATCAAACATTAACATAAGGCCCAACTAAGATTTCATTACCTAGAGGTCACCTTTCTCGGCTATCCTAAGATTTCATCACCAAGGGGAGAACCAACTCATCTCTTTGGTTAAGTATAAACTCTGACAATCAGTATATCTTGGCTAAGCACCTGACACCCTTATTACTATGGTGTGTGAAGTGAGGGGGTAGGCCCCAATATTAATACACATAGATTTCTAATATAGATCCCTTTGAGAGCCTAAACATAACCTAAAATGAACCATAGACTTGTTTTCTAGTACCCGCTCTACAAGTCAATTTCAGTTACATAGTTTTTAAAGCTTAAGGCATAAGCCAAAAGAGAGATTCAAAGAAATATTAAGATTTACGTACTTTAGTTTTTGTTTCTTTTCCTTTTCTTTTTCTTGTTTTCTCTCTGTTTGAGTTGTGATATTTCTTGTATCTTTTTCTTTCCCCTCTCTACATGGTTTTAACTAGGCAACAACTAAGGAACCAAGTAAACCAAGATCTGCCTCCTGATCATCCATCTCCATCTTCCTCTTCATTCATGGATTACATCTTATATGTAGATGGTTTCTCCCATATTTCTAACAATCTTAGCATCCCTCAAATGGTTGCCCAAAGAGATGTAGATTTTTCCACATTCTTGGATAACAACCCTATAACTCTTCAACATTACCTCAACACCATCTCTCATCGTACCCCTATTTTGGTTCGACCTATTGACTTCTATTTCCACCATCTCCACCCAACCTATGGTCACCCAAACATCATCCACTACCAATAACCCCACTGATACCACCATTCATAACCAACCCAATCAACCAAGCAATACCCAAGCACCTTCTTCCCCAACTAATAACCCTCTTAGCATAGGAGTAACCCAAAATTTAGGCATCAATACTTCCCTTACCATAGGATAACCCTTTGCTAGTGTCACCACCATTCCTCTCACTTCCAACCTACCTACCTCCACTTTGTTTCAAAACTTGGTGGTTCCCATACTTTCTAGCCTCACACCCATCAACACCAAGATCACCACCTATCCCCAACCCACCAACTTAACCATACCTCTCATTCAACCCATGCCAAATTTTTAACAAGTAGCTATCACACTCGACCTAAGCCATATCTCAAACCCACAAGCACACATGGCCCCATCCTCTATCCAAGCTTCCACATCTACTTACCTATACCCAATACCCTCTTAGCCACTCCTATCTACATACCAATATGTGCCAACTTCCCAACCTTCCACAAGTTACCTTTATGTTGTATCCACCTAGACCCAATAAAACCTACCTTATAACTATGGAGGTGCACAACCACAAATAGATCTTGTCAAAATACTAATGGACAAAATGACCACCTTACAACCATATATCTTTGGTACCCAAAATCTCTTATCATATGACCAAATCTATAATGAACCTATTCACTCATCCATCCCTATTCAACCCTACCCACCTCAGTGGGAACTTCCCAAATTTTCTAAATTTCAAAGCAAGGAGGATCCCCAACATCATTTGAGGGCATTTAGGCATTCATGCTACTTAATTTCCTATGATGATGCTTTCCTCGTTCCAACCTTCCCCATGTCTCTATCAGGGCCAACACTATATTGGTGTAGTTTTATTCCCAGGGACTCCCTCTTCTCTTTTGCCCATCTTGCCCAAACCTTCTTAGACCACTTTTCTATAAACATTTCTAAGAAGGTTTCCATCATCGATTTGGAATCCATTCGATAGTTTGACGATGAGTCTATTACCGACTTCGTGGCTCATTGGAGAAGTCTCATCAACCAACTCTCTTTCTCTCTACCCCAACCCGAGTTGATCGAACTCTTTGCCCAAGCTTGTGCCAAACACATTTCCTCTACTTTGTGGGTTCAAAGCTTTAGGACCTTTGATGAAGCTTTCACCATGGTACAAAAACTAAAGAATAGAGCCATTAATGAGGGGAAGTTGAAATTAATAAACAGGAACTCCACATTAAAATCAAGTGAGACCTTATCTTCCAAACCCAATAAACAAACCAACACCAACTCTAAAAATAAGGGAACTACAAATGCAGTTATTCTTAAGACTACCCCTCCACCCATTGTCAACCAATCCAACTCTTCCAACTCCTCCAAAAAAAATACCAGGAATCCAAACCATAACAACCAAAGATAATTCACTCTACTAGGGGAGTCATATACCTCGATCTTGGATAAACTATTAAAATCTAACATTATCTAACTTCCTTCGATCAAACCTCTACAACAATTCAAATCTTCTCATCCTACACCTACTAGTATAAAGAAAATGAATTGTGTGCCTTCCACTGTGTCATTAGACATGATGTTAGTAGGTGCAACACCTTCAAGAGTGTTTTTCAAACTATCATGAACAAGGGGAATCTTGCACTAAATAACCCCAACACACCCCTAAACTAATCACTTAACATCTTCAGACAACCATTTCTCGACCACACTCCATCTGCCAATAATGAAAACAAAGCATAATCCTCCCATGAGATATACATTATTAACGTGATGATTAGTGAACTCACTATTGAGGAGATCACTACCTAACCTATCTTGCTATCCCCTCCACTTATTGAGATAGTGGGGTCACCAATCTCTCCTTTGAAAACTGAAACAAAGGAGATAACTCTTCACCTTCCTCCACTTCTTGAGATATAGAGCAACCAACCCCTTTTGAGGACATACCAGAGGAGACAACCATTCCCACCACACCTTTTTCCTCCATCATACATTGATCCACTCTCCCTTTTGAAATCATCCCTATGGGAGAGATCATTATACCTACTCCCATTGAGAAACTACCTTACCAAGTCTCAAAACCTTTGATTGAGGTGAAGGATGAGTTTCCCACTCCCCTTACTCCACCTATGGGCTTATCTTTTAAGACCAATGCAGAGGGGATCAAACCTATCTACAAACATTTTTCTCAGATGGTCCAAAACTTAGGATACTTATCCCAACTTGGCATGGATAGTGTCATATTTTGGCACCATCTCAAACTTCCTTACCCGACCAGGTAGGAACCCCCAACCACACCATTATCAAACCAACTTATCAACTCTACCGGCGAACCTACCACCATCACACCTGAGCCATTAGACATCTCTACCAACCAAACCATTGCTGAATCATCTCAACCTACCCAAATTTAAGTGACCAAGTCACCTCTCATCATTCCAACCAAGCCTACCATGATTCTTGGCATGTTTCCTACTCAAAACCTTACTCATCCATTAGTAAAAGTGGATTTAAACCCCCAAAACCTAGAAAACAAACTCTTGACTAAATCAACCAAGAGAGACAAACCACCCAAGATCCCACAAACCAAATCTTCACCTCCCCTTTCCAATTTGATTTTTATTCTGGGACCTCACCCCTCCACCTTAATAAATAAGCCAACCACCTCGAGCAAATCTCAAACCCAACCACCACTCTTGGTTACACCATCACTCCTACTTTCATCCTCGCCCATTTTACCCACACTTCCTATAACCAAAATACCTATCCATCATATCTATACCCAAACACCTTCTACCTCCAAGTCATCCACTGCCAAGCTATCCACACCCAAAGCATCCACTAAGAAATATCCCTCACCCAAGACTCCCACCATCAATCTTACTCATAAACGGGCTCTTACCCCAACCACTAAACTTAAGACTCCCATGCCACTGCCACCTTTAGTAGAGTCCTACTCAACCACCTTTTAGAGGTTATTGCAAGCATCTTGCTTAACCTTACCACCTATTAGACCATTTGACCCATAGAGTCCTAAACCTTCTTGGTATAATATGTTCATACCATAGGACACCCAGGCATGACACAGAGAAATGTAAGGTTCTCCAAGCATTATCCCATCAACTATATCAAGAGGATGAATTTTTATTTTATAAGCCTCCTCTAAGCCCACCACTAAACCAAGAACCACAAATCATTGACCAACACCTACCTATCCCTCCACTCTTACCTTAAAGTGAAGAGGAACCAAAGAAATCACCTATCCTAACTCCTCCCCCAATCCATACCATCCATGTGGTCACACAATCATAGGCTCAACCAAAGGATAAGGAAAAGGCAAAGGTGTCCATTCCATGGACATATCCCTCTTCCTCCACCCCACCACCAGACCAACACCAAGCACCTTCACCTTCAACAAAACCCAAAGTGTCTATCTTGGGACCCTCTCACCCCAATCCATCTGAATCAATCAAATGAGTCATTTTGAAACAACTTCACCAAATGCCAATAAAGATAAGTTTATATGAATCAATCAACACCTTACCACACCATCACCAAGAAATGATAGAAGTGTTGAAGTCAATAAAGGCTAGCTTAGAAGACCCTCAACCTTTAACACCTTTATCAAAAATGTACACATTTCCAACCTTTTTACCTTTAAGGATTTAGAAATACCTTCCATCCATCCAGATGACATAGATTCTTTCTTCTTCATTACCACCTCTATCAACCAAACCTGCATCAAGAGGGTTATGATTGATGGGGGATCTAGTATCAACATCATCTCCTCTTATGCCTATAGCCAACTTAAATTACCTAAGAACATCCTCTCAAAAACCTCAACAATTCTCCAATCATTAAATAATACCATGGCCATGACTTTAAGAACTATCATCCTTCACATTCACCTAACACCCCACACCCTTCCTAAACTCTTCTATGTAGTGGAAGGTGAATTTTAGTACAAAACTTTTCCACTACATTCTTAACCACAAGACCTATGTCATAAAAAATATCGACCCATTCAAGTATATGCACTCGAAGCCATACCAAAACCAATGTATGGTCAAGTTGTTTATGATTTTGACTGAGTTTGACCTTCAGTTTCTTTATCAAAGTCAATTAAAGGGCAAGTCATTATCAACCAATTTGTTGATGCACCATTAGCAGACAATCAACCTCCTCCTCTTGAGTTTCTCATGAGTTTATCATGACCCTCTCTTAGGCATACTTCACTTATCAAGTGACCATGTTCTTTGACAAATCAAAGTGTCAACATGGTGGGGGAGACAACATTATCCTTATTCCCCTTCATAGTGAACCTCTTCCTTTATCCTTCAAGCTAGATTTCAAATGCACCAACAACATGGTTGAGTATGAATTCCAAGTCATAGGCCTTCAAACTAAGTTGGCCTTGAGAGTCAAAATGATCAACATATTTGGTGACTCTCAACTTGTGGTCAATTAAATCAATGGCTCTTATCAATGTAAAAATGATTTTTTACGACACTACAAAAAACTAATTGATGAACTCTTAACATCATTTGAACATTACCATATCCAAACCACCCCACAATCTATGAAAAAGTTTACTGATATGATGGCTTCCCTTACTTCTCAGATCCCATCTACACCCACTAATTCTAATCTATCTATCATTATACACAAACTTAGCCAACCCTCTTATGTCAAATCAGACTCTCCCACCATCTTCAATGTTGAGGAGGCCCAACCTAACCTTTGGTATTAGCAAACCTTTGACTATCTTAACCTAGCCATCATTCCTTCTGGTCTTTCTAAGAATGTTAAAATAATGGTTATCTAGAGTACCTCATGTTATACCATTCTAAGAGGAATTCTTTATAAATATGGCTTTGATGGTCTCCTCTTATGCTACCTATGTAGTCATGAAACCTCTCATACTATTAGGGAAATTCATGATGGGATCTATGGGGACACTTTAGTGGCCTCATCATGGTGAAACACATCTTTTGCCTTGGTTATTAATATCTTACCCTTAACCAAGACTATTGTGATTATGTGAAAAAGTGTGTTAAGTAATAACAACATGCTAATCTACATCATGCACCTAGCCATAGTCTTCACATATCCACAAATTTATAACCCTTTTCACAATGGGGTTTGGACCTCATTGGTGAAATTAAACCCCATTCTTCACAATGACATCATTCTATCATCACTACAATCGAGTACTTTACTAAATGAGTAGAAGATATTCCTCTTATCTCAACCAAAGTTGAAAAGATTCTTGACTTCATCAATCATCACATCATCTATCATTTCAATGTTCCTCATAAAATAATCACCGACAATGGAAAATATTTCAAAAATGAACAAGTCCAAGGTCTTTGTGATGCATTCGGCATAAAGTTAAGTTTCTCTTCACCCTATCATCCCTAAGAAAATAGGTAGGTGAAAGCCTCTAATAAAATTCTCAATAACATGATAACTAAAATGGTTAATGCATCTGATTGGGATTGGCACTTACATATCCCCTTTGCCTTATGGGCATATCATACTAACATTCGAACCCCTATGGGTGATACCCATTTCTCTTTGGTTTTTGGAGTAGAGGCTATCTTGCCTCTCAAAGTCCAAATTCCTTCTCTTCATGATCTTGTCTCTAGGGATGATTATTGTCAAGAACATTTATCCCATCTTGAGCTACATGATGACCATAATTTAGCCATCCTCACCCATATTCATGTCTATCAAGAGCACATATAACAAGATTATAACAAACATCTTAAAGTGAGAGAATTCAATTTCAGATACCTCATCCTAATGGAAAATCAACATGTCACCAATATTAAGTAAATCAAGTAGGGAAATTTTGCTTTCAATTAGCTTAGACCTTATATCATAATGCATAAGTATAGATCAAAAACTTACCAGCTATCATCTCTTGAGGGAACCCAGAACCTGAGCCCCTAAATGCTTCACATCTGAGTCCCTTATTTTGTTAAAAAAGTGATCAAACTGAAATTTTTGTCTAACTTGAGCTCATCCCTTGATTTTAAACACATTCATCTCCTAATTTTAGGGGCAACCAATTAAAATAGAATCATGTGATTGTCCATTATGATCATAGCTTAATCTTGAACAATGGGTACCACAGTTCTACCCTTGACATGATTCTCATGGTACTTTCTACCCCTTTCCTAAGATGGATTCCCATGGTCATTGTCACCTAAACCTCTTTCACACCTACTCAATCTTCTTGCACTTTTAGTTTTACCTTCAAAAAAGGAGAACCTTCAAGCCTTTATAAGCAAGTCCACGTCACGCAAAATCAAAAGCAATGTCATATCCAAAAAAAATAACGGGTCACTTCCTAGCATTTTTAGAATGCTCTCTTGAAGGATAGATGCTAAAAA
Organism: Torreya grandis; assembly: GCA_037957365.1. Taxonomy (NCBI): domain Eukaryota; kingdom Viridiplantae; phylum Streptophyta; class Pinopsida; order Cupressales; family Taxaceae; genus Torreya; species Torreya grandis. Next base: position 2,521,987 of record JARHVA010001655.1, read on the forward strand.
CATATATATAATTACTCAAAATAAGGTAGACTTCTCCCTTTAAGGATAAATATCAAAAGCATTAAATAAATCACACAAACTTAGACTACTCCCTTGAAGGATGGTTGAGTAAAGCATTTGTCAAAGCATAGCAATTTCTTGGAAGCTTACCGCATCGATCAACTTCTCCAACCCTCCTAAGTGATAAAAAAATAGAAAAAGACCCATTAACAAACATCAAGAAAATACAAAATAATTTTGAAAGCCACAATCAGCTCTCATAAGCACAACAATTTTGAAAGCTATAATCGACTCTCATAAGTAGACTTCCCGCATCAATTAGTTTATATCTTATATGACATAGACTTGTTTATATTGACTCTTTGGTAACATCTTAAATATGCATGCTAGTCTCATAGGAAGGTTCTATCTTCATCCATTTCCGCTTTATACACTATAATCAAGGGATTTATGAGCTTACTTGACATAATGTGATCAAGACACATTTTAACCAACTAATGAACTCTAATGTGAA